>JAWWNF010000740.1:0-600000 GCA_034641395.1 Darevskia armeniaca | reverse complement strand
CATCCTGTTGGTGACATTCCTCCTTCTTGTGATAGAAAATGCTCTATGGGAGGCACACCCAAAAATGGGGGAGCAAGGAGGGGGGAAGCGAGAAATGTCACTATGGTAATCTGAGAAATGTTGGGGGGCACGTGTTACTGAAATCCTTTCTCTGCCTGCTGTATGTTAAAGTGACATTAAAGGATTAGGATTGTTGTTGGGGGGGGAGATGAACATTTTAATTGAGATTTCGATCGCAATAATCCATCTGCTTATAGAGTGGCTGGGAGTCCAAGTACAGTCGTACCTTGGTTTTTGAACAGCTTAGTTCTCGGATGTTTTGGCTCCCGAACGCCGCAAACCCGGAAGTGACTGTTCCGGTTTGCGAACTATTTTCGCAGCTTCCTGCAGCCAATCATAAGCGGCACTTTGGTTTCTGAATATAATACTACTACTACTACTACTACTACTAATAATAATAATAATAATAATATATTACTTATACTCCGCCCATCTGACTGGGTTTCCCCAGCCACTCTGGGCGGCTTTCAACAGAACATTAAAAACAGAATAAAACTTCAAACACTAAAAACTTCCATAAGCAGGGCTGCCTTCCGATATCTTCTCAAAGTCGGATAGTTGTTTATTTCCTTGACATCTGGTGGGAGGGCGTTCCACAGGGCAGGCGCCACTACCGAGAAGGCCCTCTGCATGGTTCCCTGTAACTTCACTTCTCCCAGTGAGGGAACCGCCAGAAGGCCCTCGGAGCTGGATCTCAGTGTCTGGGCAGAACGATGGGGGTGGAGATGCTCCTTCAGGTATACTGGGCCGAGGCCGTTTAGGGCTTTAAAGGTCAGCACCAACACTTTGAATTGTGCTCGGAAACGTACTGGGAGCCAATGTTGGGCTTTTGGGACTGGTGTAATATGGTCTCAGCGGCCACTCCCAGTCACCACTCCGGCAGCTGCCTTCTGGATTAGTTGCAACGGACTTCCGGAACTGATTCTGTTCGACTTCCAAGGTATGACTATATATCAAGCAATGTTTCCTTTCGGAGCCTGGCATGCATCTTCTAAGAAGAGCAATTGCACCTCCTCTTTCCTGCAGGAGGAGTGTCTTTTATGGTGCCTGTTGGTGCTTGCAGAGATCCAGGCATCCATCTTCTAAAAGAGGCATCTCTCCTCCTCTCTTGAAGTGTCTACTATTATTTAGGCATGAATTTTCTAAAAACAAAGTATGTTAAAACACACACACAATAATTTTATCCCATGAGTAGTGTAAATTTTATGAATTGGTTAAAATTATTATGATTAACTGTTTAATAACTGACAACCCTCAAATGAATCAAGGATATTCTCGGCTGGCAGTTCTACATTTAGCTTTTTCTAGTTGGGACTGAAAATAAACTTAAAGAGTTGGGATTTGTCCTTTATTGCCATTTGTCTCACAGGCACTTAGTTGGATTATCCCTAAAGGCTGATGGGATCAACCAGAGGCCATTTAAGGGTTAATCTCTTAAGGCCTGCTTCTTGGCAAGATCAGAGACATCCAAAGTTGTTTCAGAAGTTGCTAATTCTGGGTGTAAACAGATGTGCTTTTAAACCAGGGCTTGCCACACTCTTTCTTCCAAGTCCAACTTCTCCTCTGCCTTCACAATTTGTTCAGTGGATGGTAGCAGAAATGTAAGTGCTAATTTCATTCATTTGGCTTCCTCTAGCCTTCATGTTTTGTGGGACGCGGGTGGCGCTGTGGGTTAAACCACAGAGCCTAGGGCTTGCCGATCAGAAGGTCGGCGGTTCGAATCCCCGCGATGGGGTAGGCTCCTGTTGCTCGGTCCCTGCTCCTGCCAACCTAGCAGTTCGAAAGCACGTCAAAGTGCAAGTAGATAAATAGGTACCACTCCGGCAGGAAGGTAAACGGCGTTTCTGTGTGCTGCTCTGGTTTGCCAGAAGCGGCTTAGTCATGCTGGCCACATGACCTGGAAGCTGTACACCGGCTCCCTCGGCCAATAATGCGAGATGAGCACCGCAACTCCAGAGTCGGTTAGAACTGGACCTAATGGTCAGGGGTCCCTTTACCTTTACCTTTAGCCTTCATGTTCTCTGACTTTTATTTTTGAAAGCACAATATGAATGCCTATTCATTTAAACCGTATCTGTTACAATATTTTTACTGTTGCCATTTTATTTTATTATTAAAAGGAACACTCATTTTTAAAAGCTACAAAACCATTTTCAGGATGGAGGGGAAGTGGTGCACTGGTACTTATATTCTGCTGAGAACTAGCAAAACCAGTTTCCCTTGAGCTTGATCCTGTACGGGGAATTGTATAACTGTATACAACATAGTGAGTGCAGGTCTACAGTGGTTCAAAGGACAATCACATGGGCGTTTACTCAGACATAAGTTGCAATGTGTTCATTAGGACTCACCACTTAATATGAGTGAGCCTCAGAGACTCAAACAAGGTACATCTGTATTTGATCTCTGGTTGCTATACTGAACTAGTCACATTTGTGTACCAGAGCAATAAATCTCACATAGTCCTTGATTGCTTAGCGGTTGGAGCACCCCAACTATACAGAACTGTGTTGCGATGGTGAACACCGATTGGCTTAGCTAATGTGATATCATGGAATGTTGCTCCAGAGCATTCCAATCAGCAAGGGAACAAATTTAGCCAGAATGTTTGCATACCAGCTTTTGTAAAGGAAGGGCAAGTTGTCAGTTTGGGTGGGATTAAAACCACACAAAATTCTTAAGGATGGGAGTAACTGTGTGTGCCAACTTGAGAACAGGAAAGAGGATAAAGGAAGTAGTAAAATGAAGGGTCAGGGAGCACAGAAACGAACAAAAAGTTAGATGTACTGCTAGCCTGTGGCCTTCCAGATATTGCTGAACTTCGATCCTTATCAGCCCCAGACAGAGCCCCCCAGCACCTGCCCCCTGAGCCTGTTGCTGCACTTTGCCCAATAGTAGAGCCACCCTAACTTCCAGGTGAGTCAGTACAGGATCACAGTATGAGAAACTGGCCAGTTAGGCTTTCCCTTTCAAAGAGGGAGTCAAGTGTCTATTGTGAACATTCTTTACTTTAGCATTTGATTAGCTTCTTGGCTATATATCAGAGACTGAAGCCAGTTGAAAGCTTGTTATTATATCAGGATGACTAATTATATTCAATGAACTTTGCATCTGATAGACTGGGCAGAATGAAAATTCACACGGGAGCAAAGATAATAGAACCTATGCTGTGTATGTTTACGTATCTGATCACGCAAGGATTTCTGCAGTGCCTGATCTGTTGATCTAGTTAGCATTTATTGGATGGGACCAAGGCTTGAGGCCTTTTTCAGAGCTAATCTTTAAATCAGCCTTTGCAATGTACATGGAATGAAAGGATGAAAAGACAGTCCTTGTCTAGGATTGAAAATATTTGCCTGCCCAGCTTTCACAATACTCCTAGGTCATGTGTCTCAGAGTGAAGGGCAGGTAGACCACTTAGCATCCCTATGAAAAGTTTCAGAGATTTCCCAGTCTGGGAAATGCAATTCCTTAAAACTCCTTGTGGAATGACTGGCCATGTTCCAGGATTACTAATTATCCCATTCTGCTGAGGCTCGAGGTTAACTGGGGGATTGGAATAAAAAACCAGAGCCTCTTCAGTCAGGTCAAAACTGGTCAAGAAACCTGGACAACTCCCAGTGGGCCCTGTTAGCTAAGCAATGCGAGATGATGTCTCAGCTGAGGTCCAGAATTATCTCAAGTCCTCACACTCACCCCAGAGTCATCTGTGATCCTTAAAGTAGCCAATTCTGCATGGCTGTGGAGCTGGAGAGTCTGTATGTCTGTCCCATCATCTGAGGATGATGGGACAGCCACATCCTTGGACCAATATTGTGTAGAAAGGGATGTCGGGAGCTCCCACTGAGCAGGGTGACTCATCTGAATCAAAGTCACCCAAGTCCTTCTTGGACCTTGGTACAACACTAGGACTCAGCTACAGAGCCTGCAGGCCCAGTTGGCTCTGCCCCTTGAGGAGCGCCTACAGCCGAGGCCACCTGTCATTGGCCGAGTTAACTCTTCACAGACTTGGCGGAGTATCAGGCCTAATGAGCACAGCAACTCATATCACAGCAACTGCTCCACCCTTTTCAGCTCTCTTCTGGTTCTGGGAAAGAAGTGGGGAATGGGAGCTTGTTGCAGTACAAGGGGGATGTAACACCTGTAACTCTTCACCAGCCTGACTCAGCTCTGCCTCTGGACCTCCCTCTTCCCACTCATCTGCTTCAGGTTCTGCCTCTGATTCTAGACTTCTCTCTGCCACCGACTCTCCCAGCTCACTAAGTCCTGTTACCTCTTCTCAGTCTTCTTCTTTTGACCACTCATTGTTGTCCCACCACCACACCCCGGGCTCTGAGCCTTCTTCCGTTGGGGGTTCCCCAGCTGGTTCCTCCCACCATTCCTCTGTGTCCAACCAGTCCATGACACATAGCACTACTTTAGATGCAACCCTGGGGATTTCCCCCCTTGGATACAAATGGGAGACATTCCCCTGTTCTTCTTCTGCACTTCTTCTTCTTGACTCTTTCCCTTGTTGCTGCCTTTGCTTTGTTAAACAGTTCACAGGGTACTGGTTCACAAGGGAGTGGAAGGTGCGTGTCAGTGATGGAGAAATTATTGCGGTCTCTGTGCTGCCTACAAATCTCCTTGGGAGAAGGCTGAAGTCTGTGAGTGAAACGTGTAGTCAGAGACCTGGAAATCAGCAGTGATATTTATGACCTGAAAAGCTGCTCTCTGCTCGTTGTTCCTGTGAGACTTGACCAATGTCCATAAATTACCTCTGAGGCCCGCTGATAGGTTAGTGGTTGGCTTCCCAAGTGCAAATCAAAGCCTGGGAGAGAGATTTCTTTCTGGCTAAAGCAGGTGGTAGACTCAATATTAGGGATGTTGGAGAATTCATATGAAAACAGAAAAGGAAGCAGAGACTGCTGAAGCTTGTCTGTTCATCTGTGGTCAGGAATCAGTCAAGTGAATATACACTACTTTAATTGTGCAAACCTATTTTTCCGGTATTGATTTATTTATTCCAAGCTCAAGGTTGGAACATGGTTCTCCCCAACTCATTTAATCCTCACAGCAACCAATTTTTCTGGTGTTTCTTTGTATGTTTGTTTATTGCAAGCTCAAGGTTGTGTACGTGGTTCTCTCACTACTCATTTAATTCCCACGAAAACCCTGAAAAGTAGGTTTGGCTGAGAGGCAGCGACTTGCTCAAGTGAGCTTCATGGCTGAGCGGAGATTTGAACCCTGGTCTCTCAAGTCCAATCCACCACTAGCCCAAGTGTATGGTTTTTAAGATATTTGATAATACTGAGAATGTCAGAGACTTCAGTCTACAGGCGGCATACAAATCGATGAGATAGACGAACTTCTTGGATCGGGGAGCTGGGTAATGGCACTGGAGACGCAGTAGCAAAGCAAAGCCAACAGCAGAGTTTTGGCTTCAACTCTGGCCGCTGTCTTTCCAGAGCCTTCAGGCAGGCTGCAGAAGTGCCAGCGGCCTCACAAAATGAAGCCAGAGAGGATAAATCAAGACTTACCTGAGGCTTTGTTGGGGAATCTGATGTCAGAGAGCAAAAAAAGCAGTGCTGTGCCAAAAACCTTATCCTTTCTGTGGTGTTGGTACCATTCTCTAGCAATTACTGATGAGAGAAATTGCATTTGGGAAGAGAAAAGATGGGCAGGGTTTTGTTTTGTGTGATTACTTTACTTTCAAGATGGCTGAGGGCTTGTGAGTGTCCTTTGTTTCATCCCAAGTGGACCAGAGAGCACTGGCGGAGAAATGGGGTGTGGTGTGCCCCGGGTGTCATCCCTGAGGGGGAGTGACATCGCCACGTCACCCCCTGGGATGCTCGCTGCGGGCGGCTAGCCCCACCCCCGGGAGCACAGCATGTGCGCCGCTCCGGGTGCCGGAGCAGCTAGCTCCACCTCTGCCAGAGAGGTCTTGTGGGTGTCCTTTCTTTCATTCTTCAACCCCTCTCTTCAGTGGCCTGCGCCCTGCAGCCTTTCTGGGTGCCTCCACTTCTTGGCAACCCCATGATGCCCTCCACTGGACTTTCTTGTGGGTGCAGGAAGCCACGGAGGCTGTTCACAGTGCAGTGTTTTGGTTTGAAAGATAAAAGGACAGACTTCTTTTTTAAAACAACAAAGCAGGTTCTCCTTCATGGAGAGCACGTGTTGCGGTGGGGGCTAACAAGTCACCCCACTGTTGCTGGGCGGGTTAGGATAGATGACCATGGCAGGTGATTGGGCCCTGCGGGTTGCTGGGGAGAATGTTATGCAGCAATTTTTGATGGACAGCTCAGAGGTTATATATTCCCAGTGCAGGCAGCACGCAGCCCTCTTTGCTGCGTGCATTGGATCGCCCTCCCTCCCTTTATTTAGGCTTGCGTGTTGACTTTGCTATGCCTGTCATGGGGTCGCCTGCTTTTGGGGCAGGGGCCTGGTAGGAATTTTTTCCATCTGGCTGATTGGCTGTTGCCATTTGGTTTTCGCCTACTGCGTAGCAATTAGTCACAACTTGTAAGGTTGCGGTTAGGCATTGGTTATGAATTTGGTTGGTGGAGGGGATGTGGTTGGCTGTGGCTGCCCCTCCAATGCTGCTGCTGTGCGGGGAATTCCGTTAAAGGAATCCAGGTGCTCATCATGCTTTTGTCCATATTCCCCGGTAGGGGGCCAGGGCCATGCAAGAGCCCCTGGGAACATTTGGGGAGAGGCGAGGGCCCGGGCCCCTGGCCCCCATTCTCTCCCCAAAGTGTTTTCCCTTTAGTGACTTCCGCTAACCAGGCGGATGTCAGTCTGCCCCCAGGAGGGGGCAGTTAGTTGGAACCAATGCCTAAGCAACCACTCACATTTTTGTATTTTAATAAAAGTTGTGGCCAAAATCATGCCAAAAACCTTAAACTTAAATTACAATGTGTAGTGTGAGTTATTTAGTGGGGTGGCTCGGGGACCTCGACACGCAACAACAACACCCCCCCCCAAATGAGTGCACCAATCTCAGACATTTGGTAACCAGTTCCCCCAGCTTTCCTTGTTCCAACTAAAGCCCAAGAAAAGAAGTCACAAGGCTAACTTCTGCCATGGGGATCTTTCAGATCAGGAAGTGTAGGCAGTCAGGGACACTGCAGAGTGCTAGCGAAATAATTAATGGATTTGGGGTGGGGTGGGACACCATCATTTTGCCATCTTGCGGCAATAAGGTATACTCAACTCTGCACCCACCAAAAGGTGTTGACTCTGCCATGGAAGCCTTTCTTTTCAATAGTCTGAAGACAGACTCTCTGCAGTCAAAGGCTTCGCAAGGAGGAGATTCAGGAATAGAGGGACTATAGCACTCTCCCAAACTCACATGGTTAGTTCAGTCTATTCTCATGCATGCTGGGACTTCATTGGTCCCTTATCTCTGTTCCTCTCAAATCCCCTCCAGTTTGTGGCTCACTTTGAACTATGCCATTCCGCTTCAGGCTGAAACTCCGGAGTGTCCTCATTAATATTATTAGTACTTTACTACGATTGATTAATTGTTCATTTGCCAATTCCATGCCATCCCATATACCTGGACACAGCCTTCCTATGAGATTTATTTTTTTTACAAGGGCTTTTGTTGCTAGGATAGAGGTCTGTCTCTAAAGCTTAACAGCTTCCAAACAACTTTTATAACATGCTCATATAACTTTATGGCAATTTAGATCATGTATATTGTGTTGCATAAAACCCTGCACAACAGCACAGCTGGTAGGTGCAACATATTGGCACCGAGGCATGCCTAAATATCACACCGCGCACTGGTCTGATGCGCTACTGTGCTCGTAAGGGTGGAATTACATCAGGGGTGCGGAGCCTCAGGCCTGGGGATCAAATGTGGCCCCCTGGGCCTATCTATCTGGCCCCCAGAAAACTCCTCAGGCCACGCCCTTCACTGGTCTTGCTCTGTACCCACCTCAAGGGCTTTGGTCTGATGCAAGAAGGGCTTTTATATTTTGAGGACATCTTTATTAATACTACCTCACTCTCATAGTTTGTTACCCCTCAAAAACGTAGATCACACATACAATGACATCCCAGCTAGGGATGGACTGGCTGGTCTGTTTTCTACATGTATTAAAAAAAATATTCTGAAGTCCTTTATCTAAAAAACACACACTTTAAAATTAGTTTTGATCTTATTCGTTCTTTTGAGCTGTGAAACTGAGTTGCAAATTTTAGAGAAATGCACACACTGAAGCATAATCGCTTTTGCACATCTGGATAAATCTGCACATTTATCTAGCGAGGTACAAATTGTGTCAGCTTCATGTTGGAATTTGCAATTCCTCAACCATCCGTATTCCTGGCACACAGTTTAATATATGTGGCGTATAATTTGATTTGCTGCAACTAAGGAATGTCTTTCTCTTTTGACAAACATATTCCTCCATGGTATTCAAACACTTAAGGCAGTCACTGATAACAGTTTGTGATGAGTGGATCACAACAGAATTCACTGAAAATGAGGAACAATTTCCCCCCCACTTCCCAATATTATTCAGCAGCTATTTGTCAGCGTTGTCATCATCATTTTTCTCTCGCAGTCACCCATCAAATATATTTGACTTTTTAAAAAAGGATTACATTATCCCCTGGATGTGCAGGTGTGTTTCAAGCAGAGATGAGAAACTTAAGGCTCTCCCAGATGTTGTTTGGCCAGTCAGCTTGACCAGTGGTCAGGGATGGGAACAGTTGCCATTCAATAACACTGTGCATATATAAACTATGGAATTTGCTCCTGTAATAATAATAATAATAATAATAATAATAATAATAATAATAATACTTATACTTTGCCCATCTGGCTGCGTCTCCCCAGCCACTCTGGGCGGCTCCCAATAGAATATTAAAAACACGATAAATACCTCAAACATTAAAAACTTCCCTAAACAGGACTGCCTTCAAATGTTTTCTAAAAGTCAGGTGGTTGTTTATTTCCTTGACATCTGGTGGGAGGGTGTTCCACAGGGTGGGTGCCACTACCAAGAAGGCCCTCTGCCTGGTTCCCTGTAACTTCACTTCTCGCAATAAGGGAACTGCCAGAAGGCCCTTACTGCTGGACCTCATGGAATTGCCTTATTCTGGTCTATCTATCTCAGTATTGTCTCTACAGCCATCACTTTCTAGGATTTCAGACAGCAGATTCCCCCCAGCCCTACCTGGAAATGTTAGGGACTGAACCTTTGTATGCTGAGAATGTGGCCAACCACCATGTGACTACCCCAGGAAAGTACTTGTGTTCTTCCTTGACATGCTTGGAGACCCTGGATATGAAATTCCCTTTGTGTCCTGGGAAGTGCTCGGTTTTTCATCTCGGTATTCATCGGAAACGCTTTTGCGGCAGCAATTTCAAGAAGTGAAACACAAGAGGATTACAGAAGCAGAGAAGGTTAAACGGAATCAGGAGAGATTGCTTTCCCGTGACCTTTTCCACATGACCTCTCATTTGATTTAATCTCTTACCCGTTCTGCTCCATTCCTCCCCCTCTGTTCTTCCCCATGCCCTGGCTATTTTCTGCGCCTCATTGCTTTCCTTCATATTCTCAACATAATGTGAGAATCTCAAAACCACGGCTGGAGATCCTGCACCCTTCCAGATGTGAAGAACGTCAACATAAAAAGAGCCCTGCTGGATCAGACCAAAGTCTCATCAAATCCAGCATTTTGCTCTCACAGTGGCCAACTTGGTACCTGCGGAAAGCCTGCAAGGAGGACATGAGAGTAACTGCACTGTCTGGTACTCTGAGCCATACTTCCCTAGCCACGGATAGCCTTATACCCCACAAAGCATCTCATTCTCTGTGGTCCATTGATCAGTAGTAGAGCATGCAGAACGTCCCAGATTCATTCCCTGGTATCTCAAGGTAGGGCTTGCAGGGAACCCTGTCTGAACGCTTGGTATGACACTGCCAGTCGGTGTAGACAGTACTGAGTTAGATGGATCAGTGAGCCTGACTCGGTTTAAGGCAGCTTCCTGAGTTCTAAAGCCATTTAAGTTCACAGACAACACTGCATTTCGTAGGACCAGGTGCTCAGCCTGGGAGTCACTTTGGACTCGCAGCTGTCCATGGAGGTGCAGGTCAGTTCTGTGTCCAGGGCAGCTGTCTACCAGTTCCATCTGGTATGCCGGCTGAGACCCTGCCTGCCTGCAGACTGTCTTGCCAGAGTGGTGCATGCTCTAGTTATCTCCCGCTTGGACTACTGCAATGCACTCTATGTGGGGCTACCCTTGAAGGTGACCCGGAAACTGCAATTAATCAAGAATGCGGCAGCTAGACAGGTAACTGGGAGTGGCCGCTGAGACCATATAACACTGGTCCTGAAAGACCTACATTGGCTCCCAGTACATTTCCGAGCACAATTCAAAGTGTTCGTGCTGACCTTTAAAGCCCTCAACGGCCTCAGCCCAGTATACCTGGAGCATTTCCACCCCCATCATTCAGCCCAGATACTGAGGTCCAGCTCCGAGGACCTTCTGGTGGTTCCCTTACTGTGAGAAGTGAAGCTACAGGGAACCAGGCAGAGGGCCTTCTCGGTAGTGGCGTCTGCCCTGTGGAACGCCCTCCCATCAGATGTCAAGGAAAGAAACAACTATCTGACTTTTAGAAGACATCTGAAGGCAGCTATGTTTAGGGAAGTTTGTAATATTTAATGTTTTATTGTGTTTTTAATATCCTGTTGGATCCCAGCCAAATGGGCAGGGTATAAATTATTATTATTATTAGTAGTAGTAGTAGTAGTAGTAGCAGCAGCAGCAGCAGCAGCTCATTAGGAGCACCTACGTTTCAGTGGTAGAACAGCTGCTTTGTCTGTGCAAGGTTCCATGTTCAATACTTGTCACCTCTAAAACAGGAATAGAGAAACCTTTTCAGCCATGGGCCACATTCCTTCTTAGGCGACCTTCTTGGCAAGTAGGTGTGTTCAGAAGCAACAGGGGACACACCACCAAATGTTGATTTTTACCTTTGGACTGTAAGCTAGGTGTGGGGAAACCTTTGGCCCTCCAGATGTTGCTGAACCACCTCTCCCATCGGCCCCAGTGTGGCTAGCCAATGGCAAGGGATGGTCGGCGTTGTTCGGCAACATCTGGAAGGCCAAAGGTTTCCCCACATCTGCTCTGAACAAACACATACACTTCTGCATCTGCCATCTAGGCAAGCAAGAGGCCTTGTGACCATTCAAGAACATATTCCAGTCAGGCAAAGCACTTTTTTTTAATAATCATTTTTTATTGATTTTATAAGAATACAATAATAAATTTGCACATTTATCTTCACATCTTATACTGTTTTGGCTTTTTATGGCCGTGACTTCCATCAAAGCTTCCTTATGATATTCTAATATCTATTCCTTATATCTATATTTCCAAAGTCAATCAGTGTTTTATATTATTATTTTCTAAAATTAATCACTATATCTTCATACTAACAACAATATTTCTTCCTTACTCTACAAAGCCTCTTGCATTCCAACAATGTGTTCAGTTGAATACAATTTTTCTTTAAATAGTCTGTAAATTTAGTCCAGTCTTTGATGAACTTCTGGTCCCACTGTTCGCGGATTCTCCCCGTCATCTTGTCCAATTCTGCGTACTCCGTTAGTTTCACAATCCATTCTTCTTTTGTCGGTGTTTGTTCTTGTTTCCATTTTTGCACTATTAACATTCTCCAGGCAAAGCACTTAAGGAGGGTGTGGAGAAGGTCTAGTGAGAGGTGTGGGCTGGAGAGAGCCCCTGGCCTGATCAGAGTCCAATAGGCTCTGACTTCTCTTGATCCACCCTAGAATAGTCTGTTCCACACTGGCTTCTATAGCAGCAAACCTACCTGTCCAGGTAGACAGGGGTGAAGAGAAAGCAGCACAGTGAAACAGCAGGCACAGGATGCTGGGTGCTCCCCCCTGCCCCCACCCCCGCTGTCTCCCCCTAAGCCAGGGGTAGGCAACCTAAGGCCCGTGGGCCAGATGCAGCCCAATCGCCTTCTCAATCCGGCCCACGGGCGATCTGGGAATCAGCATGTTTTTACTTGAGTAGAATGTGTCCTTTTATTTAAAATGCATCTCTGGGTTATTTGTGGGGCATAGGAATTCATTCATTTCCCCCCCCAAAAATATAGAATGGCCCACCACATGGTCTGAGGGATGGTGGACCGGCCCACGGCTGAAAAAGGTTGCTGACCCCTGCTAAGCCAGGAATGGGGATTTCTTTCTGCATCCTTCCTTTCCCTGGATTCGATGCTTTCATTCTCTTGATCCAAGGACTGTTTCCCGCTGTTTCCCCCCCCCCCCCGAGTCCCGTTGCCCTAGGGACTTGGGGGTTGTCTACCGACACAGCGAGCCGGGCTCTGTTCCAAATGGCACATATCCCTCGCCAAATCCATAGAGGCTGCTCTCTGGAAACCCTGGCCAAGCTCCTCACGCGATCCTGGGGGCTTGCTTAGATTAAAAGGAAATCTTCATTGAAATGGAAGTGTGTGTATACACACACACACACACACACACACACACACACACACACACACAGACAGACACAAGGCCTGGAGGTTCCCAGCAAATGGCAGTGACATAAAAAAAGAGCTTGCAAAACTGAGCAAATTGACTAAAATGCATGCTAGAGCTTAGCAATTATTATTATTTTGTACAGCATTTGCCCCGTTTCTCCATCAGCATGGTTTGGGTCCTCTGATGAGAAAATGGAGCCGTCTGGCTTGCTGCCCTCTGCTGATGGCCATCAGAACTACTCAGCTGTGTACCCAAACCCCTCACGGTACAGGGTGTACATTCAATTCATCTCCTTCTTCTTCTCTATCTTCTACACCTTCTTTCTTCCTTCTGTGACACACACTGAGGATGCCTATCTCTTTAAAAAGAGGAGGACCTGGTCGCCTCTTCCAGCTGTTGCCATGGTGATCAGAGTGACCATGGCATGCAGCCTAAAGCAAATATCAAATCTTTTGAACTGTATGATTTATATTCCCTGGATTCCTCAAATGTGTTAAATACAGCGTCTTAATTGACTCTCTCCTCAGAAGTCAAGTCAAATTAATTAAAAATACGCAAAGTTTCCGATCCGGCAATGCTTCTTTGGGTTTTTTTTTATAAGAAAAGAAAAGACTCAATTTATCTTTAGATGTCTGACTATCATAAATAATTGTACTTCTTGCCTAAATCTTCCCCATTCCTCAGGCCTATTTTGAGGAGTGCCTTGGCCAGAGATCTTGTTATTGTTTTGCCTGGTGTCCTATTTTACAATGGACAGTTCTCTATTGAAAGAGTTACCTGCACTGAAGGCCAAGTCCATTTTGAAGAAGAAATTGAAGAAGAAATAACCTACCTCACATGGCTGTTGTGAAGATACAGGAGGAGGTATAAAATGGCCGCTGAAGGGACTTTATCCCCACTATGCTGCTTGTATCATAATGCTTGTATCTTTGTAACTTGGTGCTTGCATCCTTTAACAAGAATGAAGCAACTTTGTTCTCAAAAGGGTTGTGTTTCTCTGCAAACCCACAAACCCTGTGCCAGCAAATTAGTACAGTTCCACGGCTTCAGCCATTCTTAATCTGGCCCGATGGTTGCATGTGTTAGATCTCTAAATTCCAGTAAAAAAAACAAAAACCTGCTCCCACTTTCCAATGTTCTGCTCTAGAAACAAACACGCCTAGTCAAATAAATATGCCTAAACATGCCATAAAAGAAAATATAAAACCCACATTTAGCAGTGAGTTTGATTGGGCATTCTGGCACAGTAATTCTCTCAGACATGCAGGCAGAAAAACGTTATTGACAAATATAGCAGATTCCCACCCCCCGCTTTCCACAGCAAATAAGAAAATGTGTCCAGTGCATTGCACAACAGCAAGAGACTGGGACAGTGTAAACTATTCAGATTCTTAAATATTTAGGCTGCCCTCCTAACTGAGGTAACCTTCCCAGTCAATGGGACTTCCTTCTGAACAGACATGGGCTGGATCCAGACACGTCAAAGACGTAGCATGCATGAATAAGTTTCTATACAGTTTGGGTAGTTCTGCCTCTATGATTCCTAAAAGGAAAGCTTCTGGGGTGTTATATACTGAGCTGAATCCTAGAACAATAGGATCCAAAATGCAGCAGTCTGATTGGTCCTAGAACAATAGGATCCAGAATGCAGCAGTCTGATTGGTCCGCAGGAGACACCCAATCCAGCTCCAGGTGGAAGTGAATCAGTGACCTGATTGGCCTGCAAGAGCAGCCAATCAGGCTCCTAGATGAAGTGAATCTGCAACCTGATTGGCCTACAGGAGTAGCCCGGAATTAGCCAATCACGTGGGGCCCATTGTGTAAATAATGTATATATAGCAGACGTTTTGGGGAAAGATTCATTCCTTGCTACTATGAGCTGAATAAAGAGCATGAAATTCACACTTGACTCCAAGTATATTTCATGGGGTTTCCCCCCACAAATGTTATTTTAAACAACTTCTTCAATTCATTATATATCATTTCCCAGTAAGCTTTAACCTTTCTACATGACCACCACATATGATAAAAAGAACCTTCTTTCTCTTTACATTTCCAACTCTTATTTGATTTGGATTTATACATTTTTGCCAATTTACTCTGTGTTAGATAACATTGATATAATTCATATAATTATCTCTTCGACCATAACATGCTGTAAATTTTATATCCATATTCCACAATCGTTCCCATGCTTCCATATCTATATTATGGCCAATGTATCACTGAGGATTTTACTTGCTCATCCTTTGTCTCCCATTCCAATAATATTTTATACATTTGGGACAGCACTTTTACATTACATTCCAACAGGTCTCTCTCCAGTTGTGATAGTTGTTCCCTACTTTGGGGATACCATGATTTTTCAATGATGCTTCTAGTATTACCTGTTTCCTTCTCCTCCACCTGCATCCAATACTTTCTCCTCATATCTTCCATTGTTCCCAGACCTTCCCAGATCCAACGACAGATCATCACCAATGAACTTAGAATAGCACAAGGTATAAAACAAAAGGTTTCTTTTATGGCAGAGTGGCAAACCCTCAAGAATGACTGTAAAGGACTTCATATAAGCATTTAAGGCTGGTTTGATTATTTTTTATGTTATCCTTTTTCGGCCTGTGGAATCTGCATATATGATGTGGACTTGGATGGACTTCAGATTTTGATGCAGACTTTATATCTGGGGGAGGGTGCGGGTGAGCGGGTGCAAATTTTTTGTTTTCATTTTCAACTTCTGTATTTCTGTTGCTTTGTAATATACTAATCAAGTGAAATATAAAGAATAATTAAAAAAAAGAATATCCCCAAAGGCAGTTCGGCAGCCTTGGTTTGACGCAGAGGCGTAGGAAGGTCAGGTGGTACCCGGTGCGGAAAATTTCTTGTCACCCCCCCCCCCACACACACACACACATTGTTGGTTTTGGGGGTTTTTTGCCTGCAAAAAATGGTTTTACGTTATTTCATATTTTCTTACAAAGGAATAATAATAAGTAAAAATAAACTTTTATTTATATCCTGCCCTCCCCGGCTGAAGTCGGGCTCAGGGCGGCTAACATCAGATACATAACATTGATATAAAATCAAACAATAATTAAATTACCTCCTAAAAACATGTCAAAATCCAATTAATGTCTAATTAGATGGCTTTCCGCAGGGTTAGGGTTGGGAACAGTAAGTGCTCCACTGCATTGAAATTTCAGCCTTCACGACATAGGAAAACAGCCAAGTAAACAGCTATTTTTGTGGAGGAGGGTCAAAATATTAACTGATATGCATGAAATTTCATATATAGCTATATAATCCCTAGTGTAGTAAGATAAGACCTTTGGAGCAGGAATTTTTTTTTAAAAAAAAGTTTTTTATGAACCACCCTAGTAGGGCAGTAATTGTTCCTTGATAATTTGTCACCCCCTCCATGATGGAACCTGGGTCGGCCTGCCTCCCCCCCCGCCCCCCACTTCCTACGCCCCTGCTTGAAGACCTCCAGCCAGAAGGAGCCCACTGTCCCTCTCCTTTTATCAAAGCCACTTCTTATAACGTTCAGCCAAAATATATCTTCCTATTAAGCAAGCCCATTATTAGATCTTGTCCTGCCCTCTCAGGCAACAGCAGGGAACAAGTCCTTGCCTTTAACAAGTTCTTGATAAAGTGGGTTGCCAGCTTTGGGGGAATGTCACAGAGGCTGTGTAGAGACCATACATTTAAAGCACAAAGAATCCCGGGCACTTTAGTTTATTAAGCTTGTTTGGAACTGTGAGGGGTAAACCACAGGTCTCTGGATTCTAGGTGTGTGTGCTTTAAATATATAGTGGGTACCATATGTTGGCTTTAGCTTCATCCTTAAGATCTGGTGGAAGAACTCTAAACATAAAGAGGAGCAGCTGGAAGGAAGCAGGAGGTTATTGTCTTCACCTCTGGCTTTCTCCTGATAGGCCAGGTACCATGATTGATTCCCAATGGGTTCCACCCTGATTCCAGCAGGCTCCGCCCCTTTGACCTCCCCAGCCCCGCCTCCTGAATCGCACTGCCTAAGGCGACTCTGCGCCCATAAATTGCCATAATGTTGCTTAAGCCATCTCCACCTTTTATTTTGGATTCGCTGACCTTGTAGGATTTGCATTTCCTCCTTGATTAGAAATGTTTGGTTGATTAGAACTTAATGCTGGATTTTGCTTATTCACCTTGAAAAAGCCTCCCCTTTTTTGGTCACAGCTCCTTTGTCAGCTTGTCTTTTTCCTCTCCGCAGAGCTTTTGCTTGTTATTCCTGACTCGGCTGTAACCATCTCTCTCCTCTCCTGCCTTTGCGTCTGTGTATATAATTATGCTCCAGAGAACTCCTGGAGCAAGCTTTATTACGAGAACTGTGGATCTGTATGTAGGGCTTAGTAATCTCAAACAATGAAATCCCACCACCCTCTCTAAACTACAATCTCCGGAGCCTGGGGAGTGTGGGGGGACGGGGACTAGAGAATTAACCCTTTTCCCAACCTGTTTAAATGTCTTGTGTCCTAATCTGCGGATGCCCCTGTTTTTACCAGCTGTTGTTCCTGCAGGCCAGTGAGAGGGAATTCCAGATCTAAGGTTACCAGATTTTTTTTCAATGAATCTGGGGACACTTTAAATCAGGCATCCCCAACCTGCGGCCCTCCAGATGTTTTGGCCTACAACTCCCATGATCCCTAGCTAACAGGACAAGTGGTCAGGGATGATGGGAATTGTAGTCCAAAACATCTGGAGGGCCGGAGTTTGAGGATGCCTGCTTTAAATAAATAAATAAATAAATAAATAAATAAATAAATAAATACTACATGTTCGGGATGTTGATGCTGCAGCGATGGCCCCTTAGTTGTTGGTTCTTCAGTGATGGTGGTGGTGGGCAAGCGGTGCAGTGGGTCAGGCATGGAAGGCGGAGAAGGAGGGCCGAGAGCGGCGGCGAGGCTCGGGCAACGCGATGCCTCCCTTCCCATCGGAGCAGCCCCAATCCCATTCCTACTTGCGTGCAAGCAGGAGGGGGCAGGGATCCCTCAGCTGGGAAGGGAGGCTTCACACTGCCTTTCGGAGCAGCCCCATCCCAACTCCTACTTGCTTGCAAGCAGGAGGGGGCAGGGAACTCTCAAGCAGCGCAATGCCTCCCTTCCCGTCAGAGCAGCCCCAATCCCATTCCTACTTGCGTGCAAGCAAGAGGGGATGGGGATCCTTCAGCTGGGAAGGGAGGCTTCCCGTTGCCTAACTGAGAGATCCCTGCCCCCTCCTGCTTGCACGCAAGCTCTGATAGGCAGCATGAAGCCTCCCTTCCCAGCTTATTTGCTGGGGTCAGGGAAGGTGGAGGCAGCCCGGAAACTGCATCTTAGATCCCCTGCACCACCATCATATGGGGACTTCCAAGCAGCTCCTGAAGCCAGCCAGAGCCAACTGCTCCGGGCTGCTGAGACTGCCGCTGCTGCATTTCCCGGGGACATTAGATGAAATCCGGGGACATTCCGGGGATGGAATTTGTTTTTGTTTTTTTAAATAATCTTTATTGGTTTTACAATTTTTTTAGGCCTCTTATCATACATTAAAGTCAGGTAACATTCCTGACCATACATATCGCCCTTTACATTGCCAGTGCCTGGCCCCCGATTCGGGCCAGGTCACTTCCAATCTAAACAATATCAGATGACTTCCTCACCCCCCCCCATTGATTTCATCTGTTTGCATATATCAATCTTAACAGGTTCCAAATTCAATAACAAATATAACATCCTCAATTTTAAATCATATTTAAATCATATTTCAATTTTAAATCATATTTCATAATCAATTTTAAATCATATTTCATAATCAATTTTAAATCATAATTCCATCTTCTCACATTTATGGCACACTTATGTTCTATTTCAAACACATCCCTCTTCCCTCCCCTAGTCCCGGGGTATGTAGCTTTGATAATAGCTTCACTTATCATTCATAGTACACATAAAACATCAAATACTTATCTTTCATCATGCATAACTTATTATTTCACAATATCCTTAACCAGTCCTTAACGAGTCCATAAGTCAGAAACCTGAAAGTCAAAAATTATTACTTCTGTTATAATACATCATCCTATTCCTATTGGGTCTGGAATCCAGGCCCAAAGTCCTTCTTGCAAAGTGGCCTCCAAAAGGACAGTCCTCCAGTTCTCTGGCCAGTCTTTCCATTGCAGATTCAAGTCGTCTCGGCTTCTTTTCCTCTTCTTATCCTTAATTTTGGGTCTACTGATTTTTCGTATGTTCCGTTTCTTGCTTTTTGAAGTGGCAGCACCCTTTATCTTACATTTGGAAAGTTTCTGTATGCAGCTGGCTGTAACAGAAGCAGTCTTTTGCAATTCGGCCTTGGCGAGAACTCTTTCCTCCGAAGTTGTTTGTATGTCCAGACCAGTCAGAGCATTGTTGAGGCTTTGCCTTATCTCATTTGCAGTACTTCTCATAACAACTCTCAGGTCTCTCATTTCTGCTATGTATTCTACTCTGAATTCCTCCAACTTTTCCAACAAAGTCCGCAAGTCTATTTCCTGTTCCATCGCCATTTTTAAGATACAGTCCAATAAAATAAAATTATATTCCTTTTAAATCTTCTCCTTGTCCATAGTCAAAATCCAGGCTCCAATAAATTCCACAATTAGATTGTTCTTATTGCTACCCCCAAGACCAGGGGAGGCGCAAGGGTTAAATTCTTCAATCACCAGGCTCCATTCAACTTTTCAATGCCTCTGTAACAGTTTCCTGTTACATTGTTACAATGGTAGGGGATGGACCTCCGTGTTTTCATCCCAAACCAAATCCAAATTAAGTCCAGATTAAATTAAATCAAGTCCTAATTGGTCCAAATAACTCACGGTTTCTTTAATCATTTTGCTTCTTTTGCCAGAAGAAGTTCAGCGCTCTGAGAATTTGTCCGGGGACTTATTCGCAAATCCGGGGACTGTCCCCGGGAAACGGGGACGTCTGGTAACCCTACTCTAGGCCTCCCTTTCCAACCCACAGATCTCTCCCCAGGTATCAGGGGAGCATTAAAGTATCAGGTAGAGATTGCTGCCTTTTAAAACTCCACCCCCTTTGCTTCTTGCTTAAGCAGTTTCACTCAGCAGCACTAATCCTGCTCTGGGGCCATCATGCCCCACTATGATTCAATAGTGGATGGAATACCAATACTGATAGGCCTTCTCATATTTCAGTCGGGAAAGTTTTCCACCAGACTTGTGCCACAAGTGAAAAAGCTCACCTTTGGGTCATCACAAGTCGATAATCATGCATCCATGCCGAAACCTACCTGGTTCCATTTGTTGGTTTTAGTGGGGAAATGAAATGGGGCTTTCGTTCTGGCGGCTGCCATTTGAATTCCCCACAGTATCCTGAAATGATGCATTGTGGGGAGTTTATATGGCAGCTAATAGAGGCGAACACTCAGCCCTTACAGAAGCACAAGAGCCCCCCACCCAGCAGACATTAATGGTGGGCTTTGTGGGGGCACTGGGGGTTCAGGTGCCCAAGGATGTCACAGGCAAGGGGACTTGATTGCAGCTACTCTATAAACCTGTGGAACTGCAAATTCTGCTATTAGCATAGGCTGTATACAGAGACGTCGCAAGGTGGGTGCGGTGGGTGTGGATCGCCCCTGGTGCCACCTTTGAGGGAGGTGACAAAATGCTGTGCGGCAGTCGACAGCTGTGAGAGATGCTGTTGCTTTGGCGCGCGCAGGCTTCCTGCTGCCAAAGTGGTCCGTCCGCCGGCTCTCCCTCAGCTATATGACAGCTGGCAGGTTCCTCCTCACAAGGCATGGGATCTCCCCAAAAGGAGATGAGGGAGGCGGATGAAGAGGGATGGGGTGGCATGCAGATTAGAGACTAACATCACCATGCATTTTATTCTCTCTCTATTTTTGGTGTGTGTGTGTGTGTGTGTGTGTGTGTGTGTGTGTGTGTGTGTGTAGATCTGAATTGCTCTCCCCTTTCTCCTCCACCCTGACTGACACGTACCGGGATCATGCCACCCCCCTCCTCTGGCCATGATGTGATGGCCTGGGATTCAGACTCAGATGCTGAACCTGAGGGATCCCAGCCTGCACAGGATTCCCCACCTCCAGAACCAGCAGAGCCAGGGCTAGGGCTTGAGTCTGAAGGGGCCTCACTTGTGCTGGATCCTCAGGTGCAGGCATCTGCTGAGTCTGCTCTGGCTCCTGATGGGGTGGAGGACCCATTGCCTGCAGGTGCTCCACTCCCAGCCCTGTCAGGGGAAGCTGAGGTTGCCTCTGGGTCCGGTAACCCTCCAGCCTCTCCTGAGCTGCAGAGACTCAGGGCAGAGAGGCGAAGGGAACTAAGTTCCCGCAGGAGGAGTGCTCGCCTCCAGGCCAGGAGAGGCGAGTCACCAGAGGATCGGGGTCGCCCTATGCCTCGGGGCAGATAAGAGCCGGCCAGCCCCAGCCCCAAGTTGCAGGAGCAACATTGTTGGTTACCAGTTCCTGCCAGTGTTCCTGCTTGAAGCCTGTCCTGCTTTCCTGCCTGAGCTCCTGACCCGCCCTGGTTCCCTGCTTGCCTACCTGTTCCTGACTTTGCCTGACTCCCTGCCCTGCACCCAGCTTCAGTTATTACGGACTGCCTTTACGTTGTACCTCTGAGCACGGACTGGACTTAGACCTCGCCTTTCGGATACCCCACGGGACCAGCACACACGGTGCTGGAGAGAGAGAGTTATGCATGGGATCCTTGGTGAGGCGCTTTCAAAAACTTTGCAGCTCCGTTTGGCCTGCCTCCCCGGCCTGTCTGCAAACCCAGATCCTCGTGGGGGACAGAGAAGGAAGCGGGGCAGAAGCCGTTGCTTTAGCGCCCAGAGGTAAACCCAACTGTGGCAGTCAACAGCTGTGGGAGTCACTGTTGCTTCAGTGCGCGCAGGCTTCCCGCTGCTGAAATTGTCCGTCTGTCAACTCTCCCTCAGCTGTGTGGCGGCTGGCAGGTTCCTTGTCGCAAGGCACACGATCTCCCTAAGAAAAGCTCAACAACTTTGGCTGCCCCCCAATGAAATAGTTGTTGAAGGCAAAAAAATAAAAAAATCAATGGGGGGGTGACAAGAAATTTTCCACACCGGGTACCACCTGACATTGCTCCGCCACTGGCTGTATATACACCATGCGATTGAAAGCACGTTGCTTCCCCCCAAAGAATTTTGGGAACTGCTGTTTGTTAAGGGTGCTAGGAATTGTATCTCTGCAAGTAGTAAACTACAGTGGTACCTTTGGTTGTGAACGGGATCCGTTCCGGTGCCCCTTTCGCAACATGGGCAACACATAACATGAAGTGCCAAATCTGCACATGTGCGCGACACGATTCAGCGCTTCTGCTTAGCGCTTCTGCGCATGCGCGATGCGCTGAACCCGGAAGTAACCCATTCCGGTACTTCCGGGTTCGGCGCATATGTAACCCGTGGTGAACGCAACCCGCAGCTATCATAACCCGAGGTATGACTGTACAGTTGCCAGAATTCTTTGGGGTAGCGGAGCCTTGCCATTCAAATGTATGCCGTGTACGTAGCCATAAACATCAGGTTTAAAAAAAAAAAAAAAATAGTAACTCAATAGGGAGCAGCAGGTTGAGAAAAGATTTGCCCCAAATGTAATGGGGTGGAGGCTTCTTGCTGTAAGGGCTGTCAACCAGAATTTCCCTATTTCCACTTGTGAAAATGTTGACGGACTAAATCTATTTACGAGGGACAATCCCTGCGTTCTATTTCCTGCCCCTGATAAATTGCTGTCCTTATTCTGTCCCCTATTTTTTGCCTCTTGGAAAAACCGCGTGACAATTCTTTTAGCATGCTGCTACATTTGCCTGTTATCCCAGGTCTATAGAAATATAGGCTCAGTGCCATGCATTCTGCCTGGGTGAGACATTAATGTAATAAATGGCATAGCGGCCTCTATCAAAAGGCCAGAGGGTATTTTGCATCACAGTAACAACCAACAACATAATGTAAATACATAACTTAATATCCATAAAATGCAAAAAAAAATGTGCAGCTATATAAATACAATTCGTAATAATAAGCAATACATAATAGTACGTAATAGTAGATAAAACATAAAAGCAATACATTATAAGCAGCAGTGTCAAATTATCAACCCAGCAATAAACTCCACAACTCAACCCCTGAAAAAGAGCACCATTTTTACCCTGTGGAGAATCTTTGGCTTGCCTGTAATTTCTATAAAGATGACCGAACCAGATTGGTAACTCCCATTCTCTCAGAATTTCCAGGTAGGACTTCTGAATGGCATCTGGCCTCTCTTTTGCCGGATTAACAAGAAAGGACCCCTCTTCCCATTTAAAAAGGGACACGGGTGGTGCTGTGGTTTAAACCACTAAACCCAGGGCTTGCCGATCAGAAGGTCGGCGGTTCGAATCCCCACGATGGGGTGAGCTCCCGTTGTTCGGTCCCAGCTCCTGCCCACCTAGCAGTTCGAAAGCACGTCAAAGTGCAAGTAGATCAATAGGTACCACTCCGGTGGGAAGGTAAACGGCATTTCCGTGCGCTGCTCTGGTTCGCCAGAAGCGGCTTAGTCATGCTGGCCACATGACCCGGAAGCTGTACGTCGGCTCCCTCGGCCAGTAAAGCGAGATTAGTGCCGCAACCCCAGAGTCATCTGCGACTGGACCCAACGGTCAGAGGTCCCTTTACCTTTACCTTACCCCATTTAAAACTATGCTTTCCTCTTGGTATTCTCATGCATTACCATTTTTATTGTGATTATTTTATTTATTTGTATTTTCAGCTCACTCTTAACTTCCATATTTTAAGGCATCGTGTTATATGTATCATTTTAGACTTCTTTTTTTAGATACTCCTGATATTTTAGATAACGTATGTGCTATGACCCCCTTCATGGTTTTACCTTGTGCAAAAACAAGACCTGGAGCTGACTGTGGCTCAGATCATCAGCTTCTTATAGCAAAATTCCAGCTTAAACTGAAGAAAGTAGGAAAAACCACTGGGCCAGTAAGATACAATCTAAATCAAATTCCTTATGAATACACAGTTGAAGTGAAGAACAGGTTTAAGGATTTAGATTTGGTGGATAGAGTGCCTGAAGAACTATGAATGGAGGCTCACAACATTATACAGGAAGCAGCAACGAAAACTATCCCAATGAAAAAGAAATGCAAGAAAGCAAAGTGACTGTCCAATGAGGCCTTACAAATAACGGGGGGGGGGGGGGGAGAAGGGAAGCAAAATGTGAGGGAGATAGTGAAAGATACAGGAAACTGAATGCAGATTTTTCAAAAAATAGCAAGGAGAGACAAGAGGGCCTTTTTAAACGAGCAATGCAAAGAAATAGAAGAAAACAACAGAATGGGAAAAACCAGAGATCTGTTCAAGAAAATTGGAGATATGAAAGGAACATTTCGTACAAAGATTACCACAATTAAGGACAAAAGTGGAAAGGACCTAACAGAAGCAGAAGACATCAAGAAGAGGTGGCAAGAATACACAGAGGAATTATACCGGAAAGATATGGAGGTCTCATACACCCCAGGTAGTGTGGTTGCTGACCTTGAGCCAGAAATCCAGGAGAGTGAAGTCAAATGGGCCTTAGAAAGCCTTGCTAACAACAAGGCCAGTGGAAGTGGTGATATTCCAGCTGAACTATTTAAAATTTTAAAAGATGATGCTGGTAAGGTGCTACACTCAATATGCCAGCAAGTTTGGAAAACTCAGCAGTGGCCAGAGGATTGGAGAAGATCAGTCTACATCCCAATCCCAAAGAAGGGCAGTGCCAAAGAATGCTCCAACTACCGCACAATTGCGCTCATTTCACACGCTAGCAAGGTTTTGCTAAAAATTCTACAAGGCAGGCTTAAGCAGTATGTGGACCGAGAACTCCCAGAAGTGCAAGCTGGATTTCGAAGGGGCAGAGGAACCAGAGACCAAATTGCAAACATGCGCTGGATTATGGAGAAAGCTAGAGAGTTCCAGAAAAACATTTACTTCTGCTTCATTGACTACGCAAAAGCTTTTGACTATGTCGGCCACATAGGTTTACATGCATGCAAAAGTGGCACGGACTCATTGTTAAGTGTTCCAACAATATGCTTCTTTCCATTTGGGGGCGAATAACATTCTTGCCGCTGTAGTAGCATACATGAATAAGCTCTGTCCCTATAATTCCTATAATCCCTATAAGCTTCTGGGTTGTTGTTTTTTTACAAAGCTTATTTTAAACATCCTTTTCATTTCATTATATATCATTTCCCAGTAAGCTTTAACCTTACTACAAGACCACCACATATTGTTGGAACACTTAACAATGAGTCTGTGCCTCTTTTGCACTCGTTGCTCTGCGTAAACTAAGCCTTCCCTATGCAACATTTTTTTATTTATGTATTAAAACCTTCAGCGGAAACCAAGTCTGCAGTTCCAGCTCTTCATGCAGCAATGAGGACCAGGGCATATTGTGAAGTGTATTTTTAAAATAAACAAATAAATATTATCAATATACAGTAAAGGTAAAGGGACCCCTGACCATTAGGTCCAGTCGTGACCGACTCTGGGGTTGCAGTGCTCATCTTGCTTTATTGGCCGAGGGAGCCGGCGTACAGCTTCCGGGCCATGTGGCCAGCATGACTAAGCCGTTTCTGGCAAACCAGAGCAGCGCACGGAAACGCCATTTACCTTCCCGCCGGAGTGGTACCTATTTATCTACTTGATACTTTGACATGCTTTCGAACTGCTAGGTTGGCAGGAGCAGGGACCGAGCAACGGGAGCTCACCCCGTCGCGGGGATTCGAACCGCCGACCTTCTGATCGGCAAGCCCTAGGCTCTGTAGTTTACCCCACAGCGCCACCCGCGTCCCTTCAATATACAGTACATCATATCAATAACAGTGATAATAATAAGGATAGCCCATAAAGAGAAAAGGAGAGTGAGAAAGCGAGAAAACAGTCCCATTGGTTAAGAACCAAGGTGTAAACAATAATTTACAATTAAAAAGCTAATAAATGTAAAATATAATATGCCATGCAATTAGACAATGCTTATCATGGTTTAATGTCCTACTGAACTGCACTTAAGGAGAGATAATTTAAAAAGTGTTAAATTAATTAAATACTTTATTTAAATCTGCCAACATGGTGCTCTCCTGATGGTTCTAGATTCCATATCCCATCAGCACCAGCCAGCATTCCTAGTGGTCAGAGATGATGGAAGTCGTGGTACGCGGCGAAAGTTGTTGGACTATAGCAGCATGAACAGCATATCAAAGCATCAGAGAGTCTGTCGATGCCTTAATTAAACAGTTGAAATACTGAACACCCTTACTAGGAAGCATTGCCCCAAATGAAAACAGTTGAATTTACTTCCCCAACAGATTGACTATATCAGCCTCTCCCAACCTGGTGCCCTCCAGCTATTTTGTACTCCAAACCCCAACATTCCAGCTGACACAGCAAGGGGTGGAGCGAGCTGCACTCCAAAACATCTGAAGGTCACCAGTTTAGGGAAGACTGGGCTAACTAATGCCTGAGATCCAGGCTGAAATGTTTCACCAAAGACTCCATGGGGAGTACAATGCAGAGAGTGAGCTGTTGATCCTCCTTGGCCAATCTCCAGTCATCCAAACCATAGCTGTCAACCCTCCCTTTTTTTGCGGGAAACTCCCTTATTCCAATGCCGTTTCCCACTGCTATCCCGGATTGTTGATATCCCTTAAATTTCCCGGATTTCAAAGGAAGCAGCCAGGGAGGCTCCTCAGCTGCGTTGCTCGGCTGCCAATAAGGAGTCTGAGACCGACTGGGGGCGGAGCTTGCATGCCTTGTGCAGCCAGACCCTCACGCCCAACCAGACAGACAGCCTGCCTGCCGTCTACGCGCTTGCTCTTTCGCTCACACCTCTGGAGCGCAGGGTGGCGAGGCTACTTGGTGCCATTGCACCGCCCTCGCGGCATCCCTTATTTTCAAATCCGAAAGTTTGAAAAAATCCCTTATTTTCAAATCTGAAAGTTGACAGCTATGATCCAAACTTATCTGCCAAAACGGCTCTTCGCTTTCCCATTCCTGCCTTGATTTCAAGGGTTGCACAACATAAGGGAATGTGACAAAGAAATCACTTAATATTCTTGTAATCAATAGATGATGAATAGAAATTGCTTTGGAAGGCGAACAGTTAGAGCGAAGGGTTATTATTCTAATGGCGGTTTATTGAGATCTGTGTAAATGATTTGAAACGGTTTAACAGATGATTATGCCGCAAATGATCTAAAGCATGTGCCAGCATAGACAATGGAGGGCCGTCGTTTTTTATACCTGCCTCCTATGCAAGGCGGCTAAGGCTCACAAATCCAGCCTCACAAACACATATCCGGTTTATCAGGCCGTGCCTGTTCAATTATTTGCACACGTTGCTTTCTGCCAGAAAGGTTTTTGAGGAAGGGGGGAATGTGAATATGTGGTGGAGGGAGAGTTGTGATCGGCTCGTTCTGTCAGGCTTCTGTCAATTAGGCTGCATCAGCCGAAGGATTCCATGCGCAATGTACAAGGGAACATTGGCCGGGTACTTGTTGTTGAGCATGGCTCTGAAACTGCAGTTAATTCAGAACGCACACTGCTAGCTGAGACCAGGTGCTACAATCATATTTCACTGGTTCTTCACCAACACTCTGCTTCTGCGTCCAATTCTAAATAGCGATCTGGAGCTTTGCCACTTCCTGTAGGTGTGGGAGCCTTTAGCTCTCCAGATGTCACTGAACTACAACTCCCATCATCCCATGCTGGCTGGGGCTGATTGACAGCTGCAGTTCAACCATATTTGGAGGTTCCTCCCCCCCCTCCAATCACCTGACTTCACAGTTTGGGGCCAGGGGACCTGACTTTCTGTTCTCGTGTGCTTTGGGGAAGCATTTTTCTACTGCCAAGCTAGATATCGGATTATTAAAATTTCTCAAAACTAGCCTGCATGTGTTCAGTGAGAAGCACACTTAACTCTGCTTCCTTGAATCAGTTTCAAGGGAAATAACTAGAGGACATCTTTCTTTTTGTAGTACTAATAGGATAACCCTGACTGATACAAAGAAGCAGCAGCAAAAAAGCACCCCAGCGGCAAATATCAATAGATTTCTTGTGATATTATTTTGTCCCAGGATCTTTTTTCTTTTAAGAAAGAAAACTCTGCCTGGCCACTTAGGTGGAATCTAAATGCATATAAAAACATTCTGAAAATGCCTTTTTAAAAAGATTCAGGTAGGTTTTGGTCTGATGCAGTCGAGGTAAAGATAAAAAATAAATAAAAAATTGTACAGTAGCACATAATAATAATAATAATAATAATAATAATAATAATAATAATAATAATAATTTATTATTTATACTCCGCCCATCTGGCAGAGTCCTTTTTGTTGGGGATAACTCAGATGGAAATTCCCAGGTGTCAAAAAAGGATATTTATGTATGCCACCACTGTGGCCCGTGTTTTGTTAGCCCCCAAATGGAAAAGGAGCGAGGTCCCAACTAAAGAAGAATGGCAACTTAAACTGATGGAATATGTGCAGCTTGCAGACATAACATATAGAATAAGAGAACAAGAAGAATATACGTTTAAAGGAGATTGGGAAGTGTTTATTGATTATATAGGGTGGAACTGTGTACACTTGAAAACATTGGCAGCATTAAGATAAATTCAACAGTGTAAACAAGTTTTGATGGATGTATTGATGGAATACTGAATGGTTTAGTTTATGCAAAATATGCAGGGATTTATGATATGCAATCTGAACAATGGAAAGAGACCAAGGGAAGTCATTGGCATTTTAAGGTTGTTTAATGAATATTTTAAATTGTAAAATAGAAAACTTAATAAAAATTATAAAGAAAAGAAAGAAATTCACATGTGGCAGAGGCAATGTCCCTAAATTCACATGTGGGTTAAAAGTGTGCCCTAGGTCTGAAAAGATACTGTACCTGAGCTAGTTGATCTCCAAGGTCACTTCCATCCTTAAAATTCTGTGATTCTATGACAGCAGGCCTTGGTGTGAGAATAAGCAAGAGTGTGAGAAGCATGCCCATTTGATCATCTGTGGGCAGACCCACACCATACATTTAAAGCTCATTCAATGCACACTTGCCCCAGAGAATCCTGGGAAATGTGGTTCACAAAGAATACTGGGAATTGTAGCTCTGCCATAGGAAACTACAGGTCCCATGATTTGGGGGAGGGGAGTTATGCGCTATAAATGTGTGTTGGATGTGCTTTGAATTTATCATGTGGTTCTACTTCAGGGGTCAGCAACCTTTTTCAGCCATGGGCCGGTCCACCGTCCCTCAGACCATGTGGTGGGCCGGACTTTTGGGGGGGGGATGAACAAATTCCTATGCCCCACAAATAACCCAGAGATGCATTTTAAATAAAAGCACACATTCTACTCATGTAAAAACACACTGATTCCCGGGCCGTCCGTGGGCCGGAATGAGAAGGCAATTGGGTCGCATCCGGCCCACGGGCCTTAGGTTGCCTACCCCTATTCTACTTTGTGAAACCTTGGTGGGCATATTCATCGCTGGCCTTGCTATTCCTTTAAGCAAAAACAGCCTTCACTCAGCTCAGGGCTGGTGTTAAATAGCTGCAATTATAGCAGCAGAGGTGAATAAATTCACCTCTGAACAGCGGGGGTGCGGATAATCACGCAGTGCACTTGGACAAACTCCATTTTCGTTCAACAAACTCTAACGCACTTTGTACAAAACTTCCAAACCGTGGGCTGCATGTTACTGAAGGGTAAATGGCAGTTTAAAGGCACTGTGGAGCAAAGTACCAGCTAGAGAAGCACCTCAGTACTCAAGAATTGTTCTCCAGCTCCATCCCTTTTGTTGGGCTTTCGCGGGTGGGTTGGTATCTGACCTTGCTATGGACAGAGTCGGTCGACGTATTTGCAGTGGCGTACGGAGCCGCTTGGCTGCCAGGAGCGGCAAGCGTGAGCGGCACCCCCGGGGGGCGGGGTGTCGCTCCGTAGCATGCATGCGTCATGACATCACGACGCATGCGCGCTACGGAGCGCAGTCCGGCTGGGCTGCCAGGCCCGAGTGGCCCCTTACGAATTGCCGGGCGCGAGCAGCTGCTGCACAGACGGGGGTCACTCGTGCCCGGCCTGGCAGCCCAGATGGACTGCACATGTGCGGACATGCACAGTCTGGCTGGGCTGCCACACATGCGCAGTCTGGCCGGACTCCCAAGCCGCCGCCCGGCACCCCTTCCGTGCGGCGGCTGCTCGCATGGAAGGGGTGCCGGGCTGTGGCCTGGGAGTCGCACCGAGTGTCACCCCCCCTCCAGGGTGGAACCCGGGTCGCCCCGCCCCCAATGCCCCACCCTTCCTACACCACTGCGTATTTGCGGCCAGGGAGGAATTCTCCCGCCAGGGCTATTGACCAACCTGGGGGGTTTCGCTTACCTTGTAGCAATCATCACAACTTGGTGGAAAAGGCACTGGGTAAAACTTAGTCGTGGTTAGAAGGGGAGGTTGTAAGCCTCTGCCTGGCCCTCCAGGGGAATGGAGTATCCTGTGAAAGGGATCCTGGAGGAGGTGCTTCTGTCCAGATGCCCAGGCAGAAACTAAGTCAGGAGTGGTCTTTTGGTGTGGTCCCCTGCAGGGCAGCGGGCTCATGGGACCTGGGCACACAAGGACCCCCTTCTCTCCCCAACCCAAAAAAAAATATAAGCATCAATGAGATCACTTAATTCAGACTGTTTTCAGTCTCCTCTACTGGCCAAAAAGCAGCAAATCTGTACACATCTGCATCTAATCAGAAATCACTGTGTGTTGTTTGGACTAAATAAATTAAAACAATTCTTTAAAAAGATAGTTAAAAAGACTCTTCTTAAAAACCTAAAAACTCCCTTAAAAGAATCAAGTCTTCAAAAAAGTTTTATGATCTAAGAAAGTTTTTAAAAGAATCCTTCCAAAAGAATTTAAAAATTATAATGTGTAGCACCTTAGAGACCAGCTGAGTAGTTTTAAGTATAAGCTTTCGTGTGAATGCACACTTCTTCAGATACACTGAAACAGATGTCATCAGACATACAGTCTGTATGTCATATGACATACAGTCATACCTCGGGTTACAGACGCTTTGGGTTGCGCATTTTCGGGTTGCGCATTTTCGGGTTGTACAGTTGTGCACTGCACCAAACCTAGAAGTACCAGAATGGGTTAATTCCGGGTTTCGGCGCTCGCGCATGTGCAGAAACACTAAATTGCGCTTTGCGCATGTGCAGAAGTGCAGGAGCACATGCGCAGACGCGGCGCTGTGGGTTGCGGATGCTGCGGGTTGCGAACGTGCCTCCCTCACGGATCACATTCGCAACCCGAGTGTCCACTGTATATAATGTTGCTGGACTGCAACTCATCTCAGCCCCAGCCAGCATGCCGAATGGTCAGGAGTGAGGGAGTGGTGGCCCATCAACCTTTGAAGGGCCACAGGTTCCCTGCCCCTGATGTGCATTTTTTAAGAAAGAAGTTTTCTTCCTTGTTTTCCTGGCAACTCAGCCCTGCAGTGGGGTGGTGGACGGTGGCCACTGTTTTTTTGTTCCACCACTGGTTTGCATGTAGCCTGCTGTTCAGCTCTGACTTAGCTCCCCTTTTCCTTCTGCACTGCAGCAGCAAATACAATGCAGAGCAGCGCTTGCCACAGAGCAATGTCGGACACTGGTGGTTTCTCCCTCCGGCAGGGGACCTTGAAACTAACAGGGGTCAATGGGAGCTGATTGGTAATCTGGCGGCCTTCTGAGCGCCTTCCAAGGCTGCTGTCCCTTCAATCACTCAAACAACTTCCATTGGGCTTGATTTGTTTTGCTGCTAATACTGTGAGCTTGGCTGGAAAGCAAGTCTCTGAGACTCCTGTGTGTTTCTGGGGGCTGGGAATGAGCAGATAATGGACCAACTTCCCCCACTAGGAGAGATAACTCCCTTCCTTTGGTCTTGGCAGTAATTGAAACATAATGAATACGAGGCACTAATTAGTGAGGACTGATAGTGTGGCCCTCGTTTTTTCTTTCCATTTGATTTTTTTGTTTTGTTTGAGTAACAAGCAAAAGATCAAGGGAAGTAATAGTACCACTGTATTCCGCTCTGGTCAGACCTCACCTGGAATACTGTGTCCAGTTCTGGGCACCACAGTTCAAGAAGGATACTGACAAGCTGGAACGTGTCCAGAGGAGGGCAACCAAAATGGTCAAAGGCCTGGAAATGATGCCTTATGAGGAACGGCTTAGGGAGCTGGGTATGTTTAGCCTGGAGAAGAGAAGGTTAAGGGGTGATATGATAGCCATGTTCAAATATATAAAAGGATGTCATATAGTGGAGGGAGAAAGGTTGTTTTCTGCTGCTCCAGAGAAGCGGACACGGAGCAATGGATTCAAACTACAAGAAAGAAGATTCCACCTAAACATTAGGAAGAACTTCCTGACAGTAAGAGCTGTTCGGCAGGGGAATTTGCTGCCAATGAGTGTGGTGGAGTCTCCTTCTTTGGAGGTCTTTAAGCAGAGGCTTGACAGCCACCTGTCAGGAATGCTTTGATGGTGTTTCCTGCTTGGCAGGGGGTTGGACTGGATGGCCCTTGTGGTCTCTTCCAACTCTATGATTCCATGATTCTATGAACATAGGAAGCTGCCTTAGCTTTCATTTCAGTAACTAGCTCGGAAGTTGTGAGTCAAACTATTTGTCCATCTGAGTTGATATTTCTGAAAGCTGGCAGTTGCTCTCCAGGATTGCGGACTGGAATCTTTTGAAGCCCCCTGGAGATGTCAGGCGACCTTCTGCATTCAAAGCAGATGCTTCACCACTGAGATCAGGCCCTTTTTGCATCATCAATTTATCAAATACTGCAAGCACACTGACTTCTCTGTTATTGCCTACCTTCCAAACATCTTTTTTAATTTTTTTTACGGCTTTTCTTATTAGCACTTCTCGTTAGCGGGATTCCACATTTCCCAACATTTCCTGGAAAGTCCCCATACTTAAAGCTGGGGAAATGTGATGCTGCTCACAGATAAGACCTCTGTTGGTGCGGCAATTGTCATATAGAGTGTTGTTGTGCAGATGCAACAACATCTGGAAGTAACATGATCCCCGTCGCTGCTGCAAATGAACCCTGAGCTATGGTTCTTCCACTATACCAGTAGCTCAGATATGTGCATGCGGCTCATTTCAAATCCCTTAATCAAGGGTGTGGTTCATCATCAACTTTATTTCAGCTTTAAGCTCATAACAAGACAAGACAGAAAACGCAGGAACAGCAGTTACAATCACACAATTGAATTTTAAAAAATTGGTGACAATATATAAATAATGTGAATGTTGCTTCCAAGCAATTTCAATTTCCTACTAACAGTCCATTACGTCTCTTGTATGTCAGAACAGGAGTTAAAAATTTTGCCATTTGTAGGGTTACAAACTGGTCAGTATCTTGCAATAAAAAAGCAAGAAGGAAGTCAACCGGGTGCCCAGACAATTTTTGGATTAATGGTAGCACTAAATTCTTCCAGAACTGGGGGATACCTATAGAAAGATTATTCCTCCGAGCCCACAACCTGAAAGCTGGAACAAAAGGGCGAGCCTTCTCCCTCCCCAAAAAAGCCCCCAAGATGTGGACATCTTATACAGCAGACCCTTGCAAGGAGAATGAGTGGGTGGAGAATTTAAAAGACAGAGGTACACATTGGGCAGAGCAGCCAGCTGGTTGACTACTTGCCTGCAGGGTAGCCATGCTACACCTGATGAACTCCAGCCTGCCTTTGGAGAGCACGGTCTTTCCTCTTGTCTCCTAATTGTTCCCACTTCCGCGGCATTTCAACGCCTTGTTCATGGGATCACTATAACGGGGCTTAATTTGGGGAGATTAACAGGAGGAGAGTTGATAAGGCTCCTGGCACAATAGCCAGCTGCCTCTGTTCTCAGGAGTTGCTCTTGGCAAGGCTCCATTCTTGGGGAAAGGCTGCAAGCAAACTGCCATGGTTTCTGGCTTACTGTTGCTGCCGGAGGGGGAGCAGTTGCAGGAAGGAGCCAGGAAAATATAGCAGAAGCCTACATGGATGTGGGGAGGGGGGGTGTTCCACAGTTGCCCTTGTGGACATCTTGCCATGGCCCCATCCATGGTAAAGCAGCATCATACCACTTTCAACAGTTGTGGCCCCTGGGGACTGTAGTGTGTTAAGAGTTGTCTGGAAGGACCCTGTTCCTCTCACAGAACTACATTTCCCAGAGTTCACTGGGAAGAGGGAACGACTGTTAAACCACTCTGGGAATTGCAGGGACAAATTGAGAGGGGAATAAGCATCTCCTAACAACTCTCGACACCCTTGACATACTACAGTTCCCAGGATCCTTTGAGAGGGTTAGTCACAATTGTGTAAAGTTGTATGAACCTCATCGATTTTGGAGGAGGGAAACTAAATGCCTCTAAGGATAGAAATTGAAAACAGAGATCAGAGGGCGGATGTTCTCAAGAAATAAGGAACTGGGCCATTGGAATGAAAAGCTCATCTTACACATCCTCCTTAAAAAAGAAATAAATAAATAAAAAGGCTGTATGATGTCTGAGATCAGGCTGTTCAAAGTGTCACTAGAAATCAGGCTAGTATACTAGCAGTAGCCTTTTTTGGGGGGGCAGACTTGGTTACTGAAATATGTTGTGTGTGATTTAGTGCATCCGATAGAACAACAGTTCCTTAAGATCTGAGTCAGCACTCCTTGGCCAGGTACAACCACCTTCAGAGGTGAGGCAGCCGGGGACTTTTCAGTGATGGCCCTCCAGTTGTAGAAAGGTCATGCCAGGGACATTCAGCTGGTCAGCCCCGAACCTGACCTGCTCATGACTCTAAATATGACACAGTGGGAGAAGATTTCAGAAGAGTGAGAAAGGGTGGAAGAAAGTGGACTTCTGCAAGACCCAAACAGCACTTCAAGATTCTGGTTTTAGCCTGGCTGGTGCCTTGAGCCAACCTAGGATATTTTGCTGCCTGGGTCCCCTCCTCCAACCCGCTCCCTTCCATAAAAGGTAAAGGTAAAGGGACCCCTGACCATTAGGTCCAGTCGTGACCGACTCTGGGGTTGCGGCGCTCATCTCACTTTATTGGCCAAGGGAGCCGACATACAGCTTCTGGGTCATGTGGCCAGCATGACTAAGCCGCTTCTGTCGAACCAGAGCAGTGCATGGAAACGCCGTTTACCTTCCCGCCAGAGCGGTACCTATTTATCTACTTGCACTTTGACGTGCTTTCAAACCGCTAGGTTGGCAGGAGCAGGGACTGGGCAACGGAAGCTCACCCCGTCGAGGGGATTCGAACCGCTGACCTTCTGATCGGCAAGCCCTAGGCTCTGTGGTTTAACCCACAGCGCCACCCGCATCCCTTCCATAGTTGAACCTTAATTGAACACAAGTGGCAGAACAGTAGCTTCCATAGCCTCTGAGAACAACACCTAGTTTGCAAGACTCAGTGCAGCCCAGCTAGGACTCCCCTTTGTGTCTGTCAACAGAGGGGAGTGCCCGGGGGCAGTTGGTCTCAGAAGGAATAGTTGTGTAGCTGTTGCCACTACCTCCCCCCAGCATCTGCCACCTAAGGCAGCTGCCTCCCTAAGCCTAATGGCAGGGCTGCCTCTTCTGAACAGGAACGCTCCTCTTGGAATGAGGATATGCAACAGTATGTCCTCCACTTCTGAAATTATAATTACAAATTAAAACCTAAGATGATGCAATTGTGTGTCGAGGTCCCCAAACCACCCCTCAAATAACTCACACCTCAGACAGTAATTTAGGTTTTGGTTTTTGGCATAATTTTGGCCACAACTTTATTGAAATACATGATATGTGAGTGGTTGCATAGGCATTGGTTTAGACTATCTGTCCCACTGGGGACAGAACTGATGACCGTCAGTAAAGGGAAAACACTTAGGGGAGAGAAAAAAGAGAGGTTGGGGGTCAGACCCAACATCTCTCCCCAAATGCTCCCAGAGGCTCTTGCATGGCCCTGGCCCCCGACCGGGGGATATGGACAAAAGCATGGCGAGCCCCTGGATTCCTTTAATGGAATTCCCCACACAGCAGCAGCATTGGAGGGGCAGACACAGCCAATCTTTACCCTTCCACCAACGAACACAATAACCAATGCCTAACTGCCAACCTTACAAGTTGTGACTAATTGCTACGCAGTAGGCGAAAACCAGAAGGCACCAGCCAATCAGCCAACTGGAAAAATTCCTACCAGGCCCCTGCCCCAACAGCAGACGACCCCATGACAGGCATAGCAACGTCAACGCAGAGGCCTAATAAAAGGGAAAGGAAGGGCGGGAGATCCGTTACACGCAGCAAAGAGGAACATCACAGGGCGTGCCAAGGGTAATATACCCGCTGGGCTGTCCATCACAAATTGCAACAATTAAATCTCCCCAACAACAACCCAGGACCCAATCAGAGCTGTGGCCATCTATCCGATCCCGCCCAGCACCAGAGGGGTGATTTGCTGGCCCCCACCGCAACACGCGCTTTCCATGAAGGAGAAGACGCTTAATCGCCATCACTGATAGAGAACCCACTTTGCAATCATAATATTCCAGGTTCAAATCCTGGTATTTCCAAACAGAGCTGGAGAAGAGTCTTCTCTGAAATCCTGGAGAACCACTGCCAGTCAGAGGAGACCAATGGCCCAATGGTCTGACTTGCTCCAATGCAGCTTCCTCTGTTGCTAAACAATGCTACACCATTGACTAGTTAAAGAGAGAGTGACAGGTCCCAGGTCACCCTGTGAGTTTCATGGCTTTGTGTGGGGCTTGAATCTTGGCCATCCCACCTTTAGTTTGACCAGGCCTTTGAGCTGAAATTATGCCACTATCTAGAGTACAGTTATAGTTTGGCTTCTTTCAGATGTTAACTCTAATGTGACAGCTAAGGTAGCTAAATTCTGCGCTAGAGCCATAAAATTCGGTCCGTTTTAATTAGCAGTATCTATATAACTTCAGGATAGAGCTAAAGAAGAATCAGTGCCACTATTAGCGGTAGCCCATCCTCTAAAGTAGTAATATCCTTTTATCTAATAATTTCATATAATGGTTAAAGTTTATATTTCTAGTATATATTTCAGATTGTATTTTGGATTGTTTTTATGTATATCTGTGTGTGCTGGTCGAGGACCGTAACAATAAATCTGAATCTGAGTTTAGTAAAAGGTTCCTTTGCAAACCAAACTCTTCACCTATGCATTTAATTGAAGGACTGAAACCCCTTAGCTGATTGCTGCATAGTCTATGCTTGTCACTCTTAATTGCACACAAATAGGTGATAGAATGTGCAAAGGAAAGAAGAATTCAGTCACCTTGGCTGTTGAGTCCTGGAAGTACCTGTTCCCTGCCTTGCAGGCCTATTTGTGCCAGGCCTGGGAGAGGCCCTGACTGACTCCAGCTACAATGGCTGAGGCTGCCGAACAGTCTTTGGCTGGGGTGTGGGTTTCGGGTGGGGGGTTGTTGCTGGATTTTTGTTTTTTATCATCTTTATTTTAGATCTTGTGGCAAATGTGGAAATTGTTCCGTTTGGTTGTGCATTTTGAATGTTTTATTTATGATTTGTGACTACTTCTGTTATGATGTAGTTATGTATTTGTTTCAGGCTGTAAGCTAGGCTTCCTCAACCCTGACCCTCCAGATGTTTTTGGCCTACAACTCCCATGATCCCTAGCTAGCGGGACCAGTGGTCAGGGATGATGGGAATTGTAGTCTCAAAACATCTGGAGGGCCGAGGTTGAGGAAGCTTGTGTGCTGTAAGCCACCTTGAAACAGACACCAAGAACGAGCAACACGATGGCCAATGAAAGTAGTATATTTTTTTCATGTATGATAACAGAAAGACAACGGACAGTGATCCGGTATTGACACTGTTTCGTGTACGTCTTATTCAGCATGTAACTGCAAAATATAGATAAACAGATAAACAACCAAAAACCTGCATGGACAGTAATCCATGAAATCAATACATCTAATGCAAATATACATCATTTAATAAAACATAGCACTAATATAATAATGTAATATAATAGCATACCTCAATATACAATGGAAGTTTTCAAGGAGCAGTGGTCATATGAATATGTAACCACTGCTGTTAGTTATCGGGAGTTCAGGAGCTTATGAACCCACTCCTGGCACCAGGTGAATTCCATTATAATCATGAATGAACACAGTTAAAGCAACATCACTCCTTAACCAGAGCTAAATAAAGCAACCAAGATCCATTTCCGAATTCAACCCTTCCGGATGAAGCCACCTTGAGCATGGTTTGAACTGTATAAAGGCAGCATTCAAATAAAATTATGTATGTATGTATGAATGTATGCACCAACCTGCAATGTGCTGATTGTCAAGCCTTAGTATGTGAAGTGATCTCCTTCTCTTTCTCTCAACACACACACACACACACACACACACACACACACACACAAACACACAGAGAGAGAGAGAGAGAGAGAGAGAGAGAGAGAGAGAGAGAGAGAGAGAGGAGTACAATTTCTTTCTTTCGTTTTGCAAAATTCTGCAGGTGTCTCATTCATTTCTGCAGGCAGTTTTAAAAGTGTTGATTATGCAAAGTTACCTTATATTGCAGTGACCCACTGCTTGGAAATAGGAAACCTGGTGAATATCTTATTCTCTCTGTGAGAAGATGGAGGGATCTGGAGGCAATGGTCAAATGTTAGTGCATTAGGAAATGACGCTTGCCAACTGCCTATCTAGAAGAAGAAAAAAGGACACTCTGTTTCATCTTCATCCAAAGGACTCTTGAGAACAGGATGTCGCCAAGATGGGGACAGTGTTCAAATGCCAACATCTTAGAAAGGATGGAAAGATGGGGCATGATCCAGGCATGCTTAAATCTCTCTCAATAAAACTGAAAAGTGCTTAACCTGTCTACTGCACCTGAGCCAAATTGGCAGACATCAGATATCTAGAGGGAAAACAAAATTTCTCTGTATTTTCTCCATCCAAATGATTCTTTTAGTGAATCTAGGTAGCTTCAGTGAATCTAGGTAGCTTCAGCTGTGCTGTGCCTCATCTTCTCAACACTTCCAAAAGAAATTGCATTTCTATTCCCAGGGACACTAACAAAATCAACCAAAATGCTCCACCACATTTTACCTCCTGGTGGTTTTTAACTGTAAGCTACTTGGGGGGGGGGCAATCAAGGATAGGGATAGGTGAACCTGTCAATCTCTGCCCCTCTCTCTCATTCTTTCAAAAAGAAGCCCTCATGAAAATTCATCAGCATTATATGCAAACATCTCATAATCTGCACACTTTTGTGTGCAATTCTGCCTAATCTACATTATCCCTAATACAGTGCTTTTTTGTATGTTATTTTCAGTGCCATATGCATTTATATGCATGCTTTGTTGTGGTATATGCATTTGCGTGTTCAGAGCTTTTAACCTCGCCCCAAATAAATTCAGACAAGGCTCAAATTTTGGTTTGGTTTTTGGCAGAATTTAGTCCACAACTCTATTGATTACAGCAAGTGATTGGTTGCATAGGCTCCGGTTCGACTAGCTCCCTGCTCCGCAGGTAGCGCTGACCCAGGGTTCCAGCATAGGTCAGCCAAGTGTGAACACCTGGATAAGCGGAAAGCTGGGGACATGCTCTATCCGCCACCCAAATGTCCCCCCAGACTCAGGCACGGGCACAACCCCCTCTCAGGGGTTGACCAAACCATCGAGTCCTTGGATTCCTTTAATGGAATACCTTTCACATAGGGATGGCGAGAGCGTTCTCCCATCCCCATCACCTGAACCAGAGCCTATCCGCAACCTTAGAAGTTGTGGTGATTTGCTACGCGGCAGGCAAAACCCAAATGGCAACAGCCAATCAGCCAAGTGGGGAAAATTCCTGCCATGTCCCTGTCCAATGACAGACGACACACGACAGCATAGCAAGGTCAAGCTCACAAGCCCTAAAAGTAGGAAGAAGTGGGCGGGTGTTTCGATGCACACGCCAAAAGAGGAAGCTCAGGGTCATGTGCATGGGTATTTATAGGTCCCTCGAGCCGTTTAGCTTGTGTCCCATTGGCCTGATTAAACCCTGCATCAACACCGATTGGGTGTTGTGGCTGTCAATCATACCCACCCACAACACAGGGTTTGGTGGCCAGATCTCACCGCAATACGTGCCCTCTTTAAGGGAGGACCCGATTTTTGTACACACTTAAAAGTTATCATTTTAAAGTTGCTTTGTGTGTGTAATATAGATAGACAGATAGACAAACACATACATGCATGCATGCATACATACATACATACATACATACATACATACAATATTATATTGAGGCTACTTTGGCTCTTTTCATATCCATATAGTATTCGTCAGGCAACGTGCTCTTGTTTGTTCTTGCTGCAGCGGTACCCATTTATCTACTTGCACTTTGACGTGCTTTCGAACTGCTAGGTTGGCAGGAGCAGGGACCAAGCAATGGGAGCTCACCCCATCGTGGGGATTCGAACCACCGATCTTCTGATCTGCAAGCCCTAGGCTCTGTGGTTTAACCCACAGCGCCACCCGTGTCCAATTTTCATTCATTGCTCTGCCTCCTTTTGCCTCTGACCTTACACACCACTGGCATGTGGACCCTGGAAGGTTACCCAGAAAAGAATTCAGCCCTCAGTCTGAAAAGATTCCTGCATGCCAGAGGAGCTGTTTGAAGGAGCTTGTCATCCCATCAATTTGGATTGTGCTTACTTCAGAATTCCAGTTTATTTATCTTATGGGTTTCCTAAGAGATTCCCAGGGATTTATCCTAATGGAAATTATAGAAAAGCCAGATTCAGTTCTACCAATGCTACACGTATTCTTGAACACCATTTTTTGCTGGTTAATAAAATGTGTTGTTGTTTCCCCATGTTTTGTTGCATCCCAACTTCTAAATCCTCCTTTTCCTTGTTGGACACTTCTTTCTCTCTCTCTCTCGCCCAAGGCATCATTTATCTCCACAACCACATGCTGCAGAATGAGATAGCCAATAGCCATCAGACCACAGTTTTCAAAAGGAAAAGGAAATGAAGAAAGAGACTAGCAAATTTCATAAAAGGAGAAAATATCAGTGGCTTTTAACTAATACAGCTAAGAGATATCCCCAAACACCAGTTGCTGATCTAATTATTTTTAAGCAGTCATTATAGGAACATAAAAAGCTGCCTTAATGAGGAGACCAGTAAATGACATTGTTTTAAAAGATTAACAAGGACTAGAACACTCTATTGCCAAAATCACACATGTGCTCTCTAATGTGTTATTGATCACTTGGGAGACTTCTCCCATTTCAATTAATGCATCTCACCCCACAATTATAGCTTCTGCATGCCTCTTCAGTTAGGGCAGGAGACGACACCCCCCTTTGCCCATACCAGTTGCTGCCCCATACTGACCTGCAGCTAGATTACAGTGTAGTCTTGATATTAACATGGTTGATGACAACTCATTGATCAAATGGGCAAATCAACAGGCTAATCTGCCAATTTCAGTTTTCCTTTTTAAAGTCGTCATGAAAATTCATCTACTTTTAAAATACAAATTTCTCCTAATATATGCCTTTCTGCATGCAGTTTTGCCTAATATACATATTTTTTGCAAAACAATTTCTCATAATATTACACATTTTGGTAATTTATGCATCTTTATGCATGCTGTACCCTGGTATATGCCTTTCTGTGCACATCACTTGACTGGAGAACTACATTACAAAATTCAGAGAAGTGTGAATTTCAAAGGATGGCTGTGTTTCCCTTTGCATATTGTTCACCTTTAAATGCAAGTGGAACCAAATTTCTCCTCCATCCCTATTAATCATAATTCATCCTTATTTACTTGCACAGCACTTATGCAGAGGTTATGCAATGCCTGGTCTTTACTGATTATTTGTTCTGCTTTGTTTGTAGAGAGGTTATACGACAATGAGCTTTGCTCCTGATTCCATCCTGATTTGCTTGCACAAAGGTTATATATCTCCCCAATCAGCAGTGTTTTATCCAGCACTTCTAAGTATATTTCTCCATCATGTTCCTACCTGCAAAAAGTAAAGTTTTTTTAAAAGCGACTCAATTTATTGCTGCAGTGAAAGACCATTTTAATCTACTAATTGCACAAGCCTACACTAGAATGCAATTGAATCCCCCAGCAAAATACTGACAGTCTGGAGGTGACCTTTGACAGCATGTAACACACACACACACACACACACACACACACACACACACCCTTTCTGTACTATATACTGTATCTGCCTCCATCACTGCTAAAAATGGGGATAAATTCAACTCTGTTCAAATTTAATGGTAGGTAAAGGTAAAGGGACCCCTGACCATTAGGTCCAGTCGCAGACGACTCTGGGGTTGCGGCGCTCATCTCACTTTACTGGCCGAGGGAGCCGGCGTACAGCTTCTGGGTCATGTGGCCAGCATTACTAAGTCACTTCTGGTGAACCAGAGCAGTGCACGGAAACGCCGTTTACCTTCCCGCCGGAGCGGTACCTATTTATCTACTTGCACTTCATGCTTTCGAACAGCTAGGTTGGCAGGAGCAGGGACCGAGCAACGGGAGCTCACCCCGGCGCAGGGATTTGAACCGCTGACCTTCTGATCAGCAAGCCCTAGGCTCTGTGGTTTAACACCTTTGACAGCATGTAACACACACACACACACACACACACACACACACACACACACACACCCTTTCTGTACTATATACTGCATCTGCCTCCGTCACTGCTAAAGATGGGGAGAAATTCAACTCTGTTAAAATTTAAAGGTGAGCTCACTCAATTCACATTTTCCGAAACAAGATGCACAGTCGTCCTTCGAAATTTGCATGCCTCCAAATTCTGCAGTGCCTTTCTCCAGCCAAGTAATCCTATATAATAAAACCCAAGTTGTCTCTGCGTCCGGTCCGTTCGTCCGTGGGTTTGCGCTACTGCGCATGTCCCCCACGGACACAGGGATTGGACGACGCAGAGACACTTCGAGGAGGCGCGGAGGAGGTGGCAGCGGCGAGGAGTCGCGGCCGGTCCGGCGGCCTGAGGGGACGACGGAGGCGCTTCAATGTACTTCGCTCGGCTCCTGGTGCTGCTGCTGCCGCCGCGCCTGATGAGAAGAGCAGGAACCGCACCTCAGGCGGAGAAGCGGTGACGGCAGCGGCGGCAGCAGCAGCAGCAGGAGCCGAGCGAGGTGGGTTGAAGCACGCAGGTCACTCCGTCCCTTTCTCTCCCCCCACACCCGCTCAGGCTGGGGTTGGCTCATCGGGGGTTGCCGGGGCTGGAGGACGCCGAAGAAGGGTTAATTGGAGGGAGAGGAGGCTGGGGAGGGGAGGGTTAATTGTGTAATGTTTGACCACATATGTTCTAGCGCCCATTAAGTTAACGGGCTTACAGTCCACTAGTGCGTTACATAAGTGCATGTACCAGTGTAAAGTGTGCACATGCATGCATACGGTAGTGAAAATAATGTAAGAAAGTGCATTGAATTAGGGAAAGCTGTTTTGTAAAAAATGTGTATATTAGGGGGAATCCGCATTTAAAAAAAAACATGCAAACTGGTGTGGAAAAGTGGAGAGCTGTACTTTTATGATGGGGGGGGGACAGAGAAACTGAAATTGTTGGATTCGCCTACCCCTATTTACCACCACTTTCCTCACTGTTCCATTCTCTGGCCTCTGGGACAACTGGGTTGGGTTGGAGTTGGTGCCTTGGCAGTTCAACTGATGCCGATCTCTCTCTCTCTCTCTCTCTCTCTCTCTCTCTCTCTCTCTCTCTCTCTCTCTCTCTCTCTCTCTCTCTCAGACACACAGACACACACACACACACAGACACACACACACACACACACACCCCTGACTTTGGTCAGCTTCATCCTATTTGATTGAGTTGCATCATAGCTTTCTCCAGTGACATCAGAGCTGATGCATATTCCGTGATGGAATATTACCCTAAGATAAAGTCTTGTTTAGCAATTCTCTCCCCCCGCCCCCAGCTGTTTGGTTTTGTATCAGGATCTAATAATGCCTGAGTTCCTTTGCACTCAGATTTGTTCTCCAAAACACAAGGATGGAAGCCTTTTGATAAGGAAGGTCACTGAAAGCCAGAACTTTAATACTTGCTTCAGAACAAATGTTCTCAAAGCAGGAACATGATGAGGTCTGGATTGCAATGAGAGCAGGGAGCTGATTTCAGTAAAGATGGAGAAACCCAATCGCTGTTTGATTTGTATTTGCACCTGGACTACTGTTGAATGCCAGCTTGGCATACACAAGCCTGACTACCTAAGGATATCAATCCTGCATCAACTGGGCTCCGTCTTGCTGCAGCATATCTGCCAAATACTTAGGAATGATGCTGTTCCTGTTGGGTTAGCAGGCTTTGGGAGGCATTTCCAGCCTATGTAATAAACCGGGCTTGTAGCTGCACTCTGTCAGGAACCTGGTAGCCAACAGTCAGTGGTCCATCTGGGTGTGCAGAGCCAAGTCAACTGATTCCACTTAGTCAAGTTCATAATAGCATCCCTTTTCAAAAGAAGGAAATTGAGGAAAGGGACTGTAGCTCAGCGGTAGAGCAAATTTTGTTGTTTAGTCGTCTTAGTCATGTTCGACTCTCCGTGACCCTATGAACCAAAGCATGCCTTGGAAACTCTCACTTTCTTCTCAAAGCTTCTCCTTTTTTATGTCCAGGGAGTTTTCTTGGCAAAATACTGGAGTGGTTTGCCAGTTCCTTCTCCAGGTGGATCACATTTAGTCTAAACTCTCGGCTATGACCTGTCCATCTTGGGTGGCCCTGCACGGCATAGCTCATAGCTTCTTGCAGTTATTCAAGCCCCTTCGCCACGACAAGACAGTGATCCATGAAGGGGTAGAGCAAATTAGTTGCACACAAATTAGTTGCACACAGGCTATCAACAGCTACTAGTCGGTATGGCTTTTCTGCATCCCCTGTCAGAGGCATCTGAATTCCAGCTGCTGGAAACTGCAGGGGGATTGAGGGTGTTGTTGCATTCAGGTCCTGCTTGTGGACATCTGGTTGGCCACTGTGAGAACAGGATGGTGGACTAGATGGGCCATTGGCCTGCTCCACCAGGCCTCACCTGTGCTGGTCCAAGGGCAATCCAAGAGGCAAAGTCTGGGTCCGGTCCAAAGTCTAAGGAGTCTACGAGGGGTCCGTCCAATGAAGCTGAGGCAGGGTGCAGGGCAGGAAACTAGGCAAGGTCAGGAACAAAGGCAGGATCCAGCAATGTTGCTCCCGCAACTTGGGGCTGGGGCTGGCCGGCTTTTATCTGCCCCGAGGCATAGGGCGGCCCTGATCCTCTAGAGACTTGCCTCTCCTGGCCTGGAGGCGAGCACTCCTCCTGCGGGAACTTAGTTCCCTTCTCCTCTCTGCCCTGAGCCTCTGCAGCTCAGGAGAGGCTGGAGGGTTACCGGACCCAGAGGCAACCTCAGCTTCCCCTGACGGGGCTGGGAGTGGAGCACCTGCAGGCAATGGGTCCTCCATCCCATCAGGAGCCAGAGCAGATTCAGCAGATGCCTACACCTGAGGATCCAACACAGGTGAGGACCCTTCAGACTCAAGCCCTAGCCCTGGCTCTGCTGATTCTGGAGGCGGGGAATCCTGTGCAGGCTGGGATCCCTCAGGTTCAGCATCTGAGTCTGAATCCCAGGCCATCACATCACCTCTGTGATTTTATCAAATGCCCTATAAAAGCCCAGTGTCAAGCACCTTATTGTGTGGCTGTTAATTCTGTAAAAATAGTATGAAGCTTGAGTGAAGGGAAAAGGAAGAGGAGGGTGATCAGTTCTTCAAGGCCAGAATGAAACTGTGCTATAAGCATTTATATCCAGTTGGGGCCAGGCTAGTCTTCTCTTGCTAGTGCTCCTGTTTGAACAGAAGCTGGTGACTCTTGCACCTTTGGCCAAATCTCTCTCCAGTTGGGAATCTCATGACTGGAGAACAAATCCCAGTGATTTTAAAATGAGTTTGGGTTTCTAGTATTTATGGGCCAGGAGGCCTGGTTCCTGGTGCTTAAGATCAGTGATACCACCCAACTGTTGTATAGCTGAAAATATGTGAATTGGTTTTCCCCCACCACTATCTCCTGCTATAACCCGTGAGTCTACCAGTTCTCTTGTGTGCATTAGCAGTTTGCTTGGATGACTATGGTGTTGTAGTTGAACAACACCTGGGTGGGCAAAGGTTCCCCAAACCTGGTCTGCACAGACCGTCACAGGTTATTTGGTGCTTTTAGACAGGGTTTCCCCCCAGCAATCCCCTGGGTATGCCAAAGATTGAACCTGAGACTCTTGGCATACAAACTATGGTTCGTGTGCTCGCTACTGAACTACAGCCTTGGGTAGATGTCATTTGGAAGTCACCTTCATTTGCTGCAATACTTCCATCATGCTCAATTACTCTTCATGCACCTTGACGCCATTAGTGCTCTGGAAATTTTCTGGCAGGCTTCCTGTTCCTAATACACTGAAATTCTCATTGTTGTGTTTTATGCCACTTTCGAGCTGCTCTACAAAATCTTTCTTTTCCCTGCCTTATTAGGTTCTTATAATTAACATGCTGGAATCCTCAGCCTCTTTTGGTTCTGCTCATTGGGATTACAATTCCTTCTTTATAAAATAAGCCCCTTTTTGCCTTTAATATCTTCTTTAACATTACTTTAGCAAATGCTGAGATTCCATCTTCCCCCACCCCAAATTCTCTTGAGTTTTAATTGAGATTTATAGTTATGCAGAGCTCCTGATGCTGCATTTTAAAAACAGGGCCATGTTTTAGCATTTTTATTTTGCTCACAACCCTTCTGATATCCCACCCCCCCACCCCAGTAATATTCTCATTTGTGAATTGTTGCCCTTTATGGGACTGAGCATTGCAGAGTAGAGATTTCTAGCCTGTGGCTCCCTAGATGTTGCTAGACTACATCTTCCATAATTCCTGAGTCTCTTGGCCATGCTGACTGGGACTGATGAGAGCTGGAGGCCAATAACATATGGAGAGCCAAAGGTTCCCAGCCTCTGACCCAGAGGGATAATCAAAATGGGGCACCAGCAACTCTTATCCCAACATACCCTCCAACATCCCACTGGAACAAAATAAGGATGGTTGGTTTTTTGGCCCCAAGCTCTCATGGGAACCAGCTGATTTACATGAGACCCCCCCCCCCCCAAAAGCATATTTTGGTCTGGTCCTGTGGCATGAGCCATGTGATTCACATGAGAATTCTGGGATGTCCCACTCAAATTAGGACAGTTGAGGGGTATGCAACAATGGAGGAAGAATACAGCCATCACGCTTAGTAACCATTACTAGCCATAACTTCCACAGATTTGTCTAATTCTCTTTTAAAGCCATCCAATTGGTGGCCATCATTTGCCTCTTGCAGGAGCAAATCCCATAGTTAAATGATGTGCTGCATGAAGAAGTGCTTTATTTTATCTTTAGCTGAGATTCCTGCATTGCAGGGGGCTGGACTAGATGGCCCTTGGGTCCCTTCCAACTCTATGATTCAATGATCTGTCCATACATTTGAGGGATATAAGAGAGGGAGAAAAACTTTCCCTGTTCACTTTCTCTGTTCCCTGCGTACCTCTTATCATAGTCACCTCTTGCATATCTGTAAAAAGGTAAAGGTAAAGGAGCCCTGACAGTTAAGTCCAGTCACAAACAACTCTGGGGTTGCGGCACTCATCTCGCTTTGCAGGCCGAGGGAGCCGGCGTTTGTCTGCAGACAGTTTTCCCAAGTCATGTGGCCAGCATGACTAAGCCGCTTCTGGCGCAACAGAACACCGAAACCAGAGCAGCGCACAGAAACACCATTTACCTTCCCGACGGAGCAGTACCTATTTATCTACTTGCACTTTTTGGGGGGGGGCATACTTTCGAACTGCTAGGTTGGCAGGAGCTGGGATTGAGCAATGGGAGCTCACCCTGTTGTGGGGATTCAAACCGCCGACCTTCTGATCGGCAAGCCCAAGAGGCTCAGTGGTTTAGACCACAGTGCCACGTGTGTTCCATTGTTTATCTGTACTCTCAACTAAAAAGGCCTCCAAATGATGTAACGTTTCTTCATAGGGGGATATAAGAACACAGGGTTGTACCAAACCAGCCCAATGCTCCATCTAACTCAGTATTGTTTGCCCTGACTGGTAGTGGCACCCCAGGGTTTCAGGTTCTACATGAAGATGCCTGGAACTGAACCAGGGGACTTACGCATGCAAAGCCAATGTTCTGAGCTGCACCACTGAGCTGCAGTTCATAATATTCCAGATGGAAAACCAGCCAAAACAGACGATGGAGCATAAGGAGATCGCTGCTGAATCAACCCAAAAGGTCCACCCTGTTTCCTATAGTAGCCAGCTAGCCACTACTGGGAAGCCCACCGGCAGTGCATGAAGGCAGTTCTCTGGATTCAGAGGTTTACTCCGTGAAGGCTGGTTCCCATTGGTGCTTGTAGAAGATGGGAAAATGAAAATTAGGTGGGGTCAAAGCCAATGATAGGCAGAACCAACTACCGTATTTTTCGCTCCATAAGACACACTTTTTTTCCTCCTAGAAAAGTAAGGGGAAATGTCTGTGCGTCTTATGGAGCGAATGTGTGGTCCCTGGAGCTGAACTGCCCAGGGGCAAAAGCAGATCGTGCTTTTTAAAAAAGAGAGAGAGAAGGGGGTGTTGAAAGGAAGCCTGCTGAGCAGCTGCTCAGCAAACGATCGGGGAGAGAGATAAGGGAGAGAGATTCCAGCCCTGCCCCCTTGCAGAGGGAGGCTGTTTCCCCAACGACATGTGACTGGCTGATTAGATTATCTGTCTGGAAACTGTAGAAATGGCTTCCTGAAGCTGCAGAACTGTGAGTTAAACCCCATAAAACTGGGTTTTTTCCCTTTGCAAAGTAAGCTCAACAACTTTGAGCTGATCCTCAAAAAATGGGGCTTTTCTCCTTTGCAAAAGAAGCTGCAGAAATTTGAGCTGATCCTCAAAAAAAATGGGGCTTTTCTCCTCTAAAAACTAGGTGCGTCTTATGGTCAGGTGCGCCTTATAGAGCGGAAAAATACGGTAATTCTCCCTTTTCCCTATCCTCCTCCCTGCTGAGTTCTGCAGGGGCAGCACTAAGGCAGATGAGGGAGCTGTCAGGCAGTCCTGTCACCCCCTGGACTGGCTGTCAGTAAAACGGAGGCAGGTATGAGCTGGCTGAGGCCAAACTGAGGTTGGTAGGGCAGTGCCTGATTCTTCCTAACAGATCAACCTCCCTAGGGTATATACTGCAACATCACCATCACTAATGGATTTACCCTTTATGAATTTATCTGATCCCCCTTAAAAGCCATCTCAGCTTGCAGCCATTGTTAATAATAATAATAATAATAATTTATTATTTGTACCCCGCCCATCTGGCCGGGTTCAGTTTATTTGATTTGTTTAGTGGAAGGAAGTAAAAGAAATACATACATATACATACATATGTGTGCCCTCCTGAATACTTTTATTCGTTTGGATTTAGAGCAGACGGTTGGCATCTAATGAGAAAGTTCTCTCTGGATTTCTCTTCAGCGCTGATGTCTTTACAGAGCACTCTGGGTGAAAGTGCAGAAGACTGGGGCTGTGGCATCCTTTGTGCTCTATTCCCTCCCAGCCCCATGGGTGAATAACATTGACTTGGCTCCAGTCCCCTATATTGGCACCGAACCATAATAATGTCATGTTAGATTACAGACACAGTATGGGCAGGCCACTTAGCTGTGATCAAAACACAACACAGGAGACCTGTCCTTTGATACAATAGTCATTAAAAAATAACATTTTTGAGCCAAACTCTTTGTTTCCACTAGATCAGCACCGGATCTCTCTGGGTGCTGGACTTTGCTTTGTTCTAAAGCTCTGTCCCGCTCTGACTCAGACAATTTGTTGCCTTATGTTAATTCGCATAAGCCCCCTGACTGTAGGCTTCTGGGATTCTTCTAATCCTTCCTAATAACTTCCAAACTTGCTGGTCTTTAGCGGTCTTTAGCGCCTCACTTGCTCTGAGCCCTGCAGGGTGTGTCTGTCTTTCTTTTGAACCAGTCAACAATTTAAGGCTGTATTATTGACTCCTTTCACTCGGTTTAGGTGCTTTGCCTACATAGCCAGCTACTTCCTCCTAGCATGAGAGTTAACTGGATTTGAGAGACAGGGAGAAAGAGATCTTGCATGAAGAGACCGGAATAAACAGGCAAGAAACATGGCCTGGGTTTAAATTAAGCATGTAGGAGGGCATTGTTTTCTGTTCACCCCCACGTTCATGACATGTGACACCATTCCTGCAGTTTGTCTTCTGCCAAAAACTACATTATTTATCTCACAGCCCACTGTAGCAAACTTACATAACTTATGTAATTGAAATAATTATGTCATTATTGTCATTGCCATATGTCTTCTTTTTCCAGGACACCGTTCACCTGAAAAGTGCCTCAGTGTTTTCACTGTCTGTGCCAGCCTATTCCCTTTCCTGGTAAAACCCCAAGTAATCAATTCAACTAACTGATTTATTCAGATTCCACCTCCAACTCCTCCTGCCCAGATTGACAACATGTAGGCGAAAACATCCCCTCTACAGGCCAATTGCAGATGAGGTTAAGAAAAAGATCCTGCTTAGCTCTATCATGGTGAGCAGCTAATCCCACTGTCAGAGGCAGGTGCCAGGGTCAGGTAAATAATAAGTCACAAGGCGTCAGCGAAATGAATTCTTTATTCAAAGAAACAAAACAGCTCAGTAACTAATGAGCCCAGTAACTCTCCCCAGTAGATCTTGTCCCAGTGAGGCAGTTGCAAGGACTAAAGGTCCCCACCTTTTCACAGCACCCTAAGACTCCTCCTCCCCCCTCCCAAACAACCTGAGACATCTCCTCCTTGTCTGTTGAAATAATCAGAAATCTGCTCTTATTCCCTTATGGGGTACACAAGAGCCTTTTGAGGTTCTCCATCGAGAACCTCCATCGAGAACCAGGAGTAAATTACAGAGGCCAACCAGAGAAAAATTGAGAAACAAAATTTTATTATATCTGTTGCAACAGAGGACCTCACTCCCTAAATGGAGGAGGGAGGAGGAACCCCGAACAATGGTCTGCCAGCTCCTATATAGACTTTTGAAATCCCCCCTCCCTACTCAAGACCACCCCCTATACATCATACATACATCACAAAAAGGGGTGTAACCCAGGACCCCCTCCCAGATACATCACAGTTACATCATGAAAGGGGAGGTCTGGTAGCAGTAATCTGAGCATCCTTGACCCTCCCCATGCCTCCTCTTGCCCTCCACCAAAAACCCATCAAGTAAAACAAAAGAGATATTTACATTTCCCTGTGTCCCATCCAAGTTAATCACACCCTTTTGTCTGGCACTCAGGTAACAGGAAGCCAGGATTATCACTTTATTTTTCTGAGACATCCCCCCTTCTTCCTTGCAGAGAAACAGTTTGTGAGTCAAAATGGAGACAGGCCTGTCTTACAACACTGTCTTTGCTCCACCATCTTCATACCTCTGTGGGTTCTGGGAGACCAAGTGGGGAGGGGAGCTGGTCACAGCAGGAGAGGGAGACTCCCTGGTTCTTCACCAGCCTGCCTCCATTCTGCCTCTTGACTCCCCTCTGCTTCTGCTTCTGCCTCTGATTCTGGGCTGCTCTCTGCCATAGCCTCTTCCTGCTCACTAAACCCTGTTACCTCTTCAGCTCCCAACACCGCCTTCTCCCAGTCTGCTCCCTTTTCTCCCTCCCATCATCATTCCACCACCAATCCCCTGGCTCTGAGCCTTCTTCCCCTGTGGGTTCCCCCCACCACTCCTCTTCATCCAGCCAGTCCATGACACCCACACACAATATAGGGATGAAGGATTGGCCAGAAGCTGCATAGAGGATGATATGGGTCGAGCTGCCTTATGAACCCTGCCAGCTCCTCCCCAGTATACTGGCTCCCAAAGTGGTGTTGCATCAGAGAGCCAGTGTGGTGTAGTGGTTCAGAACAGTGGACTCGTAATCTGGTGAACTGGGTTCGCTTCCCCACTCCTCCACATGCAGCTGCTTGGGCTAGTCACACTTCTCTGAAGTCTCTCAGCCCCACTCACCTCACAGAGTGTTTGTTGTGGGGGAGGAAGGAAAAGGAGAATGTGAGCCGCTTTGAGACTCCTTCGGGTAGTGATAAAGTGGGATATCAAATCCAAACTCTTCTTCTTCTTCTTCTTGCCCTTCTTCCAGCCCCACCACAAAGGAGCTCCCACTGCAACCTTCGAGGCTGGGTGGTGGAGCAATATGTTTATTTTTATTTACATAGCCATGGCCAAATTATATATAGCCTCATTTTCCACAAATACATCTGTTCTCAAAACAATTCACATGTTGTTGTTGTTTTTAAAAAATCTAAATATACTACTCCAGTAACAATGCCTAATAAAAATTATAATATCACCTCAATATAACACTTTTCAAAAGATCCATCAATTATTTATTTAAGATAGTTATCTCCCGCTTGGACTACTGCAATGCGCTCTATGTGGGGCTACCTTTGAAGGTGACCCGGAAACTGCAATTAATTCAGAACGCGGCAGCTAGACTGGTGACTGGGAGCGGCCACCGGGACCATATAACACCGGTCCTGAGAGATCTACACTGGCTCCCAGTACGTTTCCGAGCACAATTCAAAGTGTTGGTGCTGACCTTTAAAGCCCTAAACGGCCTCGGTCCTGTATACCTGAAGGAGCGTCTCCACCCCCACTGTTCAGCCCGGACACTGAGGTCCAGCGCCGAGGGCCTTCTGGCGGTTCCCTCATTGCGAGAAGCAAAGCTACAGGGAACCAGGCAGAGGGCCTTCTCGGTAGTGGCGCCCGCCCTGTGGAACGCCCTCCCAGCAGAAGTCAAAGGTACTAACAACTATCTGACATTTAGAAAATGCCTGAAGACAGCCCTGTTCAGGGAAGTTTTTAATCTGTAACATGTGTATGTATTTTAATGTATGCTGGAAGCCGCCTAGAGTGGCCAGGGAGACCCGGCCAGATGGGCGGGGTACAAATAATAAATTATTATTATTATTATTATTAAGATACAACAGCATTCAAGAGAGCATGGAGCGTGCCAATCACTCAAGTAAAAATATGCAAGAATTTCACATTCAAAAGGACACAAAACCCCACACATACCCTAAGTTGAAGAATAGATACATTGCCACCCGACCCCACCCCACTCACCATTCTCCCTCCCCGTCTCCCCTCCTTCTTTTCTTCCTAACCTAACACTGTATGTAACCCTAATGTCTCACAACAAATGAAACAGACCTGTGGGAAACGCAACTTGAAAAAAGAGAAAATGCATGTATTTTTGTAAACTAAGGAATCTTTAATAAAAATATATTTTTAAAAGGAGCCCCAAAGTTTATGTCCTTAGTAACCAGCAAGCCTCCCCATACACATAAATGTATACATAACCGCAAATCTGTTTTTGCTAAAAACAACTCGGAATTAAACATTTAAATTAAAGCAAAATAGGGGAGGCACATGTCAAAAGGCATTCAAATCCCTATAACTCAGGCTCTCAACCATGATCATCTAAAATTGATTGCAAATGGAAGGCAGCTGAAACCTAGAGCTGAGCTGATAGCTCTCTCTTGATAGAGCCTTTGTCTTAGATTTTGACCTTTGGAGGAGGGACAAATGATCCCCTAATACTGCCGTTACCTCTCCCAGCCCCACTACCTGAGCTCAGCTTTTTCCATTACAGTTTTAAGCATATTGCACAGCAGGCTGGCAGAGTTATATACATATTTATCTGACAGTGTGTCTCAAAATGGAGCTGTGAGCAGTCCTTGCATCAGTGCAAATGCCACTATGCTGAATGGTGCAAGAGGCCAACCGCTCACAAATGAGGATGGGACTAGGGGTGGAGGGGGACATATGGAGTGTGTTCAGAAGAGTGCCTGGACCTAGAGGCATTTTCTTTCCTTCCTCTCCTTTGACCTCTCTTCTCTCTGCTTCTGCCGTGCCTTGGGCAAAGTACAGCAGATGGCACTAACCAGCTCACCAGCTATGCCCCAGATGGTGAGACAGGTTCCTTGTCCCCAAAGCATCCCCTTCTAGAATGTTTGGGAAGATGGGAGGGGAGAAATGGGAGAGGAGGAAGAGAAGGAAGAGAGAGAAGTTGCTAGCTATGTTCTTCAGAGTTCAATTTACCATTTGGTGCCATGTGTGTGCATAATAATAATAATAATAATAATAATCCTATATAATAAAGTGCAAGTGTCTCTGCGTCCACTGCCCCTGTGTCCGTGGGTTTGCGCTACTGCGCATGTGCCCCACGGACACAGGGATTGGAGCGCAGAGACATGCGCACCAATCAGGGCCAGCCAAACGCTGGGCGCACGCGAAGCAAACAAGTAGGCGGTTAAGCTGCTTGCTGCTGCTGCTCCTCCCGCCGCTGTTCCCAGAGCGCGAAACGGTTCAAACGGAGCGGTCGCATTGGCCGGAGCGGCGTCCCACTCAGGTGTCAGGAAATCTATACTGCTGAGGGGGGGCTGGCTGGCTGACTGACCGACCGACCGGCGGCCGCTCTTCCCCCTCCCCTCCCCCCTCCCAACGGCCGTTCTCCTTATTGCCATTTACCTCAGAGCCGGCCAAAGGATGTCTTCTCACCCGCCGTGCGTGAGGCGAAGCGGCTCGCCGACCCCGGCCACCTCCCTGGTGGCGGCGGGGGGAGCCGCGGCTGTGGCGGCGGGGCCGCCAGCGCCAACAGTAGCCGCCTGCAGCCCATGCGGGCTACGGTGCCTTTCCAGCTCAAGCAGCACGGCAGCCCCACCCATGTTCTAGCGCCCGTTAATTTAACGGGCTACATGTCTACTAGTAATAATAATAATTTTATTATTTGTACCCCGTGCATCTGACTGGATTGCCCCAGCCACTCTGGGTGCCTTCCAGCATATACAAAAACATAATAAAACATTAAACATTGGAAACTTCCCTATACAGGGTTGCCTTCAGATGTCTTCTAAAAGTTGTATAGTTACTTACTGAATTTCTTGACATCTGGTGGGAGTGCGTTCCACAGGATGCCCTGACCTTCTAAGTCGAGCAAATAGGAACACAGAGAAGTCATCTGCTGACAAAATGAAATTGGTTGCTAACAGTAGGAATAGAGACCAGGAAATTCATGCAGGGTGAATTGGATATACTGTGGCAAATGCTAGATGAATTGTGAATGATCTCTGTCAGGAGTTCCCCAGAAGGATACAACAGAGAAGCAATGAGCGTAACTGAAGACTTTGGGTTTGTTATTTCTGGAGATAGGACTGTGGGGCTAGTTGGAAAATTAGGCATGGGGACCTGATTTATATGGCAGATTAAAACACATGTCAACATTCTGCGTGTCTGGTTAGGCAAAATGTGTAACATAGACTTGAAGATGGCTTCGGTCCAGTATACCTGAAGGAGCGTCTTCGCCCCCATCATTCTGCCCGGACACTGAGATCCAGCGCTGAGGGCCTTCTGGCGGTTCCCTCACTGCGAGAAGCAAAGCTACAGGGAACCAGGCAGAGGGCCTTCTCGGTAGTGGCACCCGCCCTGTGGAACGCCCTCCCTCCAGATGTCAAAGAGAGAAACAGCTACCAGACCTTTAGAAGACATCTGAAGGCAGCCCTGTTAAGGGAGGCTTTTAATGTTTAATAGAGTATTGCATTTTAATGTTCTGTTGGAAGCCGCCCAGAGTGGCTGGGGAAACCCAGCCAGATGGGCGGGGTATAAATAATATATTATTATTATTGTTATTATTATTATTATTATTATTATTATTATTATTATTATTATTAGACAAGGCCCATAGTTTGTCAAAGGAGTGCATCCTTTGTGTGCAAAAGGCTCCAGGATCAATCCCAGGCCAAAAGAATCTCAAGTTCCAAGATGGAGGAAGACTCTGCTTGAGACTCTAGAGCAGCCATTCCCAAACTTCGGTCCCCAGATGTTGTTGGACTACAATTCCCACCATCCATAGCCAGCAGGGGCAGCAGTCAGGGGTGATGGGAGTGAAAGTCCAACAACATCTGGGAACCCAAGTTTTAGAAAGCCTGCTCTAGAGAGCTACTGTTGGTAGAATTAACAATATTGGGTTAAATGGGCCAATGATCTGAATTAGCATAGGGCAGCTTCCCACATCTGATTTTGTTGTTATTGGCACCTGTCCATAGCTGTCAACTTTCGGATTTGAAAATAAGGGATTTTCCCAAAACTTTCGGATTTGAAAATAAGGGATGCGGCGAGGGTGGTGCAATGGCACCAAGTAGCCTCGCCACCCTGCGCTCCAGAGGCTGCACGCGAATGGGTGAGCGCATAGACGGCAGGCAGGCTGTCTGTCTGGTTGGGCGTGAGGGTCTGGCTGCACAAGGCATGCAAGCTCCGCCCCCCAGTCTGTCTCAGACTCCTTATTGGCAGCCGAGCAACGCAGCTGAGGAGCCTCCCTGGCCGGCAGGGAGGGAGAGGAGCTGCTTCCTTTGAAACCCGGGAAATTTAAGGGATATCAACAATCCGGGATAGCAGCAGGAAACGGCATTGGAATAAGGGAGTTTCCCGCAAAAAAAGGGAGGGTTGACAGCTATGCACCCGTCTGTTGAGAGACAATTGAGTGCATCTTCGGGCGAGGGGGGGGCGAAGTCAAACTGCTGTGTTAGCAGCAGCCAAGTGACCTCCCCAGGGCACAAGCCTGAGCAGTGTGTATAGAGGTTCTGCGCTGCCCAGACAACAAGACCCCCTCTCAGTCTCGCTGATATGGTCCAAAGGTAAGCAGAGCTTAACTGCAGGAGTTGCCAGAAGGAGGCATACAAGGTGTCATCTAACTGCCTTAGTGACTCCACTCAACATGTGTTTACTCTTGGGCCTTTTCTTCCCCCGGAGATGTCCTGCAAGGCAGCAGAGTTTTTGGACCAGAGTTTTCCTTCTCCCAGGTAGGCTACCTTCTCTGACTGATGAGCACCATCTTCCCCTCAATTCTCTCTGCAGCGCATGCAGAATCCATAAAGGCGAAACAGGGACAATAATCCGGATATCCTTGTTCTTCTGCGTGCTCCGATTCTATGTTGAAATATCAAGTTTATGTTTTGGACTGGTGCGACACAGCTTTATTGCCGGATTAAGCTTTATCATCTTTTGGAACTATCAATTGACTTGTATGGACAGCACCAAACTGTTGCATCCTCACATTGTACCTCCATATATGAATTTTCTTACATAATTTGGAGTGTTAGTATGGACATACTGTATGTATATTGATTGATTTGGGATTATGCTATATCACACATTGGATTTGGTCCATATGCATGTTTTTGGAGATTATTTATAATTTACCTGCTATTACAATTATCATTTATCAGCCGGTTACATTTGTTGTATGATTCATGCATAGCTGTACGTAACCAGGGTTTGCTGTTGTTGGATATTGGCACATGCAGAATCTGCCTTCTTGGCAGTTGGACCCACTATTGGTCTCATCAGCTCAATCTGCTAGAGTGTGTCTTCGCACACAGGGGAGGTCCTTAACTCACCGAGGGTTTGAGACCCATCAGCTCCTTTCACCTGATTTAATTGGCCAGTCGAAGGCATCTCCCATGGTGTGGCCGCCGTTGCATGCTGACAGCTTCTTGGAGCCACAGGTGAGAGCTGAGTGCAGGGTGGTGACCAAAGGTGGACAAACTACTCCAGAAGGAGCACCATGTCTCCCCCATCAGAGGTACTACCCCTCCCCTAACATCCCATACACCCATGTCTGATTATAGACCAGGCATAGACAAACTCGGCCCTCCAGATATTTTGGGACTACAACTCCCACCATCCCTAGCTAACAGGACCAGTGGTCAGGGATGATGGGAGTTGTAGTCCCAAAACATCTGGAGGGCCGAATTTGCATATGCCTGTTATAGACTCAACTATTAGAAAATGTTTTTTTTAAAAAAAATATATATTTATTGGGTTTTAAACATAAAACAAACCTTATCCAAATACAAAATACATAACAAAATGCCAAATACAAAATACAAAAACACAAACATACATCATAATTTCCCTTTCCACTTGCCTAATCATGTTTGGGGTGACTTCCTCCTGTCCCCCCTGCTGCGTTTCATTGTCAATCATCTTTAGTCATTTCCTCTCATCTTTAAATATTTTTTCTCTATTACTTGTATTCTCATCTTATAGTCATCTAAACCAAAAATCATACATCTATATTACTTAATCCTAATTTCTATTCTGTAAACTATCTTTTCTTCCAACTTTTTTCTATCTTTTAAATCTTACAATAGTTTTTTAAATATACTTTAAATTTCTTCCAATCCTGTTCCACCGTCTCCTCCCTCTGGTCGCGTAGTTTCCCGGTCAGTTCGGCGAGTTCCATATAGTTCATCATTTTCATCTGCCAATCTTCTGTTGTGGGTAGCTCCTGTGTCTTCCAGTTTCTTGCAATCAAAATCCTAGCAGCTGTTGTGGCATAATAATTAGAAAAGGTTTTCTGGGGAGAAGGTTTGTCAGGGAAAATGGGTTAAATGGGGTCCATTACAGTTAGGCCAACTATGTGACCTACTCTACAGAGGAGATACAGTGGTATCTTGTTTTGAGTCCGGGATCCGTTCCAGAGCCCCAGACGCTCGACAAAGCGGTGCTGTGTGCACGCGCGTGGAGCGGTTTGCGCTTATGCGCATGCGTGAAGCACCATTTAGCGCTTATGCACATGCGAGAGCAGCAAATCCTGAAGTAACCCGTTCCGGTACTTCCGGGTTTGCCACGGACATTCGCCGAAATGGACGGTCGACAGAGCGGACGTTCGCGGAGGTATTACTGTATCATTATTTGAAGGGTGGTGAGGTGAGTCTTCAATTTGAGAGCCTGTCTGGAGGGAGGCCATTTAAAAACAAGAGTCATGAATATGGGGGGTAGGGGGGGCTTAGATTTGACCATCACATGTGAGCACCGGACTGAGCAGCCTTACAGGCAGTGCATTTTCTGGGGGTACTCAAGGTTACGCACTGCTGGCAGCTCCCCCCCCCCCGAAGAAAAGCACTGGTTAAAAGTGTGGCACTTACTGCAACAACTTTTTGATGAGTACTGCCACCTCTTTTTCTAGAAGAAAAGCACTGCTCATGGGTTACCTGGCCCCAGTCTCCCCCAGTGTGGTGAGACGTACGTTTTAAAATTTAAATCAGAGTCATTATTTCTACATTTGCATGCATTCATTAAATAAATGCACATAAATTAGCATGTGGAATTTTAATGCAAATCTGTGTTCTCGGTCATCCTCTTTTTGATGCAGAAATGGCCACGCTGGTCACAGTCAATGGTCCTCGGTGGGCCATAATTCTTACTGTTGTAGCCTGCTGAGACTCCGGATTTAGATAGACTGTTCAAAAGCCCATTCAGCTTCCTCCCTGCTGACTCATCAGCACTATTGTCTTCCCTTTTAGCTCCCTTTCTGGGATGCTGCCTCTGGCATCCTCCCAGGAAGAGTTTGAAGCAGAGATGTGGAACCTGTGCATAGCTGTCAACCCTCCCCTTTTTTGCGGGAAACTCCCTTATTCCAATGCCGTTTCCCACTGCTATCCCGGATTGTTGATATCCCTTAAATTTCCCGGATTTCAAAGGAAGCAGCTCCTCTCCCTCCCTGCCGGCCAGGGAGGCTCCTCAGCTGCGTTGCTCGGCTGCCAATAAGGAGTCTGAGACCGACTGGGGGCGGAGCTTGCATGTCTTGTGCAGCCAGACCCTCACGCCCAACCAGCCAGCCTGCCTGCCTGCCGTCTATGCGCTCGCACTTTCGCTCACCCGTTCGCGCGCAGCCTCTAGAGCGCAGGGTGGCGAGGCTACTTGGTGCCATTACACCGCTCTCGCGGCATCCCTTATTTTCAAATCCGAAAGTTGACAGCTATGAACCTGTGACACTCCAGACTACAATTCCCATCACTACTGGCCTTTGGCTGTGCTGGCTGGGGCTGAGAGGCATTGGAAGTCCAACATCTAAAGGGCTGCGTGGCGGGTCAGACCCAAAATCTGTCTAGACCAGCATCCTGCTTCCCACTGTGGCTGACCAGATACCCGTGGGAAGCCTCTAAACAAGACCAGAGTAATTGTTGTTCCCCAGCTTGCAACAGAACTTTGCATTTGATCATGTCCCCCCCCCCCGCAGTCTGAAGTGGTACAGTCCAGGCAAAGGTTTCCTCCCTCCTGTCACTCTTGATTTGTGAATGAATCCCAGCCCTCCCTCATCCACAGCTGTGCTGTAATTTTAGTAAACAGAGGGTATCTTATGATCCAATTATGTGAGCAAAACCAGTATGAAATATTATGGGAATTCAGAAGCACTTCTGCATGGGGGTGGGGTAACTGTCTGTGGGCAAACACTGGCTCCCGTGGCCTGAAGCAAGATGAGCGCTGCACCCCACAGTCACCTTTGACTGGACTTAACCATCCAGGGGTCCTTTACCTTTACCTTTTTACCTAGTCATTTTTGGTACAATCCTAAACATGTCAGAAGTTTGTCCTATTGAAGTCAACGGGGCTTACCTGCCAAGATATGTGGGCACAATCTGCTCTTGTGCCGCTTGCTGTCATTTTTATAGGGATGCGGGTGGTGCTGTGATCTAAACCACCGAGCCTCTTGGGCTTGCCAATCAGAAGGTTGGAGGTTCAAATCAGCATGGACGGGGTGAGCTCAGTCCCAGCTCCTGCCAACCTAGCAGTTTGAAAGCACACCAGTGCAAGTAGATAAATAGGTACTGCTGTGGTGGGAAGGTAAACGTCATTTCCATGCGCTCTGGTTTCCATCATGGTGTCCCGTTGTGCCAGAAGCGGTTTAGTCCTGCTGGCCACATGACCTGGAAAGCTGTCTGTGGACAAACGCCAGCTCTCTTGGCCTGAAAAGTGAGATGAGTGCCACAACCCCAGAAGAAGAAGAAGAAGAGTTTGGATTTGATATCCCGCTCTATCACTACCCGAAGGAGTCTCAAAGTGGCTAACATTCTCCTTCCCCTTCCTCTCCCACAACAAACACTCTGTGAGGTGAGTGGGGCTGAGAGACTTCAGAGAAGTGTGACTAGCCCAATGTCACCCAGCAGCTGCATGTGGAGGAGCAGAGACATGAACCCAGTTCCCCAGATTATGAGTCTACCGCTCTTAACCACTACACCACACTGGCTCCCCAGAGTTGCCTTTGACTGGACTTAACCATCCAGGGGTCCTTTATCTTTACCTTTTTACCTAGTCATTTTTATGGGGTGTGAGTGTGCAGGACAACACCCCAAAGAATCGTGCATACACAGGAATCCCCAAATTTCAGGTTGCGTTGGTGGCAATCCATTATCTATTGCTTTAATTCAGGGGATGCTTGTGTGCTGCAGTTTGGATGTTGCTGGGCTCCCGACTCCCACCATCTGTGATATTACCTGTGATTCCTGCATTGCAAGGGGTTGGACTGAATGACCCCTTGGGCTCTTTCCAATTATACGATTCTAGGACCCTGTGATTCTGCTCCCAGGGAAGAGGGTTTAGGATTGCAGCCTGTGTCTCTTTCAGCCCAACGATTCTCTGGTGCTCTCCCACCATTCAGTCTCTTCTCTTCTCTTCTCATTACATGTGCTGAACAAGGTCAGGGAAAGCTGAAACACAGAATGTATTTTCTCCCTGTCTGTGGCCAGCGGCTGAGGAGCTGCCTGCATAATTGTGTCCGGGGGACAAGCAGCAGCTCAGAGACAGAGTGAGGGAACTTGACTGTTACTGGAAATCAGGGCAGCATCTGTGTGTGCCTTGCTAAATTCTATTTTTTATTTTTTTATATATATAAGAATACAAATGCCAAGGTAAGCTAAAATCTGCATGCGGAATGTATTCCACATATTAAGCAAAATGGCATATGGTGACTTCCTTTGCATAATTTATTTTGCTTTTTGAATTCAGTTATATATATTATATATATTAAGATTTGGGGACTCTTGAACAAGGGCCTAGCTTCTTCAAGGACATCAGAGGACACTGTAGGAATGGATAAGGTTTAGAAAAGGGTGACCAAACGATCCAGGGGATGGGGCAATTCCACTATGTGGAAAGGCCTGGAGCTTTTTGGTTTAGGGGGAAAAAGGTGAGTTGGGGAGAGACATGATTGAGGTGGTCAACCTGATCTATAACCATGGGGGAAAGGTTGCTGTGAGAAAAGGATGGTGGACCAGATGAGCCATTGGCCTAATCTAGCAGGCTCTTCTTAGAATAATAGAATTCTAGAGTTGGAAGGGACCCTGTGGATCATCTATTTTTTTTTTAATAATTTTTATTGGTTTTTCAATTTTATAGGCATTTTACATTTCATCCAAGTCAGGTTTCATTTCCTCCTCCCCTCACCTTGAGGGGCCCTTATCTAACCCCCCTCTCACAGGGATACCCATTATTAATATTCCTGGCCTTATTTGTTATTCCCTTTACTTTGCCGGGGCCTGGCCTTCTTCCCGGGCCAGGTCACTTTTATTTATACTAACATTTTCAAATGACTTCCTCTCATCCTCCCCACTGTTTCCCTTTTTTTTTAAAGTTCCAATTCTATACAGGTTCATATTTCCTAAATACACATATTTCCTCTTCTAATATTTCACCTTCCAATATTATACTTTTACTATCAAATATCTCCTCAGCTTACTTTTGTCTTTACTTCAAATATATATTCCCCTTCCGCCTCCCCTCAATCCCTAGGTATGTAGCCTTAGTATTATCCTTAATCTTATCTTTAATCATATATAATCATAATCATCATAATTTCTCATAATCATTCCTTTGCCGTGTCCATTGTTCATTGTCCAAAATCCAAAAAAAGAGAGTATTTATATATCTTCTTCAACCCTCTCCAGCCGGCACCGAAGTCCAAAACCATTGTCTCTCTTGTACAGTATTTTTCCAAGTCCAAAGCCAAACCTCCGCTTGCTCAGCCAGGCCTGTTGGTTCTTCTCTCTGCTGCTTCCTGTTGTTTTGGATTTTGCCGGTTTTCCTTATGATCTTTGTCATGTTACATCGCTTAGCAACTCCATTCTTCCTGTGTTTAGAAAGTTTTTTCTTGCAGCTGGTTGTTTTTGGTTTCTGGTCTCTTTTTTTTTTTGGCCTTGACGTGGTATTTGCCTTCCACCTGCAGCTGGGCATCTAGTTTGGCATTGACTTTGTTTAGACTTTGTGTCATCCTGTTTGCGTAGTCTTGGGCTTCAGCTCTACATTCCTCCATCAGTTGCAAAATTTTCCACACGGTTAGATCATGGTTATCCACCATGTTCAAGGGCACAGCTTTCCACAGTCAGAATCAAAGTCACTTTTAAGTTCTTAATCCAATATATCCAATAATACAAATCAATCCACTATTTCTGTCAAAATTTCCACTTCCCTTCAGCTACCCCCAAGACCAGGGGTTGCAAATGGGTTAGATCTCCGTTACAAATTATAACTTATTATAACTTATGTAGCAGTTCAAATGCTTCGGTAACAGTATCCTGTTACAGTATCTCAGTGGCAGTGGACAGACCTCCGTGATTTTGGTCCCAAGCCAGTCCTAATTAAGTCCAAATTGAAGTCTTTACTCACACCTCCAGTCCGAATTCGTTGATTTCTTGGAGGAATCGGCGCGCTCAGGGAGGAAGATCCCGTAGCTTCTCCCGACGGGGTTTTTTCAGGTCAGTGAAGCTCCGCCTCCCGCTCACTCTTGGGGACCCTTACTAGGGTCTCCCGGGGAGCAGGATTGGCGTTCCGAGCTCAGCCGGACTGCAGGACCCTGGGACACCTTGCCCAGGGGTTTTGGGGGCCGCGGCGCTGGCGCAGACACCCCTTTCCCGGTCGGGTTGGGGAATGTCAGAGCCGACATGTCCCCCCGACCTTCCTCTCCGGCGCGCCGACCGGAAGTCCCAACCCTGTGGATCATCTAGTCCAGGGGTCAGCAACATTTTTTCAGCCATGGGCCAGTCCACCGTCCCGCAGACCATGTGGTGGGCCCGACTATATTTTGGAAAAATATATGAACGAATTCCTATGCCCCACAAATAACCCAGAGATGCATTTTAAATAAAAGCACACATTCTACTCATGTAAAAACACGCTGATTCCCAGACCGTCTGCAGGCCGGATTGAGAAGGCGATTGGGCTTTCCCCCCTTCCTCCTTGGTTTTGACAGCCCCGGGCTGCTGGAGGAGGCAAGCGAGCAAACAAGTGGAGGTTTTAGGGAACGATGGACCCAAACCCTGGAATCCCAAAAAAAGCTCAACAATTTTGGCCAACCCTCCCCCAAAAAAGTTTCACAACTTTGGCAAACCCTCCCCTAAAGAAAGATCAACAACTCATGGCAATGACAATGGGTAGATCACAGGCAGTCTTTTATAATGTGAGTAGATCACAGTCTCTTGGGAGTCCAACTAGATTTCAATGGGGGGGTGACAAAAAAAAATCACACTGGGAACCACCTGACCTTGCTATGCCAGTAGTTGGTTGTGGGAGAAAACCGAAGGGCCATAGTCAGCCCAGTATAGGGAATACTGCTCCTCTCTCTCTCTCTCTCTCTCTCTCTCTCTGTGTGTGTGTGTGTGTGTGTGAATACTACATAAGCGAAACATCTTAAGTGGTGCAGTAGGAGTGAACTTCAGCTGTTTGAACACACCCAACTCCAAGCACATTCCAGCACCCTTGATGGTGCCAATGACTTCGGGCAAGTAACTGATCAAAGCGTACTGAAGTTTTAGAATGCAGCGGTGACACATAATGAGGATTGAAAGTTCCGTGGTGACCTAGAATGCTTGGATAATTGTAGAGCACTGAAGCCAAAAGGCTTACACCTGCAGTTCCGCGAGCGCATACAGAAGTCCCACGGACATCATCAGCAAAACAAACCAATTTGCTATTTATCATCCCCAAATGTACTTTTTAGAATAGCTTGCAACACATGGAGACTTTTAAAATAATAATTATAATAATAATAATAACCTAATGGAAAGCTGTAAACAGCAGCAGCAGCAACCCCACTCTTCCTTCAAGGTTGATTTTCTAGAAAGCAGACTTTTTGTGGATAGGAAAGTGACCTCGAAATGCACCAAAAAAAATGTGGAGCGAATGACTGATTAATGGGAAGATGTATACCCAGCAAATCGAGATGAATGCTCCTCACAAACAAATCAGAACGAATGCTCAATAAAGACTGGACATTGTCTATGCTTTGCATAAGAGGTTTTGCACAAGCGAATCAGGATAAATTCTGAAAAAGCCCTTACTCTAGAATCATGTAGAAAGGGGTTTTCTCAACAGTGACTCATGAGCTTCATTCAGGTGATTCACATTGTGTCTGTGGATTTGTGGTTGAATATGGGAAATGGAACATCCGTTGCATTAAATACACATGCATTTATGCAATTCAAATGGTAATATGATAAAAGATAGGATGAAAGAAATAAAAGAAAAAGAGCTTAAAAATGCATTTTCACCCATACAACATCTAGCATAGTGCATTACAATTGCTACAACAGGCAGAAAAATTGTTAAGTGGTTCAGTAATTTTCAAGTGGTTGGGGATTTTAAAAAGTTGGGGAACCACTACTGTAGAAGCAAATTAATAGCGCAAGGTATTGTAAGGGGCACCAAGTTTGGAGGTCACAACTTCCTACCCCGTATTATTTTGCATTACAACAGTTCAAATTAATGAATTTACCTACAGTAATAGCAGAATGTGCAAATCTGTACATATCTTGTCATTTAGTGTAATCTGCTCTGCTGTGTTTAGTCAATGGATCAGTTAAAACCTTTTTTTTTTACATTTATTTGTTAAAAGGACAAATTATGATTATAGTTCTGTCTCACAATACAGATTCAGATTCAGATTTATTGTTACGGTCCTTGACCAGCACACACAGATGTACATAAAAACAATCCAAAATACAATATAAAATATACTAGAAATATAAACTTTAACCATTATATGAAATTATTAGATAAAAGGATATCACTACTTTAGTAAAAGTACTTTACTACTACTTTTTCCCCAGTAGTAATGTACGGAAATGAGAGCTGGACCATAAAGAAGGCTGATCGCCGAAGAATTGATGCTTTTGAATTATGGTGCTGGAGGAGACTCTTGAGAGTCCCATGGACTGCAAGAAGATCAAACCTATCCATTCTGAAAGAAATCAGCCCTGAGTGCTCATTAGAAGGACAGATCCTGAAGTTGAGGCTCCAGTACTTTGCCCACCTCATGAGAAGAGAAGACTCCCTAGAAAAGACCCTGATGTTGGGAAAGATTGAGGGCACAAGGAGAAGGGGACGACAGAGGATGAGATGGCTGGACAGTGTTCTCGAAGCTACTAACATGAGTTTGGCCAAACTGCGAGAGGCAGTGAAGGATAGGCGTGCCTGGCGTGCTGTGGTCCATGGGGTCACGAAGAGTCGGACACGACTGAATGACTGAACAACAACAACTTTAGAGGATGGGCTACCACTAATAGTGCACTGATTCGTCTTTAGCTCTATCCTGAAGTTATATGGATACTGCTAATTAAAACGGATCAAATTTTTATGGCTCTAGCGCAGAATTTAGCTACCTTAGCTGTCGCATTATGGTTAACATCTGAAAGAAGCCATTCTATATAAAAACTGTCCGAACGTCCTGGAAGATCGGCCAGCGTTGTGTGGATAAGACCGCCTCGCACGTCCTTGTAGAAACAGCATCGCAGGAGCACGTGGTCAATAGTCTCCACCTCTCCGGATCCGCATGGGCAACGTCTCTCGCCCAATGGGACCCGATTGAACTTCCCTTGCAAAACAGCTGATGGCATAATGCGGTTTCAGGCTAGGGTGAATGCTCTTCTATGCGAGGGTGTTTCGAGATGGAATAGATATCTAGCTGGGAGGGACAGGTATCTCCGTTCCTCCTGGATAAGAAAGACTCACAATACAAAAAAGTTATAGTCATTATTAACTGTAAACATATTTCACATTGGAATGCAGAAACTCAATGCCAAACCTTTGGGGAAACAGTACGGAAAGTAGTATAAGGAGCAATCTAAGTGAAAATGGATTTATCTACATTCTACAAGGATGTCTAAAACAGTAAGAAGAGAATTGGGTTATAAAGAACCTTGGCTTTATAATGCATAATACATAGGAGTTATTTATCAGGATATATTCTGGTGTGACATGGCTATGACTGATAACAAATCACATTTTAATGGACTGAAAAGGAGACCCAAATTAATCACTTAAAATGCAAAAAGAGAAAGAAAGTTTATAATTTGTTTAATTTTTTTAAATATAGTTTCATTGATTTCCAATATATAACAATTACGTACAAAAAGAGAGAGGAAACGATACAAAGAAACAAAATCCCAACTCACCTGCCTCCCCAATCCAGGACAGATTGATCTACGGTAGTTAAGTTTGCCAAAGTCCAGTGTGTGATTTTGGTAGTTGCCATTCTACAGGATTGTCAGCAAAGGATTTTATAAAATGAATATTAAAACTTTACATTTTTTTTCTCCACTTAGAAGCTGCATTTCTTCAAGTGTATATAATGAGATAGGGATGGCCTCTTCTGAAATGACGTTTGCTGCAACATACAAAACAAATAAGATCGCAGGTAGTAGAGCAGAGTTGGGGAAACTTTGGCCCTTGAAATGTTGCTGGATTGCAACTCCTTGAAATGTTGCTGGATTGCAACTCTAATCATCCCTGACCATTATTATTATTATTATTATTATTATTATTATTATTGTCAGGGGGGTTCCCCCCCCTTCCAGCCCAGCGTTGAGCATTTATAGAGAACAAATGCCAATTCTGACAATGGACTCCTCCTCTCCCACTGGCAGCAGCAGCGGAGAAGCGGAAGTGTTGCAAGGGCTTGAGAGAAGCAGGGAGAGACCTCACAACTTGCAGAGGGAATGTACGGGGGGGGGAGGAAAGGCAAACGGTACTTCCGTTTCCCCAAATGGTCCTGCTGGCGTCAAAATCGTGGTGACGCACTTCCGGATTCTGAAAGTGATTGATGAGGCATGTTTACGACATGCTCTGCATTGTAAAGTAATTAACCTAGATTAAAGCTTCAAAGCTAAATGGCTCGGACTCTTTCTTGAACGGCCAGCGAAGGGAGGCAGCCCTGAAAGCCTGACAATTAATTATTATTATTATTATTATTATTATTATTATTATTATTATTATTCGTACCCTGCTCATCTGACTGGGTTGCCCCAGCCACTCTGGGCAGCTTCCAACAAATATAAAAGCATAAGAAAACATCAAACATTTCAAACTTCCCTATACAGGATTGCCTTCAGATGTCTTCTAAAAGTTGTATAGTTATTTAGCTCCTTGATATCTAATGGGAGGGCTTTCCACAGAGTGGATGCCACCACCGAAAAGGCCCTCTGCCTGGTTCCCTGTAGCCTCACTTCTCACAGTGAAGGAACCACCAGAAGACCCTCGGAGGTGGACCTCAGTGTCTGGGCTGGATGATGGGCATGGAGACGCTCCTTCAGGTATAATTGGCAAGGTAAATAGAGCTCATGGAAGTCCAGCAACATCTGAAGAGCCATGGGTTCCTCACTACTGAACTAGAGACTATAAGCTGAGGTTCTCCGCATATCTAATTCTGAGACAGAATTCCTGCATTCCTACACATTGAAGCCACACATCTCCTGCTTGGGATATGAGTTAATGTTCTGCTTTGGGACCAGGCTTCCATCATAATATCCTGCAGTATACATGTAAGCAGTGAGCATGCCCACTGCTTACATGTGTTTAAAATAAATGTCACAATGTCTTCGTTCGAAGCACAGGACATCCAGTGGAAGGGCAAAGCCCACAGATCTCCCATAGGAGTTGATGTTCCAAGCTGTCATCCTTCTGCATGTCAATGATGTACATGAAAAGGACTTACACGAGTTAAATGCACTGATCATACATAATACAAGCAGGTGGGGATGTAGGATGCAGAGCACAGAGAGAGCAGAAGCTAGTGACATTTACTGGGTTTTGGCTGTGCTTCTGCATGGAGGGCAAGCTTCCAGGGATCAAACTGGGGAAGAAGAACATTTGCCAAGAGGAAGGTGAAGGAGGTGGAAGAGGTAAATAGGGCAGAATGATGCCTTGTGTTTACACCCAGCTTGAGTTAGCAAAGAGTGCTCAGTGCAACTTGTAAATTGGTGAGCTACAGGGGCGTACCCAGGATCAAAACTAGGGGGGGGGAGCCATGGTCGTTCAGGTTTGCTTTGAATGGACGCTGATCATTTTTGCTTCTAGGGCTGCCTTCTGGGGGGGGCAGCTGCCCCCTCTGCCCCCCCGGGTACGCCCATGGGTGAGCAGATCTGGATTAACCAGGATGCATTAACCTAGTAAGGGTTTATTAGTGGCGCTGTGGTCTAAACCACAGAGCCTAGGGCTTGCTGATCGGAAGGTCAGCAGTTCGAATCCCCACAATAGGGTGAGCTCCCGTTGCTCAGTCCCAGCTCCTGCCCACCTAGCAGTTCAAAAGCATGTAAAATTGCAAGTAGATAAATAGGTACCACTCCAGCGGGAAGGTAAACAGTGTTTCCGTGCGCTGCTCTGGTTCACCAGAAGCGGCTAGTCATGCTGGCCACATGATGTTTCCGAGCACAATTCAAAGTGTTGGTGCTGACCTTTAAAGTCCTAAACAGCCTCGGTCCTGTATACCTGAAGGAGCGTCTCCACCCCCACCATTCAGCCCGGACACTGAGATCCAGCACCAAGGGCCTTCTGGCGGTTCCTTCACTGCGAGAAGCAAAGCTACAGGGAACCAGGCAGAGGACCTTCTCGGTAGTGGCGCCCGCCCTGTGGAACGCCCTCCCATCAGAGGTCAAAGAGATAAACAACTACATGACATTTAGAAAATACCTGAAGGCAGCCCTGTTTAGGGAAGTTTTAAATCTGTGACATTTTGATGTATTTTAGTGTTTGTTGGAAGCCGCCCAGAGTGGCTGGGGGGCCCGGCCAGATGGGTGGGGTACAAATAATAAATTATTATTATTATTATTACCTTGAAGCTGTCTGCGGACAAACGCCGGCTCCCTCAGCCTATAGAGCGAGATGAGTGCACAACCCCAGAGTCATCCATGACTGGACCTAACCTTGTAGTTGTTGATAACTAAATATGTACCTCCAGGCTCAGAAGTGCTGCATAGCCCTTGGGGAGCAGCGAGAGTGGGAGAGGGCTGTTGCCTTTATGCCTTGCTTGTGAGTTTGCTGGTGGTACCTGATTGGCTACAACCAGAAGCAAGACCCTGGACAAGTTGGAGCATTGGTCTTCTCTACTAGGACTCTCCTTGTGTTCTCCTACAATGCTGTAGCCAGGCCCTAGATAAACACTAAGGTATGGATGGAGAAACCTGGAACCCTCCAGATTTTGTTGGACTAGAAGTCCCATCATCCTTTTGCATTGGCCACCCCAGCCTGGGGCTGATGGGAGCTGGAGTCCAATAGCATGGGGGAGGTCCATAGGCACCCCTCACCCATGGCATTCAAAGGAGCTGCCTGGAGTCCCAGCCATACCAAGAAGTGGCACACACACTAGAAGATGATGCAGTGCATACAGCAAAAAGAACCAATGCTCAGGAATTGTTTTGAGATTACCTAATAACCATTTGCACATTTCCTTGCCATTTCCAGAAGGACTGTGGGCTACAGCAGAAGGGAGGGATACTGATAAAATGTCCTTCTACGATGTCCAGGGAGCTCTTAATGTCCTGGCAACAAACCTAGCAGAGCGATGTGATGTTGGCCGTGCCAGGACTGGGGGGAAATTAAATCCTGTAGCTGATCAGTGGCTACAATGCCAGCTGCTGGCCATGATGAGTTGTCCAGGGCTTTGGGAATGCTGGAAGCTGTGTTACACCAAGTCAGACTATTTATCCATTTAGCCCACTAGGGTCCATAGTGGCTGGCAATAACCTGGGACTGAGTGCAGCCCTCCAGGACTCTTCAGAGGCCATGCCTCTCTCAGGTCTTCCTTTGCACCTTCTTGAGTGTTTATGCCTGGCTGGAATCTGTCATTGTGCTCTGAGGATGCCTCTTCCTTGTCTGGATGAAGGCTGCAGAGAGCTGTGTGAGTGTGTGCAGAAATCAGCCTACTGTACAAAGGTCAGGTTTACATAAAACAAGGGCAAGCCTTCTGGGTCAGGCCAAAGGCCCATCTAGTCCAACGTCCTGTTCCCACAGGTCCTGTGCTCAAGCAGGACCTGAGCACAAGAGCGCTCTCCTCCCCTGTGGTTTTCAGCAACCGGTATTCAGAAGTGTTGCTGTCTCTGTCCATGGAGGCCAAACATGCCAAGTAGCCATTGATAGCTGTCAGGATGCTGTCAGCGGCTCCCAGCTGGTTGCCCAGTAAAGTATAAAGACAAGGAAAAGTTTCTTACCATCCGTTTTTATTTCAATCTTTACAAAGAGAGGCTATAGAACCCAGCCTGTGCTGGTCCCGTGGGTTACCCGAAAGGCAAGGTCCAAGTCCGGTCCGTGGTCAGAGGTGCAACGTAAAGGCAGTCCGTAATAACTGAAGCTGGGTGCAGGGCAGGGAGTCAGGCAAAGTCAGGAACAGGAAGGCAAGCAGGGAACCAGAGCGGGTCAGGAACACAAGCAGGAACTGGTAACCAACAATGTTACTCCCACAACTTGGGGCTGGGGCTGGCCGGCTTTTATCTGCCCCGAGGCATAGGGCGGCCCCGATCCTCTGGTGACTCGCCTCTCCTGGCTTGGAGGCAAGCACTCCTCCTGCGGGAACTCAGTTCCCTTCGCCTCTCTGCCCTGAGCCTCTGCAGCTCAGGAGAGGTTGGAGGGTTACCGGACCCAGAGGCAACCTCAGCTTCCCCTGACAGGGCTGGGAGTGGAGCACCTGCAGGCAATGGGTCCTCCATCCCATCAGGAGCCAGAGCAGACTCAGCAGATGCCTGCACCTGAGGATCCAGCACAGGTGAGGACCCTTCCGACTCAGGCCCTAGCCCCGGCTCTGCTGGTTCTGGAGGCGGGGAATCCTGTGCAGGCTGAGATCCCTCAGGTTCAGCATCTGAGTCTGAATCCCAGGCCATCACACCGCCTCTTGGATAATGGCATTGTCCCAAGTGAATTTCCACCCCTGTCTCTCCCACTTCCTCATTCATCACTTCTATGGGTGCTGCTACATGCCCTCTGTCTTTGAGCTCTTTGCTCTCCTACTTTTAAGGCTCGCCAGGTTCTGGGAGATGGAGAGTCTGGGATGCTTTCTAATGACAACATGTGAGCTGGGTTTTGTTCCGGCTCTCCCATGATTTCCCAGCTTTTCTCCTCATCTGCCTCTGAGCTGCGACCTCCCTCAACCCCCTTTTGCAAATCTATCCTGTCTTCCTCCTCAGGATGAGGAAGCGGTCTCCACCATTCCTCCTCTGCCCAGTCCCTGACAATAGCCTTCTCATCCATGAATTTGCCCAGTCCCCTTTTAAAGCCATCCAAGTTGGTGCCTATCACTGCCTCCCACGGGAGCGAGTTTCATAATTTAACCCAGCAACGTGCGAAGTTGTTCTTTTGTCTGTCATTGAATCTTCCAACATTCAACTTTATTGGAAATTGCTCTACACACTTTTGACTCTGGACTCAGCTATACATACAGTGTACATAATCTACTCCTTCCCCCATTTTATCCGCACAACAACCCTGTGAGGTTGGTCAGACTGAGAGGCAGTTGCTGGGCCAAGGTGACCCAGCAAACTCGTTTCTGAGTGGAGGATTTGAACTGTGGTTCCCCATGTCTGAGTCCAGAATTCTAATCTCTATACCACTTCACTGATGCAAGAAAGAAAGAAAGAAAGAAAGAAAGAAAGAAAGAAAGAAAGAAAGAAAGAAAGAAAGAAAGAAAGAAAGAAAGATGCTTTTTTAAAAGCATTCAGCAGGAATGTTCAGAAAAGCCCAAGTTGTTTCCAAGGGAAGCCGGTGGGGGTTCACACCTCACTAATCCTAATATCTGTTTCAGTAAACACAATCTAATAACCGTGACAGTCCCAAAAGATTCTGCTCAGTCACCTTCGGCAGAGCAAAGACTGGGGGGCATTTTCTGTGTACAATCTGCGCTGAATCGATGAAAGGGAGAGAGAGAATGATTTGATGACATCAAATCACCGGCTCCCACCAAAGGGTGGCTGGGAAAGATGCAGAGAGCTAGGCTGTCTTTATGGAAGATGGAGAAGACAGCTAACTGGCCAAGAGCTCTGGTCCCAGGCATGCCAACTGGAGAGTGATAATAATCAGAACAACAGATCACTGGCAGACGCCCACAGATGTAGCATGCAAGAATTATAGGCGAGCTGAAAGGGCAGAAGGAGACCTGGGGTGGTGCCAAGCGATGCCGCGAGTGTCGTCACTTTCAAATGTGTTTATTTTTAGTTGCATCCTGCCCTGCCTCACATTGCATAGGACATCAGGGACTGGATCTCCCATTTTCTTCCTTCCCTTTTTCTCTGAAAGGCAGCCATGGGGAGGAAGTGTTCCACTCCCCTTCCGTGCCGTTTTCCTGAATCAACCCCCCCACAACAGATGCAAGTGATGCAATGGGGGAGGGGGGAAATGCAGCTCCTGTAATTTCATTCACACAAACAAGGCAAAATGTGGAGGTGGGAGTTGCTTGGGGGCCTGGTTTGATCCTGACCCGGACTCTGCTGCTCAGCCTGCTCTGGAATCTGGCAGCCACCCCATGGCTACCTTTCAGTTATGAAAAGTCATGAGGTCTAATCCTGGATGCCCTGTGTGCATCCAGGATCCTGGAGAGCCAGTGTGGTGTGGTGGTTAAGAGCGGTAGACTCGTAATCTGGGGAACCGGGTTCGCGTCTCCGCTCCTCCACATGCAGCTGCTGGGTGACCTTGGGCTAGTCACACTTCTTTGAAGTCTCTCAGCCTCACTCACCTCACAGAGTGTTTGTTGTGGGGGAGGAAGGGAAAGGAGAATGTTAGCCGCTTTGAGACTCCTTTGGGTAGTGATAAAGTGGGATATCAAATCCAAACTCCTCTTCTTCTTCTTCTTCTTCTTCTTCATCATCATCATCATCATGACACAGAGCTTGGCACTATGCCAAATTGGGAAAGGAGAGGGCAGCTCTCTCTGTTCAATCTAGTATCCTTGGCTGAGATGAAGGGAGTGAGTTCTGAGGCTCCGTGGTGTAGCGTGGGTTGCCAGAGCCCGGGGCTGCATGGAGCGAGGCTGGGAGGGAAGGAAACAGACAGAGTAAGCATGTGCATTCAACTGCCTAACGGCATCTGCATCACCCAGGAGATTGCAGCCGCAGAGATAAGAAAAGAAGAGTCATTCCTTTGTCTGGAGAGGTCACTTCCTGATTCTCATGGAGAAGCCATTTTCAATGGAACCCAGGCACGGAAGCGCACAGCTGTATTGAGGCAACACCAGTTGTTGGAAGTTTTCACCCCTAAATTTTTTGCACCAGGCGCAACTGCACCTGTGTCCCCACCCCAGTGCTACGACACTTCTGAGACTGGAACAGCAGGAGGAGAGGGAGGTCAGGGGGTTAGAAATAGGATCGTAATCTGATTAATGAAATTGTAATTTATTAATCGTGTGAGTTTTTGTCAATCAATTGAATTGAGGCTGCAATGCGCAGTTAGCTGGGAGCAGATGCTACTGAACTCATTGTGGCTTACATCTAAGTAGGCATATATAGGATTGCCCTTTAAATCTGAATAAATTTGCATATGAGGGGGGGAGTTAGAAAGGAGCTTCATTTTTAGAATTTCACCAACCTAGTTGTTGTTGTTTCTGATGATGATGTTTGGACTATAACTCCCATCCGTCCTTGCCAGCCTTGCTGGTGGTAACAAATGCTGGGAGTTGTAGTCCAAAGCATTTGGAGAGCACCAAGTTGACAAAGGTTGCCTTAGGGCATGCACTACAAATGTGCCACATGCAGCAGCCATTGTTTTTGTAAGAGGCAGCTTCCTCGCACAATGGCACAACGCCGCCAGCCAGCTGCAGCTCTACTCCTATCAGGCTTCAGGTAATCCAATCCCTCCCACAGTGGCAGCCAAGAAGTAGATAAACAAGAAGAGTTCTTACCAGTCTTTTATTCAATATTCACAGAGAGAGACGTAGAAATCCATCTCTCTTAGATAATAATAATAATAATAATAATAATAATAATAATAATAATAATAATAATTTATTATTTGTACCCCGCCCATCTGGCTGGGTCTCCCTAGCCACTCTGGGCGGCCTCCAACAGATATTAAAATACATTAAAATATTACAGATTAAAAACTTCCCTAAACAGGTATTTTCTAAATGTCAGATAGTTTATCGCTTTGACCTCTGCTGGGAGGGCGTTCCACAGGGCGGGTGCCACTACCGAGAAGGCCCTCTGCCTGGTTCCCTGTAGCTTTGCTTCTCGCAGTGATGGAACCGCCAGAAGTCCCTCGGCGCTGGATCTCAGTGTCCGGGATGAATGGTGGGGGTGGAGACGCTCCTTCAGGTATACAGGACCGAGGCTGTTTAGGGCTTTAAAGGTCAGCACCAACACTTTGAATTGTGCTCGGAAACGTACTGGGAGCCAATGTAGTTCTCTCAGGACCGGTGTTATATGGTCCCGGCAGCCACTCCCAGTCACCAGTCTAGCTGCCGCATTCTGGATTAATTGCAGTTTCCAGGTCACCTTCAAAGGTAGCCCCACGTAGAGCGCATTGCAGTAGTAGATAATGGCATTGCTCTGAGTAAAGTCCCACCCCTTCCGTCTCTCCTATTCTATGTCACCCCTGCATCGGCTGACGTGTGCTTTCTGTCTCTGAGCTTTATGTTCTTCCACTCTCAATGCCCATCTGGTCCTGGAAGAGGAGGGGTCAGGAATGCTTTCTAAAGACAATGAGCCTGTCGGCTGTCTCTCCCCTGGTGCTTCTTCTCCCTGGTGCTCCTCTCCCAATATTTCCCAGCTTCTCCCCTCTGCAGCCTCTCAACTATTACCTTCTGCAAACCACTGTTCCAAATCTATACTGTCTCCCTCTTCTCTGGGAAGTGCAGGGGAGGCGAACTCCACCATTCCTCCTCAGACCAGTCCCTGATAACTCCGGGGTCTTCCCATTTTGCCTCTGATGGCGAAACAGGCTGAACCTTCCTTGTGCAGGGCATTGGACTAGATGACCATTGGAGTACCTTACAACTCTACAATTCTATGATTTTCTAACTCTGGCCACACACCCATTGTAGATCTGGCTAGAAATATAGGGGTCATCATCATTCTTTTATTCAACCGTCAGTCAGAAGAATACATTTGTACAGAATTAAAAGCATCTGAGAGAACTTTGAAAAAAGGAAACATAATCCACAATAGAATGAAACTAAACAAATAGCCCCATATCGATACAATCAATTAAAATATTGCGACGCTTAGAAGCTAAAAAAAGAAATTTAGCCACCAGGGAGGCTGTATTTCTAGTAATATTATTCAGTAAATATAAAACCTGTCTTTCTCTGGGTAGAAAGCTAGATTGATGTAAAAGTGGAGTTATAAGATTTTGCCTAAGTTCTACATAGAGAGGACAAGACAGGAGGATATGTTCAGTAGACTCAACCACGCCCATAGTACAATGACAGGTTCTCTGGGCGTATGGAACTCCCTTGTACCTTCCCCACAATACCGCGGAATCAAGGGCGTTTAGTCTAGCCGCTGTAAGAAGTCTGCGGTATTCCACATAGTGGATTTCTGTGAGATAGGGGGCTGGTGTCATTTGATATATCTGGTCCCCTAGGAACAAATATAGGGGTCTAAAACAGCTGGTAGACTATCAAGACTCAGACCTCTTTTGAGTCCTAAAGCTCTGGTCATATTGACCTTCAGAATGCAATTCCATCTCGCCTGTTCCTTAGCAATGACTAAAGTGAGTGAAACATGTGTAATTGCCCTGCTGATGGCTTTACATAATAGACCACCTGAATGTTACTTTGACAGCCCCAGGCAAGAGTGCATGTTCAATTTCCCATAGGAAATAATCCTGCTAGTTCCAAGTCCATCCTCCTCATTTTCATATCCCTAATGATTCCCCTCATTTCTTTGAGCTGAAATGAATATGCAGAGCAACATTCAAATGGGATGAATTTCGCAGCTTTTTTGCACGGAGATAATTCAAATATAAGCCATGTTCGGGGAATTCGGGAATGCAAAGTTTTGTAAGAGAGTTGGAAAATACCACATGCGGCTTTGTGTGGGGGTGGCTTTATGGTAAGTGCTTTGATGTGATGCCAGTGTTTAGGTTGCTGTGGCTCTTGCCATTGGACTCATGAATGGCAAGGAACTCACTATTGATTGCTAAGCAAAGCTAATGCATTAAGAGCAGCTGCTGGTGGTTATTGTTCGAATTCAAACTCTAACATTCCCAAAGGAGATGAGCACTCTTTCTGAAAGGCATGTGGGTTGGTGGTGGTTGGAAAACCGTAAATCAGGACTGTAAAAGCTGTGGCCCTCCAGATGTTATTGAACGGCAACCCTTATCTGCCACAAGTCTTAGCTATGCTGACTGGTGCTGGTGCGATTTAAGATTTATCAGCATCTGGAGGGCCATTCCGGGTATAAATGCACAGATAGTGGTGAATAATTCTCTGTGGCTCAACTTCATGGCCCCCCCCAAAGGTCAGTTTTATTGTGCATTCATGACAATTTGTGCTCACAATGGCGTCCGGCTGGTTAAGCGTGATTCTCCTTTCTATACTGGTTGTACCTGCAAAGGTTTTAGGGTGGACATGTGACATCGTTTGCAAGCTGTGCATGTCCTATAGCATGCGGTAGCCCCTAAGTTGTGGAATTCCTTTCCTGCAGAAGTGAGTGTGGCTTCTTGTCAGAGACTGGTCAGAAGAGGAGGAATGGTGGAGTTCCCCCCCACACACACACTTTCGGAGAAGAGGGAGATGGTATAGATTTAGAACAGTGGTTTGCAGAAGGTCACAGTTCAGAGGCTGCAGAGGGGAGAAGCTGGGAAATATTGGGGGGTGAGCAGGAACAGGAAGAAGAAACATCAGGGGAGAGACAGCCGGCAGGCTCAGTGTCTTTAGAAAGCATTCCTGACCCCTCCTCTCCCAGGACACGGCATGCATTGAAAGTAGTAGAACAGAAAGCTCAGAGGCAGAAAGCACAGATTAGCTGGCACAGGGGTGACGTAGAATAGAATAGACAGATGGGGTGGGACTTGGAGCAACACTATTATCTAAGAGAGATGGCATTTCTATGTCTCTCTCTGTGAATATTGAATAAAAGACTGGTAAGAACTCTTCTTTTTTGCCACCATGGGAGGGATCGGATTCCCTGAAGCCTTCACAGCTTTCGGAAAATGCCGAAGACACACTTCTTTCCCCCAACCTTTGGCACCTGAGATGTATGTTTTCAGGGCCCACCCTATTCCTCTGAACGTACTCTGCACATTTTCAACTTTGAATTTTATATTGTTGTAAGCCACCCTGGGACCTGCTGGTGAAAAGCAGGTAATAAATAGTGATGATGATGGTGATGATTTGCAAGGAGTGCAAATATGAAATTGAAATATGAGGTGGTTCCAGAGGGTGATTTGTTTCCTTTTTCATCAATAACGGGGGAGGGGTGTGTGCTGAATTTTGTGTCATCCCCCCCCCCAAGTTGGTTACTCCACTCTTGGCAAGGGGTGGGGATAGAGAGGCAATATTTAAATCACTATGACACAGTAATGGTTATATTAATGTTATTTCTTTATTACATTTATAATTTCTTCCAAGATGGAACACTTAGTTCTGTCTCCTCCCACATTCTGTATCACATTCTACCATTTTCCTTTGAGGGCTTACACCCCATTCTTCAAAGCAAAAAGTGTCCGCGAGGCAGCTCACAATATTAAACTATTATAAATACAATTGAAAGCAATGAAAAAGATCAATATAGCAAATGAGACAATTTTTTAAAAAAGCAGCCATCTAAAATAGGAGTCCAATGAAACAAAGCAGCTAAAAGGCCTTAAAAAATGTTAAGGTAAGGTTTTCAGCGCATACCAAAAATCACAAGGAAGGGCACTTGGCAAATTGTTGTTGTTGTTGTTGTTGTTGTTGTTGTTGTTTATATCCCACCATTTTCCCTGATGGGACTCAAAGCGACTTACAGATAAAAACAAGACTCACTAAAAACATAGAAAAAAAGCAATCATTTAAAAACAATTAAACATTAATATATATATATATATATATATATATATATATATATATATACACGAAAATTGTTTAAAACAGATTAATAATTACAATAAAGACATCATGACACCAGCCCTTTCATTAAACGAGATTTCCCAAAACCTGTTGGAACAAGAAGATTTTCAGTTGTTGGTGGATGGACAAGAAGGCAGCCAGTCTAACTTCTTTAAGGAAGGAGTTCCAGGGTCTGGGAGATGCCACCACAAAGGTCCTCTCTTGCGTTTCCATGAAGCATATCTCCCTCTGATGGACAGAACCACCAGGGAGAAGGCCCTGGTGGAATCTACATACATATAAAAAACACTGCGAAAATGTTTTTTTTTAAAAAAAAGTTTTGAAAAATACATTGAATTTGGCATGGCTCACTGTCGCCATCTAGCGTCACATTTGTATATTGCACTTTACAACACATTTAAAACGTTTTATTTGCAGCTGTATAGCTGAGTCCCCTCTGTGTGTCTGTCTGTCTGTCTGTGTGTGTGTGTGTGTGTGTGTGTGTGTGTGTGTGTGTGTGTGATCATTGAGCCGAACAATGCACTGTAAGAAGTCCAGATTCAAGCATGGCCAACTAAAATTTGCATCTGTGATCATCCAAGAAGTATTCTGGCTGGTTTCAGGCAAACATCTACCTCCAAGTCTAACTTTGGTCGCAAAATATGCACGTGGGCCTCCCCATCTCTCCCAGTATGCCAGTTGATAGCCCTGGATTGGCTTCTGTGGCACAGAAGTTAAACCTGGGTGTCTTCACTTACAATATCCATGCTTTTGCTTTTTTTTTTAATCACTACGTGTCACAAAACAGACTCACAGTGACTTACAAATTCACAAAATATAAGCAGCTTAAGAAGCTTTAAAAAACAGGTATACAGTGGTGCCTTGGGTTACAGATGCTTCAGGTTACAGACACTTCAGGTTACAGACGCTTCAGGTTACAAACTCCACTAACACAGAAATAGTACCTTGGGTTAAGAACTTTGCTTCAGGATGAGAACAGAAATCGTGTGGTGGCGGCAGTGGGAGGCCCCATTATCTAAAGTGGTACCTCAGGTTAAGAACAGTTTCAGGTTAAGAACGGACCTCTGGAATGAATTAAGTTATTAACCTGAGGTACCACTGTATAGAAGAACAATAGAGCAGAATACCTTTAAAGTACTCATCCATCCATCCATACCCTGCAACATTTATCCAATGAAAATAGGGACATCCTATTCAACCACATCAGCAACAGCAGCAGCAGCAACAAAACAACAACAACAGCATTTATACCCCACTCATCAGACTGGGTTGCCCCAGGCACTCTGGGTGGCTTCCAACATATATAAAAACATAATAAAACATTAAACTTCCCTGCCTTCAGATGTCTTCTAAAGGTTGTACAGTTACTTATCTCCTTGGCTCAGGGGGTCACATAACTCCACCTCCACCCCCAATTCCTCTGATGAAAATAAGGATGTGCTAAGGAAAAGTGGGACATTCAAGGATCAAATCAGAAACTGGGACAGCTTCTGTAAATCCGGGACTGTCCCTGGAAAATAGGGGCACTTGGAGGGTCTGCCATCAATAACTGTAAAAAGGATAATAAATAACAAGATGAAAGGTTTTTTTAAAAAAAATATTAAAAGATGATCCAAGAAGAATTCCCTTAAGAGAATTCTTTTTGGATCATCTTTTAATTAAATAATAATAATCTTTCATCTTGTTATTTATTATGACTACGACAGACCAACACGGCTACCTACCTGAATCTGTAAAAAGGATAATTCTTACCCACTGCAGTGATGGACATCATGAAAAGGTGGAGAACTGGATTTAAGACTGGAATAATGGGAAACTGTCTGAAGGCCTATTCAAACTTACTCCCCCCCCCCCCATTATTATTATTATTATTTTACCCTGGAGCTTTCTCCACGAAAGCCCGCTCATCAGAACAAATGGCAATTTGGGATTGCTGTTTGCTGCAATTCAGCTTTAGAGAGCGGGTTTTCATGGAGCAAAAAAAGGGGGGGCTTGAAATGATGGGTTTCCTCCTGCCTGCTTTCAGTTGAGTGTCTCGCTTTTGTCTTGCCACCCTCTGGTTGCAAAAGACAATCTTCTCAAGCATCTGTGCTGAAGCCGGTCTGAAATTGCAATATGTATACCAAGGGAGCATGAGTCATTGCAAATGTTAATGCTTCCAGTCTCATCAGACGGTGCCTGTACACACAGATCTCTGTTTAACCCACTGCCCTTCCTTGGCAACACGTTCCCAAATTATCATTTCCAGCCATGCCTCTGAAACAGGCAACAGACACTATGGTGGGAATGGCCAGTTGGAAAAGATGCCTGGGAACTAAGAAGAGCCTGTTGGATCAAACCAATGGTCCATCTAGTCTCAGAGTGACAAACAGATGCCTCTGGGAAAGCTGCAGTAAGGACCCAAGAACCAAAACACTCAATATTTAGCCCTGTTGTAAGCAAATTTTTACTCGAAAAGGCTGAAAGTTGGGTCCGGTTTTCCCAAGGGGGAGTCCGGAGTTTTCTCCCTGGGAAGAGCTGGAATTTTAGAGCTTTTCCCTTCGTGCCACAGACAGAGACCACACCGGTGTTGTCAAAAGCGAAGCGGAGCTTCCCGTTTATTGAATCTGTTGCAACAGAGGTTCCCCGTCACGTAGCAGGTACGATGAGGAGAACCCAGAACAATGGTGTGCCAGCTCCTATATAGACTTTTGAAATTCCCCCCCTTCCGCTCAAGACCACCACCCCTATACATCATACATACATCACAAAAAGGGGTGTAACCCAGGACCACCACCCCAGATACATCACAGCTACATCAAAGAAAAAGGCGGTCTCCAGCAGAAATCTGAGTGCGCTGTTTACCTCCTGTCTGCCACTTCATATGATAATGTCTTATCTGATTGCCTTTCCTGGGCAGTCTGGCCATTCCTTTGAGATGGTGATTACTTAATTTCTGAGACAATGGGAAAGTTCCCTCAACCCCTTCCTCCTTGCAGAGAAACATTTGGTAAACATTTGGTCAGTTTTGAGAGTCAAAATGGTGTCAGGAGTCAAAATGGTTTCAGGACTGTGCTTCAGACATGAGGCCTTGTTTTGCTTGGCACACTAATAAGAATTATTATATATATAAATAAAATACCTTAAATTCTTACAACAGCCCTATTATCTGATACCCTTTTAAAGCGGGCACTCAGGCAATTCCATCTTTGACTTTTTGGCAATGGGTGCCCTACTTGCCATTCCGAAAAGGGTGCACATGCCTTACCTTCTGTTGCTTTTATTATTGTTGTTACAAAGTCCTCCTGAAAATTCTTCAGCATTTTAGGGTGATTTTCTGCTAATATATGCATTTTGGTATGCAATTTTGCCTAATATGCACAATTTTGCGAGGCGTTTTCCCCAAATACAATGAGTGCTTGTATGTAATTTTCACTAACACATTCTGATACTCACCTGACCCCACTGTGTGCCTTTTTGTGAAGCTGACATCCATTGCATAATTAGAGAATTGTGGCTATCAAAGGATAGCTGTCTTTTCCATCAGTGTATTGTTTTGGAAGGTGCAGATTAGGTTGGTTCATCTTTAAATGTGCAAAGAATCAAATCTCAGATCAGAGTTTGCCAGGAAAGGGGCTTTCTCGGTGCTGGCTCCTCAACTAATTCACTTCTAGTGTGTCTCCCCCATGACCTTGAAGTCATTTCGGTGACAAACAAAAGACCTCTGCGTTGCATTTTCCCAGCCTTTTTCATCTGACCTGTTTATTTATCCCTGATTGCTTTTATGTTGCTTCACATTAGTTTTATCTCTGCTGACTTCTGTTATGTTTTATTTATCCCCCCCCCCAAAAAAGAAATCAATTGCTTTTATTGTCATCTTGATTCCTTGTCAGCTGCCCTGGGAACTCGTTGAAGGCTGAGCGTAATTCCTTTAAATACATAAATAAATGACAGTTTATTGGCCAAGCTGATGGAGTGGGCTGTGCTGTTTCATCTCTCCCTCTGTTGCAGCCAGGTGGATTGGCTGCTAATAGATGGAAAACTAATCCCCACGCTTGCCATTTGCTCTGGAATCGCCACCCTCTCATTCACTCAGCTGTTATGGAGGATCCATGTGATGTCCTTGTCAGATCATTTCTCCCCACTCTCATAATTGGGGATCATCCAAGGAAGCTGAATGCCAGAATATTCAGGACAGATAAAAGTGCATCCTCCTTCACACAAGTGGCTTATTAAACTACAGAATCTGTTCCCACAAGAGGCAATGATGGCCACCAGCTCGGACGGCTTCGAAAGAAGATCAGACAAGCAGCTCATGGAAGAGAAAGCTATCGAAAGCTACTATCCACAATGGCTATGTTCCACCTCCACTGGCAGGAATCAGCATGCCTCTGGATGCCAGTCGCTGTGAATCATAAGCAGTCACACCACTGTTGGAGTCATGTTCCTCTTGCAGGCTTTGCATAGGAATCTAATTGGCCACCAGGATGCTAGGCAAGATGGGCCTTAGGTCTGATCCAGCAGAACTTTGTATTTATTTATTTTTTTAAAAAGGTTTTTTTATGCATTTCATTGCTCTCTGTGCTTTCATCATGGCCCCCCCCAAAAAGAAAACCCCTAAAAATAAAAATAAAAATGCCACTCTATCCAATATGGAGAGGCAAAGTGTTTTTGGTGCTCTTTGAGGGTAAAGGTAAAGGGACCTCTGACCATTAGGTCCAGGGTCTGTGTAACCCTAAAGCTTGCTCATTGCTGCACTACCAGAACTTGAGCCAATTAACAATATCACCTGAACTACTTCGGTATTGTTTATCCTCTGGGGTGGGGGAGCACAGGAGGAGATACGCATCCATCCATCCCTAGGCATAATTCTAAGCCAGGTACCAAACAATGGAAGAGGCTGGGTTGCCGTGCTGTTATTCCCTCTCTGAATAGAGAAACCGCCTGCATAAATATGCAGCCTGTTTGCAGATTCTCCTCCGCTTCTTCTTGGTGTGCTCTGAGCTCTCCCAACCGGATGAAAGCTTCATGCCTTCAGCCTGTTTGCAATGCTGATCCTGGAACTCTTCCTACAGCACCAAGGAGATTTTCAGTGCCATTAATAGCTCTGCCGGCAAGTGCCCAGCAAGAAGCAAGAGGCAGCTCTGAGAAAGGGACTTCCTCCCAGTTCTTCCCACCCCATTCAAATCTTCCCTCTTCCTACGGGCAAATGCACTTTCCCCACTTACCTCCCCGCATGTGAGCCAGTGTAATGTACTAATCTACTCAGCAATTTACACAGAGCTTTGTTACTGTTCTATGATTAGGAATAATCATAGCTCCAGCATACTGTTTAAGTATGTGAGTGGGTAATGCCTCTTAGAACCATAGAATCATGGAATTGTAGAGTTGGAGGGGACCCCGAGGGTCATCTAGTCCAACCCCCTGCAATGCAGGAATCTTTTGTCCAACGTGGGGCTCAAACTGACGACCCAGAGATCAAGAGTCTCATGCTCTGCTGACTGAGGTATCCGTCACTTGATCCTGATTGAAGTTCGAGCTTCAAAACATTCCTGAAGGCCTATGGTGTTCTTTGTGTAGAAGGAATAAATTTGCAAGTTTTGTTTTTTATTAAAAGTGGATATAAATGCCTGTCTCAGGAGGGGTAAGCAGGATCAGAGTTAGAAACATGAAGAGGCTCTTCCTCCTGCTGCAGTCCTGATGAACAGCCTCCCGCCCTCCCCAGTGTGATTAATTCCAGGAGAGAAACTCTTACTGGAAACAATTGGAAATTTCCTTCCATGCCAAAAGCACTTGGGAGGGGGGCAATTTTCATCAGGGCTGTGGCAGAGAGAGGGGAGAACCTGGCCATTGCTGCTATGATGTGTGCTGAAGTATATAAAATTGTGCATGGTATGTAGAAAACGGATAGAGGAAAGCTTTTCTCGGTCTCTCTCGTAATATCAGAACCTGGGGACATCCAATGGATGGTGGAAGATTAGGGAAAGACAAAAGAGGAAGACTTCTTCATAGCACATGCTTAAACTATGGCATTTGCTCCCGTAATATATAGTGATGGCCAGGGGCATAGCGTGGGTTGTCAGTGCCCGGGGTCACACGGGTGGGTAAGAAAAGAGATAAGAGCACATGGAAACACCGTTTACCTTCCCACTGCAGCAGTACCTATTTATCTACTTGCACTGGCGTGCTTTCGAACTGCTAGGTTGACAGGAGCTGGGACAGAGTAATGGGAGCTAACCGCCATCACATGGAGGGAAACAGATGGACTATGCATGCGCATTCAACTGCCTAATGACATCAGCATCACCCAGGAGATTGCAGCCACAGAGATAAGAAAAGAAAAATCATTCCGTTGTCTGGAGATGTCACTTCCTGGTTCGCATGGAGAAGCTGTTTTCTACGGAGCCCAGCAACGGAAGCACGCAGCTGTATTGAGCCAGCACTGGGTGTTGAAATTTTGCACCGCTAACAGTTTTGCACCCGGGGCAACCGCCCCTGTGCCCCCCCCCACACACACACATTATGTCACTGTTGATGGCCACCAATTTGGATTGCTTTAAAAGAGGAGCAAGCAAGCTCCTGGGGAATAAGCCCCCCAAATTCCTCAATGTTGGAGGCAGCAAACTTCTGGGAATCACAGGTGGGAAAAGTGCTGTTGCGCTCATGGTCTGCTTTTTCCCAGAAGCATCTAGTGATCCCTGTGACAACAGGATGTTGGACCTTTTGAATTTTTGGACTGATCCAGCTGAGTTCTTCTTTGTACCTCTGCATGCCTTAGGATCCATCTGAGCATGCCTATACCTGGAGGTGGAAATATAAATATATTTTCTCAGTAGCCCATTTTTTTTGCTCCAGTTCTGATGGCACTCTACCTGCTATTAGAAGGAAGGATGTTTTAATTCAGGGGTCAGGATCCTTTTTCAGCCTGGAGGCCACGTTCCTTTCTGAACAACCTTTCAGAGGCCACATGCCGGAAGCAAAAGTGTGGGATGTAATCAATGTGCATTTTATGTTTGTGCTGTATAGAACTAGTTTCTGCACATGCACGCCCGCACATGCAGCAGGCAAGCCAGAAGCATCATCTGAGTTCAAGGACACATTTTTAGACAGGCAAAAACAGCCAGGTAGGGCGGTAAGCAGAGCTGGTGAGAGGTGGGGCCTGTGGAGAGGAGCTGGTGTCTGGAGAAAGCCCCAAAAGCCAGATACAGTGGTACCTCTGGTTACGAACTTAATTCGTTCCGGAGGTCCGTTCTTAACCTGAATCCGTTCTTAACCTGAGATACCACTTTAGCTAATGGGGCCTCCAGCTGCCACTGTGCCGCCAGCGCGCGATTTCTGTTCTCATCCTGGGGTAAAGTTCTTAACCCAAGGTACTATTTCTGAGTTAGCAGAGTCTGTAACCCGCAGTGTTTGTAACACGAGGTGTTTGTAACCCAAGGTACTCTGTAAAGGTAAAGGGACCCCTGACCATTAGGTCCAGTCGCGGACAACTCTGGGGTTGCGGCGCTCATCTCGCTTTAATGGCCGAGGGAGCCAGCGTACAGCTTCCAGGTCATGTGGCCAGCATGACTAAGCAGCTTCTGGCGAACCAGAGCAGCGCACAGAAACGCCATTTACCTTCCCGCTGCAGCGGTACCTATTTATCTACTTGCAATTTGATGTGCTTTTGAACTGCTAGGTGGGCAGGAGCTGGGACTGAGCAACGGGAGCTCACCCCGTCGTGGGGATTCAAACCGCCGACCTTCTGACCGACAAGCCCTAGGCTCTGTGGTTTAGACCAGTGTTTCTCAACCCTGTGCCTCCAGATGTTTTTGGCCTACAACTCCCATCATCCCTCGCTAGCAAGACCAGTGGTCAGGGATGATGGGAGTTGTAGGCCAAAAACATCTGGAGGCACAGGGTTGAGAAACACTGGTTTAGACCACAGCGCCACCCTCGTCCCATTTGATGCTCTGTACCTGTTCCTATTTCCTTCTGCCTCTCTCTTGTAAATCACTCACCCTATTGTGTTCCTATTTCTGTCTTTGGGGGAGACCTTGTTAAAAAAAGAAGGGGATTGTTCGCCTTGTCATTCCCTGGGGTTCAGCTCCCTCCCCACAACCGCTAGAAGTTCATTCGCAGAGTGGGGAGTGGATGCATCATCTCTAGTGTCAACGCATGCTGTGCCCAGACTGCCATTTCACACACTGCAGCTGCTGAGGTATATTTTGAGCTGTTGATCGTCTATTGTAGGCAATTATCTCTCTTCCCCCCCCCTCCTCTCTCCTAGTCTATCTTTAACCAAGGGAATAAACACCCTCGTGGCATCTGAATTGGTGAAAGACAACTGCAGAGCAAATGAATTCATCATGTAGAAAGTGGTGCAGAGCAGAACTTGGGGATCCAGTGGCCCTTCAGCTGCTGTTGGACTACAACTCCCATCACCCCTGATCATTGGCCATACTGGCTGGGGCTGATGGGAGTTGGAGTCCAGTAACATCTGGAGGGCCAGAGCATCCCCATCCCCATAGTAGACCCTATTGCAACATGTAACCATAGTGGGAGTCATGAAGAAAGCCCCTGGGATCCACCTATGTAATTATTGCAATGGGCTCTGTATGGGATAACCTTAGCAAATGTCATTTGGTCCAGAGTGAGGCAGCAAGGATGTTAGTGGCTCTCACTCATGGGGCCATATTACACCCCTGTGCTGCAATGCCTGCACTGGTTGCCAATCTGTTCCTGGGTGCTGTCAGGGTTGGACCAGATGAGCAGGAGTGGTGGCAAGCCCCCCTAGGCGAAGGGGCAACCATGGAAGAGTCCGGAGAAATGGAGGGATTCTTACCTGAAGAAGACCGGTGGTGACACTCCTCAGAAGAGGAAGAATCAGATAGGGAGGTGGAAACACCTGGACAGGAGGAGGAAGAAGTCGAGCCAGAATCAGGCCCTTGTGAGGAGAGGAGCCGGCTGGCTCCCTCCCCTCCTCCTTTCTCAGCTGTAGAACGTAGAGCTGAGAGACGTAGGGAACAATTAGAGGCAGTTGCAGCTCGTAAGAGGCGTGGTCATGAGCTGGCTACTTAAGGAAGGCCGGCTGCTCCATTCACCAGCACCTGCAACTGCTGTGATGGAGCACGTGGTTGTTTTGCTCGTCCTGTTCCTGGTTCCTGTGTTAGTGACCGGCTTTCTGAATCCTGGCTTAATCCTGACCTCGGCTTCCTGACTTCTGGCTTGAACCGACTTAGGCTATTCCTGACCCCTGTGCAACTGCCTGACTTCGACTGGCTTCTGAACCGGACTGTTTGACCTCGGCTTTATCGGACTCTGACTGCTGCTCTTCAGCACGCCAACTTGTTGGCATCCTAACAGATGCAATCCAAAGAGTTAATCTTTGTCGATCCTGATATGTGGACAGAGTGCTGTTGCACTTAGGTTTTGCTTGTGGACTTCCCATAGTCATGTGGCTAGGATGCGGGTGGTGCTGTGGTCTAAACCACCGAGCCTCTTGGGCTTGCCAATCGGAAGGTTGGCGGTTCGAATCCCCGCGATGGGATGAGCTCCCATTGCTCTGTCCCAGCTTCTGCCAACCTAGCAATTTGAAAGCATGCCAGTGCAAGTAGATAAATAAGTACCACTGCGGCAGGAAGGTAAACAGCGTTTCCGTGCGTTCTGGTTTCCGTCACAGGGTTCCGTTGTCCCAGAAGTGGTTTAGTCCTGCTGGCCACATGACCCGGAAAGCTGTCTGTGGACAAACACTGGATTCTTCAGTCTGAAAGCGAGATGAGCGCCACAACCCCATAGTCACCTTTGACTGGACTTAACCATCCAGTGGACCTTGCCTTTACCTTTTACCTTAGTCATGTGGCTGACTAATTTTGAGAACAATATGCTGGACTTAAGGTAAAGGTAAAGGGACCCCTGACCATCAGGTCCAGTCGTGTCCGACTCTGGGGTTGCGTGCTCATCTCGCTCTATAGGCCGAGGGAGCCGGCGTTTGTCCGAATACAGCCTCCGGGTCATGTGGCCAGCATGACAAAGCTGCTTCTGGCGAACCAGAGCAGCGCACGGAAACGCCGTTTACCTTCCCGCTGGAGCGGTCCCTATTTATCTACTTGCACTTTAACGTGCTTTCGAACTGCTAGGTGGACAGGAGCTGGGACCGAACAACGGGAGCTCACCCCGTCGCAGGGATTCGAACCGCTGACCTTCTGATCAGCAAGCCTGTGGTTTAACCCACAGCGCCACCTGGTCCCTCTATGCTGGACTTAGATGGACCTTTTTGCCTAATGCAGCAAGGGACCTCCCTACGTTGACTGGCCTGATCTGCACCCCTTGGGTGAATGTGCTGATTGGAACACAATTGTCAAAAGGCACCGTCTTGAGCCCAACATTGGGGGGGGGGCTCAGTGTCATGTCGCACCTGTGATGTTGCATGCACAACATGCGGCATGCAACATCAGGAGGAGGCCCAGCACACTTAGCCTGGCGGCAGACCAAACAAGTCTCCTTCCGGCCGGGCACCTATGCTGTTGTCCATCAGATAACACACTAGTCTGAATATTGTGGCACAGGTCTTGGCTCGAACAACCATGTAACAAAATGCATTTACAAATGTGTATTTAAGTTAACAGAATGGTGTGCTTTGAGATAAAATGCATTTTCCAATGCCTGTTTTGTAGGGGGAAGTGCATTCAAAAATACATATTGTCAGGGACTGGCCCGAGCCAGGAGGGGCGGTGGAAGGGACAGAGGCATCAGGAGGTTACCCATGGACGCCGGAGGAGGTATTGCGCGCATGGGACCAGGAAGAGGCGGCGCCCAGGTTGTCGCCAGAGGTAGGGAAGGAGGTGTGGAGAAGTGGGAGTGAAGAGGTGTCGCCGCCTGTGCTGACGGAAGAGCGGGTGGCGCGGGAGCCTATGGGAGCAGAGGAGAACATGGAGACGGAGGGAGAGCAAGGGCTCGAGGACGTTGCAGGAGCCTCTGCAACAACCTCCAGGGAGGATGAAAGTGAAAGGGATGAGGGCAATGCAGGGGCCAGCAGGGTCAAGAAACGGAAAAGGAGGAGTGAGAGGAGGCGTTGGAGTTTCAAAAGGCTCTTATGCTGGGGGGGGAAAGCGGAAGCCCTTACTTGGAGAATCTGAGTCATCGGAGGAGGAGGAGGAACTGTGAGCTTGTTTGGTGAAATAAACTTGTAAATAAGTTAAACGGACTGCCAAGTCGCTTACTCCTGAGGAGGACCCTTATCCCCCTCACACATATTTTAATATTAAGTTTCATGCAGAGCTGTGGGAAGGAGCTGCAACTCACTGGCAGAGCATTTAGCAAAAGGCTCCAGGTTCTGGTAGGCAAAGACTCCTGGTCTGCCAGAACTAGATGGAGCAATAGTCTAACTTGGTGTGAGGCAGCTTCCTCTGCTCCTAAAGAAAAATTTGCAGAATTATAATAATGTGGTACCAGCAGAAAATCCCAGCCCTAAACTCTTATTTCATGGAATTCTTCCTATTATTGTTACTGTTACTGTTATTGTTGTTAATTTATTAGTTTCATGAAATTCTTGCAGGATCAGACAAAAGATCCAATCCTGATTCCCAACGTAACCAAACAGAAGCCTCCTAAACGCATCTATACCTTCTGCATCCAGGTCCACCTTCCACAGCCACATCTCTGGGTGCATGTTGCACAGTGCAGAGAAACCATGAATATTTATTAACCAAACAAAATGTGTAAGGACATAAGTAGGCATCCATTATTCAATATGACAAGGGCGGCTAAATGTGTTTGTGCTTGGAGACCTGACTGGTGAGCTGCCAAGCCCAGCAGTTTGTAGACTTCTCAATAGCTTTTGCCACCAAAGTGTTGCCATGCCCAGTAGTTGAGCCTGTCAAGGTGAGCCATTTGGGGCTTTTTCTGGTGAAGGCAGTGGTTGGAAGAGGCCCCAAATATTTCCTGAGCACACCACTGCTGCTCCCCCCCCACACACCAGTTCATTGCCATTGCTCCCCATGTTCTGTGGCATCAGGGCCCCCTTGGTTAGCAGTGCTTCCTCCTTGGGTGATCACCATAGCTGTCAACCCTCCCTTTTTTTGCAGGAAACTCCCTTATTCCAATGCCGTTTCCCGCTGCTATCCCGGATTGTTGATATCCCTTAAATTTCCTGGATTTCAAAGGAAGCAGCTCCTCTCCCTCCCTGCTGGTCAGGGAGGCTCCTCAGCTGCATTGCTCGGCTGCCAATAAGGAGTCTGAGACCGACTGGGGGCGGAGCTTGCATGCCTTGTGCAACCAGACCCTCACGCCCAACCAGCCAGCCTGCCTGCCTGCCGTCTATGCACTCGCTCTTTCGCTCACCCGTTCGCGTGCAGCCTCTGGAGCGCAGGGTGGCGAGGCTACTTGGTGCCATTGCACCACCTTCGCGGCATCCCTTATTTTCAAATCCGAAAGTTTGAAAAAATCCCTTATTTTCAAATCCGAAAGTTGACAGCTATGGTGATCACAGGGTGATCCCAGGGAAATCACATCAGGAATGTAGACTGCAGTCAGATTTGGCTTCATGCTGATATCACTAAGGACCAAGGGTTCTGATTTGAGGGGTGTTCATGCATCCCCAAATGCATACCCTCCAACTCTGGATGGCTTCCAACATATACAGAAACATCATAAAACATTAAAAATAAAATAAAAACTTCCCTATAATGGGCTGCCTTCAGATGTCTTCTAAAGGTTGCAGAACTACTTATCTCCTCGGCTCAGGGGTCAAATAACTCCATCCGCTCCATCATTTCTCCTATGAAAACAGAGACATCCTAAGGAAAAGCAGGACATTCCAGGGTCAAATCGGAAACTGGGAGGGCTTCTGTAAATCTGGGACTGTCCCTGGAAAGTAGGGACACTTGGAGGGTCTGTAAATGTGTTCACTGAATGTGTGGAGTGGAGCAGGATAGTGACCACTAGGCATGGTCCTTAGGAATGACATGCCTACCTGCCACACCTCCTTGTAGTTGCACGTGGGTGTCAGTGTGACAGTGTCCCCGCATGCATTCATCAGTAAGTGTGTGAGGACCCTGAGGATATGACAAGTAAGCACATACCTGTTAGGGGCAGAATAGGGAAGGTTCATTTTGAAAAGAGACTAGATCTAGTTTTGGTGCATCGTATCCAAAAAGGAACTATGGGTGGATCTACACACAGGGGGAAAACACGCTATAAATAAATCATAAATTAAATCCTTACAACAAAAGAAAAAAAACTCTATGGAAAATCACATAGGAAAAAAAATTGTGCTCTCCAGCACCACCTGATGTTGCATGTTTATAACGCATTTAAAACACTGGTGGATTTGGTTTTTTTTTACTAATGTAGGTCTGGCTCAGGTGTGTTCCGTTACAAAGCAAGCTGGTTTACGTTCAGGTTAGTGTTCGGACCAAGTTCATCCAAATGATTCATGGCAAAAATAAATAAATTTAAAATCAGCATTCAGAATGCTGCAAGCTGCTCTGTTGAGGTGAAAAATGTATCTAAAAGACGAGGAAAACATCAAAGCAAAGACAGTGCAAAGTGAATTGTTTCATTTATTTTTCACTCAGAGTAAGCAGGTGGTTACCAATCTTCTTTGGACCCAGGCGTCATTCAAAAAGGCTGCCTCATAGTCAGATGAACCAGAAATCGCTCAGCGTTCAACCCCCAAATGAAAATGCATCTTCAGTTTATCAGGCAGTTATGAGACCTACTTCCAGGTGCCGTTCAGAGATTTTTGAATTAATTCAGTGAGTGTCATTCAATTGAACTAGCTCATTCCAAGCACTGGACCGTTGAGGACATAGAAAGGTAAAGGTAAAGGACCCCTGACAGTTAAATCCAGTCGTGAACGACTCTGGGGTTGCGGCGCTCATCTCGCTCTATAGGCTGAGGGAGCCGGTGTTTGTCCGCAGACAGCTTCCGGATCATGTGGCCAGCATGACTAAGCCGCTTCTGGCGAAACCAGAGCAGCGCATGGAAATGACGTTTACTTTCCCACTGGAGCAGTACCTATTTATCTACTTGCACTTTGACGTGCTTTCGAACTGCTAGGTTGGCAGGAGCTGGGAACAAGCAACGGGAGCTCACCCTGTCACTGGTCTCCCCCATCCCCAAGCCCTTTTATGAACATGGGCGAGAGTTAAGGCCCCATGAGGGAGGACAATGCTTCCAGGACCTATCATGAGAGTCAATATTCAAGAATACTCAAGGCAATATTTCTCACGTAGGGGAATCTCTCATCCCTAATCCCACTACCAGCACTGCTGCTGCCCACAGAGGAGGCGCTCCTTTCAGTGCTTGTGAAATACGCCTTCAAAAACTCTCTTTGGCTCAGCCCCAATCTTAAACTCCAAGACCTCTCCCCTCACTTTTTTTTTCAATTTTTTTTTATTGATTTTAACAATTTTAAGCACTTTACAATACCGTTAAATTTTCATCCTCCCCCCCCCCCACTGGGGGAAGCAGGTTTCCATTCCCCTCTCTCACCGGGCAAGACAATAAACATTACACATTTAACGTAGTTAATACCTGTGGGCCAGGTATTCTTCCTTTCCTCCAGTTCATATTTCGGTTGACTTCCTCAAGTCCCCCTCTGTTGAATTCATTATCTATCCTCTTTGTCAGTTTTCCAAATTAATAAACTTATCTATTTTTACATTCCTTATCCTTTTTCACAATAACATAAAATACCATAATCATTTTACTTAAACTAACTCCTTTTTTTCTATACCTCGGCACCTCATTACTTCTGATACTTTCCTAAACCCTTATCAAATTCCTTTGTTCAAACCTAATTTAACACTCCTAAATTTCTTCTTTTTACACCCTTTCCTCCCTCCGGTCTCAAAATTTTTAGCTATTTTTCCCGCCTCTAACCTCCTAATTTTTGACATATACTCATTAACGCCAGTATCCAGATCCAACCGTCTTAACCGCTTACTCTCCCATGACTTAAAACAAAAACAAAAACCCAAAACCCTGTAAATTTTAAATACTGGCTGCAGCTCTACAGAAAGCCAAATGCTTAGTTATATAGCCAATTTGCTAAATAGGACTGCGCCTTTGGTTTCATTAAAAGCAGAATGCAGCCAAAAATATATCAGTTTTGGATTTTAGAACTTTGGTGTGAATAACACCCTGAGCAGCCTGAACGAAGCCAGAGGAGCAGGAAGGAGAGTTCGGGCTGCAAAGCTTATTAAAATGGAAAGTAAAATACTACAGGCTGTTAATGCATTCTGGCTGGCCATTGAGAGCTTGAGGGCAGGAGAGGGGGGAGATAAAAGTCTTATTGGCTGCCTAAGGGTTTCAGGGAGGTTTTAAAGCCCCATTATTGGACTCCTTTTTTTTTCAGCAGGGGAGGACTGAATGAATGTCCCTTTTTGCTGTATTGGCTCTTCTGATCTTGGAAATGTGGAGCATGGGCTGGACTGGGCTGGGCTGGGAGGTGCTTCCTAGTCTAAATAGGGGGTGTAGGTTTTTGTCTGCTTGTTGCTTTCCCCACTGTTCCATTCACACACCCCCAACACACACCCAGCCAGCTGTAATGCTCTGACATTGAACCTATTTCTGCGATCACTTTTCCTAGACCAGCAAACAGCCTGGTCACTTCATCCTCTAAAGTGGATGGCTAGTTGGGTTTGTGAGTGCATGAATCGACAGGTGCAGAGGCAGACTGTGGGCTTTAAGATTTCAGCAGTGCCCTGTATGACACCAAACACCCTTGGCAAACGTTTTTGGGTTTTTTAATAATAAGATGAATTGTTATATTAGACATATATACGCCAGTGTGGTGTAGTGGTTAAGAGCGGTGGACTCATAATCTGGAGGACCAAGTTCGCATCCCCTCTCCTCCACATGCAGCTGCTGGGTGACCTTGGGCTAGTCACACTTCTCTGAAGTCTCTCAGCCCCACTCACCTCACAGAGTGTTTGTTGTGGGGGAGGAAGGGAAAGGAGGTTGTTAGTTGCTTTGAGACTCCTTCGGGTAGTGATAAAGCAGGATATCAGATCCAAACTCTTCTCTTCTTCTTCATTTGGCTGTCCTTATTCAGCGGAGGATGCTTGCAACAGTTCTCATAAGCAGAATGGGAAACCTTAGACCTGGGGGGGTCTATCTGACCCTTGGGACTCTCCCCAGGCTACACCCCACTCCCCAAGTCACATCCGTTATTGGCCCTGCTCCATACCCTCCTATTTTATTTTTTTTACATCAAAATATATTTATGTATCTTGTTGATTTCCCATCCTTACATCTGTGATGGGCTAATTCTCTCTCCTCCCTGCTGCCTTTCCAACTTCTTAATCTTATCTATTTACCTAAATCCTGTATTACAATCTTTCCTGTTTTCTTTCCATTGCTCATAAGTCAAAACCTGCTTGAGATTTTATTTAGGCTGTATTGCGTTCTTATATAGACTGAAAAGGGCTCCCAGTCTTCCACATAGATTTCATCTTTCTGATTCCTTCTTTTGGCAGCGGCTGTATCGTAGCCAGTGAGATTAATCCAAGGTGTGATTATTGCTACAGTGATACCTCGGGTTAAGAATTTAATTCGTTCTGGAGGTCCGTTCTTAACCTGAAACTGTTATTAATCTGAGGTACCACTTTAGCTAATGGGACCTCCTGCTGCCACTGTGCCACCACATGATTTCTGTTCTCATCCTGAAGCAATGTTCTTAACCCGAGGTACTATTTCTGGGTTAGCGGAGTCTGTAACCTGAAGCGTCTGTAACCCGAGGTACCACTGTAATTGGAAACTGCTCCACACCCTCCTTGAGTGTTTCTTCCCGGCTGGAATGTGTCCTCGAATTCTGACCATGCCTTTTGCTTGCCTGGATGGAGACTAGAGAGGAGGGTGTAGAAATTGGCCTACTGTACAAAAGTTAAAGCTATTGCTCCACCCACTTTGGCTTCTTGCCCTGCCTACCTCTGGCATGTGGCCCCTGGAAGGTAGCCCAGAAGGGAATGTGGCCCTCGGGCTGGAAAAATGTTCCGCACCCCTGCTTTAAAGGGAAGCAAGTGTTCTCAGCCACATTCCTGCTCTGTGCCGCTGTAGAATTCCCCGTCTTCTGTTTCTGTAATAAAACAGTCACAGAGCAATACGTTCCTTGGTAGCTGCTAAAGAGAAACCGCAATGAAAAATTAATGGAGAATGTACCTATAATATATATGCAGTGTACATTATGATTTTACCAAGCTGTTGGCTGCTTTATTAACAGCTTCCAATATTTCACAGATGGAAATAGGGAGGTGTCTGAGACTCTTTCAGGGATCTGATCCAGCAGCTTGAGGCAGGGGTAAGAACAACACAGTATCTTTATTATATCCTGGGGCACATATATCAGAACTCTGCACATACTCAGGGGCTCTTCTCTACAGTGGTGGCCTGTGTACACTTAGAACTGTGAGGGAGGTAAACTGTTGATGGAGCCAGAGTCAGGGACAGCAGAGACAACTATTGTATTTTTCGCTCCATAAGACACACCTGACCATAAGACGCACCTAGTTTTTAGAGGAGGAAAGGGGGAAAGCCCCATTTTTGGGGGGATCAGCTCACAGTTGTGCAGCTTCATTTGCAAAGGTGAAAAGCCCCATTTTGGGGGGATCAGCTCAAAGTTGTTGAGCTTACTTTGCAAATGGAAATAATCCTGTTTTTATAGGGTTCAACTCACAGTTCTGCAGCTTCTTTAGGAAAGGAAAGGGAGCTGTTTCTACAGTTTCCAGACAGATAATCTAATCAGCCAGTCACATGACGCTGGGGAAACAAACAGCCTCCGTCTGCAGAACATTCAACAATGGAGGCCTGGGCAAGGGGGCGGGGGCGGAAACGGAGCCAGAGATCGACCACACATTCACTCCTTAAGATGCACAGACATTTCCCCTTACTTTTTAGGAGGAAAAAAGTGTGTCTTATGGAGCGAAAAATTCAGTAATTCCTGTTTTGTCCTCATGTTGTTTGTTCCCTGTTCAGTTCACTAAGGGGAGGAAGCAGGAGGAGACTGACAGCCACTGCCACTGCCTTGGGCTGATTGTAAAAAGGCAGGGAGACAGGCAGTTTGGGTCTGGATGAGATCAAGCTGAGGTTGGCGGGGCAGTGCCAACCTGCTTTGATGTATTGTTTCACAGATGCCAGGGCTGTATTGAAAACTAGAGCTGAGTGGAAAAGGCCCTCCCAGTTTTTGCAAATCCATTTGTAGCAGGCTGCAAAAGTTGTGTGTGTAAGAGAGAGAAAGAGAGAAGTGTTTTGGCTGTTCTGAGTGTGCGCATCTCGAGGATTGTGGGGTGCAGAACTCGCTAGCGTTCCTCCTAGAGCTTGTGGCTACCATGTTTATTTTCCCAGAATGTCTGGAATGATGCACAGTGCAGCCTTCCTCAAACTGTTCCCATTCAGATGGTGTTGGACTCCAACTCCCATCAGCCCTAGGCAGGCTGATGAATGGGCGATGATAATGGGAGTCAACGTCAAACCGATATCTGGAGGGCATTTGGTTGGGGAAGGTCTTCAGCAGGTGCCAAAAAGACAACAGAGATGGTGCCTGCCTAATATTCAAGGGGAAGGAATTCCAAAGGGAAGGTCCCACAACACAAAAGGCCTGATTCCTATACAGACTTCCGGATAAGATAGTATTCGGAGGAGGCCCTCACCTGCAGAGCAAAGTGATCAGTTGGGTATATAAGGGGGTACCTCTCAGATATCCTTGTGCCAGAGGTTCTCAAACTGCAGCCCACAAGCTTCATACAGGTGGTCCACAGCCTATCTGTAGATTTGAGGTTGAAGATGGGAGATGGCACATTCATTATGCGAAATATTCGTATTGATTTTTAAATTATATTTTTGTTGTTTCTTTTATTTCTTAGCTTGAAAGAAAGGAAGCTTCACTCTGCATTTAGTCTATAGATAGGTCAGAAACACTTTATGAAAGCATGCTTGCAATTGCACAGAGAGAAAACAGACTGATGGAGATCCTTCTGGCAGTTAAAGACTTCTCTGTGAAGCCCACTGATACAGCCGAAATTTATGGGCACCACAAGGCTCAGAGCTATCTGCAACTTGCTGATTAGTAAAAAGGAGCTGAGCAATACTAAGAGAAGAACACTTATCAGTTTAAAGGCTGTTTGTGGCTTCTGCGGATTCACGGGCATTTTCCAACATCACTTTCACTTTTCGCCCTGACAGTACATACACAAATCCATTATGGTCAGGTCAGTTTTGGTCTTACATTCCCCACTTTTTTGCTTTTAAGTCTTAGGGAAGTCTTAAATTCTTTTCCCCACACACACACTTTCTCCTTTTTCTTCCTTCCTTTTCATTGTTGTTGTTGGTGGTGGTCAATTACAGTTCTGTGTAATCATGTAATCGTGAATAGATGGCTTTGGTCAGCAACCTCAGTAAAGGCGGAATAATCATGTAAGCAAGCAAAATAATCCTATCACACCAATAGACCGCATCGCGTGTTGTGGCTGGGAGATTACCTTTGCTGCATGGCAGGTGAGATCATAATTTGTGCATTAAGCTGCAATACAGTAAGCAGCTACAAACGCATATATTTTTAATACAGTCATTGCAGGACATGGGTCTTTGTTATAAAATCATCAATTTTGTGATTTTGGGAAGCAGAGCAGTTAATTCTAAAAATGTATCTCATGGCCAACCAGTTGAAGAATATAACATATTTTGATGTGGTCTGCCTTTGTTGATCAACTGGCCAATATATAGTATGGATGTGAATGCTGGTCTGTCCGATTATATAAATATCCCTTATAATGGTTCCATTTGCCCAAGCATAACTAATCTCTGCTACAAGTAATGTTTCTCCAAATATAGTGGTACTCCCTTCCCATCAAATCTTATAATGAACAGTTATGATTTCCCCTTCTTTTCGTATTCTTACACACCGAAGTTGCAACTTGGTGGCTCCCTACTCCCAACCCAATTCTTGGTCATCTCCCAGGTCCACTTACTACAAATCAGTTTGGTTTATCAGGTTTCACAAAGAACTTGATGGACTACCCAATCCCACAGGCACCCTACCCATGGACCTGGGAGAATTTGGTATGTTGGTGCCCAAACTCCTTCTAATGGTCAATAGGTCTAGAAGGAAAACTGCAAGCATCTGCACTGTGTCAGGGAGAATTCAGAGGAGCAAGTGACAGAAGAGGCAGAGAAGGGGCTCGGGGATGCTGTGGAGCCCTCCAACCACCCAGAGGAAGCAGAAGAGAGAGCGGAGATTAGCCAGGAGGTGGAGGAAGGGCTCAGAGATGCTGCAGAGCCCTTGAACCGCCCAGAGGCTTGGGAAGGGAGCTCAGACTCTGGAAGGGAGGGGGCTTTCAAATCAGCACAGACAAGGGGGGGAAATGAAACGTAAGGATCAAAGACGTCTCGCGAGATTCCCACGTCTGCTTTGTTGGCACGGGAATCGAAGGAAGCCACTCCCCGAATCTGACTCAACGGGTTCGGACACGTAATCCTGAACTGTAGCTGTTTCTTGTACATATGTAAATACCAAGCTGACTGAGCCGGGCTGTTAATGCCAAGGGGAGACACCAGCTTTACACACTGCCATCCAAAGAATCTCCATGAATGGTGCCATGGCCACAGATCCTCAGGGATTCTTGAGGTATATCATCCCTTATGGATTTAAGTTGGTCATTGAGAAAATCCTGAACATCTGAGCAGGCCTGGTTCCAGCAATGACATTATGAGAAACTAGGTTGGCTAGGAGATCTTTGGTCATGGCACTGAGGGTAGATACAATATGTAGTTCCCTGAGGCCCACCTGGAGATCTGAGAGTTACACACTGGTACTGAGGCCCATAGCTTTTTCCAAGTGGCCTAGCCTTTTGTTCCTCAACTGGCTTTTATAACCTTTGTAAGCTGCCAATGTGGTGTTTCCCCCATCCCATAAATGACCAACCATGTCCCGTTTCTTTACAGGTTTATCTCGAGAAGCAGCCTATGCTCATTGTTCTGTTAGTCCAATGGCTACACCCTTCATACAGATGGGAAACTGGATGGTGACTTAAGGAACAAGTGACATTCTTACTTGCTGTAGTTGTTTAGGAGCCTTGAACCTGGGCTGGTTGGATTGCAACCTCCCATCATCCCTTACCACTGACCATAGTGGCTGGGGCTGATGGGAGCTGCAGTCCAAAATATATGGAGGGCGGCAGGTTGGGGGAGGCTGGTTTGGGTTCTCATTTGAGCTGAGGCCTTTGTCCAAGCAACTTCTGTTGCTCCTGGGAGTCTGCACTGGGACCTGACCCAGGTCCTGCCCTGCGTGGCCCTTCCTTGGTGACTTGGAAGCTTGCATAGCTTGTGCTGGACTCTCATGGCAGCGCAGTCTTTGCTAGACTTCATTCAGAGCCCTGAGGGCTCTCCCAGATTTGCCAGGACAGGGCAAAATCTATCTTCCCCATCTATGTCTAGGAAACAATCTGGGCTCCTTCTAATCACACTGCTTATTAAAGTACAGGAAATTAAATCCTCACCAGCCTTTTTTACACATAGCGATTTGTCTTGCAGCAGCACAGGCAGGTCAGACCGGGTCCTCCTGTGCAGAATGCAGTATAAATTGGGAATGAAATAGCACTGCCTCTTCCAGAGATTTAACAACCTAAACAGGCAGAGTGTGTATCTAGCAAGGCGAAAGGAGGGACAGAGAATATGTCTTGCATTTATCTGTGCTCTGGTCCGTTGCAAAACTGATAAAATGGACTTGATTACTCGTATTCCTACCATGACATTGAACTCACCTGCCTTCTGAGGGGGGGGGTCTAATTCCTTAAATCAGTAATGGGGAACTTGTGCACCCTCCCCACCAAGCAGTCATTGGATTCCAATTCTAACTTGGAATCTCAATCTGAAACCACACTAGTGCAAGGCTGGGGAAACTGTGGCTCTCCAGATGTTGTTGGACTACAACTGCCATCATCTTTGATCACTGGCCACATTAGCTGGGGCCTGTGGGAGCTGGAGTCCAACAATACCTAGTGGGTCACAGGTTCCCCAGCCCTGCACTCGTTCTTAGGTCACACCATAGAACCAGGCTGCATTCACACAGCCGTTCATTCCATTTTCCCAATTTTAATTCCCACCCACCCCCTATTATATTTGAGTTTTCACATAATGTAAAAGCCGCTTCCAGAAATATAGCAGACTCTAGAACAAGTTTAGCACCCATTTCTGTTTTATTTGCTTCCAGCAAAAAGCCTGTTCGCAAATCCACATTGTTACTAAGTTGCTGATACAGGTGCTCTTGCACAGTGCGTTATCATGAATTAGAAGGTACCGGTATGTCATGGACCATTGACCATGATGACTGGGGCTGATGGGACACGCAATTCAAAACATCAGGAGGGCACAAAGTTAAAAATGGCTGCATCATAACAAGATATAGCATAGTATAGTAGCCAATGGGGTGTTCTCTAGATGTTGTTGGACTCCATCTCCCATCAGCCCCAACCAGCGTCCTCCAAATGTTTTCGGACTACAAGACCCATCATTCCTGTCCATTGCCCATGCTGGTTGGAGCTGATGAGGGTTGGATGCCAGCAACATCTAGATCAGGGGTCCCCAGACTAAGGCCCACAGGCCGGATGCGGCCCGAGGGGCTCATTTATCTGGCCCCCAGCAACCCCCGCCACTCGCTGCTGCCTCTGCGGCTGCCCATCTCCGGGTCGGCGCATCATCGGAAATAGCTTTTGCGCATGCGCAAACGTCATTTCCGTTGCACTTCTGGTGCGGCGAAGCATCGGAAATAGCTTTTGTGCATGCACAAAACGTCATTTCCGGTGCACTTCCCGGTCTGTGGAGGGCCGTGCGCACACGCAAAAGCTATTTCCGGTGCCGCGCTGTGCCGAAAAAAGCGAGTGCGCGCTCATATGAGCACATGCTCCCTCGCCCTCCGGCCCACCACGCGATCGGCACCGGAGGAACCGGCCCGAGGTGAGGTAAGTCTGGGGACTCCTGATCTACAGGGCAACAAGTTGGCTACCCCGATACAGAACTTTGATCCAATGCACCGATGTGGCCTCCAGCACCATGGACAGTTCTCCAGTCTTTTCCCAATCTAAACAAAGATCCAGCTTCCCTCTTATCGCTTGAATAGAAGCCAAGCACACTCATGCCTTATTATAGCATGTATGCCTCAGAAAGGGATGCCTGAATCAGTAAGAGGCACTGAGCGCTCCAAAAAGGGGAAATGTGTGCCAACAAAATAGGGCCTGCATGAAAGAGCTCATCACCCAAAGCCATCCTGGATGAGCTTTTCTTTTGCACATCCCACCACACACCCCTTCAGGATTACTCATCTCTCGTGCCTAACCCTGCCAAGCCCACACCGTGGTAGAAAAGCAAGGAAGCTGACTAAGGTATAAGCTGAGTTGCAGCCAGGGCTTAAATATGGGAGGGAAGCATGGATTTATAGGAGTGGAGGACTCGGAACTAACAGAACTATACCGGGTCCATCTGAAAGTCCATCTAGCCCAGCATCCTATTTCCAACAAGAGTCAGCCATATCCCTCCAGCAAGTTGCCAAGCAAGGCATAGTGACTACATAAAGAGGAAGGGCTATGGCTCAGGTGTAAAACACAGGTTTAGCATGCAAAAGGTCCCAGGTTCAATCCCCGGCATCACCTGCCTAAATCCCTGAAGAGCTGCTGCCAGTCAGTGTCGACAATGCTAATCTAGACGGGTCAATGATCTGGCTCAGTGTAAGGCAGCTTCTTGTATTCATTCCTCCTCTGTTTGCCTTCTCTCCAAAGCAGTTGACAATGAGAGATACACTGCAAATATCCATTGATACAGTATTTATTTATTGACTTTAAATTTATTTATTTGGTTTTTCAAATTACAGTTTTACAATCACATATCCAACATACAACATAAAGACAGGATTCCATAGAATCTCCTGGACTTCCCTCCTCCCTTTTGTGGGTCCTATTATTAATCATTTCCTCCTGCATCTTTTATAATAATCCCAATCTTTTACATCTCCATTATAGCCAAAATTCACTACAAGTGTTATTCCAATCCTACCAACAATTTTACCTGTTTGCAATGGTTTTTAAGATAAATTATAATTTTCTCCCATTCTTTATTAAAATTTTGGTCTTCCTGATTTCTGATTCTTCTGGTCATTTTTGCCATTTCGGCAAAATGATACAGTATTTAAACCAGGGATGAGGGACCTTTGCCCCTCCAGATGTTGCTGGACTCCCTTTAGCCGAGCTTGCATAGTCGATGGTCAGGGATGAGGGGGGTTGGAATTCAATAATATCTGGAGGACCACAGGTTTCCCATCCCTGATCAAAACAAACAAGCTGGAAATGAAACAGATACTGTGGTTTAATACTCAAGAAATTAATTCCACCTTAACTACTTGTGCTTGTTTCCCCATTTCATGGAAGGGTGGGGGATCTGTGGCCATCCAGATGTTGCTAGGAGACAACTCCCACCATCCCTGATCATTGGTCATAGTGTTTGGGGCTGATGGGAGTTGGAGTCCAGATAAATCTAGAGAGCCACAGATCCAGAACTTAGATCCATAGTTCAAGCAGTTATCAAAAAGCCTATAGTATAACCAGTGCTGGGACACGGGTGGCTCTGTGGGTTAAACCACAGAGCCTAGGGCTTGCAGATCAGAAGGTTGGCGGTTCGAATCCTTGAGAAGGGGTGAGCTCCCATTGCTCTGTCCCTGCTCCTGCCAACCTAGCAGTTCGAAAGCACATCAAAGTGCAAGTAGATAAATAGGTACCACTCCGGTGGGAAGGTAAACGGTGTTTCCGTGCGCTGCTCTGATTCGCCAGAAGCGGCTTTGTCATGCTGGCCACATGACCTGGAAGCTGTATGCCGGCTCCCTTGGCCAATAATGCGAGATGAGCGCCGCAACCCCAGAGTCAGTCACGACTGGACCTAATGGTCAGGGGTCCCTTTACCTTTACTTTTACAACCAGTGCTATTTTTCTAGAAAAAAAGAGGTGCTGGAACTCACCATGAACACCTGCCTCCTTTGCTTAGAACGGCAATGGCGCTCACCTGAGAGGTGCCGGAACAGAGTTTCCAGCTGTAAAAAAGCTATGAGTACAACCAGTAGAATAGTACAGTATTGTAGAGCAGCCTAACTGGCATAAAAGATGGGCAGAACAAAGCAATGGGGGAACTAGAATGCTTTGTCTATGGAGGAAAATTACATAGAAGAAAGAATAAAGGCATGTTTTTTCCCTTTGAAAGGTCACGGTAAGATTGAGAAAGATGACATTATGGCAAAAGCTTTGTTAGCAAGCAGTTACAAAGAACCTAGGAAATGAGAGGCATATAATTAAATGATAATGGAAAAGAGACCTGGGTGCTAATTGATCAGAACAAAAAAAGGGGGGGGGGAATATGATGTGACATTCAGTAAACTCTAAATTTGTCAATAAAGCCTGTATACATTGTTACTACAATGGTATTTATTAACACCTGCTCAGCTGAATAAGATCTATTCAGATATGAGGTTCAGGTGCTGGACGTTTCTAGCTATGAATGGGCATCTGGTTCATATATGGTCGGATTGCCAAAAACCTATTATTATTATTATTATTATTATTATTATTATTAATATACTGCTCTATACCCAGAGGTCTCAGGGCAGCTCACAGAACAAAATCAAAATATATAAATATAATTATAATATATAAATTTGACTCCTGGGGACAAAGCATAGATATAATGGTGCAAATCACAGGGTGAAAATTGGGATTAAGAGTGTGCTCACTTTAACTGTAGACCACAGTGAAGTTCTCCCCTGGTGCATTTCACGGCTCTTCCCGCTCAACACACAAATACACCCCAAGCTGCTCACATCAGCACGGCTTCATTAGTCTCAGATTCACTGCTGTCTGTGTCCACACCAAGCAGCACTGATGGGGCAGGGATGTCTTTACCCTCTGCAGGAGTATTCCCACCTTGGCTGGAGATGAATTAGGAACACCTTAAGGACTCTGATCGACATTAAACTGGCTTGAGAAAGAACACATCCAACAGTAGTATTTTATAGCAAAGTCAGGTGTAGGGTGCATATGCATTTTAGAGAACATCATGTAAACACAGATTAATAGTTCAGCCCTGGAAAGGCAGTGGAGTGCACAGTAAATGGGAGTTTGAACACAGCTGAAATCCCATGTTAATTCTGTTTAATTGGATTGGGGTCATAGCTGTCAACCCTCCCTTTTTTTGCGGGAAACTCCCTTATTCCAATGCCATTTCCCGCTGCTATCCCGGATTGTTGATATCCCTTAAATTTCCTGGATTTCAAAGGAAGCAGCTCCTCTCCCTCCCTGCCGGCCAGGGAGGCTCCTCAGCTGCGTTGCTCGGCTGCCAATAAGGAGTCTGAGACCGACTGGGGGCGGAGCTTGCATGCCTTGTGCAGCCAGACCCTCACGCCCAACCAGACAGACAGCCTGCCTGCCGTCTATGTGCTCGCTCTTTCGCTCACCCGTTCGCACGCAGCCTCTGGAGAGCAGGGTGGTGAGGCTACTTGGTGCCATTGCACCGCCCTGGCGGCATCCCTTATTTTCAAATCCGAAAGTTTGAAAAAATCCCTTATTTTCAAATCTGAAAGTTGACAGCTATGATTGGGGTGGAGATTTCAAATGGACTAAAAATCCCTAATATGAAATGTATTAATGACAGAAAGACAGATAGGCAGGCATATAAATGGAGAGGGAAGTCACTAGTCCTCACTGTATGGGAATAGTTAATGAAGATGCTGGAACTGGCAGAAATGGGCAAACGTATTGTAACTGGTACATAGGAGAAAGGGCAGCTTTCAAAAGAATATGTACATTGAGAGATGCATGCAGGCTTTATAAATCAGTAGAACATGTAAGACTTGAAAAGAGAGTATTCCTGTAAAAAGAACTAAGAGAGCTTACAAGTCAAAGAAGTACACTGACTGAAGATACAATAAGATAATTAATGGTGCTGTTACCAGGAACAGGGAGCTAGTATATTTGCTTTCTGCCATAAAAGTAGATCTAAGAGGGACTCAGTGAAATGTACAGGCAGTTGATTTAACAAGACACCTTTAAGTTACTGTCCCCGCATTTCATATTGTGCAAGCACAGAGACACACATGCACACACACCTCTCTACCTGTGACGCTCAGCGGCATCTTATGAAGGCCAATAGGATAATTGACTTTTCAAAGAGGATTAGTCAGATCCACGGAGGACAAGCAATCACCCTTGGATGGTTATTAGCGTGCCGGGGTGTTCAGAAGATTCAGCCTCATGCCAAACAAGTCCCTAAATCTCCCACGATTGCAACTAGAAGTGATGGCTGAGAGATAGCTAATTGCCCTGTAGTTCCTAGTCACTTTCTCCTTGAGCATCTGGACTGCCCGGTGCAGGAGAGCAATGCTACAACTACACGGATGAACTTCAGACTCGCTCTCCTTGAGTGCAGTGTCAGCACTGGCCAGTGATGGATGTGTATAATGAAAACATAATGCATAATGATTACAAGAGGGAGCAAATAGACGGGGCTGGAATACTTGTGTAACCTTTCATGGGACATACATAGGAAGTTGCCTCGTGCTGAATCATTTCCTTGGGCCATTTAGTTCAGTATTGTCTACAACGGGCATAGGCAAACTCGGCCCTCCGTATGTTTTGGGACTACAACTCCCATCATCCCTAGCTAACAGGACCAGTGGTCAGGGATTGTGCTGGTCCTGTGGGGTATCCGAAAGGCAAGGTCCAAGTCCAGTCCGTGGTCACTGAAGCGGGGTGCAGGGCAGGGAATCAGGCAAAGCTGGGAACAGGTAGGCAAGCAGGGAACCAGGGCGGGTCAGGAGCTCAGGCAGGAAAGCAGGACAGGTTTCAAGCAGGAACTGGTCATCAACAATGTTGCTCCTGCAACTTGGGCTGGGGCTGGCCGGCTTTTATCTGCCACGAGGCATAGGGCGGCCCCGATCCTCTGGTGACTCGCCTCTCCTGGCTTGGAGGCGAGCACTCCTCCTGCGGGAACTCAGTTCCCTTCGCCTCTCTGCCCTGAGCCTCTGCAGCTCAGGAGAGGCTGGAGGGTTACCGGACCCAGAGGCAACCTCAGCTTCCCCTGACGGGGCTGGGAGTGAAGCACCTGCAGGCAATGGGTCCTCCATCCCATCAGAAGCCAGAGCAGACTCAGCAGATGCCTGCACCTGAGGATCTAGCACAAGTGAGGACCCTTCAGACTCAGGCCCTAGCCCCGGCTCTGCTGGTTCTGGAGGCGGGGAATCCTGTGCAGGCTGGGATCCCTCAGGTTCAGCATCTGAGTCTGAATCCCAGGCCATCACAGGGATGATGGGAGTTGTAGTCCCAAAACATCTGGAGGGCCGAGTTTGGCTATGCCTGGTCTACAATGATGGCCAGCAGCTCTCCAGGGTTTAGGACAGGGTCTCTCTCATGTCTATCTGGGCTTTGAACCTGAGACTTTCTATATGCAAAGCAGATGCTCTACCACTAAACTGTGGATCTTCAAGCTATGACACTGACTATATCCAATGGTACCCATGCATGTACTGGTGGTGCAGTCTGCCATGTGCAGTGCAGTGTCCTGTTGGGTCAGAAGAAAGGTCCATCTGGTTGATAGCCTCATCATCCATGAATGTCTCTAAACCTCTTTCAAGTCATCTAAGTAATTGATGACTCCTCCAACCCACCCACAATTTGCATTGTGTTTCATTTGTATTGTGATTCATTATATTATTATTATTCTCAAATGTCCAATATTTCCTAGGCATACCTGGAGATGGTGGGGATTGAATCAGGAACCTTGTGCATGCAAGGAAGTTGGTCTGCTGCTGAGCTATGACCCTTCCCCTAGAGCTGGTGCCCTGGAGCTGCCATAGTTAATGCCATCCCATAGGGAGGGGAGGGGAAAAGGACAAACAAAACTTGCCACAGGAAGGTTGATGTTCATGGTGAGTGACACAAAACCACCATTCAGTGAATTTATTTATATATATATATATCAGTGTACACTGTGCTGCACGTAATCAAATTAAGAATTCTACCGCAAAGGGTGTGCAATCTACAATGATTGTGAACAAGACAATAACGCTCCATAGTTTAAAAAGCACAACTCGCATGCCATGACGTCAGGTAGACTAAAACTACCACACCCAACCGGAACCAGAGTGCATCACAGCGTAGGGTCAACAGGGATGGCTCAGCTGATCCATGATCAAGACTTCTTGCGCCTCTGAGCTGTGGCTCCCATAAATACCTGAGGGAGAACAAGCTCAGAACATAGGCTGAAGTCTCCCAGGTGTTTCCCTTCTCTCTCATGCCAGCCCTCTCCTCCAGGAAGCTTTCAACCTCCACCTTGTCAAAGCTTTGCGTGCTAACTCTTCATACGAGGCCTATAATGTGCTCTGACTGGGAACGTTATTTGATTTAAATTCCCCCTGATTGCCTGTTCAATTAATTGCATAACCATACCCTCTGCATAAGAGCAAAGGGGAGGGGAAACCCTGCATAAATTTCATCTACTGCGCTCCTCTTTTTCATCTTGTAAGCAATACACACTTTTTAAAAGCAAAAATCAAAGAAAGGAACTATTGGGAGCCAGTCACTGTATGTTGAAAGCTGTTGATGTCCTGGTGCATTTCAGTGTGGTGTAGTGGTTAAGAGTGGTGGATTCGTAATCTGGTGAACCAGGTTCGCGTCTCCGCTCCTGCACATGCAGCTGCTGGGTGACCTTGGGCCAGTCACACTTCTCTGAAGTCTCTCAGCCCCACTCACCTCACAGAGTGTTTGTTGTGGGGGAGGAAGGGAAAGGAGAATGTGAGCCGCTTTGAGACTCCTTCGGGTAGTGATAAAGCGGGATAGCAAATCCAAACTCCTCCTCCTCCTCCTCCTCCTCCTCTTCTTCTTCTTCTCCTGTTGTCTCAAAATGTATCAAGTGCTTTCATGAATAGCTAAGTTTAGTCTTGGCCAGCCTGGTGCCCTCTGTTACCACAGCACCCCAATCTCCAAGCAGCGCAAGATTCTAGGGGTTCCAGCCAGTTCTTCAGGGTTTGGTTTCCTTGGAATGAGGGACCATGGAGACTTGGTGTCTTTAGGATATATGGTTTATTTACACATATATATAACCTGAGCCTAAGATGGAGAGGCTCACAGCATTATCTTTTCTTCTCCCACAGTCACAGCCTTGGCTCTGAGAAGAAATCAAGCTTGACTCTCTCTCTCTAGCTCAGGGGTCAGCAGACTTTTTCAGCAGGGGGCCAGACCTTGTGGGGGGCCTATAACTATATATTGGGGGGGGGTGAATGAATTCCTATGCACCACAAATAACCCAGAGATGCATTTTAAATAAAAGGGCACATTCTACTCATGTAAAAACACACTGATTCCTGGATCGTCTGCGGGCCAGATTGAGATGGCGATTGGGCCAGATCCAGCCCCCGGGCCTTAGGTTGCCTACCCATGCCTACAGCCTCCCCTCTCTCACACACAACTGCCTGGCTCTTGTCTCCTGACTACCAGCCAGGTGAGGGAGGGGGCCTACCCTTTTGTCTTTCATCACAGCCCTTAGGGCCGTTAACTCACAAAGAAACTTGCCCAACTAGTTCAACCAAGGGATCTTCCATTAGATTTTTAACCCTTGCTGGATCCGGGATCCCAGGGATTAGAAGGGACTGAGGCATCATACTGACTGACACCCCCCCCAAAAAAAAATACCTTACAACACCTCCATAGATTAATGCAAATACACAGAGTAATGCAAATAAACAGAGAAAAACAAGATACAAAAATAGATAACAAAATAACATAAATAGCAATTCTGTCATAAGGGAAAGAAGCAAAACCACAATAGCAAAAAGTAATATTTCAAGTTTAACCAAATGCCTGGGGGGAACCAAACGAGATGTTCAAACAGATTTAAACAGGTCTTTCCCCACATATGGCAGCCCAGTGCCTCATTCTATGTCTATAACCCAAAGAGGGCCTTTCTCCATGCCAGCAGACTCTCACGCCTTGGCTTTTGGGAAACTTCACTCCCTTCACCTCCCCTTTACTCTCCAACCAATCCAGGCTCTCACCCCAAGTAGAGTGGCAGGATCGTTGCCCACAAACACAGCCCAACCCCCTGCAATGCAGGAATCTCTCACTGCTTATCCACAGCAGCAACAGAGCAAAAAGCATACAGGAAAGATAAAGAGAGTGCCAATGGGTCACAACTGGTGTTTCTTTCCCAGTCCTGAGGAAGCTCACGGGCCCCAAGATCCATTAGGCTGTTAGGCAGAGACCTACAGATAGAGTTGCTGGGCACTCCCTTCCCTCTTCTCCTTTCCAGCTGGCACAAACAGCTTTCTGCGTCCTCCAGGTCCATATGGGGTTGTATTCAGCTAACTTTTACTCAGAGCAGCAGACTCACTGAATTGGATGGAACCAAGTTACTCACGGGCATTAATCTCAATGGGTCTGCTCTGAGTAAATGTCTGTGGACTACAATCCGGATAAGACAGCAAGTTGACAAAAGCTGACAAAGTGCTTAAGTACTAATAATAATAATAATAATAATAATAATAATAATAATAATAATTTATTATTTGTACCCCGCCCATCTGGCTGGGTCTCCCCAGCCACTCTGGGCGGCTTCCAGCAAACATTAAAATACATTAACACATCACAGATTAAAAACTTCCCTAAACAGGGCTGCCTTCAAGTGTTGTCTAAATGTCAGGTAGCTGTTGATCCCTTTAACCTCTGATGGGAGGGCATTCCACAGGGCGGGCGCCACTACCGAGAAGGCCCTCTGCCTGGTTCCCTGTAGCTTTGCTTCTCGCAGTGAGGGAACCGCCAGAAGGCCCTCGGCGCTGGATCTCAGTGTCCAGGCTGAACGGTGGGGGTGGAGACGCTCCTTCAACTATACTGGACCGATGCCGTTTAGGGCTTTAAAGGTCAGCACCAACACTTTGAATTGTGCTCGGAAACATACTGGGAGCATTGCATTCATCCATTGCATGTCAGACTTGCCCCTCTGCTATTTCATGGCAATCCCCATTGGGGCAGTTGCTGGCCTGCGGCTTCGCTGCAATGTGAAAAGCATTGAACATGACCCTTGGGCTGCATGCATGCCCACGGTCATCTTTTTTTTGGGGGGGGGGGATATGAGGATGCTCAAAAAGGAATTACTCACAGTCAAATGACATTTGCTCAGGGTATACTTGAGGCAATTGTTAAAAGCCTTATTCCTCTCCCAGCTCTGCTTGGCTTGGCAGATAAGCATCCCCATCTACTGGGCATTTGAAGGAATGCAACCAGAAGCCACCCCAAGGGCTACAGACTTGGGGTGGTCATGGTGGTGGTTTGCATAAGTGTGATGTTTATAGCACCCCGGAGATGCTGGGGTGAGGAAGGGAAGGGAAACGGCAGTTGCTTTGCTGATGCTCCAAGAGTCGCTTGCATGCTTGGTTGGAAATCGGATTGATGTTCTCCATGATATACGCCTGCGTTTCCCAACCTGGCATTGGTCAGATGTTTTGGATTACAACTGCCTTAGGGCTAGAGGAAGTTGTAGTCCAAAATATCTGGAGGGCACCAGGTTGGGGAAGGCTGCCATATACCATGGAGAACTTTGCAGCCTAAGCGGTATTTTAATTGTGTGACCTTCGTTAAGTTGCGAGTTTTGAGGCAGGAACTTGTTTCTTTCAACTGGTTTTTATCAATGTCTGGTTCTGTGGTAATTCAATGGCAGTAATAGCAGTATTTTATGAGCTCCAGTGGTGTGCTTAGTTTCTGTCCTGAAAGTCTCTAGGAGAACTTGATAACAAAAAAAACCACAAAAAAGTTAAAGGACCCCTGACAGTTAAGTCCAGTCGCGAACAACTCTGGGGTTGCAGCGCTCATCTTGCTTTACTGGCCGAGGGAGCCGCCGTACAGCTTCCAGGTCATGTGCCGCTGCGTCGCCAATGCACGATTTCTATTCTCATCCTGGGGCAAAGTTCTCAACCTGAGGTACTACTTCCGGGTTAGCGGAGTCTGTAACCCAAAGTGTTTGTAACCCGAGGTGTTTGTAACCCAAGGTACCACTGTATTGATGCTCTGTAAAGGTAAAGGTAAAGGGACCCCTGACCGTTAAGTCCAGTCGCAGACGACTCTGGGGTTGCAGCGCTCATCTCGCTTTACTGGCCAAGGGAGCCGGTGTACAGCTTCCGGGTCATGTGGCCAGCATGACTAAGCTGCTTCTGGCAAACCAGAGCAGCGCACGGAAACGCCGTTTACCTTCCCGCCGAAGCGGTACCTATTTATCTACTTGCACTGGTGTGCTTTCGAACTGCTAGGTTGGCAGGAGCTGGGACTGAGCAACGGGAGCTCACCCCGTCGTGGGAATTCGAACCGTTGACCTTCCGATTGGCAAGCCTTAGGCTCTGTGATTTAGACCACAGCGCCTCCCGTGTAACTTGATAACAAGCAACTGATAAATCATCATCATCATCTTCACACCAACCCTGTGAGGTAGGTTAAGCTGAAGAGTTGTTGACTATCCCAAGAGCTTCATGGCTCAATAGGGACAATTACCCAGGTTCCATTGGGCCTCCGTCAGCAATCTAAGCCCATGACAACAACAGATGGGAGAGTAAAGGAGGGGAGTCACATGATGCCTTAATCACGTGGAGCTATTTCTTCAATGGGTGCATCCTGCACAGTCAGTAGTGCATGAGACTCATAATTTCAGGGTCGTGGGTTTGGGCCACAGGTTGGGCAAAAAAGATTCCTGACTCCCCTGTGAAGAAAACTTGAAGCATTTGGGACTTTTTAGTGCAGAGAAAAGGCAAGTATGAGGCAACATGATATATGTTTATACAATTATGCATGGCATGGAGAAAGTTGATGGAGAAAAGTTTTTTTCTCCTGCTTTCATGACACTAGAATTCAGGGATATTCAAGGAGTTGAATGTTGGAAGATTGAGGACGGATCAACGAAAGTACGTCACACAGTGCATAGTTAAACTATGGAACTCGCTCCTGCAGGACTGATGAGGTGTAGTGGTTAAGAGTGGTGGACTCATAATCTGGTGAACCGGGTTCGCGTCTCCGCTCCTCCACATGCAGCTGCTGGGTGACATTGGGCTAGTCACACTTCTCTGAAGTCTCTCAGCCCCACTCGCCTCACAGAGTGTTTGTTGGGGAGGAAGGGAAAGGAGATTGCTAGCCACTTTGAGACTCCTTAGGTTAGTGATAAAGCGGGATATCAAATCCAAAAACTTCCTCTTCTTCCTCTTCCTTTAAAAGACAGATGCCTTTAAGATTGGTCAAATTCGTGAAGGAAAGGGCTATTGATGGGCACTGACCCATGTTGCTGGCATTGTAATATCATGCTAGCTTGAAATACAACATTGAGGGCTAGTCTATACCTCGACTTAATGTGGGTCGCCTCATCCTTGTAGCATTCTCCTCCAAATACTGTCTCCTCATCCCTAAATCTTGAGGTTCTCTGTGCTTTGAAGATCCTAATAAGACAGCTACATCCATTGCATAGGGAATCTCCATATTTAGGGATTCCCTGGAGTCATAAGTTCCCTTCCTCTTGTGCGTGGGTGGTGCTGTTTTGGCTACATAAGTAGCAACATTCACTGCCTGAACATTGTAAATAGCGGGAATGGTACAACACCCATGTTGGAGGCGTGAAAATATCACACTGGTATAGAATACTCACACAAAAACCCCACCAAGTTACGTCTGCTTGTAACACTACAGATCTATTAAATTAGAAGTATCTCAAAGAATTGCACGTGGGATGTTAATTCCCCAGAGTAAGTGGTGCCTGATAACACACACAGGGACACAGCATGTAAAAAATAAATTGTTGGAATACACAAACCTACATTAAGGAAAGTTGGTACAACAATAAGATATTTCATCATTCTCAGAGTGCGGATAGATGTACATAAAATCAAGAGCCAGCATGAGTTGTCTCACTGTATGTAGGAATATAGAAAGCTGCCTTATACAGAGTCAGACTGTGGATCCATCCATCTTGTAGGGACGCGGGTAGCGCTGTGGTCTAAACCACTGAGCCTCTTGTGCTTGCCGATCAGAAGGTTGGCGGTTCGAATCCCTGCAACGGGGTGAGCTCCCATTGCTCTGTCCCAGTTTCTGCCAAACTAGCACTTCGAAAGCATAACAGTGCAAGTAGATAAACAGGGGGGAAGGTAAACGGCGTTTCCATGCGCTCTGGTTTCTGTCACGGTGTTCTGTTGCGCCAGAACCGGTTTAGTCATGCTGGCCACATGGCCCGGAAAGCTGTCTGTGGACAATTGAGACAGGTTAGAGATCCTGCAGTGGTTTACTGCCCACCTTCCTGCAGTGGCATAGCATGGGGGGGCAGGCACAGGGCTGCAAAATTTCAACACTCGGTGCTGGACTCTGCTGATATTGCTTATCCATACAAACCAGAAAGTGACCTCTCCAGACAATGGAAAGATTCTTCTTTTCTTATTTCTGTGGCTGAGATCACCTGGGTGACATTAGGAGCTGAACGCGCATGTGTACTCCATCCATTTCCCTCCCCACCCCACTCTGCCCGGCCCCGGGCCCTGACAACCCATGCTACACCACTGCCTTATTTTAATAATCTTTATTGATTTTACAAAGTTAAAATAAACATTTCCCTTTTCATACACTTCCAACACCCACTCCCTTATCCAAACTTTGACATTCATTCCCCCATTCTAGTCCCTTCTCCTCCCCTCCCCCTCTCCCTCCCACATATCCCTTATTCCCTCCCCCTTACATACCCCTCTTTCCATCCTATTCCACATACTTACATACATACCATACTTACATACAATACTTACCCATACTCTCCCCCTCCCCTCTCCCTTCTTAAAAACTGACCTCCTAACGTTTCCCCCTCATGTAATTTCTTTTCCATTTTTGTTAGATTGCGTTATCTCCCATTTTCATATTTTCCATCCTTTATAACCTATTTAATAATATAGTCAGTTATCCTCCAATTCCTACCCTTTATATCTTATACTCTATATATCAGTCTAAGCAAATCAAGAAATCTGTTATTACTTCTTCCTTCCTTAAGTAATCTTCCACATATTTCCATTCCTCTTTCATTTTCTGTTTTGTTGGCTACACCACTGCCTTGTTGCCCGGCCCATGGGACTGTACCAACTTAACATCTGCCCAAATCATGTTAGGAGTGAAGGCAGCAAAGAAGGCATACTTTGCCACCTCCATTGCACCATCATTGTGGTGTCCAGCAGAGCTCTTCTGGTTAGTGTAGGGTTTTAAAGTCTGGCCCAAAGAAGGTGACAGAATGGAATGCTCTTCCCAAAGATGCTCACCTGGCACCTTCATTACAGATCTTCAGCTGCCTGGCAAATAATAATAATAATAATAATAATAATAATAATAATAATCCTCTCCCAGGCCTTTGGCTAATTAAACAATTTATGGCTTTTTTATAGTATGGTGGGTATTGTTTTTGCTTGTTATTATGTTTTGATTTTTTTGTGTTTTTATATTGTAAACCATCCTGTGATCCTGGGATGGTGGGCAGTATAGAAATTTAATAACTAAACCATGGGCAGGCAAACTAAGGCCCGGGGGCTGGATCCGGCCCAATCGCCTACTCAATCTGGCCCGCGGACGGTCCAGGAATCATTGTGTTTTTTACATGAGCAGAATGTGCCCTTTTATTTAAAATGCCTCTCTGGGTTATTTGTGGGGCATCGGAATTCGTTCATTTTTTTCTCTCCAAAATATAGTCCGCCCCCCCACAAGGTCTCAGGGACAGTGGACCAGCCCCCTGCTGAAAAAGTTTGCTGACCCCTGAACTAAACCATAATAATCTCAGCCTTTCCTCTTCCGTTGCCAGACACACCTTCCACTGCTAAAGGTTATCCCTTCCTGGTTTCAGCTCTCCCTCTCTCTCCCATGCTTCTGATGAGCTGTTTGTCTTTTCAGGTTGATTGAAAATGCTGTTTGTACTATTATACCTTTTTTATTTTAAAAAAATCACAGCACCTTTCCTTTTTAAACACACACACACACACACACACACACACACACACACCTCCAGTTGTTTGTCTCTTGACTGCCCCAGGGAGAGAAAAGAAAGGAGCCTAACTCAGCAGCAGAGCTCATGCTTTGCATACGAAATCATCAAGATTCTATCCCTGGCTTCCCTAAGATAGAGCCCCATCTCAAACCCTGGAGATCCACCTCTGTTCCATGCGAATAACATTGAGTTAGATGGGCAAATGGTCTAACTTATGAGCAGGGCTCTTCCCGATGTCACAGAAACCCAGGACCCCAAGGCAACTTGGGAAGTATAGCCTGTTAAGAGGATACTGAGAGTTGTTAGGACACACACACACCCCATTCCCATCCCAGAGCTACAATTCCCAGAATTCCCTGGGAAGAGGCATTGATGGTTAAACTACTCCGGGTATTGTAGACCTACAGTTCCTATGGGGCTGTTTAAGGAAGCAGTGGCAGTTTAAAGTGGTACGATACTGCTTTAAATATATAGTGCAGATGGGCTCCCAGTTAATCAGTGCTTTGCATGGCCTCTTCTGTCTCAGACTGTCTGGGTGAAAAAGGTGGGATTATAAATACAACTAACCAATCAATTTATGTTACGGTGCTATGTAAATACTTTTGGGAATCAATCAGTCAATGGAATTATGAGAATGGATTCCAAATATCTTTCTTACAAATACTGTAATAGATTCCAGGCTTCCTCAAACTCGGTCCTCCAGATGTTTTTGGCCTACAGCTCCCATGATCCCTAGCTAGCAGGACCAGTGGTCAGGGATGATGGGAATTGTAGTCTCAAAACATCTGGAGGGCCGAGTTTGAGGAAGCCTGGTTAAGACAGTGCTTTTTTTCTAAAAAGATGTTTAGGGGCTGTCAGGTTCGCTTAATGGTTGCTCATGAGTAAAGACCAAGTCCTTCTTGTCTTTCAACTATTTTATTGTGCAAATATGTACAGTGTGGAGCTAACCCTAAACATGACCGTCTAGTCGCTAGCAGAATCCGGAAGTGCCCCCCTCCTGTTGCGGCGCCAACACCAAAGTCTTGGCACCCTAAAGTGCCGCCTTCTCCTTCTGCTTAAAGCAGGTGCCGGAAACGGCGTCTCCCCCTCCGAGTGGGTCTGCTGAGTGGTGTTAGGTCTCTCTGCATCTTCCTGGAGACCTCTCCTCACCTGGCTCCCTCCCGGTAACTGCTCCTCCCCCGAGGAGGGGCTGGTAGACTCACTGGGAGACGTGTCCGTCGACAACAGAGGCTGAGGCTGCCTGTAGCCACTCAGTGCCGGACTGGCAGGGGTGGGCACATCCATGACAGGGGCACTCTCATTTTCCTACTCATATTGAAATACTGCCCCTCAATGAGGCCAAACGTAGATTCACAAAATGTTTAGGGGTGTGTGTACCCCTGCATCCCCCCAGAAAAAAAACATTGGGTTAAGATCTGGTGAAGTACAACAACAACCTTCTAAAGTATACCGTTTTGGGTTTCCCCCCCCACACACACACCCCTTTTATTTTTCCTTCTACACAGGTTCTGTTTTTCTTTTTCTCTCTTTTATTTACATCTCACCATCTTTAGTGCACCTATAATTGTGTACTTTTTGAACTTTCAATAAAGATGTTAACAAAAATACAAAATAAAAATCAGTCAATGGAATTAGGGCCTCAAAACGCTGGAGAAGCTGGCGGGGGTGACCCCATCTGCTGGCAGCCGCTCCCTAATAATAATAATAATAATAATAATAATAATAATTTATTATTTGTACCCCGCCCATCTGGCTGGGTCCCCCCAGCCACTCTGGGCCGCCTCCAACAGATATTAAAATACATTAAAATATCACAGGTTAAAAGCTTCCCTAAACAGGGCTGCCTTCAGGTATTTTCTGACTGTCAGTTAGTTTTTTATCTCTTTGACCTCTGCTGGCAGGGCGTTCCACAGGGCGGGCGCCACTACCGAGAAGGCCCTCTGCCTGATTCCCTGTAGCTTTGCTTCTCGTAGTGAGGGAACCGCCAAAAGGCCCTCGGCGCTGGACCTCAGTGTCCGGGCTGAATAATGGGAGTGGAGACACTCCTTCAGGTATACATGACCAAGGCCGTTTAGGGCTTTAAACACTTTGAATTGTGCTCGGAAACGTACTGGGAGCCAATGTAGATCTCTCAGGACCGGTGTTTTGTGGTCCCAGTGGCCACTCCCAGTCACCAGTCTAGCTGCCGCATTCTGGATTAATTGCAGTTTCCGGGTCACCTTCAAAGGTAGCCCCACGTAGAGCGCATTGCAGTAGTCCTAACCCCTCTCGCTCTCTTTTCTCCCCAAGGTGGTGAGCCAGATTGACAAGCTGACTTCGGACTTTGAGTTTGAGCTGGAGCCGGACGACTGGACCACAGCCACCGTGAGCAGCACATCCAGCAGCGAGAAGGGAGGTGGGATGTTTGACCTGGGGCACCTCGATTTCATGACCTCCGATATCCTCTCCGACAGCTGGGAGTTCTGCTCCTTCCTGGAAGCCTCCACCCCGTCCGATTCAGGCGATGGCTCGGAGCAGCAGCAAGGGCGCCAGCCCGACTACCGGCTGATGAATGGCGGGGTGCTGACCCCCAATGGACCCCGGGTGGAGACCCCAGACTCTTCCAGCGAGGAGGCCTTCAGCTCTGCTCTGAGCCACAAAGCCCAGCACCAGAGGACACCTGGGACACGGGAACGAGTGCGCTTCAGTGACAAAGTCCTCTATCACGCCCTGTGTTGCGACGACGACGAGGAAGCAGACAATGTCCCGCCTCCCGAGGACCCTCCTGAGGAGCCGAGCGAGATGACACACAAGGCGGCGCCCGCCGTCAAGGCGACACTGCGGCGGTCACCTCATCTGAGTAGCGCTCAGCAGCGGAAGGTGACGCGGAACAGCAGCACCCAGACGGTGTCGGACAAAAGCACTCAAACGGTGCTGCCCTATGTCTCGGGGAAACAGAAAGCAAAAAGCAAGAACTGAGCACCAGCTGGGCAGGGTTTTGGGGAGAGGGGAAAGCTGCAGATATATATATAAATCTCTCTATATATTTAAGTCAATAAATGATAATGATATGATTACAAAAAAAAAATGGTGACAGGATATCATCGTGAACTACCTAACCATAATGTTGAGACTCAGGGATTTATTTATTTTTTTAAAAGATCTGTTTTATTTATTGAATGGCTTCCCTTTTTTGCAGTTCAGTAAATGTGTGGTGCTTATACACAAATATCACACACAAACACACCTCTTTTTAGTGTGCAGGTGCTTTTTTATTTTTATTTTTCTCGAAAGAGCTCTAAAAATATGCCCCAGAAGATCAGCCAAGTTTCTCTGAACAGAGTGATTGGCAAGCACTCTCTCCCCAAAGATCTTGGGAAACAAGACTGATCTCAGGAGGCCGGAGAAAGCTGGTGATGGGCAAGTGATGTGGAAGGAATTTAGGCTCCCTGTTTTTATACAATGTGAAGCCATAACAAGCTGATGACTCTGTTGCTTTGACCTGCCTCATGAATCCTTCAGCATCTGTTGATATTAAGGCTGCATACAAACTGTACATTGAAGGCACATGGCTTTCTGCTAAGGATCTTGGGAACCTGCAGTTTACCCCTCACAGAGCTCAACAAACTACAATTCCCAGGATGATTTGGGGGGAGCTATTGATATATATATATATATATATATATATATATATATATATATATATAGTCAACGAAGTTTTACTCAGAGTAGAACCACTGAAAGTAGATTTACTCTGAGCAAAATGCAGTTGCATACCACCTGTGCTTTCAATGTATAGCATGTACACATCCTAAGACTCTCTCAACTTACAGGTTTGCGAGTTTCTTCCGCCATAAATGCTAAAGGAAGCCCTCTCAGACTCCCCAGCCCACATTTTGGCTAGCTTGCTCCACTATCATCTTGGAAACCCAGGAAGATAATGAGAGGGTGCATGTGATTTGCTCTTCTTTTTCATATTCCTCTCTCCATCCATTCCACCAAAGGGCTTGGCTTTCCTTTGCGTTTTTAAATTTCTATTAACTTTTTGAATTTTACATTTCAAATTGAACATCTTCTGTTATACCATACATTCATTAACTTCCCTTCTTACCCCTTCCAAGGTTCATTTAACTTATCCACCATTCCTGCATATTTTGATATAATAATAATAATAATAATTTATTATTTGTACCCCGCCCATCTGGCCGGGTCTCCCCCGCCACTCTGGGCGGCTTCCAACAAATATCAAAATACATTAAAATATCACAGGTTAAAAACTTCCCTAAACAGGGCTGCCTTCAGGTATTTTCTGAATGTCAGATAGTTGTTTATCTCTTTGACCTCTGCTGGGAGGGCGTTCCACAGGGCGGGCGCCACTACCGAGAAGGCCCTCTGCCTGGTTCCCTGTAGCTTTGCTTCTCGCAGTGAGGGAACCGCCAGAAGGCCCTTGGCGCTGGATATATCCATCCGATTCTATTTCACTATCTTATGTCACTTCAATATATATCATCCTGTTGAATTTTACTTTAATACTGCCAACATTTCCAACAGTACACAATTGTTTTCAAAATATTCGACAAAATTTTCCCACTCCTCTTTAAATAGCTTTCCTTTCCCCGCCTCCATTGCACATTTTATCTTCACACCAAGCCTGTGAGGTAGTTTAAGCTGAGGGGCTGCAACTGGCCCAAGGTCGCCCTGTGACCTTCGCACTATTTTGCTGCAACGTGCTCTGGGCAGGGCTGCCCTTGAAGACAATTCAGAAACTTCAGCTGGTCCAAAATGCAGCGGCCAGATTATTGGCTGTTGGCCAAGGTTTCAATCAATCACTTTATTTCAGCTTTAAGCTCATAAGAACAACAGAACTAGCACAAAAACACAGCACAATTTGATTTAAAAATTAAAACCAGTACAAACTTAAAAGAGTACAGATTAGAATTAGATACTATAAGGAATTTTCAGCTTCCAAACAGCAGCCCATTACGTCGTTTATAAGTCAAAACGGAAGTTAAAAATTTCGCCATTTGTAAAGTTACATGTTGATCAGTATCTTGCAATAAAAAGGCCAGGCGAAAATCTACCAGGTGCCCAGGCAACTTGTGGATTAGTGGCAGGGGCGTAGTGTGCCGCTTGGGTACCCGGGTCGGCAAGCCAAGCGGCACCCCTGGGGGCGGGGCGTCGCTCCGTGCGCATGACGTCACAACGCGCATGCGCACAGAGCGACTCCTTTGCCCCATGCCGCGGCAAAAAAAGCTGCTGAAAAAAACCATTTCAGCGGGTTTTTTTCGCCGCTGCGCTCCCGGGCAGAGCTACGGTGTCAGCATGGAGGAGAGGGGCGGACCAGAGCCAGAAGGGGTGACACTCTCCATGCTACTGGCCCGCCCCTCTCCTCCATGCCGGGGCGAAAAAAACAGCTGAAAGGGGGTGAAAGGAAGACAAAGCCCCCCTTTCAGCTGTTTTTTCGCCACTGCGCTCCCTGGGCGGAGCCGCGGCATGGAGGAGGGGGGCAGACCAGCCAGGAGGGGGTGACACCCCTCCTGGCTGCTGGCCCGCCCCTCTCCTCCATGCCACGGCGCCAAGCCAGCCAGCGGCGGGGAGGAGGCTACTTTCGGCGCTGCCAGGGCGGAGCCACAGGGGCGGCCAGCAAGGGGGGTGTCACGTCAGCGACAAGCGTGACACCCCTCCTCTCTGGCCGCCCCTGCGGCTACGCCCCAGCAGCGCCGAAAATACGCCCCAGCAGCACACTCACACTCAGTGAGCCAGGCAGGGGCAGAGAGCTGCGAGTGCGAGCGCGCCCCCCCAGATGTTGCGCCCGGTGCGGCCGGCCCCCCCTGCACCCCCCACGCTACGCCACTGATTAGTGGTAACAGTAAGTTCTTCCGGACAACACAATATAAAGGACATATAAATACTATATGGTGAAGTGTTCGCATCAATCTATTATCACAGGAACATAAAGCCAAGACTTGGCCCCTAGAAAATCTATGAAAAAGGGAATTTGAAGGGAAAACATTAAAATGTGCCAAGGTTTCATTAAAAGTTTGTATAACCCATTTGAAAACTGTTTGCCAATTCAATGTGCTCACGTTAGTATTTAAAGCCATAAACAACTTAAAGTCAGTGTGGTGCAGTGGTTAGAGTCTTGGACTAGGACCCAGGAGACTAAAACCCAGGATCCCCAGCCAGCCATGAAACTCACTGGGTGACCCTTGGACCAGTCCTAACCTACCTCACAGGGTTGTCGCAGAGATAAAATGAGGAGGGGGAGAACCACGTACATCCAGTGCTTTTTTTCTGGGGGGACACAAGGGTAAGCACACCCCTAAACATTTTGTGAATCTTTGTACTTTTGTCCATTTACTGTATTTATTTTTCCGGATTTGAACTATAAAATGGTGGTTTTCTTGAGTCAAAATGAGAGTACCCCTAAACATTTTTTTAAAGAAAAAAAGCACTGCGTACATTACCTTAAGCTCCTTGGAGAAAAAGGTGGGATATCGATGTAATAAATAAAGACTGCCTCGTTCCCTGCAGGCCTTCTCATGTGTAAAGATCAATAGACGGACTTCTGATGGCAATTCCACTTCCCTCTGAAGTGCAGGGAATAGAGGCCTTTTTCTGAGGCATCCCCCAAATTGTGAAAATCCCTCCCCTCAGAGACACACCTACAATCTTTGTCATACAGCTTTCACCATGTGCCAAAGGTGCAAATCTTTACCCTGGCCCTTGACACCTGATAGATGCTGATATAGGTATAGCTGAATGTAAGTTGAGCAGTTAATGCGCATGAGAAGCTGATATTGTAGACATTGCCCATTCCCAGGGCCGGCTCAAAATGTTTTGTCAGGAGACAGAAAATGCAACCCCACGTGCTGCTGCCTCCTTGTCCTCAGCCCACCCTCCTCCTCCTCCACTGCATGCCCACCACCCAACTGCCCAGGGTGGCAGGGTAGGAGGCCAGACAAGAGCTGGCAGCAGTGGGCATGCAGCAGAGGAGGAGGTGGAGGCAGTGAGCAGCATGCTCCTTGAAGGCCAGATGTGCCCCCCATCCCACCTGTCTTGAACCTGCTGCCCTCAGGCAACTGCCTCGCCTTGCCTCATTGGTGGGCCAACCCTGCTCACATTTCATTGAGAATGTGCACATTTCCTGGTCAATATACGCCATCTCCAAAAGGCTTTGGGGGATGCGTGTAGCTCAACTTCCTTCTGTACGTTCTCCTGAGATGCACATTCCCCAAGAGACAATGTCTGGAGAATGTACAAAATGCAGTCGAACCCGGGTCTCTCCTGTCATCCTAGCCTGAGTCTAATGATTCCATTGTGCTGGTTCTATCTGCCCATCCACTAGGGCCTCCTTGTTAAGGCACTGCACTTAGAAGGCTGGTGTTCCTGCCCAGAGTCCCTCTTCCAGCCCAGGCACTCACCCCATGCAGATCACTCCTATGCATTTGTGCCAGTTCTGTTATGGGACCATTGGTAAGGTTCCTCCTCGGGTGAAGGGCTGACATCTCCCCCATCACATGGCTTAATGCACACTATGACCATTTTCCGGACAACACTGAACAATAATCTCAGCATGGGCTGGAGCTTTCAGAAGACCAGTCATGGTTCCTAACAGGTCAACTGATGGTGATTATGCTGCATTAAGAAAAGATTACGCAAGTCAGCCTCATAGAGTGCAGAATCGATGAGTGTCACATCACCCCCATGGCATAAAACCAATTATTGTTAGAAGCAAAGCCTTCGTTCCACTAATAAGCATTGAACACTTTCCATCCCTGGTCCGAGGAGAAAGAAAGGACCATTGTATTTTTTGCAGTGGTTTGTGGTTTCGCCTCAAAAAGAAAATAAACACACAAAAATCTTCAGCCATCCAATTGGGGACCAGCTTGCTTATTAAAATGCATTTTCCTTCTGTTTTTAATCCACAAACACTTATTTTTTTAAGTGGCTTAAATGTTGTTGTTGTTGTTTTGCTATCCCTAACAAATTGGGGAGAAGGAAGGGGGAGAGAGAGAGGAAACAGGACCATTACAAACAAGAGAGAGAGCACGTGAGACAACTTTGCTTTTTAAAAAATGAAATAAAATTAAAACACAGCAATGTTTTTTGGCAGGCTTTGGTATGCAGGGATTGATTTGGGGCTGTGGGGAGTGATTCTGGGCTGTTAAACTAATTTTAAAGCACTGGAAGCTTACACAGACTGCTGCATCTCTCTTAATGCTAGAATTCAGGACCTTCCAGTGCAGCTGAATTTTGAAAAAATCAGGGCAGACAAAAGAATGTAGTTCCTGCATTGCAGGAGGTTGGAGTAGATGACCCTAAGGATATTTTCTAACTCTGCAATCCTATTATTCTACTTCTTCACACAGCACATAATTAAACTGTGGGACTCACTTCAGCAAGACTTAGGTCTCAAGCTTGGATAGCTATAAAAGAATAGATAAATGACTAAAGCTATCAATGGAGTCACAAGGGAGCAGAATGTTGTGGGTGCTCAGGCTGACATCTGGTTGGCCACGATGAGAACAGGATACTAGACTAGATGGGCCTTTGGCCTGATCCAGCAATATTATTACATTCCTAGATGTAGAGATTAGGAAAAGTAATTGAGGACAAGGTTATCAATGGCTACTAGCCTTGATGGCTATATGCCAAATTCCAGTTGCTATCCAGCAACGCAAGAAAGGTCCATTGCCTTGGTCACTTGCTTGTCGTGAGCATAACAAGCATTTGGGTATATTGGCACCTTCCAGCAACAAACTGCAGCCCAGACTTTAGGCACTTCCACACACATACAGAACAGGGTTCCTGATTATTCCATAATCGGGCCATTTGCACAAAGGAGATTCGTATTTCAGCTTCTCTTCCATCTCCTCTCTATCAGATTGGGCCACGTAAGCAAATAAAGCTTGGGAGATGCCTTCAAACCAATGAGATGGCCAAGGCCAGGATTACACTTTTATGCTGGTCTATAACGTGGGACGCGGGTGGCGCTGTGGGTTAAACCACAGAGCCTAGGGCTTGCCGATCAGGTCAGCGGTTCGAATCCCCGTGACGGGGTGAGCTCCCGTTGCTCGGTCCCAGCTCCTGCTAACCTAGCAGTTCAAAAGCACGTCAAAGTGCAAGTAGATAAATAGGTATAGCTCCGGCGGGAAGGTAAACGGCATTTCCGTGCGCTGCTCTGGTTCTCCAGAAGCGGCTTTGTCATGCTGGCCACATGACCCGGAAGCTGTATGCTGGCTCCCTCGGCCAGTAAAACGAGATGAGCGTCGCAACCCCAGAGTCGGTCACGACTGGACCTATCGGTCAGAGGTCCCTTTACCTTTACTTTATGACTGTAATAAAGATTTGTATTGTATTGAGATCTTGAGACTACAGAGCCACAACCAAGAGCAGTGGCCATACATGTCCTCCTTCATCCTCTCTCCCCTATTATGTTTAGTACAGCAAAATGGGGGTAGACCCACCCACTTTGGACTCTGGCCTTGCCCACTGCTGACTTTGGCCCCACCTATAGCTGACATGCAGCCATTCATCCTGAGCCCCCCTTGAGTCATCCTAACCCTGGGAGCAGGCAGAAGAGAGAACTGCAACCCCACTCATGTCCTCTCCTCATATAAAGGAGACAGGCCCTTTCACATGTCCTCTACTGTAGAGGACACGGGGGAGGGATGGTGGTGACAATTAATAATGGCTGACTCATCCTGAGCCGGCCCTACTATTAGACAAAGTGAAGGGGCTGGTCTGAAAACTCCCATTTTTTCTCTCTTTCTGACATTCCTTTCTCTCTCGGGTGTACATCCATCTTCTTCCCCACCAAACAGGCTGCCGGGGCGGGGTGTCATGCATAGCTGTCAACTTTCGGATTTGAAAATAAGGGATTTTTCCCCAGACTTTCGGATTTGAAAATAAGGGAGGCCGCAAGGGCGGTGCAATGGCACCAAGTAGCCTCGCCACCCTGCGCTCCAGAGGCTGTGCGCGAACGGGTGAGCGAAAGAGCGAGCGCATAGACGGCAGGCAGGCTGTCTGGCTGTCTGGTTGGGCGTGAGGGTCTGGCTGCACAAGGCATGCAAGCTCCGCCCCCAGTCGGTCTCAGACTCCTTATTGGCAGCCGAGCAACGCAGCTGAGGAGCCTCCCTGGCCGGCAGGGAGGGAGAGGAGCTGCTTTCTTTGAAATCCGGGAAATTTAAGGGATATCAACAATCCGGGAGAGCAGCGGGAAACGGCATTGGAATAAGGGAGTTTCCCACCAAAAAAAGGGAGGGTTGACAGCTATGGTGTCATGAACAGATCGGTCTTCCTACCTGAGAGATCAAGTTGAAGACTGCTTTTGAAGATGGGCTCTGTACCACAGGTTGTCCCACCACCGAAGTGAGAGAGTGGATGGGGAAAGTTGGAAGGATGACCGGAACTGATTTGAAAAGTAAGAACAGGAATGTGTGGGAATAGGATGAGGAAAAGGGGAGGGCAGCAAAGAGATGAGAAAGAGAGTCAGAAGACTGGGCAGAGAGAAGAAGCCAAGGAGTGGAATTAAGGACAGAAAATGAGAGGGTGGAGGTGAAAAAGAAGGACCAGTTTACCACCTGAAAGAGCTTCTTCACTGATCGATCAACTGTGGGCATTTCCTGTGCAGAAGCTTTTGCAAATGACAGACATGTTCTGTCAGCAGGAACAATCTCAGCTGAGACTGGGGTGAGGAACCTTTTCCTGCCTGAGACTTGCCTTCCCACATGGGCCACATTTTAGTGGGTGGGGCCAGGGGCAAAATTGGCCAGAGCAATGGCTGTAAATTAGACCTTTGTACAATAGATCCTGAAGCTGAGGCTCCAATACTTTGGCCACCTCGTGAGAAGAGAAGACTCCCTGGAAAAGACCCTGATGTTGGGAAAGATGGAGGGCACAAGGAGAAGGGGACGACAGAGGACGAGATGGTTGGACAGTGTTCTTGAAGCTACCAACATGAGTCTGACCAAACTCTGGGAGGCAGTGGAAGACAGGAGTGCCTGGCGTGCTCTGGTCCATGGGGTCATGAAGAGTCGGACACGACTAAACAACTAAACAACTAAACAACAACTACAATAGAGTGGTACACACACACACACACACACACACACACACACACACACCTATCCTTAATCCAGGCAAAATCTCAACAACACATCAAGGAAGGTGCAAAGCAGCGTCGGTAAGGACTATGGCCTGGGGAGAAAGGGTATGGCCTCAGAAGAGTCCCACAAGACAGTTGGAGAGGACTACAGTGAGGACCACATTTGGATCATAGGCCAGAGATTTGATCCCCGTAAGGGACAGCTGCATATCCCTGCACTGCAGGGATTGAATTAGATGCTCCTCAGGGTCCCTTCCAACTCTTGGATTCTTTGAAATATCTATGAGAGTCCGTACCCCTGCCTGAAATCTACACAAAGGCTCTGTGGATCTCCAAATCTCTGGTCTAAATGCAGGGCAGCTGCGGAGTAAGCCGAGCTCTGGTTGCCTTTCTTGTGATGCTTTGCCTCCCATATTCTCTTCGGCATTTCTGTCTCGGAGGGAAGCAGCTCTCTTCAAACCCCCTTTTGTATTTTTACAAAGAAGGCTGAGGGCTTTTTCCTTTATGGTTCCTTTCCAGTCTAGAACATTAATCACTCAGCTGCCCTTTGAACATTTTAAAACGGAATAAATCAGTTAGTCTTCATCAAGGTTTGAATTCAAAGCCTTTAATATCAAACTATATGCACACAAACATACACACACATCTCTTTCTTTTCTGACATTTCCACAGTGTAAAAAGAATGAATGTGTTCAGAGCACAGGAAAGTAAGAAAAAGACCCTAACTATTGCTCTTATCTAGGAGGGACACAGGTGACGCTGTGGTCTAAACCACTGAGCCTAGGGCTTGCTGATCAGAAGGTTGGCGGTTCGAATCCCTACGACGGGGTGAGCTCCCGTTGCTCGGTCCCTGCTCCTGCCAACTTAGCAGTTTGAAAGCATGAAGTGCAAGTAGATAAATAGGTACCGCTCTGGCATGAAGGTAAACAGCATTTCCATGTGCTGCCCTGCTTCACCAGAAGCGGCTTAGTCATGCTGGCCACATGACCCGGAAGCTGTACGCCGGCTCTCGGCCAATAAAGTGAGATGAGCGCCGCAACCCCAGAGTCGGACACGACTGGACCTAATGGTCAGGGGTCCCTTTACCTTTACCTAGGGAAGCAGGAGAGGATATATTATTTGATGATATCCTTCTTAACATGCACCAGCAAGTTCTATAACTTAGCAGAGTTGTTAAGCAATCCCCCTTTTAAATTACACAGCGGTTAGCTAGTCGCAGGCTCGTCTGAGCCTCACTATTTAGAATTCCTGGTAAGATCCCTTTTTATATCCCTCCTTCAAAGAATAGACACGACCGTCTGATTAAAGTTAACATAAAACTAGTTTACTTACAATCATCTAGTTCACAATAAGATCCCTGAAGGAAGACTTAATTTACAGAACAACATATAACTATATGAACTATCCCATAAGGGAAATAGTCTCAAGTGACTGCGACTCAGCAGTAATTTCTCCTAACTCTTAGGAACACAAAAATAGAGAACAAGAAGAGCAGAACATGGAGGCCGTGTGCTCCTCTGTCCAAGAAGAGGCCACACCCACATTAAGTCACATGCAAAGGAAGTCTGTCCCAGCTCAGGAGGAACTAGCAAGTTTTCTCCTGAGTGACACAAAGCATTCCCCAGCATGTGCATTGTTGTTGTTGTTTAGTCGTTTAGTCGTGTCCGACTCTTCATGACCCCATGGACCAGAGCACGCCAGGCACTGCTGTCTTCCACTGTCTCCCGCAGTTTGGTCAGACTCATGTTGGTAGCTTCAAGAACACTGTCCAGCCACCTCGTCCTCTGTCATCCCCTTCTCCTTGTGCCCTCCATCTTTCCCAACATCAGGGTATTTTCCAGGGAGTCTTCTCTTCTCATGAGGTGGCCAAAGTATTGGAGCCTCAGCTTCAGGATCTGTCCTTCCAGTGAGCACTCAGGGCTGATTTCCTTCAGAATGGATAGGTCTGATCTTCTTGCAGTCCATGGGACTCTCAAGAGTCTCCTCCAGCACCATAATTCAAAAGCAATATTTCTTCGGCGATCAGCCTTCTTTATGGTCCAGCTCTCACTTCCATACATCACTACTGCATTGTAAGAATGTTCTATTTGACTGCAATACGTTTTTGCATCCCACATAGCACACTCTCATTTTGTATAGGGTGATGTCTAGGTCAATGGAGCATTCAAGTCTGAGGAAGGGAAGAAGAGCCGGCACAAGGCTTTTACACAAGTTACAATATGAAAACCAAGCCAGAGATATTTTTTCCCCCATATGCATATTTTCACTTCTTATGGTTGTTAAGTCTTTATCGCTATAAACTGCTTTGGTTTTTCACGGCATGGTGGAATATAAATATTCCCTCCCCCCCCCCAAATGCTAAATAAATAAATATGATGAAATGCCTCCGAGCATCTTCGAGCAAACTCAACCGAACCCAAGAAGAGATGGAGAGGAAAAGAGTCCTCTTATTCTCTGCACTTTGAGGAGGTCTGGAAGGAATCAAGTGAAGCAAAGCTGAGTTGACAAGCAGTCGGATGAGGAGGGGTTGAGGCTGCAGGTTCTTTCTTGTTTTGTTTTTTTCCCCTTACCCAGACTCCAAACAAACAACATGTCAAATAGCCATCTCTAGGCAGGCAGGCCTGTCAACGAAACAAATTGGTGGAGATAGATTCTTCCTTGCCCAGCACTTAGCCAAGAAGCTTTTGACAGCAGTATCTGACTGATCAAAAACTGTCAATGGAAACACGGAGGGACCTCATAGCTGCTTTCTGCCTGCCTAGAGCAGAAGGGAACAGGCTGGGGGACGGGCTGAAAGAGGACTTGTGGAGAGTTGTGTTAATGAGGAGGAAATGTCCCAGTCCATCCCCATCACATCAAATGTTGAGCAAAAATTGACCCATTTTGGTTTAAGGAAATCTGCCGGCGATTGCACCCGGAAACTGCAATTAATCCAGAATGCGGCAGCTAGACTGGTGACTGGGAGTGGCCGCCGGGACCACATAACACTGGTCCTGAGAGATCTACATTGGCTCCCAGTACGTTTCCGAGCACAATTCAAAGTGTTGGTGCTGACCTTTAAAGCCCTAAACAGCCTCGGTCCTGTATACCTGAAGAAGCATCTCCACCCCCATCATTCTGCCCGGACACTGAGATCCAGCGCAGAGGGCCTTCTGGCGGTTCCCTCACTGCGAGAAGCAAAGCTACAGGGAACCAGGCAGAGGGCCTTCTCGGTAGTGGCGCCCACCCTGTGGAACGCCCTCCCATCAGAGGTTAAAGGAATCAACAACTACATGACATTTAGAAAATACCTGAAGGCAGCGCTGTTTAGGGAAGTTTTTAATCTGTGATGTCTTAATGTATTTTAATGTTTGCTGGAAACCGCCCAGAGTGGCTGGGGAGACCCAGCCAGATGGGCAGGGTACAAATAATAAATTATTATTATTATTATTATTATTATTATTATTATTATTATTATTGCACAGCAAATGACCATTACATAGGATGGTGCCTGTTGTATCACAGGGTTGTTGGGTGTGTGTGTGTGCCATATGTGCTCAATGCAAACATTGCCCAGCTATAGGGGTGGAAGGAGAGAATTTCGATTCAGACAGTATTTAAAGGCGACCCTACCCAATTCTCTCTCTCTCTCAAACAATACATGAACCAGAACACAGACATCCTTCAAAATCCACGCTTCTCTGAATTTTGAGAGGCAGTTCTCCACCTAAGTCATGTGTACAAAAATGCATATGTTAGGAGAAAGTGTGTAGAACAATGCATGCATTAGTGAAAGTAACATTTAAAAAATGAATCATAGTAAGGGGAATTGCTTTGTGTGGTGGGCAAAATTGCATGCAAAACCGAGTATTTTAGGAGAACGAAATGCTGAAGAATTTTCATGAGGATTTTTAAAATAGGTCATCATGAAAATTCATCAGCATTTTCATGCAAATTTCTCCAAATTGTGGCATGCAACTTTGCCTAATATAAGCATTTTGTCATTGTGTTTATTTATTATTATAGTTATTTCATAAAATGTCATTTTTGTCATTTTGTTTATTTATTATTATAGTTATTTCATAAAATGTTATATGCTGCTTGAGTGTAAAAAAAAAACCACACCTCAAAGCGGTTCACAAAATACAAAGCCATTAAATCTAGAAAAAAATCACAATCGTACTTTAAAGCTTACAAAAGTTAAAATACTAAAGCAGATTAAAATTACCTCAATTTTCTAAGCATCTGAGTAGGCTTGTCTAAGCAGGAATGTTTGCCTGGCTGGAATGTAGCTCATTGTGCAATGATAAGCACCATGTCCATTGCTCCGCCCACTTTTGCCGCTGGTCCCACCCCCCCCCCACTGTCATGTGACACACACCCCCAAGCTTTCCCTTGAGAATGTGGCCCTCAGACTGAAGCAGTGTTCCCCCATCCCTGTTCTGGTCTCCGATATGAATAAGGTGTGGGAGGGGGGAAGCAAGGAGACAGGTCTTTCCCTTGTGCCGTTTTCTAAACAAGATCCCCTGCCCCATCTATTATTTGCTCTGGAAAAGAAGCTGTTATTTGTGGCCTATTCAGGGAGCAGGCGGTGAATCTGATTAACATCATGGAGAGGTCAATACGGAGCTCAATAGATCCATTTCATTCTCATCCAAATTGATTTACAAGCTCAGAGGGCTGCTGAGGGGATCTTTTTTTAAAACAAAAATCTATTCTCATTGACTGCCTTACAGTCAAATCCTATGCATGCTTTACTCCAATCAGGTCCTACAGAATGTGATGGTGCTTATTTCTAGGTATGTGTATTTTGGATTACAACCTTAAAGCCAGAGGTGCACCCCTTGGCTGCTGTCTATTATTCTTATTCGCTGCCCTCATTGGTCCAACACATGTAGCAGGATGCAGCTGGCCAGAGTGAGCAGGGTATGAGTTGTTGTTGTTGTTCCTGCTGCTGCTGTTGTTATAGTTGTTATAATATTTGTTTTTCTGGTCCATTAGGTAAAGGACCCCTGTTGCTTTTGTCCATGGAGTTTTCTTGGCAGGGATACTGGAGTGACTTGCCGGTTCCTGTTTCAGGTGGATCACGTTTAGTCAAAACTCTCCACTATGACCTGTCCGTCTTGGGTGGCCCTGCACAGCATAGCTCATAGCTTCTCTGAGTTATTCAAGCCCCTTCACCATGGCAAGGCAGTGTGTGCTGGAGGAGACTCTTTAGAGTCCCATGGACTGCAAGAAGATCAAACTTATCCAAGGAAATCAGCCCTGAGTGCTCACTGGAAGGACAGATCCTGAAGCTGAGGCTCCAATACTTTGGCCACCTCATGAGAAGAGAAGACTCCCTGGAAAAGACCCTGATGTTGGGAAAGATTGAGGGCACAAGGAGAAGGGGACGACAGAGGACGAGATGGTTGGACAGTGTTCTCGGAGCTACTAACATGAGTTCCACTGCGGGAGGCAGTGGAAGACAGGAGTGCCTGGCGTGCTCTGGTCCATGGGGTCACGAAGAGTCGGACATGACTAAATGACTAAGCAGCAGCAACAACAAAGGACCCCTGGGTGGTTAAGTCCAGTCAAAGGTGACTATGGGGTTGTGACACTCATCTCGCTTTCAGGCCAAGGGAGCTGATGTTTGTCCACAGAAAGCTTTCCAGGCCATGTGGCCAGCATAACTAAACTGCTTCTGATGCAACAGAACACCGTGATGGAAACCAGAGCACACAGAAACACCATCTACCTTCCCGCCACAGTGGTTCCTATTTCTACTTGCACTGGTGTGCTTTCGAACTGCTAGGTTGGCAGAAACTGGGACAGAGCAACAGGAGCTCACTCTGTCGCGGGGATTTGAACTGCCAACCTTCTGATCGGCAAGCCCAAGAGGGTCAGTGGTTTAGACCACAGTGCCACCCGCATTAGGGCATATGAGGCACTGTCCCACTAACCATAGTCTACCATCAACAAATCCCCACCTGCCTGCCTTCTTACTTCCATCCAGTTCAGGGGATGGCCCAGCCTGCCAGCTTCATCCTCCTCAGTCTCAGGGTTTACCATTTATCTCTTTGTTACAGTCAAACCATTTCCCTCCTGAGGTTTCAATTTGCAGTTGCCTTTCCTCTCTGCAAGATTAAGGAACCTATTAAGCCCTAGAAGCCAGAGGTGAAGCAACCTGCTCCGGTATCACCCACCCACCCTTTGGAATGGCACCCGGGGTGCACCGCCCCCCCCTTGGAACACCCCTGCTGGAAGCTAATGGATTCCAATGGATTCTGGAGAACACTGGAGGATTGCCCTGCTCATAGGAGCCAACTCCCAGGCGCCAAGGGGTCTTTGCCCCCCCCAATAAAATATTTGAGGGGGCCTCCCCTTCCAAGTTGATGGGTATTGCCATTCAAATGGTGTCTGTGCACTGGGTCATGTGATTTACTATGAAGGACAGGGCTTACTAACACCCCCCCTCCAATATTTTATTCAAGTTGGCACCCCTGGTCCTGCTAGTCAGGCTGCCCCTCTGGTTGAAGTCCTAAACACTCTGTGGGATATAGAGATGGCTTGGATGATTGGTATGATCGGTCACACCCAAGTGCCCTCTGTCTCTCAGAATAACTTGGGCAGTTCCATGGCAAACATCTCAGCTCGGGGCAATGAAGCAAAGAGGGGTGATGCCTTGGCTACAAATGGAGAAAGACTCCTACTGAATGCAACCACAGGTGGATTAAGGGCTATGCAACTGATTCCGCCACACTGGGTGCTGAGCCTAGCGGATGCCACGAGGCATTGCAACTATGATGTAGTGAATTGAGCAGAACAGAAGGTGAGAGTGAGGAGAATTTTGGTCTCACACAGGGTGCCGCTGAAAGTTGAATGGCCAAAGTGTCCCGTCCCGTACCTGATCTAACCAAGCACAGGTTAGAGCTCATCACTGAACTTATTCTGCAGCAATGATGGTGAATCTTCTGGGTGTTATGCAGCAAGCAGTGCTATGAAAAGGGAGGGCAGCTCCAAAGCTATTTTTCAGAGCAGTAGCAATTATATCATCTGCCGGAGCACTAGGGTGGCCGATGAGCTCCCATTCCTCTGGTGAGTGAATTAGGCAGTGACAGGTCTTTCAAGTTTTGCTGTTAGATTCAGGTAGGTAGCCGTGTTGGTCTGACACAGTCGAAATAAATTAAAAAATTGTCCAGTAGCACCTTAGAGACCAACTAAGCTTGCTCTGTGGGACCCAGGTGGCGCAGTGGGTTAAACCACAGAGCCTAGGGCTTGCCGATCAGAAGGTTGGCAGTTCGAATCCCTGCAACAGGGTGAGCTCCCGTTGCTCGGTCCCTGCTCCTGCCAACCTAGCAGTTCGAAAGCACATCAAAGTGCAAGTAGATAAATAGGTACCGCTCCGGCGGGAAGGTAAACGGCGTTTCCGTGCACTGCTCTGGTTCACCAGAAGCGGCTTTGTCATGCTGGCCACATGATCCGGAAGCTATACGCCGGCTCCCTCGGCCAATAAAGTGAGATGAGCGCCGCAACCCCAGAGTCGGACACAACTGGACCTAATGGTCAGGGGTCCCTTTACCTTTAAGTTTGTTCTGGGTATAAGCATGCACACTTCTTCAGATACACTTCTTCACTACTTCTTCAGTTTTGCTGTTGTTTGTGAGAGATTAGCACAAAGGAAGTTCTATTCGATTAGGGTCTGCAGATCCTAAAGCTGGCATGTGGTGCTGCTCTTTGGCTGTGTGTGCATGTGAGAGCCCTGTAAATATATCATATAAACCGAGCTGGGAAAGCCTGCTTCTTTTTAAATACTGGAGGGCCACAGATTAACTACCCCTGCTGCAGGTAACGATGGAAGCCTCAGGCAGCAATCCCTGGTCTGAGGGATATTCCAACCATGTCCTTGGAAGGGTACCACAAGTGTGTGTCTACCTTCATCTGTGAAATGTCCAGCAGTGTGCACATGAAACACTCTCACACATGCATGATTCCTCCTGCTACTGGAGACATCCAGACACATATGGGCAACAGAAGTTGTTTTCCATACATTTGAGAGGAGCCAACATCCCAGCCTTGTGGGAGCGTCCTTTGCCCTGATCACTCAGCTTAATATTGTTTGTACTGCCTCTGTTGCCTGGATTTATTGGAGAGCATGGGATAAACCTCGCGCTGCTGTAAATTTGTTCTTAATAGAAATGCGGGGAAAGGATGCCAGAGGAACTATTATCCTTGCACACTCGTTCATCCCCTGCCCTCTGGGTAGAAGTCAGGCATAAATCAAGGCTCAGAGACTCCCTTTCCAACATCTGCTTGTTCTCTGTTCCTTCCTTGTTCCAAGGTGAATCAGAGGGAGAGGCTGATCCTTGGAGCTTGGGCAGAGGGGATTTTCATACAGAAGAAGGTAAAAGCCTTGCGCAGATCGTCATTTGCACAGGGATGTGGGGCAAATTCATTTTGCTGGCCGTGTGATGCAAATTTCCCAAATTCTCACTTCCTGGACCAACATGCAAACCAAAACACAACTCCACACAGAAACTCGCACTTCTCCAAATTGTGTGATGCACTCTGCCAGTCAAAGAATCCATGCAGCAATGGGCATATTTGTGAAAATAACAGACACAAAATGGATTCTGCTACTAGAAAATGACTTGTAAAAATGCTTTTACTAGGGGAAATGGTGTCCTGAAAAATGTGTGTGTGGCATGGGGGTTATAATGCTGGATCAGGACCTGGGAACTCAACTCTAACCCTAACCCTAACCCTAACCCTAACCCTAACCCTAACCCCAACCCCAACCCCAACCCCAACCAGTCCTAACCCTAACCCTAACCCTAACCAACCCTAACCCTTACCATAAACCTAACTCTAACCCTAACCCTAACCCCAACCCCAACCAGTCCTAACCCTAACCAACCCTAACCCTTACCATAAACCTAACCCTAACCAACCCAAAGCCTAAGGCTAAGCCTAACCCCAACACCAACCGGAACCCCAACCCTAACCCTAGCCAACCCTAACCCTAACCCTAGCCAACCCTAACTCCAACCCCAACCCTAACCCTAACCCTAATCCCAACCCCAGCCCTAACCCTAACACTAACACTAACCCTAATACTAACCCCAAACCCAATTCCAACCCCAACCCCAACCCCAACCCAAGGTGATGCACAGAGTTCTCTTGCTCCTTGTTTAATCCCCACAACAATCTTGTGAGGTAGATTTAGCCAAGAAGTGGTGATTGTCCCAAGGTCTCCTGGTGAGCTTTATGGCAAAGTGGGGATTCGAACCCTGGTCTCCCAAGTCCTGGTCTGGCACTCTAACCAGTACACCACACTAAGTCTACAATTGTGAATTTCCCCAGCATACATCCACACAATGAAATGTATACAGTATAAACATCTTATCATCTGCGCACAAGGGTTGGAACTATTCCCTGCATGTACATGACCTCTGTGTAGGAAAAGCATCATATGTGAAACAGCCTTTCTGTAAGAACAGAGAGAGTCCAGTCCCCTCCATTCCTTTGATACTGCCCAGGATTCATAGGCCCTAACTACACAAGATCTTTGCAGAGTGGAGCTGGTGTTTTTAAATGTAAATTGCGTTGGAGCTGGGTAGCGATAATTAACAGAAACAGAGGAGTCATGGTGTGAAGAATTCAACCCTGCTGCAGTCTTAAAGAAAACCCCTTTTCTTAAGATACTGCTTGCTTTGGGGGATGCCCTGCTTTCCCACACTATTCTCACCTACCTGATCTATACTCACAACAACCCTGCAAGGTGGGTCAAGCTGATTGGCTGGGATTTGAACCCAGATTTCCCCAGTCCTAATCCCCCGTTCTGACCATCCCTGCTTCTTTTCTGCCTGGCTGACTTACAGCATCAGCTGCCGTGGCTCAGCATCCTGGCTTCTGCTACAGAAGGAGCCGCAGGCTGCCCTTAAACAGATCCATTAAAGAGGCCTTCGGAATGGACTATAAAGCACTTATTTATTAACTCACAGCATTGGCAAAAATCATTCAGGGGCTGAGGGACAGAATGCACAAAGGAGACCCTGAAGCTGTCTGGAGAGAGAGAGCTGCAACCGCCGACTTGAGGACACCCTCTGATTCTCCCGGCTGGTGGGAAATTGAGCCTCACTGAATTCCCTCTGCTGCCCTTTTCCCATTTAATTACTGTTTGTTCAGCAGCACAGCCCGGCCGCAGCCCCATCACAATTGTGCCCGGCTTCTTCCTCCATCACCATATCGATCTCCCAGCGACACAAGGAAGGCGGTTTTATGAAGTTAGGCTCAAAATCTACATGGCTGTGTGATCACCCTGCAAATAATTGAATCTGGCTTCCATCACGTAATCTGTTGCATCTTGCAAAACTCCAAGACTCACTCGGCTTTGCTTTAAAATTGGAGGAGAGAGAGAGTTTTTAGCTTCTTATATAAGCAACTTTCTTAAAAATTAAAAAAGCAATATCTGCTTAAAGGCTCAGAAAACATGTGATTTTTTTGATTTTTTTATTATCTGGCTTTTGTGTTTATTCAGTCAATCCCACTCTGCCTCCAAGAAGATCAGGGCAGCCTATTTGGATCTTCCCCCACAAACATCCTATCTACAGAATTACCCTATGAAGTAGGTTGCAGTGCTCAAAGAAGTCGGGGGACACAGGGGGCCCCAAGCCTCGCCCATGACTCTCCCCTCTCCCTATTTAGCCAAATCTCATAGTCCTCTGGTAGCATTCTAAAGACAGAAACTAAGGGATCCATAACAGAGGAGGTCCATTCAGAAGCGTGCTCTTTTTCAAGCAGCAGAACATAGACTGGTACCTCTACTCATCAGCTGTTGCATGGAGGCATCAGGCGTCAGGCAAGAAGAAGAGTCAGGTCTCCTATCTTCTCCCAGGAAGACACAGCTGCAAGTCAGGTAGGACTCAGCCTTCCCACCTGAGGCCTGACTGCCCTTCCTGCCTGGTACCCCACCCCCTGGCAGCCCCGCACCACTCTGGGCCACCCAACCCAACCTGGGTGTAAGTGAGACCTCAGCCAAAGCCACGCCAGCTGGCACAGCCGTGGGGGAAGCCACACCAACTGGCTTGGCCTTGGAAAAAGCCACGTTGGCTGGCACAGCCTTGGGAGAAGATGCTGCAGGAGAAGCTGGCACAGCTGGCGTGGCTGCCGCCGCTGCCAGCACCACAGACAGTGCTGTGATTGACAGAGGAAGAAGAGTAGGGTAGAGGTATTGCATTTTCTATGTCAGATTCAGACACCTGTGTGGAAGCCAAAATAACAACAACAACAGCAACAACAAACAACAACAACAATTTATTATTTGTACCCCAGCCGCTCTGGGCGGCCTCCAACAGATATTAAAATACATTAAAATATCACAGGTTAAAAACTTCCCTAAACAGGGCTGCCTTCAGGTATTTTCTGAATGTCAGATAGTTGTTTATCTCTTTGACCTCTGCTGGGAGGGCGTTCCACAGGGCGGGCGCCACTACCGAGAAGGCCCTCTGCCTGATTCCCTGTAGCTTTGCTTCTCGTAGTGAGGGAACCGCCAGAAGGCCCTCGGCGCTGGACCTCAGTGTCCGGGCTGAATAATGGGAGTGGAGACGCTCCTTCAGGTATACAGGACCGAGGCCGTTGAGGGCTTTAAAGGTCAGCACCAACACTTTGAATTGTGCTCGGAAACGTACTGGGAGCCAATGTAGCTCTCTCAGGACAGGTGTTATGTGGTCCCGGCGGCCGCTCCCAGTCACCAGTCTAGCTGCCGCATTCTGGATTAATTGCAGTTTCTGGGTCACCTTCAAAGGTAGCCCCACGTAGAGCGCATTACAGTAGTCCAAGCAGGAGATAACTAGAGCATGCACCACTCTGGTGAGACAGTCTGCAGGCAGGTAGGGTCTCAGCCTGCGTACCAGATGGAGCTGGTAGACAGCCGCCCTGGACACAGATAATGGTGGGGGCGCTAGTTTTCTGCACCTGATCCTAGGCCTAAATAGCTTCCATCATTTGTATCTTCTCATTCATGGGCACTTTCACACACGGCAACCCCTGTGGGAATGCTCAGGGATGCAGGAGAGGATATATTGTTTAAGATATCCTATTCCAACTTGTGTTTACAAGTTCAACAATATCAGCAGAGTTTACATTCCCCTTTTTAAACACACACACACAGCGGATGCTTGCTCTGGTTCGCTAGAACCTCTATAATAAATGTCCTGGTATTTCCCCCTTTTAATTCCCTCCTAAAAGATAAGACACGGCACACAGTGTTCTTATAAAAGTATAAAAGAGTTTACTTACACATCTGTTCACATAAGGATCCCAGAAGGCAGACTTTAGCTTAGAAAAAGTAACATACTTGCTGGAGTCTATTCCATAGGGGAAATAACTCCTTTTGTCCTCTCTCGGCTGGAGGCCAAGAGAGCAACTTTAGCTAAGCACGTTGCTTGCTTGGAGAACGAAATAAATAAAAAAATGATATGTTTGTCGGTCAGTAGGTTTACGGTATAAGGTGGTGTCTATGCGCCCATCCTGTATTTTTATAGTAGTGTCCCAAAAATGTATTTCTTGCATAGATTGGTTCATAGTTAGGTTGATGGTGGGGTGAAAGTCATTGAATTTCTGATGGAAGGTGTCCAGGGTCTGTTGACCATGTGTCCAGATAATAAAAATATCATCAATGTATCACAGGTACAAGAGAGGTTTGAGTGGGTAGGAGTTTAGGAAGCGTTGTTCTAAATCTGCCATGAAGATGTTGTTTTGACTATGACAGACCAACACGGCTACCTACCTGTAATTAGATGAAACAGGATCTTTAACTCTGACAAGTGGTCCTGGGTTTGGCTTTCTGTCTTGTCCAAAAGATGTGTGGTGGTAATTAAGGTTGCTTTGCTTACGAGCAACTCTGGATACCCCAGCTGGATTAGTTGGATGCTTGAAATAAATAATTAGGGCTGCCTTGGCTGCTTGGCTGTCATACATGTCTGTTCATTCTACAGGGTGCTTTATTGGTACAATTTAAGCAATCCAGACCTGTGCTCACTGGTGGTCATTTGACTTCAATTAGGTGTTTGTGGCGGAGCGGAGGGAGTCCAGCAGTTGGCTAATTCCTCTTTCCTGCCTTCTTTCTCTGAGTCTATTATTTGTCTATGGAGCCTTTCTGCAAAGGGCACTTTGACCCTATAGAGAAATGTGGGCCAACAGACCAAAACAAATAGTATGCAGAATGTGTGTTTGTGGGTTGCTAGCTATAATGTCGACATGACCTGTACTCCAATTAATGTTGGTGAATTTCAAAAACCCTTTCATAGGCGGAATCATAGCCATCCTAGAAGAATGCCCACTATGGCATCTAATCAGCTGTGGGGATCATCTCTGTGGTCTTCCCTTAAATCGAAATAATTTTGAGTAACTGCACTGGTGCAAGTTTGAGCCGGGTGCAGTCATTCATGGAGCTGAATGAGACCTCAGTGCAAGAAATCCAGAGGTACAGCATCCCCAACAGATGGTGGTCCAGCTTCTGCTCCAACCACCAACCACCCCTCTAGGTCATTGTGTTCAACTGCTGTTACTATCAAGAAGTTCCTCTTGATGTTCAACCAAAACCTCTGCCATGACTTAAGCCCATTAAATCTAGATTGGATATACCGGTAGTCAAATTACTAAATTATGTCTAGGTTGTTAAGAGACCCATTTGTACCTTCTTTTTGACACCAGGAGACCCAAGAAACACCTCCAGGGGGTCCTCAGCTGGCCAAGAAGACATCTGAAATATCTACCAGCTACATGGACTATGGAATCATTGCAAACTCTTTCTATAAATTACCTTCATTTGTCCAGCAGTGTGCCCTGTGTTCATAGTGTGGTCATTATCAGTCTCCTGGTAGCGTGGTGTAGTGGTTAGAGTGTTGGACTATGACCTGGGAGAGCAGGGTTTAAATCCCCACTTGGCCACGAAGCCCACTGGGTGACCTTGGGCCAATTACAATCTCTCAGCCTAGCCTACCTCACAGGGTTGGTGTGTGGATTAAACGAGGAGGGGAACCCTGCATGCTACCTTGAGCTCCTTAGAGAAAAAGGCAGGTTATAAATGCAATCAATCAATACCATCATGACTACATGAGCAACATATGTCAGTAGCATTGGTCTTGAATAGTTGGGTCAAGATTCCCTACTGAGTTGCCATTCATTTTAAGGTGGGTCACAGCCGTTGGTCCTACAATCATATAAATTAAGAAGTGAGCCCCAATTTTTACCAAGAGATTAAAGCCTGCCACCGATGTAAGTATTGGTTCGAGATTTTCCATTTTGCCATGGAATGCTCTACTAAGCCGAGTCCTAATCAACCAGGGAGAATTAATTCTGTTTCATTTCCTCTCTCTTTCTCTCCCCCTAGCAGACTATCAGTCTTTTGTGGAAGGGATACGCACCTGAATTCAGGTGTGCGCATTTTAAGAGGATCAAAGTGCTTCATCACCCTTGTGCAGCAAAATCACTTAAAAAATAATCATTGCCAGGCTTTGTGAGATTTGGAGAATGATAGGGAAATGCCTTAAAAGTTTGGGGTGAACAAATGACTCAGGACACGGTGTGTAAACACTCAGCAAGCAAACCAGGGTGATTTCAGGGTGAATGGCCATTGTCATATAACTGTCCCACAAGCAAATCAGAACAAATGTTTAATTAAACATTAGGGTATACTCTAACCTCCATGGAAACTTTTCTGCAAACAAATAGGTCATCTGGACCTAATAGGTATCCAAGGCCATTTGCACATGTTGCCGTGCTAGCAGTCCATGCAGAATGTAGGCACCCTATATATAGAAATGAGCAAACCAGTGATATTTTAGGGAGCAGGCTAGCAGGCGGGGCCCATGACTTACATCACTGGAGCCTGCACAACACAAAACACTGTTGCTGTATGTCGGTTTTATTTTATTTGTTTTTTATCTTATATCTTGGAAATGTACATCCAGTTTTGTTTTTTGTTTTTCCTTTAGATTTTTCTTGGGGGGGCCCCAAGAGAGTGGAGCCCTAAGCCAGGGGTCAGCAACCTTTTTCAGCCGTGGGCCGGTCCACTGTCCCTCAGACCATGTGGTGGGCCGGACTATATTTTTGGGAGGGAAATTAACAAATTCCTATGCCCCACAAATAACCCAGAGATGCATTTTAAATAAAAGCACACATTCTACTCATGTAAAAACACCAGGCAGTCCCCACAAATAACCCAGAGATGCATTTTAAATAAAAGCACACATTCTACTCATGTAAAAACACCAGGCAGGCCCCACAAATAACCCAGAGATGCATTTTAAATAAAAGGGCACATCCTACTTATGTAAAAACACACTGATTCCCGGACCGTCCGCAGGCCAGATTGAGAAGGAGATTGGGCTGCATCCGGCCCACAGGCCTTAGTTTGCCTACCCCTGTCCTAAGCTATAGCTTGTTTAGCTTATACATAAATCGGGCAATGGGGCCAAGGTCCCTTTGCCCCCCCATGAAATATTTGAGGGGGTCAAGGGCCCCCAAAGTTGATAGGAATTGCCTTTCAAATGCAGTGTGTGCTGTGTCATGTGATCAATTATGTGGGGCAGGGCGTACCTGCCCCTCCCCAATGTTTTACTCAAGTTGGCACCCCTGCCCACAGAATGCCCCTTCTGGGAACTACCTCTGCCCTCGGCTGAGCTGGGATGGGGGGGCCCTTCAGTTGGTTCCATCTGAGATCCATCTTTTCCGAACTCCCCCTCATCCCTCACCTGCTGATCATGGGTTTGGGTTGTTCCCTCAGTTTGGTCTGTTTATTCCATTTATCATTAAAAAGAACAGTCCGCCACCCGCCCACCCCCACCGCCAACAAAACTTGAAGTGAATCCATTCAAGCTGAGCAAATGACTGCCAGGAATGTGATGTCCTTATTAACAACAATAATACAAAAAAGGGGGGGAGGAGAGAGAGAGAAAAAATAATGTACAGAACACAAACCGAAATGAAAGCAGTGAAATTAGAAGGCAGAAGAAAATAGATTAAAGGAGGAGGGAGCCTTAAATCAATTTAAATATTAATTTTCACAATTGGAAGCCAGCAGCAGTAAGAAAAGTAATGCCCGACATTATGCTGTGGGCATCAATCCACCAGGTTTGAAATGAATGAGGTTTTGTATATTTATTTTTTAAAAAATTGATAAGAAAAATAATTATATGATGGGATTTTTTAAAAAAAAAATCTCTTGGATGATAAGAAGTTCTGGATTTAACCATAACACAAAAGAATCCATTTTGCCCTTTGCTGAGTTAAACAATGTATCTGGACCTCATCAGTTTGATGGGATGAAAATGCCATCCTTTTAAAATGACCCTGTGCACTTGGGATAAGCTCTCTGAAGGCGCTGGGGGTGTATTTGGAAGCTGCTGGATTTGTGACTCGGCCTCTCCAGTCAACCCCACCTCCGCTTCATTTCTCTTTTTTGCTGACAGAAAATACCAACCAGTGGCCTTTGACAGAGGCTGCATGGTTCAATGGGTTGTCATACTACAACAGGAGCCAGGAGACCAGTGCTGCGACCAAGCTGAGAAACACGTTTTATCCAAACCATAAAGCTCACAAGTGGCCTTCTGCCAAGCCTGCCTCCATCTACAGAGCAGATTTGGGGCACGGCATCTCTAGAGTGTACCATATTGAAGGAGGAGGGAGACGAGGAGGAGGAGAATCATAGAATTGTAGAGTTGAGAGGGACCCCAAGGGTCATCTAGTCCAACCCCGTGCAATGCAGGAATCTCAGCTAAAGCATCCATGACCGATGGCCATCCAAAAACCTCCAAGGAAGGAGAGTCCACAACCAGGGGCATAGCGAGGGGGCGGGCCACCCCGGGCAGCGCCCTGGGGTGGGGGTGACACTTGGGGTGGGGGCACTGCCCCCCGCGATCGGCGGCGCTGAGAGCATCGCACGGCGGCTGGCTTGCTTGCTTCCTTGGCCAGCTGCCGGTGCCTGTTTTCCTTTTTTTTTTAAAGCGCTCCCCCCCCCCCGCTGCCGGGCGGAGCCATCCGCAGGCCCGCAGGGGTGAGGGGAGGGGCGGGCAGCAATGGGGTGTCACCCTTGTGACAAGCATGATACCCCTCTGCCTCCTCCTCGCTGGCCGCCCCGGCAGCGGGGGGGGGAGCGCTTTAAAAATCAGAAAAGCCAAGGCAAGCAGGCTGCTTGCCTTGGCTTTTCTGATTTTTAAAGCGCTTTCCCCCCCGCTGCCAGGGCGGCCAGCGAGGAGGAGGCGGAGGGGTGACACCCCATCGCTGCCCGCCCCTCCCCTTGCCCCTGCGAGCCTGCGGGAGGCTCCGCACGGCAGCGGGGAGGAAAGCGCTTTAAAAATCAGAAAAGCCAAGGCAAGCAGACTTTTTTTTAAAGGGCTCCCCCCCCCCACTGCTGGGGCGGAGTCGCAGTGACGTCACGACGTGACGTCACAATGCCCCGCCCCCAGGGGGTGCCTCCGGTCGCCGCCCCGGGTAGCGAGGAGGCTTCCTCCGCCCCTGTCCACAACCTCCCAAGGGAGACCATTCCATAGCTCTTACTGTCAGAAGGTTTTTTCTGATGTTTAGTCAGTGCTGCTGATGGACACACACAACTCCCTCACATGCACACAAACTCCCAGTAAGGTTCATGTTTCCCCTGCTGCTGACGGAGGGAAATGCAATAAGAATACATTTTGAAACTCAACCTGTATCCCTTTCTGGACACCCAAAATTAGCTGCCTGAGGCAGCTGCCTCCTTCTGCCAAATGGCAGGGCCGGAGCTAAGATTTCTAGTGCTCACTCTAGGAAGCATTTGCTGTTCATGTGGGGCACTAAGCCTGCTCGGTCTGTGACATTGTTCCATATAAACTGAGCATGGGACCTTGAAAATGCCCCCCCAGAATCTCCTACATTCTACCAACTATTGAAGACACACCTGTTTACACAGGCAGACCTCTCAGTCTAAGCCTCCTGTTTTAATTACTGTGTTGCATTAATGGGATTGTTTTATTGCCTATTTTCATTATGGATGTATACATCTTAATGTTTCACTGGGATGGTTCTAGTGGGTGTTTTAATTAGGGAGGTCCATTTTTTAAAATGTCTGTGTGAATGTTAATGGATAAAAAGTGCAAAAAAAATAGGGAAAAAAACAGTGTGTGAGGTAGCCAGGCATGTGCCGGTTGGTGCCTTAGTGTTCATGCGCTCATATGCACATGTGTTTTCTAGGGATTCTGAGAAGGCACCTGAACCCTGAGCAAAGGCAATGCTAATATAGAATTTTAATAAGAGACAGTTACAGGTAGATAGCCATGTTGGTCTGTCATAGTCAAAACAAAATAAAAATATTCCTTCCAGTAGCACCTTAGAGACCAACTAAGTTTGTTCTTGGTATGAGCTTTCGTGTGCATGCACACGAAAGCTCATACCAAGAACAAACTTAGTTGGTCTCTAAGGTGCTACTGGAAGGAATTTTTTTTATTTTGTTTTAATAAGAGAGTGACCTTTTTTGGCATGGAAACAGTACTTCCCATGGACACAAATCAGAAAGTAGGGTGAGCCTTCCAGTGTTCTATAGGGGCAGTTGGAGCGAGGGATGCTGGAGGAATTCTATTCCTGCTAATTCCACTGTGTGCTGCCTTGCTCCAGCCTTCCTGGACTAATGTGCAGGTTGGAACGTAATTATCCACCAGATTTGACACTCTCTGAATTTTGTGATACAGTTATGGGCTCGAAGAACATACCGTGTGCATTCAAAATGCATGCCTTGAGATAACATACGCATTTAAATATGTATTTTGGGATGAGCTCTGCATTCAAAATCCACAGATTAGTGCTGCAGTGGGACGGAATAGATTTATGAAGGGACCTCTGCAAAACTGTTATGGACTGAGTCAAAAACCAAGCATAGAGAATATATTCCCTGGCCAATCAACAGATGCAAAAGAATAAGTAATGTCAATGTACTAAATAAATCTCATGTAGTTCTAGAAAATAGATATGAAAGATTTAAAAGGGGCATCTCAGATTACTGGGGTTTATAAAATGATGCATGAGATAAATTTGTGTGTGGCAGACAATACACAAGGAGATGTTCTTTTCCAATTATATGCCACTGAAGAGTACTCTAGGGCATGGGTAGGCAAACTAAGCCCTGGGGGCCAGATCCAGCCCAATTGCCTTCTAAATCTTGCCTGCAGACGGTCCGGGAATCAGCATGTTTTTACATGTGTAGAATGTGTGCTTTTATTTAAAATGCGTCTCTGGGTTATTTGTGGGGCATAGGAATTCGTTCATCCCCCCCCCCCAAAAAAATATATAGTTTGGCCCGCCACAAGGTCTGAGGGACAGTGGACTGGCCCCCTGCTGAAAAGGTTTGCTGACCCCTGCTCTAGGGCTATGTCTATTAGCAACTTAAAACACATTGAGGTCATTTCCGCCCATTGCAATGTGATATTTATACACAGTGGGCTGCTCTACTCAGAGGAGACCCAATTAAATCAAATGAACCTTAGAAGAGTTTGGATTTGATATCCCGCTTTATCACTACCCAAAGGAGTCTCAAAGCAGCTAACATTCTCCTTTCCCTTCTTCCCCCACAACAAACACTCTGTGAGGTGAGTGGGGCTGAGAGACTTCAGAGAAGTGTGACTAGCCCAAGGTCACCCAGCAGCTGCATGTGGAGGAGCGGAGACGTGAACCCGGTTCACCAGATTACGAGTCTACCGCTCTTAACCACTACACCACACTGGCATAATAGTTATGCCCATTAACTTCAATGGGTCTTCTCTAAGTTGAACTAGCATTCAACACCACCTGGTGCCTGCATTTCAGTGTCACAAAGCCAAATAAGATTTCTTTGGTTATTACCGTATAGTCTGTTGGCCACAGGCAATGGACTTAATGATCGTAAAGTTCTTAAAGCTTTTCATATCTATGTTATTGAAATACATGCTGTTTATTTAGTCTCTTGACTTTATTCTTTTACATCTGAAAGGAGGGTGATCCATCCACCGCTAGTTGGAGTGTCTGAAACTGGGCTCCCCTACAAATGTTGAGGGCAGAGACCATAAGTAGAGAGGGAAGGATCTGTCCATTTCGATTCTCCCAGTTTCTCGTTTTGTCAATCTAAAATGCAGTTCTACACATTTAGCAGTAATCTGAGTTTTGTTTGCTTCTCAAAAATATTCTCATAAAAATCCATCAGCATTTTAGTGCAAATTTTTCCTAAGAAACAGATTTAAATATGCAGCTTTGGCTAATGTATACATTTCTGAAAGCAAATCCCCCCCCCAATATAATGCATTTTTGTATCTTATTTTCACCATTCACATTTTTTTACATGCACGTATATTATATGCACACTGGCTGCTCGAAGAACTCCATTGCAAAATTCAGGTAAGTGCAAATTTCAAAGGTATTGTTTCAGAAAGTACAAATTGGATAGATTTTACTTTAAATGCATACTGAATCACGTTCCTCCTCCATCCCTAGACATAATTCATTTTTTGCGTGCAGAAGACCTTTGGTTCAATACTTGGCGTTTCTACTTTAAATGATCTTATGTTAAGAGAGACTCCTGTAACTGAGATGCCCAAGAACTGCTGTCCGTCAGCAAATGGTAGAAAACAACTTCATTTGCTTCTGCCAGTGGTTCCTTCCTTAACAAATAAATGTAAGATGAAAACAGTTCCCTTCTGATAAAGAGTTTGAACATTCAGAGTGTAGCAGGCCAGTAGAGCATTGGGCTTAAGCCAAGGAAGTACATGTTCAAATTCCTACTGTGGCTAAAGGGAGATATGTATGTGTATATGTATTTTGTCTATGATAATAGAGAGGTCGGGAACCTTTTTCTGTTTGAGGGCCACATTCCCTCTTGGAGAACCTTCTGAGGGCCACAGGCCAATATCCAGGCAAGCAAGAGGCATTATCACCATGAAAGAGCACAGTGAAGCACACTTCAGGCGGCGGCAGAGGAAGGCCAGTGAAGGTTGTGTCCTCGGAAATAGTTGTGGCCTGGGGAGGACTCCCAAGAAATGGATCCAGTGGTCTGGGGGGCCCCATTTAGTCCATGGGACTGAGATTGCTCACCTTTGTAATGATGCAACGCAACACACACACACACACACACACACACACACACACACACACACACACACACACACACACTTGCAGCTCTTAATGGCTGGAAGACCTGCACCCTGCCTTACTGGGCCTTTTTCCATCTGGCCTGGGAGAGTGGAGTGCTGACTGACTCCAGCTACAAAAGCTGAGGCTGTTGAACAGATTCTTGGGCTGGAGTATTGTTGAGAGAGCTGTTGGTGTTATTGATATTATTGTTGTATCTTTAGTTTTAGATCTTATGATTTACAGTATGTGGAAATTGTTTCCATTGGGTTGTGTACTTTTTGATGTGATTTATTTATTGTTTATGACTTCTGTTATGTCTGTAATTATGTAAATCTTGTCATGTTGTGAGCTGCCTTGAGCATAGTTTCAACTATGGAAAGGCGGCATACAAATAAGATGATGATGATGATGATGATGATGATGACAAAGTACCGGGACCACATAACACCGGTCCTGAAAGAACTACATTGGCTCCCAGTACGTTTCCGAGCACAATTCAAAGTGTTGGTGCTGACCTTTAAAGCCCTAAACAGCCTCGGTCCTGTATACCTGAAGGAGCGTCTCCACCCCCATCATTCTGCCCGGACACTGAGATCCAGCGCCGAGGGCCTTCTGGCGGTTCCCTCACTGCGAGAAGCAAAGCTACAGGGAACCAGGCAGAGGGCCTTCTCAGTAGTGGCGCCCGCCCTGTGGAACGTCCTCCCATCAGAGGTTAAAGGAATCAACAACTACATGACATTTAGAAAATACCTCAAGGCAGCCCTGTTTAGGGAAGTTTTTAATCTGTGATGTCTTAATGTATTTTAATGTTTGCTGGAAGCCGCCCAGGGTGGCTGGGGAGACCCAGCCAGATGGGCGGGGTACAAATAATAAATTATTATTATTATTATTATTATTATTATTATTATTATTATTACTCTTTTCCCCATTTGCACACTTGTCACAGGAATAAATTCCTCTCCACCTTTTGGTCTCTGCCATCCCAGCTCCTTCTCTCTTGCACCCTTTTCTGTTAGTCAAATCCACCCACCCACCCACCCTCCCCTCTTTCTCTTCCCCGAAATGCGCAAGCATGCGCACACCTTCCGCCAAGTACCCAGTTCTCCCTTCTGCACCTGTTCATATTCCTCTCGCATTTTCCCTTCAGGCTTTTCTGATGATTAAAAACCCGAAGCTTTGTGTGGATCAATAGCAGAAAAAGAGAAAGAAAAGGGGGGGGCAGATACACAAAACATGGCTTACTGAACTGCCGGTGGGAAAGGAGAAAGCGTGATGTGGTGAGTGGAATCGGAGGGCGGGAGGGAGAGGTTTCTTCAGTTGTTTTTCTGTTTCAATAGCAAAAGTGAAAACGGGGCAAGTTAGACGTTGAAATTCTGGAGGCAGCTATGAGAAGGGAGGGAGGGAGAGACTGTTTTGTTCTGCATGGTTTGGGATTATGATTCTCAGTGTTAAATGAAGGAGAAAGAGCTTATGAGGCTTCCAAATGCTGTAGGGGAAAGTAAAGTCACTCCAGTACTGGCCCACCCATAGGGCAAAGGGGATAAACATCCTGGGAGTAGAAGTCTTGAGGGAGACAGAGCAGCCAATATCACTTCTGCAAGTAATGAAAGCAGAACTGTGGAATGGGCAGAAAGAGGGAGAAAGATGGAACTGGATCATAGCTGTCAACCCTCCCTTTTTTGCGGGAAACTCCCTTATTCCAATGCCGTTTCCCACTGCTATCCCGGATTCTTGATATCCCTTAAATTTCCCGGATTTCAAAGGAAGCAGCTCCTCTCCCTCCCTGCCGGCCAGGGAGGCTCCTCAGCTGCGTTGCTCAGCTGCCAATAAGGAGTCTGAGACCGACTGGGGGTGGAGCTTGCATGCCTTGTGCAGCCAGACCCTCACGCCCAACCAGACAGACAGCCTGCCTGCCGTCTATGCGCTCGCTCTTTCGCTCACCCGTTCGCGCGCAGCCTCTGGTCCCCCACCCCTGAGTTAGGAGAACTCTCTTTTACCCTTTTTGAGACCTGTCACCCCTGGGAATCAAACTACCTTATGGATTTGCCTCCCAAAGCCCATTGACTGACGATGATGATGAGGGAGCCATTCTGTGGTGGGTTCATCCTACCACCGCCAACTAAGACAAAGAGAAAGCTGTGGGATGGCATTTCATTTGAAAGCAGCTTTAAAGTAGACCCAAAGAGGTTGAAGCAGGGTGAAGCAGAGGGAACTTGAGGGTGATTCATCCTGACCTACTTTCCCAGGCAGCTCTTCCAGTGCAAGACTTGGAGAGGATTTGTGGGCTGGTATTTTTAGCTAACTCCAGTGTCAGGCTTTGACTTGCTTACTCAAGGATTTTTATTTTATTTTTTTATTTTTTTGCAAGAGGAAAGATAAAATGAGACATGGAGCAAAGATGATTTAGCAAAGCCTAGTGAACCTCTCTCTTCCATTCATGGTCCTCTCATTCCATAAAAGGTGGTTCTCAAAGAGAGAGCCTTAGTTGCGGGGTGGGCATGAAGCCATTCCTCTTGGTTTGGGGGAAGGGCTTAAGGCCACAGCAATTATTGACCAGCTCGGGCTGGCCCAATTTACATGCAGGTGATTGACAGCTAAGCGTCCTTTATATGGATCAGCACGTGATCCATTGAGCACTCTTGTCTGGCGCTTCAGATCTCCCGTCCCCCCCTCCCTGGTATAGGATTGTGCTTTGACCTTGCTGTGCCTGTCGTGGGGTCGCCTCCGCTTGAGGGGCCTAGTAGGAATTTTGTCCATTTGGCTGATTGGCCGTGCCACTTGGTTTTTGCCTACTATACAGCAATTAGTCACAACTTGTAAGGTTGGCGGTTAGGCATTGGTTCAGTGGTTGGTGCCATCCAAGAAGGATGATGGTGATGGGAATTCCGTTAAAGGAAGCCCGGGGGCTCAACATGCTTGTCTGAACCCGGGGTTGCAGGGCCTACACAAGAGCCCCTGGAACCCCTGGGGAGGGGGTGGCTCCGATTACCAGCCCCATTACTCTCCCCAGCTAATGGTTTCCCCAATCGCTGACCAGTGGTCAGCTCTGTCAAGAGGACAGATAGTCTTGCTGACGAGTCAGCCCTGTCTAGTGGACAGTGCGAACCAATGCCTACGCATTAGGAAATACCTGAAGGCAGCCCTGTTTAGGGAAGTTTTTAATCTGTAACATGTTAATGTATTGTTTTTTAATATTTGCTGGAAGCCGCCCAGAGTGGCTGGGGAGACCCAGCCAGATGGGCGGGGGTACAAATAATAAATTATTTATTATTAATTATTATTATTATTATTATGTGGCCCTCGGAGGGGGCTGTCCCAAAGGGCATGAGACCCTTGGGCTGAAAAATGTTTTCCCACGGCAGCTGCCCTGCTATGCCTCCCTTCATAGCTGCCTTTTCCTGCTTGCCTCTTGGCCCCCCGCTTGTTGGTGAGTGAGGTTGCTCTGCAAAAGTACACTCCCAGCCCACCAACCCCCAACTGCTGTCTGGAAACAGAATATATAAGTTGACCACCACTAAGCTACAGATGGACGGCCACAATCGCCATCTTTTATTTATTTATCCGTTAGCTTCACTTTTTTATATCCAACCCTTCTGACCTCCGTGGTGCTCGAGGCTTACGGAGGGGAAAATAAAACAGCCACGATGAGATCCGAAAATCACAAACCAAGAAACAAGACAAATAGAGGCAGCAATGGAAGCAGAATAATAACTGCGCTTCTCTTCTAAAAGGCCCGGGTAAATATTGATCTGCCAAAGAACTGCAACCAATCTCCCCCTCCCCCAGGTTGACAGTTTGGGGCTGCAATCCTAAAGGCACTGACTAGGAAGTAAGTCCTTTTGGGCACTGTAAGACTCCCTAATGAGTCAACATGCACAGGACAGCACGGCTGTTTGCTACCAGAGACAGGTGAGTCAAAAGTGCCTCCACTTCCCAGGGGACTTTGGCTATTCTAGCTTCCTATCAGTCTATGATTCCCCTACTGAATGTATAGACTCATACATTGGTGTCAAATGAAGCGATTGTGCTCTACTTCATGTCCTGTGGGTAGGCTTTTCGGATTCTAGGCTTACATCCTGAGATGGCTGGAGATTCATTCATGGCTGTCTGCAAATCTGGACCCAGGACCAGCCCTAGCATTTGGCAGATTGATGCGACCACCTCAGGCATTTTCAGTGCCTTGAGCAGAGCAGCAATTTTCATAGTTGTTTGATTCATTATTCTTGTGTTTTTACTCACAAGGATTTGGGAGTGATGGACAAATATGTAGGTAGGGATGGGCAAATATGTTGTCTTTTGGTTTCTTTCCATTTTTTAATTTTTCCAATCTGAAATTCAGTTCTCCACATTTCAACATTGGCTTGCAGTGATTATTATTTCAAAAGTCTGCATGAAAATTCTTCGGCGCTTCAGAGCAAATTTCAGCTAATGTGAACTTTTTCACAAAGCTACCGGTATTTCTCCTCACATAATGCATTTTTCTGTTATTTTCACTCATACCTGCATTGCAATGCACACTTTATCCTAGTATATGAATTTCCGCACATAGTATATGGCTGGAGAGCTGCACTGGAAAACCTGGAGAAGTGAAATTTTGAAGGATGGCTGTGTTTTGATTTACAGATTTTTCAGGAGTGTGAATTGGTTGTTCTTAAATTCAATTGAATTTTTCCCTTATCCCTAGCCTCAGGTGCCAAAATAATGTCCCCAGTGGATTGAGAAGCGAGGCATTTGCTGTTCTACCTCAGGTAGGAAAGTATATTGGGTCTGCCCATGGCCTGGAAGACAGCTTCTAATGACGTTGACATGGGCACATGCCTGCCTGTGGCAGCTATTGTATGTGCAGCAGTTTACTCTGTTGCTGTTCATCCCCCTAAGAGGGTATTTGTTTTTGGGTTTTTGACAGAACAAAACACAATTGTCTTCTAATAAGAAGTTAGAGACAGTTGAAAATATAGACTCAACAGGGTGACAAAGATGATAAACAGTTGAGAGGGCTGGTTACGCCTTACGAGGAACAGTTGAGAGGGCTGGTTACGCTTAGCTTGGAGAAAAGAAAACTGAGAGTCATCGTCAAATATCACCATCACACAGAAGATGGAGCAAGCTTGCTTTTTTGCCGGACCCTGAATCAATGGCTTCAAAAAGAGCCAAAATAACATGTTCGTAACTAGCCAGATGACATATCTGTGATTATGTGAAGATATGATAAATTGCGCTACATTTAAACTACATGCAAAAGAGTGAAGCCAAAGCCTGTTACTATTATTTTTCACACTTAATATAGGTACAGCGCCCCCTCTATTTTGGCGCCCTAGGCAACTGCCTAGTTCGCCTTAATGGACGCGCCGGCCCTGCCTGTACTGCAGGAATCACAGCTGATGAATCCTCTACATTGCCCAGCTTGGGCAGGAAAATGGCACCTTTGCCAACAAGCAAGCCATTTCAGAGCCATAGTCCTTAGGACAGGGGTCACCAGAGTGATTTCCTCCAGATGTAATAATAATAAAATAATAATGATAATAATAATTTATTATTTATACCCCGTCCATCTGGCTGGGTTTCCCCAGCCACTCTGGGCAGCTTCCAACAAAATATTAAAATACAATAGTCCGTCAAACATTAAAAGCTTCCCTAAACAGGGCTGCCTTCAGATGTCTTCTAAAAGTCTGATAGTGGTTGTTCTCTTTGACATCTGATGGGAGGGTGTTCCACAGGGCGGGTGCCACTACCGAGAAGGCCCTCTGCCTGGTTCCCTGTAACTTGGCTTCTCGCAGGTACCAATCCACGAGCGCCTATGCCCATGCATGACCAATAAGGTGGAATCTGTTACTCACATTCTTCTATTCTGTGAACTTTACAGTGAAGAACGGTCTCGACTTATATTACCCCTTTTATCAAAATTTAAACTCTTGTGATATTATCTGGAATTTATTCCCGAAAGCCTACGCAAATTCCTTTTGGAAGACTCTTTGAGCTCAGTATCCTATGCTGTGGCCAAGTTTTGCACCTTAGCCATCAAAAAATGTAAATTGCTTCTACTGGAAAATATACTATAAATTTCTTTTGCGCCATTGGTTTTTTTTTTTTTTCTTTATTCTAATCCTTAGGATTTTGACGCCTTGTAGCGATATTCTGATCGCTGGTTTGGAATTATACTGTATTATATTGCTGGCTTTTGCTGTAATAAACTGAGTTGAGTTGAAAAGAGCTTCTCGCAGCAATGGAACCGTCAGAAGGCCCTCTGCGCTGGACCTCAGTGTCCAGGCAGAACGATGGGGGTGGAGTCGCTCCTTCAGGTATACTGGACCTGTTGAACTAAAACAGGTTGGCTGAGGCAAGTTGGAGTTCAGTCATGTCTGGAGAGCACCACATGGGCTACGGTGGTCTTTGGATGTCTCATTGGCATGGGAGAAGCAGATCAGGAGAGAAAGAAGGACACCCCCCTGCTCTGTCTCCTGAATCAGACAAATGCCCGCAAGCTGTGCCATCGCAAAGGTTGATGCACCTTCCCCTTTTCCTGGCTCTGATAATTGGCACCCGTCATCGGCATCCGAACCTGCCCTACTATGGAGACAGCCCTGGTATTTACACCTCCGCCTTTGGATGAGTCAAGAAAACACTGTTGTCAAGGACCTTTCTCATGGGAACAGATCACTTGTGCAACGGACACCTGCCCCGCCCCGCCAGGCCCTCTCACTGCAGCTGGTGACACAACCTTTATAAATATACTCCTGGTGGTTCCTTCCAATGTCGTTTCTGCTGACCTTTAAAGAACAATCTCGTGAAATGCATGCAATCTCTACAGGGCCATTTCAACTGCTTTCGGAAAAACCGACCACTAGACAACTGGGTAATTCAAATTAGAGTGAGCATTTCTTGCTCTGCACACTCACCCATTCTGTACTTGGGACCCATTTTGAGCTGACTCAAGGTCATAGAATCATAGAATTGGAAGGGACCCTGAGGATCATCTAGTCCAACCCCCTGCAATGCAGGAATATGCAGCTGTCCTGTATGGGGATCGAACTTGCAAGCTTGGCATTCTCAGCACCATGCTCTAACCAGCTGAGCTATCCAGCCCCTGGGGCCTTTTTTAAAATCCACATTAATTGCATTCATGAAAATCAGTGCCAAATGCAGCTTGGCCCCGAGACTCCCTTTTCAATAAGAGGATATAGGTGTTATGGCCCCAACAGGATGGCGTGCCGAAGCCAGGTATCAGTACCGGGGGCCAAGAGAAGCTGAAGTCAAGAGCAGTCCAAGTCAGGAACCAGCCGAAGTCAGGTACACAGGATCAGAATCAGGATGAGCAGGCACAACCACATGCTTCAGCACAGCAGTTGCAGGTGCTGGTGAGGGAAGCAGCCGGCCTTCCTTAAGTAGCCAGCTCATCACCACGCCTTTTACGAGCTGCAACTGCCTCCAATTGCTCCCTCCGTTTCTCAGCTCTACGCTCTACAGCTGAGATGGGAGGAGGGGAGGGGGCCCTCCGGCTCCTCTCCTCACAAGGGCCTGATTCTGGCTCAACTTCTTCCTCCTCCTGTTCTGGCCTTCCCTCTTCCCCATCTGCTTCTTCCTCTTCTGAGGAGTGTTGCCACCAGTCTTCTTCAGGTAAGAATCCCTCCATTCCTCTGGACTCTTCCGTGGTTGCCGCCTCGCCTAGGGGGGCTTGCCACCACTCCTGCTCATCTGGTGCAACCCTGACAATAGGCCTTCATGCTGTAAAATAATAATGAAAACACTTCTGAGAATATTTAGAATGCTGTTCTTTTACTACAGTGTACTAATAGCCAGCCAGACACCTCTCCATCAGTAATTTTTATTTTGTTTTGTTTTTTTAATTAAACTGATTTTGCTTGAAGACACATGGGGATGGAGGCAGCTGTCACAATACTACACTTCCCACCCCTCTGTGTCTGAATGATGTTACTATCTTGAGGGCATTTTAGGCTGATGGTGCAATTCATGTGAGAGCAGCCGCGCTGTTGAGCCTGGAGGGGGGCAGGGCCTTTTCAGTTGCAACCCCATGCCTGTGGAAATTTGTTCCAGCTGAAATATATTACACCCCATTATTACACACCTGCATTGCAGGGGGTTGGACTAGATGACCGCTGGTGTCCTTTCCAATTCTACAATTCTATGATTGCAGCCAGTCAAGCAAGCCCTAAAGTACTACTTGTTCACAACTGCCTTCTCTTGAGTTAGGATCTGCTTGGGCTGTCAGCTGTGTTTTATGATTATTTACTTGAGTTTACGCTCCTTCTTGGGCTAAATCATGTTTGCGATTAGTCTTAATTTTTGAATCTTGTATTTTATTCGTTGTATCTACCGTATTTTCCCGTGTATAAGACACCCCCATGTATAAGACGACCCCTAAATTTTGGGACTCAAAATTAAGAAAATGCACTGTGTACTATCCATGTATAAGACGACCCCTTATTTTAAACAGAAAAAATTTAGGAAAAAATATAGTCTTATACATGGAAAAATGTGGTATGCTGTTTCCAACTAGCATCGATTTTTATAGCGTATAGCATCAATAAAGCGTCTTCTCCTTCATGGAAAGCACGTGTTGCGATGGGGGCCAGCAAATCACCCCTCTGGTGCTGGGTGGGATCGGATAGATGGCCACAGCTCCGATTGGGTCCTGGGTTGTTGTTGGGGAGATTTAATTGTTGCAATTTGTGATGGACAGCCCAGCGGGTATATAACCCTTGGCACGCCCTGTGATGTTCCTCTTTGCTGTGTGCAATGGATCTCACACCCTTCCTCTCCCTTTTATTAGGCCTCTGTGTTGACCTTGCTATGCCTGTCATGGGGTCATCTGCTGTTGGGGCAGGGGCCTGGTAGGAATTTTTCCAGTTGGCTGATTGGCTGGTGCCTTCTGGTTTTCGCCTACTGCGTAGCAATTAGTCACAACTTGTAAGATTGGCAGTTAGGCATTGGTTATTGTGTTCGTTGGTGGAGGGGTAAAGATTGGCTGTGTCTGCCCCTCCAATATTGCTGCTGCGCAGGGAATTTCGTTAAAGGAATCCAGGGGCTCGCCATGCTTTTGTCCATATCCCCCGGTCAGGGGCCAGGGCCACGCAAGAGCCTCTGGGAGCATTTGGGAAGAGACGTTGGGTCTGACCCCCGGCCTCCTTTTTCTCTCCCCTAAATGTTTTCCCTTTACTGACGGTCATCAGTTCTGTCCTCAGTGGGACAGATAGTCTAAACCAATGCCTATGCAACCACTCACATATCATGTATTTCAATAAAGTTGTGGCCAAAATTATGCCAAAAACCAAAACCTAAATTACTGTCTGAGGTGTGAGTTATTTGAGGGGTGGTTTGGGGACCTCGACACGCAAATGTTTTAAATCAATGCATTAAATTGGGTTAAATTTATATCCAGCAAGACAACATCTTGGGGCAGCCCTCCTTGAGATTGCTGTTGTCCTACCTCAGAAGATATTTGTAGAGGCAACATTGGCAAGAATGTCAAAGAATTCTGCAAAGTAAAAACACTTTATGAATAATTGCTGACGACAATAGATAGGGGATTTAACTTTCAGGGGGTTTTGTTTTGTTTTTTTACAGCTCACTCCCAATTTCACTTCTCCTCCCACGATGACACGCCTGTCTAGCTGCACATCTCATCTGGCTAGCCTCTCCTTAGTGTTAATGGAGCTTAGATGCAGGCAGTGAAGTAAGTCTAAACCCTGGAGACTCAAACACATTCTCCCTCATAAGTACAGCCATTCTTCATATTTGTTCATTCTCACAGTTAATGATGCTCTGCGCCACGCAAAATTCCAGAGGACAAGATGGGGGTGAAGAATCTCCCCCAATGTATCGGGCATCAATCTTTGATCCCAAATGTGATTCTCCTTACTTTCCTTCCTGCACCCCCTTGTCTCAACTTTGCAATGTCTTCAAGTTTTGATTTGTGTGTGCGAAGCTAAGAAGGAGGCGTTTCTGCCAATCATCAGGAGGAAACAAATCGTTGTGGTCTTTTCATTTATTTAAAATATTTCCACTCCACTTTTCCATCAGTTGAGGCATCTAACACACGGCTGCCAAAATAATACAAGAATAAACTATAAAGGCAGATTTAAAATGCAACAGATTGGGATGAAAATAAAACCATCAAGAGACAAAAATCAAGTCCAAAGCAAAGGCATTAAAAAGAAGGGGAGAGAATTAAACATTTGTGGCTTTGTTTGGTAGCCAAAGATTATTTCTTCTAGCCTGCTGGAATAATATTAAATATGTCTCTGAGCACACAGAGGATATTTTTCTATTTTCACTGAGCATGCACAACTTTCAGTGAAAAAGGAAGACTTATGGGGGCAGATGGCATGACTTCCACACATCAAGCATCAGAAACATAAGACCATAAGAGTCAGACTAGGAAACCAGGGTTCAGATATCCACTCAACCATGAAGCTCACTGGGTGACCTCAGACCACAGTCACTGCCTCTCAGCCTAACCTACCTCACAGGGTTATTGTGGGGATCAGATGATGATGATGATAATAATAATAATAATAATAATAATAATAATAATAATAATAATTTATTATTTATACCCCACCCGCTGGGCTTCCCCAGCCACTCTGGGCAGCTTCCAACAAAATATTAAAATACAATATATCATCAAACATTAAAAGCTTCCCTAAACAGGGATTAGGTGGGGGAGAACGAAGCATGCCACCTTGAGCTCCTTGGAGAAAAGGTAGGATATAAATGCAATAATAAATATGATGTATAAAAACATTTTTAAAAAACTCTCAAACCTAATGAATCATTGCCAATAGAATCGGTTTTATCTCAAGAAAACTCATCAAGACCTTAGTGCAAATTTCTCCTAAAATACATGTTTTTGAAAGTAGCTTTGCTCGACAATATACACATTTTTTGCAAGCAAGTTCCCCTAATATAATACTTTTTTTATGCACACTTTCCTCTAATCAATGCAATTTTCATAGACATGGGTTGGCGAAATGCATTGCAAAATTGAGAGAAGGGTGAATTTCAAATGACGATTTTGTTTTGGTTCTGGTATTGGTGCAAGAAGTGCGGGTTAGGTAGTTTCTCAGCAAAATGCAAACGGAATTTCTTCCCCATCCCTACCACTGAATACCAGTTGCATGGGAGAAACAGGAGCAGAGGGCTATTGTCCTCATGCCCTGCTGTTAGGCTTTCCATGGGCATCTATCTGCTTGGCTACAATGGAAAACAGGATACTAGACTAGCAAGGTCTGATCTGGAAGGGCTCATTTTATGTTCTTATGTTTCTGTTTGGCTCCTGGCAGAGGGAGCAAGAGGGTGCGCATGAATCCCTGCTTAAAACGTTGCTTTAGGTAATGTTACTAATGTACACCTGAACTGCCTGTTGGCCTCATCTTTCTGTACTAGAGCTTTAGTGGTCAGCTTGGGTGAGGGAGAGAATCTTAATCTGTGAGCACAAACAGTGATCAGGACAGCTGAGAGATAAGGACATCCTTGTTTATATCTGAGTCTATTTTTGGTTCCAGGATGTCTTCAAATATGACCTTTCCTTCTAACGCTGGTAATCCCTTTTGTATATTAAGTGATGCTATCTAACGCTTCCTTCAACATCTCGAACGAGCCTTTCCGTTTTAGTAATATGCAAATGCATTTAAAGTTAATGAATCATTGTAAAGGCAGGCGATAAAGCGACTCCAAACCGTTAATTAGCTGGACACCTTAATCCATAGGACTTTCTACGTATGGATCTTTGCAGGGTAATTGTTTGTATCAACTTCAGTTCATCCGGTGGAGCAAAAAAAAACAAATATTAGATCCTAGCCCTGCTGCAGAGCACTTGAGAATTAATTGCACTGGAAAATGCTCCCTTCTCAGCTCATTACCTATATGCTGTCCTGTCAGTCGTGCTTGATGCATTCTCTCCAGGCTGTAAAATAAAGTCTTTTAGTGGAGCCCGTGCACTATGAAAATAAGAATTATGAGCCATAAACTGACCACACAGAAGGGCACAGCCCTCCCAAGGGAAGTGTGTGTTTTCTTGGCTGAGTTCCTAAATCTGAGTAAGGGCCAACCTCAAGAGTCAGCAGGGGTGGGCATCTGCTGGGGGTCCGTACCCCAAAAGTGGAGCCTACTGTGGAACTGATCCTTCTGTTCAGCATTGCAACCTGTTGGCTTGTTCACCCACCTTCTCCTGTGGCCCATGCAACACTGGTGGTGAGAAAGAGGAACCGCGGATGTCGGTGTTTGCTTGCTCGTTGGTTCTCTGCCTGGCAAGCAAGCCCATGAGGAGGAAGAGGAGCACTACTTAGGGATCAGAGCAGTGGGTTTTCTAGGGGAGGGAGGCATTGGGAGGGTCTTGCCAAGGAGCTTCCAAAACATGGGACCAGCGATGGAATGGTGACTTTTGGGGGGAGAATTGGCAAGTGGGAGGGGGCATTTATCCCAGTTCCCTGTGGTCCAGGTCCAATGCTCAAAGTCAGGGATGAGGAACCTTTTTCTACTTGAGGGCCACATGGGGAACCTTCCGGGGGCCATGTGGCAGTAATAAGTAGGGCAACAGATACAAATCTTATCCTTTTTAAATAATTTTTATCAATCAATCAAATCTTTATTACGGTCCAGAGACCCAACAATTCATTACAAAACAATACACAATTTCGACAGCCCGCCTTCAGGTTACACAAGCATTTTGTTCAGGCTTAGGAATAGGGATCATTGGTTCTTGCAACCACCGATAGAAACTTCGCCACTGCTAATGTTCTGTCATTTGTCCGGTCTTCCAGTAGGAACCTGACATAGTAAGCCTCTGATTTTCCCGGGGAAGGTACTAGCAAGGGTAATATCAGTTCTGCCCTGATAATTTTTATTATTTTTCCAATTAAACAAATTTAACAATTCATAAACATATAATTTCTCATACATCTTTGCTCTGCCGAGCTGCGACTTCCCTCCCTCACGTCAGCAGGTTTTATCCTTATAGGGTAGGCTTCACTCCAGCCACGCCAAAGTCAGGGGCTTCTACATGTACATCTCTCTAGTCAAGCAAGCAAGAGGCCAGTGTCAGGGACTGGACTGAAGAGGAGGGCTGGGGATCGCCCCCTCCTTCTCCTCTGCTTCCCTCGTAGGAGGAGGGGGAGAGGGGATCGCCGCCCCCCCAGCGGCATATCGAGCCGCTTGGCTGCCGGGGGCAGCTCACTCAAAGGTGAGCAAGTGTAATAGCTGTGTTGTTCATAATTGTTGGGTTTTACAGTGGAACCTCGACTTACGAAGTACTCGACTTACGTATTTTTCGACTTCCGAAAGGGAAAAAGCGGCCGCGCGCCTACGAATTTTTCGACTTCCGAAAGGAAATCCGCTTGGATTTTAGATGCGGTTTACTCGACTTACGAAGTTTTAGAAGGGGTTTACTCGACTTACGAAGGTTTACATAGGGTTTTCTTACGAATTTTTCGACTTACGTTTCCAATGCATTCCTATGGGAATGCCGTTTTTCGGCTTACGAAATTTTCGACTTACGAGTGTGCATTTGGAAGGCATTAAATTCGTAAGTCGAGGTTCCACTGTAATTGGCTTGGATATAGACTAAGGCAACTGAACTTAGCTAGCATACCACAGCTGGGGGAAACAATGGAAAGCAACCCAGGGTTTGGGGTCCCCCAGAGGGTTGCATGCCCAGGCCCCCCTCAGGCCTGTTAACGCCTCTGTCTGTGGTGGGGGTGCCAATCTCTGCTCATCATCTCCCCCATTTTGAGGCAAAAGGCTCATCCACCTTCCCTCCCTTGAGAATGCATGTGTTTAATTAGAATTGTAGAATCATAGAACTGTAGAGTTGGAAAGGATCTTGAAATATACTCGGAGTCAAGTGTGAATTTCATGCTCTTTATTCAGCTCATAGTAGCAAGGAATGAATCTTTCCCCAAAACATCTGCTATATATACATTATTTACACAATGGGCCCCACGTGGTTGGCTAATTCTGGGCTACTCCTGTAGGCCAATCAGGTTGCGGATTCACTTCATCCAGGAGCCTGATTGGCTGCTCTTGCAGGCCAATCAGGTGCTGATTCACTTCCACCTGGAGCTGGATTGGGTGACTCCTGTGGACCAATCAGACTGCTGCATTTTGGATCCTATTGTTCTGGGATTCAGCTCAGTACATAACAGACCCCAAGAGTCCTCTCCTCCAACCCCCTGCAATGCAGGAATCACAGCTACAGAATTCCAGACAGACAGCCATCCAACCTCTGTTTAAAAGCCTCCAATGAAGGGGAGGCCGCCACTTTCCGAGGGAGTCCTTTCTGCCGCCAAACAGCTCTTACGGTCTGAAAGTTCTTCTTAATGTTTAGCCAGAACCTCCTCTCTTGCAATTTGAATCCATCAGTTCCGGCCCTACCCTCTAGAGCGGCAGAAAACAAGCTTGCTCCGTCTTCTGTGAGGCAGATTATTAAATCAGAGAGCTCTAATGTAAGACAAGCTCTTTCTGTTCTTTGCTGCTCTCCTGGCCGCAGCCAAACCTTAGAGCTTGCTTTGCATGGAAATGAGGCCTTATTGCCCTGACGTCCATCAATTACCTGCCTGCTCTTTGGATTCCTCTCGCTTTAATTGGGAGGTAAATTACAGTGTACTCCTGACAGCTCTTGCTGGAAGTGAGTTGTGAGCATATACACACACACCCAGAAAGAGGCAGGCAGGTGACGGGCTTAACATTATTCTTCCAGTTCGCTTCATTCGGTAGATCCTTCCCATTTGATCCGGACATAGAGCTGCTGCCAACTGGCTGGAATGAAATGCCGGCCGGCAGTTGACAGGAGGCTGGCACACATGAATAGCATGCACACGCTGGTGCTTTAAAGCCCTGAAACCCAAAACTACCAGACCTTTAGAAGACATCTGAAGGCAGCCCTGTTTAGGGAGGCTTTTAATGTTGAATAGATTATTGTATTTTAATGTTCTGTTGGAAGCCGCCCAGAGTGGCTGGGGAAACCCAGCCAGATGGGCAGGGTAAAGGTAAAGGTAAAGGGACCCCTGACCATTAGGTCCAGTCGTGTCCGACTCTGGGGTTGCGGCGCTCATCTCGCTTTATTGGCCGAGAGCCGGCGTACAGCTTCCAGGTCATGTGGCCAGCATGACTAAGCCGCTTCTGGCGAACCAGAGCAGCACACGGAAACGCCATTTACCTTCCCGCCGGAGCGGTTCCTATTTATCTACTTGCACTTGACATGCTTTCGAACTGCTACGTGGGCAGGAGCAGGGACCGAGCAACGGGAGCTCACCCCGTCACAGGGATTTGAACCGCTGACCTTCTGATCGGCAAGCCCTAGGCTCTGTGGTTTAACCCACAGCGCCACCTGGGTAATGTACCACCATTATGTAATGGTACTTTAAAGCCCTGAAACCCAAAGCTATGGTCTAGGTAATTTGGCCACCACCGAGCTGAAGGAGCCTCTAGATCGATGATCTTCAAGCTTCCCTTGCCCCCCACTGCCCACAAACCACTGGAAACTGGTTGCAGGTCTTGTCAGACCACTTAAGGGTATTTCTGCCTATTGCAGCAATTGCAATGTGATGTGCTGGATGCTGCATGGAATCATAGACTTGTAGAGTAGGAAGGGACCGCAAGGATCATCTAGTCCAACCCCCAGCAATGTAGGGATCTCTACTAGATCATCCATGATGGATGGCCATCCAACTTCTGCTTAAAACCCTCCAATGAAGGAGAGACCACCACCTCCCAGAGGAGTCCGTTCCACTGTCAAACAGCTCTTACTGTCAAAAAGTTCTTCCTGATCTATAGTTGGAATGTCCTTTATTGTAACTGTCAGTGGAATTCTACTCAATATGATCCAGAGCAGAACCTCGACATATAGTTAGCAGAGTAAAACTTAAACACGTTGCAGGATCCCCCCCAAAATAGACCAGAGGCCATTGTATTTCATCCAGCAGAGCTTTACTGCTACTGAAGGCAAATGAGCATAATGATCACAAATCCATACATTCAGGATTGGTACTGTCTATAAGAAATCCAGTTGCAGCAGACTTAACTTAAACTTGCAATAACGTATATTAAGTCTAAACCTAAACACTATACAGTAGTACCTTGGGTTACGAACTTAATTCGTTCTGGAGGTCCGTTCTTAAGCCAAAACTGTTCTTAACCTGAGGCGCGCTTTCGCTAATGGGGCCTTATGCTGCCGCCGGGCCGCCGGCATGCAATTTCCGTTCTCATCCTGGGGCAAAGTTCTCAACCCAAGGTACTACTTCCAGGTTAGCAGAGTTTGTAACCCGAAGCGTTTGTAACCCAAGATACCACTGTATACAGAACACCACACCAGAAGGAAAAGAGACAGAAAGAAAAAGTGAAACCCAGGCTCCTTCTGTCCTTACTTTTATAGTCAGCATGACCTTGGCAGAAGAAATAACAGAACCAGTTTAAGCTAGCTGTACTCAGCTTCTCTGAAGGTATAACCCAAACATCATGAACCTGCTGCTTGTGTCTTTCACACAGAAAAGCTTCTAGTAGTTTCCAGAACCCTCTCGAATTAATTAGAATAGGAAAGATCTCTACACATCAGATCAATACTTTCTGCCCTAAGAAATGCAGACTGACAGCAACGTGAAGCATTGGTTCAGATCCTAGCCCCCGGAGCAGGAGAAAACATTATGATTACTTCTTTTATTTCTTGTAAGTTGTATTTTGTTGTCCTTGACTGGGAAGCACCCTTGACGCAAAGACCCAAGTTGAGGGCATGCCCAGCCACGTGTGAATTACTGTGAATTACACTGTAAGGAGATCATGGTAAAGGTAAAGGTAAAGGGACCTCTGACCGATAGGTCCAGTCGTGTCCGACTCTGGGGTTGCAGTGCTCATCTCGCTTTATTGGCCGAGAGCCAGTGTACAGCTTCCGGGTCATGTGGCCAGCATGACAAAGCCACTTCTGGCGAACCACAGCAGCGCACGGAAACGCCGTTTACCTTCCCGCCAGAGCGGTACCTATTTATCTACTTGCACTTTGACGTGCTTTTGAACTGCTAGGTGGGCAGGAGCAGGGACCGAGCAATGGGAGCTCACCCCGTCGTGGGGATTCGAACCGCCGACCTTCTGATCAGCAAGCCCTAGGCTCAGTGGTTTAACCCACAGCGTCATCATGGTAGATGTTATCAAATTATACATTGCGTAGAGCAGGTGTAGCTCACATGGTGCCCTCCAGATGCTGTTGGACTGCAACTCCCATCATTCCTAGCTATTGGCCATGCTAGCTGGGGCTGATGGGAATTGTAGTCCAACAATATCTCCAGGGCTCAAGAAAATTCTGCTGGGCTGGGGCTGATGAGAATTTAAGTTCAACAACATCCGGAGGGTGTATCCTTGGTGTAAGGACTGCTCTGAGTAGGGACGAGAGAGCAGGAAAGGGAAGCGGGCTCAGGATCAATGAAGAGCATCCGTTCCCGCGCTGGATCCCGCCTTTCCCATTTCTCTGCATGTGGCAAACACCTCCTAAATGCCGACTGCTGTGCAAAACTACACACAGTGATCAGGACGAGACATTTAAAAAGAGCCAAGTAGCATCTTTCTAACCAGATGTTCCTTCACTTCACACGTCCTTTTAAACCCATATTTATAAAATAACAAGGCGGCTGTTCAAAGCATATGTTTGATTGAATTAGGTTACTCATCTGGTGCCTTTGAAAGGCTGACTGCTGGTGAAATATTTATTTCATTTTCCTCATTTCCCCCATCACAGTTCGCCCAAACTGTCCCCCCTCCCACCCGCCGAGAACTGTTTTCAAAAACTGCCGATGTGGAGCAAAGAGAATGATGCATTTTTAGGGAGGGGGGGATGCTATTATAACCAGAGCTACAAAATCATTTGGGGGCATGAATATTCTTCAAGGCACAGAGCACCTAGAGTCCTTTTAAATATTTCTAACTTTCACTCTCTCTGCTACATTAGCAACATGGATATCTCATCAGCAAAAGTGTAGCCTCCTCTGGGGGAGAGGAAAGCTGTTGATTGGCGCCTCTCTCTCTCTCTCTCTCTCTCTCTCTCTCTCTCTCTCTCTCTCTCTCTCTCTCCCCGCTAAAGCAAAATTCGCGTACATAGTTAAAGGATACCTTTAATAGGACAACCAAAGCTCACAGTATGATATGTGAACTTCCAGACCACTCAGGACTGTTTCCCAAGCCGATGCTCAAAACAACTTCTTTTTTTAAGTTACACTAGCTTGGCTGCAGGAGAAGAAGAAGAGTTTGGATTTGATATCCCGCTTTATCACTACCCTAAGGAGTCTCAAAGCGGCTCACATTCTCCTTTCCCTTCCTCCCCCACAACAAACACTCTGTGAGGTGAGTGGGGCTGAGAGACTTCCGAGAAGTGTGACTAGCCCAAGGTCACCCAGCAGCTGCTGTGGAGGAGCGGAGACGCGAACCCGGTTCACCAGATTATGAGTCCACCACTCTTAACCACTACACCACACTGGCTCTCTATACATCTTGGAGGATGTATAGGAGTTGCTGGAAGGAGGCGCCATCAAACTGCTGTAAGGACTCCACTCCAGATTTGTGTGGTGTTTACTCCTCTGCCTTTTCTTCTCCAGAAGCACAAGCCAGCGTTTACTCCCACAGATTTTCTCAAGAATCAGTAGAGCTGCAAGGCAACAGAAGTTTAGGATCAGAGTTCTCCTTCTCCTAGACAGGCTCCCTTCCCAGATTTCCCTGTACAGCACCAGTCTACAAAAACAATTTTCAAGTCTGGCCTCGAATAATCTTCATACCTGTCAACTTTCTGATTTGAAAATAAGGGATTTTCCCGAACTTTCGGATTTGAAAATAAGGGATGCCGCGAGGGCAGTGCAATGGCACCAAGTAGCCTCGCCACCCTGTGCTCCAGAGGCTGCGTGCGAACGGATGAGCGAAAGAGCGAGCGCGTAGATGGCAGGCAGGCTGTCTGTCTGGTTGGGCGTGAAGGTCTGGCTGCACAAGGCATGCAAGCTCCGCCCCCAGTCGGTCTCAGACTCCTTATTGGCAGCCGAGCAATGCAGCTGAGGAGCCTCCCTGGCCGGCAGGGAGGGAGAGGAGCTGCTTCCTTTGAAATCCGGGAAATTTAAGGGATATCAACAATCCGGGATAGCAGCGGGAAATGGCATTGGAATAAGGGAGTTTCCCACCAAAAAAAGGGAGGGTTGACAGCTATGATAATCTTTGTCTCAAACTAATTGCTGGTTGTTCACTTCAATTTACTCATCGCCCTTTGTGGCTCTTGCCTGACAACCCTTTCATAAAATAGTGGTGCAGAACCTGTGGTCCTCCAGGCTCCATCATCCACAGTCAGCACGGCCAGTAGGCAGGGATGGTGGGAGCTGTAGCCACGGATGGTGGGAGCTGTAGCCACGTGACATCCAAAGAGACAGGTTTAAGCATCTTTGCCATTAATGGAAAGAGGAAGGGGTAAGGAAATGAGTGCAAGTGACCTTGTCCCCCCGTTGTGATGATATTATTTGCCATTCTCTTGCTCAGCGATAATCAAATCCCCTCGTGATGAAGTGCTCTGCCTCCAGCCATGTAAGTTTATCCACTCCACAATTGTATTGCAGTCTCATAAAGCAGGAGGGCAATAATATTACTGCTTAATTAAAAAGCTCATCCTTCAGGCGCAAGTGCCTTGCCTGGGGAGCAGAGGGATGGCGATGCTTCTAGCAAGTCACCATCCCTGTTTTGTCCCATTTTTAAGAGAGATGTTGGGGGCTCCCTTAAAAAAAAAAAGTAGTGGGTGCCACTTGAGTTGACTTTTCCACAGTTGCCACCCACAGGTTTGATGTTTTCATTGAGTGATGATCCCAAGGTCCCATTCTTGCTCAGGCCAGTTCAGACCCCATGAGCATGTGTGTGAAATTAAGATATCTTAACATGCATCACTTTACACTTGTTTACATTGGATAAAGGTAAAGGTAAAGGGACCCCTGACCATTAGGTCCAGTCGTGACCGACTCTGGGGTTGTGGCGCTCATCTCGCTTTATTGGCCGAGAGCCGGCGTACAGCTTCCAGGTCATGTGGCCAGCATGACTAAGCCGCTTCTGGCGAACCAGAGCAGCGCACGGAAACGCCGTTTACCTTCCCGCTGCAGCGGTACCTATTTATCTACTTGCACTGGTGTGCTTTCAAATTGCTAGGTTGGCAGGAGCAGGGACCAAGCAACAGGAGCTCACCCCGTCACGGGGATTTGAACCGCCGACCTTCTGATCGGCAAGCCTTAGGTCCTTTTGGAGCTCTTCATGGTCTACTTTTTTGTTTTAATTACCCTGAATAATTTAATGCCAAATCTTGGTGGACTCCACTTTCTACATCCCTCTAAACCTGCTCAGAGGTCTTTGGGGAGGTAATTTGTCAAAAGCTTTTGGAAAGTCCAAGTTCACTATGTCAACCCAATCATCTCTATCTATATGCTTGTTGACACTCCCAAAGAACTCTAATATGTTTTTGAGGCAGAATTTGACCTTGCAGAAGCCATGCTGACTCTACTTCAGTAAGGCTTATTCTTCTATGTGCTTGTTTATTTTATCTAACTATACTTTCCACCAGTTTTCCTGAGACTCAACATAAAGCCAACTGGTCTGTAATTTCCAGGGTTCCCCAATTTTAAAAAAAATGGTGTTACATTGGTTACTTACCAGTCCACAGATATGGAGGATGATCTGAGGGACAAGCTACATATTTTTGTTAGAAAGCCTGCACTTTCACATCTGAGTACTTTGAGAACTATCAGGTGGACGCTATCTGGACATGGCAGCTTGTCAGTTTTTATTTTGCCTTTCAGGCCTAGAACTTAAATCTCTCATCACCATTATCTGCCTCAGTTCCTTAGACTCACCTCCTGCAAAAGTTAGTTCAGACACTGGGATCTGCCCTGTATCTTCCATTGTGAAGACAGCTGCAAAGAACTCATTCAGCTTCTCTGCATTCCCATTATCCTCCATTAGTACTCCTTTGACTCTCTTGTCATCCAAGGGTCCAACCATCTCCCTAGGCCAGAGGTTTTCACCTTTTTGAGTCCATGGCTCCCTTGAACAACTACATTATTTCTGTGGCACCCCTGTGGGGCTCAGGAGCCCAGCTATGTCACCCCCTGCCTGCAGAGCTGGCAGCCTCTCACACTTTTTCGAACACCCTCCCTTGGGGTGGTGTTCCCACAGCCTCCTCTCCTCTCCCCTCTCCTTGTTGTATCCAGGGCTGCTGCAATAAACAGCTGCACAAGCCTTTGGGAGGCAGAGACACAAGAGGGCATCAGGGGAAGGAGGGAAGGAAAGAGGGACAGAGGCCAGTGTAGCCCGCTGCACCCCTGACCATCATTCAAGGCACCCCAGGGTGCCACAGCACACTGGTTGAAAACCACTACCCTAGACTGTTTCCTGCTTTATCTTCCCATTGATCCTTTGTTCAGCCCACACTTTTTAGTGCATTTCTCCCAGCACAAAAGTCAGGTGTTGTTTTTTTTAATTTTAAAAAGAGGATTTATTGCAATTAAATCCAGTCTACTTCCACAAACCTAAATTATGCAAGATACTCTTGTGTGCAAAATTCCTCCTGATGAGACCCCAGCGATCTATCATCTTCACTTTCCAGAAGCATCTAGACTATTGGTTCCCAACCTTTTTTTGGCCATGCCCCACCTAAGCATCTCTAAAATCCTGATCCCCCCCCCCCCCGTGACATATAATTCTTATTATTCAAAACAATGAACTCCTATTCACGTGGAGGAAGCCTAAAAGGCCATTAACTGTTAATAACTCATTCTCGAATTGCCCCCCTTAAAAATCAAATTGCCCCCCTGTGGGGCGTGTGCCCCACGTTGGGAACCATGGATCTAGACATATAGTGGAGGCTGGTCCATTAGGGTGAATGGGGAAATGCCATACCCAACCTCAATGATCCCTCAGCCAACCGCCACCTGCCTGCCTTCTTACAATCAGGCCAGTGAGTAGTGTTGGCTATTGTCAGGGACGTGCCCTCCCCTGCCAGTCCGGCACTGAGTGGGTACTGGCAGCCTCAGCCTCTGCTGTCGACGGACACGTCTCCCAGTGAGCCTGCCAGCTCCTCCCCGGGGGAGGAGGAGTTACCAGGGAGGAGCCAGGTGGGAAGGGGTCTCCAGGATGATGCAGAGAGACCTGGCACCACTCAGCAGACCCATTCCGAGGGGGAGACACCGTTTCCGGCACCTGCTTTACGCAGAAGGGTCAGGGGAGAAAGGAGATGGCACTTTAGGGTGCCGAGACTCTGGTGTTGGCGCCACAACAGGAGGGAGGCACTTCCGGATTCTGCTAGCGACTAGGTGGTCATGTTTTAGGATAGCTCCGCACTGTACATCCTTTCACAATAAAATAGTTGAAAGACAAGACTGACTTGGTCTTTACTCATGAGCAACCTGACAGCTATCAACTTCCTTCTCCTTAGGGTTCCCCTGATAGAACTCAGCAGGGAGAAGGAAGATTGGGTGGGGGGAACTAGACTTAGTTGGCTCTGGCTCCCCCCCCCCCAATTCGGGCTCTCTGCCTTCCACCCCACCAACCTAAATTAAATTAGCCTATGCAAATGTTATGTAAATATGTGCCATAGGTCTTCACTCTCAGCCTTTTAAGTACTTGGCCACTAATGCTTGCTTTCCTTTCTCTTTCTTTTCCTTTTCCCCTTTAATAGCCCGAGTGTCTCCTAAAACCTTAAACCCAATTGCCTCCGTATTCTCCATGCACAATCTTTGGCAGCCTGGTATTTGCATTTATCTGATTACCAGCCAGCACATTCTGATCTTCTCATCTCATCAGCTACCCCTCTATGAACAAATGAGTTTTAAAATATTGCTCTGTATTAATTCCACCCGATGTAATCCCTGGGTTTAAAATAGTGCCGTAATAAAAGAGGGGAAAGTGAGGAGGAGAGGCATGTAGCAATTTGCCTGAACATGCACAACAGTGTGAATAATTCACGGCACCGATGCATGATTGTTCTTTTGTACCTATTTAGTACGGGAAGGCCGAGATCAATTTTTAAACACCCTCCGGCCCTGCTGTTTGTTGGCACTGCCCCCCACATCTTGTGCCAACCTACAAAGGGTCAAATCATTCAGGAGCCCTTTAACCACCTTGATGAAAATGCCAAAGGACTGCGCTAAAATAATAACAGCTTCCACCAGCATTTCCCAATCTGGTGCCCTTGAGGTATTTTGAACTGCAGCTCCCATCAGCCCTGAACATTCACCATGCTGGCCGGGGCTGATGGAAGTTGGAGTCCAGGAATCCTGAGAGCACCATGTTATGAAAAGGTTCTTCTTCCAAGCTCCAGGCAAGTGGCAGGAAGCAAGGTGCAAGGCATGTGAGTCCCGTGAAACTAAGGTCCCATCCACACCTCACATTTGAAGGACCTTTAAAGCACAGGGCTTCCTGGGAACTGTAGCTTGTGAAGGATGTTGGTAACTGTAGCTATGTAAAGGGTAAACTACAGTTCCCGGGATTGTTTGGGAGAAACCATGTGTTTAAATGGGCAGTGTGGATGGGACCCTTCCAAACCTAATCGCATAACTGTGAGAAGACCAGTTCTGAGAAGGACACTGACTCTTCACTGGCCCATTTGAAATGGCCTCCTGCCATGGAAGGCTTGCACCTTCTTAGCAAATGCTCCATCCTAGATCGGGTCCTCCATAAAAGAGGGCACGTGTTGCGGTGCCACCGGCTACCAGACCCTATGTTGTGGGGGTAATTGGATCTACAGGCCACAACCCCTGATATGTGGTCACGCGTTGCTGGGGAAGAATCCAACCAATGGAGTGTCGTAAAATTGCAGCAACGCGGGACCTATTTAAGCCCATGCAAGGCTGCCGAGCGTCCTCTTTGGGGCCTTTCACATCGGAACACCCACCCACCGCTCCCTATATTTAGGGCTTGCGTTGACCTTGCTATGCCGTCGTGTGTCGTCTGTCGTTGGGACAGGGGCACGGTAGGAATTTTCCCCATCTGGCTGATTGGCTGTTGCCATTTGGGTTTCTCCTGCTGCGTAGCAATTAGTCACAACTTGTAAGTTGCGGATAGACTCTGCTTCAGGTGATGGGCGTGGCACGGTGCGTGGCCATGCCTATGCAAATGCAAAGTATTCTGGTACAGGAATCTAGGGACTCATTGGTTTGCCTATGGCCGAGTCCCAGGGACATCAGGATGGCTGGAAGGTAATCCCCTCCATCGGAGGCTGGCCTTAGGTGATGGAGTTGGGGGGCCAAGGTTTTCCCCCATACCTGGTTTAAAGAGATGAGACAGGAGCTATGGTAATTGGGGGTGAGGGGGCTTGCTGGCTGGAGATTAGGCAGCTCACAGGTGGCTTTGAAATAGCTCAGAAACGCACTGGGGTATTCTCCTGATTTTTGTGGCAATAACTCGGCTGATTTCTGAGCCAAGCCAACAAGAGCTGGGGAAGAGCAGCGGGAGCTCTCTCATCTCTTATTAAAACATTCCTGAAGCACATTCTTTTATGCAATTTTGGGAAATTTTATCTTTGAAAAGTGCTTTTCCTTACCACCTGCTTAAAAAAAACCCCACCATATTATTACTGGGGCTGCAAGGTTTAAATTAATGAACTGATGCAATTAGTCAACTAAAGTTTTAATAGCACATTAAAATCCACCCACCCCACCCCTGACGGAGTTTGCAATAGAGAACTTTCCAGATGATCAGCTTCCAGCAGAATAAATGGGTAGGTATTACTCATCAGTAGCACAGGGATGCCTTCCTTCAAGGTAGCACTTAGGCTGGGGGTGTAGCTCATTTCCCCCCCCACTCCAACCACAGGTTCCAGTTGCTTGGAAAATGCCAGTCTGCCATCACCCAGGACTAGGCAAGAGCAGATCTGTGTTCTGTGGGTTTGATCTGCCCTCCCTGTGACTCCTCCTGCATTCCAGTTAAAGAAACTTTTCTAAAATTAATTCCAGAGCTGAAGCAGGGGCAGACTTGAGTCTTTCCGATTTCAGTGGCATCCTATGTGAAGCCAAAATGCAGCGTCCCCCCCCCTCACCTCTTGCCTTCCGTTCTGCACTTGTGCTGTGTCATAGTTGTGGTGGCCTGCAGCAGCACGCACCCTCTCGGCTCAGCACCCAGTGCAGGAAAACCGGCCACCCTGCCCTAATTCTGCCTCTGGCTGAAGCAGGAGCAGTCTGCTGCAGCTCTTCATCATTTGTGTGGCAATATGGATGCCATGAAATTTTCAGGATGCCTCAAACTACGCCCAGTGCCAAAGCAGGTACATGACTGCAGCGTAGCACATCTTTATTTTGAGGTAGGTAAAGATATGTAAGCACACAATTACAGCCGTGGTCACTAGTGGCTTGTGTCCATTAGGACTGGTAGGCTGGAAATCAAGGAGGCCAACAGTCAATGGAGCCAGAGCCAAGGACAGGAATTGCCACCCCCGATTGCAGTGGCGTCGCGGGGGGGGGCGATCCGCCCTGGGTTCCAGGGGAGGGGGGTGACACTTGGGCGGGCCTTGCCCTGCCCAGCCCGCGGGCCCCGAGCAAGCCGCGGGGCGAGGCCGCTCTGCTCGGCGGCTCGTGGGAGTGCCCCACCGCTGCTGCTTTTCGCATGGCAGCTCCCAAGGCTGCCGCGGAAGCAGCGGCGCCGGTCAAGACGGAGTGCGCATGTGCGAAATGCTGCGCGTGCGCACTCCGTCACCGGGCCGTCACTGCTCCCGCTGTGACCTTGCGAGCCGCCGCGCGAAAAGCAGCGACGCCTGTCAAGATGGAGTGCGCATGCGCGAAATGCTGTGTGTGCGCACTCCGCCGCCGGGCCGTCGCTGCTCCCGGCAGCAGCCCAGGGGGATGCCTCCATTCGCTGCCCCGGGTAGCGAGGAGGCTTCCTCCGCCCCTGCCTGATTGGCCAAAAGCATAGGTGCCAACTCTAGGGGGCCAGACTCCCATGGCCCCCCCCAATAATCTTCTGGGGACTCAGTCCCCTCAATATTTTCTTCCCACCCCACCTCCACTGGGAAGGAGAGAAGCCAAGAGGTGAGTCAGTCTGGTGAAGAGTCGTGGGTGTCTCCCCCTACTACTGCAACAAGCTCCCCTCCCCCATTTGTCTCCCAGAACCAGAAGAGGCATGAAAGGGGAAAGGGAGAGGTTGGCTTCACACAGGCACAGTCTCTGATTACTTGGGGGGAACCCTGGAGAGGAGGGGACTTAGGTGGCTGTGGGGAGGCAGGGACTTTCAGTCTCAGCAACTGATCCATGGGCCAAGACCTACCAGGGATGAGCTGCTGGACTCATTAGGCCTCACACTCCACCAAGTCTGTGCAGATCATGTTCTTGCTAATAAAGAGTCAACTCCAACTTGCACGGTGTGATTTACTGCCAGCGCGCTTCTGACACTTGGTGGCCTTGGGCTGATTACTGCCTAACCGACTTCACCAGGTTGCTGTGGGGATTAGTGAAGAGGGGGAGAACCATGTGCCCCTTGGAGAAATGGTGGGATATAAATGCAATAAAGAGAGTTCAAAGAGCTCCCGTTGCGGTGGGGGCACTACAAGGCACTTCCTGGTTTGGGGGCAGGGCTTACTGGCCACAGGTTGCTGACCCAAGCTGTTGCTGGGTCAACTTGCATGTAGCAAGTTTTGATGGACAGTCCAGCGTCCTTTATAAGGAAGCCACCCAGAGTGAGGTAAGCACTCTGGGCTGGAGCTTTGGATCTGATCGGAGGTTCCAGTTACGGTTGTATTGGCCTTGTGCTTCTTATTTCTGACTTGTTTGATTTATTTGGTTAAACTCAGCATTTGATCCTCGGATCGTTTTCGGTGGATTATTTGCAGTGGTTAATCCTTATTTTCTATATCTGAACCTATTCCTGTCCCCTCATATATCCCTACCTAGTCCCGACCCCCCCCCATTTTAGTTAATTCTCCCTACCCCACCCCCACCCCTTGGGGGGCTGTTTTTCCCTTTGGGGACCCTGCATACTCCCCCCAGTTAAGGCTGACCTGATAGTTGGGGGGCTAGTGTCTCCCGTCGCGTGCCCCCGCCGTCCTGGTGAGGCTCCGGGTCGTGCTGCCTTCGATTGGGCCGGCGCGGCCGTTCCTCGAGGCGGCGGCTGCTGCGCCGCTGGCCAGCCGGCCTCCCGGCGGCTCTCCCCGCCGCGGCTTTTCACGCTGTGGTCCCGGCTGGGGTTGGCCTCCTTGTGCAGCCCCCGCCTGTGTGGGGCGAGCGACGGCCGTTGCTGCGTCCGCGGCGGCGGTTCCCGCATCCGCGCAGCGGCCGGGGGTGCCGGGATAGGCTGTCCCGGCTGGGCTGCTTCCCCTAGCTCGCCCAGGCCTTGGAGAAGAGCGGCGCACTTAAGAAGGGGGTCGCAGGGCCGGCGCTGCCCACGCGGCCAGGCATTGGCCGCGTTGAGCCGACCTGCTCGTGCCCTGTGGGGCTGGACTGGCGTCCGGCTCCTCCGTAGTCGCCGCCATTTTGCCTTCTTCCTCAAGGCCGGTTGGCGGGAGCGCCATCTTCTGATCGTTGCTCTGGTGTTTGGGCGCCACCTGCTGGCCGTTGCTGGTATTGCAGCTAGGCTGGAAAATTTTAACACAGCTCTGCTTTGCTGCTCTTATTTTATTTTATGTTGATTATTGCAGTGGTGGGTGCTGCCTTGGTTTAATTGTTCCTTCCATTGAATTTATATCTGGGTAATTCGACTGGTTCTATAAGGTGTTTTAATTTATTTTATCTTATTCTATTTTGTTCTATTTTATTTTATTTTATTTTATTTTATTTTAATTCATTTTAATTTTATCTTATTACTCTATTTTAGTTTAATTTTTTTTAAAAATTTTATTTTATTTTATTTTATTTTATTTTATTTTATTTTATTTTATTTTATTTTATTTTGATTTTATTCAATTATTTAGTTTGGTTAATTTCTTGTATACGTGGATAGGCCAACTGTGCTTTCCAGTTAATTGCGGTTATTTATTTTCCTTTTTCCTTTAAATTGAATAAGTTTGGTGCCTAGTTCCTTATATTTGGTACCAGCTGCTGGAATTTGGGAGGGAATAGGGTTCGCTGTTCTCCTCCGGTTGTGTTAACAGTCAGGTTGTTCACTTCTGATTTTGTCTCCCCTGCGACCGTCCAGGATGTCCCAGAGGGAGGACACTCTGCAGGTGGCTGAGGCGCCATCAGCACAGGGAAGTGGTCAAGGTTCATCGCAGGCCTCGCTGTCATCCGGTGCCGCGGAGAAGTTGGAGAGAATCAGCAACGCCATGGCTAACCTATCGGGTGATCCTGTTGCGTTAGCGCGTTTTGAAACTGACCTGGAGGGTCTCTTGCTTCTTTCTTCCCAGGGTGCCGCACGTGAGGGGCCTTCTCAGCCTGCAGCCGCCTTAACCCCTGCGCTCGATTCTTCTAGCGTGGATGAGGACCTTCCTCTGGCCCAGGCTGCCGCGCTGGTGGCAGCAAGGAAGAAGGCCAAGGGGGCGGGGGGTGCAAAGCGGAAGTCCACTAGTGGGCGCACTGCCAAGGGTCTTGGCGCACCAGGGGGTGCCCCTAGGCAACGGCGTGCGCCCAGGAAAGGCAAGGCGGTGCCCTCACGCTCGGTGTCTTTTCCAGCTGTTGCAGGTACTTCCCGCCAGGTTCCCAGGATGGATGCCTCTTCGGATGATGGCAGCCCGGCGCCAGATGGGGGGTCCCCGGAGGCTGTCCGGTCGCGTAAAGGAGGGCGCGCGAAGGCTCAGCGCAAACGGACCACGGCGGGTGCAGCCAAGTCCGGCAGTTCTTCCCGCAGGCTGAGCTCTTCGGACTCTTCGGAGCCCGAGGGCACCGTCGCACGCCGCAAGAAATCTCCGCGGGCAACCACTTCTCGCCATCCTGACGTTGGGTCTGAATCATCCCCAGACGACAACTTGCTCATCCCGGCTAGACCATCCTCGGGGGGCAAGCGTCGCAAACATCGCAGCTGTTGCCACCGCTCCAAGAGACGGAAGCATGAGTCGTCCAGCGCCAGCTCAGGTACAACGCAGTCTTCCGACTCAGAGTCTGGGGACGAGCTTGGACTGTATTGGGGCTACGGAGAGGGTTCCCTAGGCTTGCCGAAATGGGCGTGGCAACGTAGGGCCAACTCTCATAGGGCCAGGTATGGGGCCCCACTGGAGTATCTGAATGGTCGCCCAGTTCCGGACACATTGGTTTCCACCAACAAGACCAGGGACATTGTCCCGGGCAGTCACCTGTCCTCCAGGATCCGGAATAGGATCTTGGAGGGCCGGTATGTGGACATATTTAAGTTGGCCCCTCCTGAGGATGCTCGCCTTGAGGCCGATGGGCCAAGTACTTCCTCCAGGAAGCGGGCCTCGGCGGCTAAGGTGGAAAGAACGTTTGAGAAATGGATGGACTGCTTCCAGGTATTTTCTGGGATCGTGGCGGCATCTTATCCCAAACGAGCTCTTCATCTGTCAATTTACCAGTCCATCGTAAGACTGGCCTTCACTATGGCTGGGGAAGCTGCTGCTCTGGCCTACGATAGGAAGTTCAGGGCTAGGGCCCATAAAATCCCTACGGCCAGGTGGGATAGGCAGGACGTAGGTCTCTGGGCCACGTGGGTGGCCCCATATGTCCAGAAGAAGGCTCCAGAGCAGCGGCCTTTTCGCCCATCAGCTTCAAAGGCGGCCAAGAGGTATTGCTGCTGGAGCTATAACAAGGGGAACTGTACTAGATCCCCTTGTAATTTCCCCCATGTGTGCGAGAAGTGCGGGGGAACACATCCGGCGACATCCTGCACCCGTGGTAATCGGCCCTTTCGCGGGGGCAGGGGAGGTGGGCAGCAGCCTGCAAGACAGGCCCCCTCTCAACCCGCCACAGGCACGGGTAGGTGAATCTGATTTCGCATTGGCACCAACTCCCATTCGATTACAACCCCTATTGTCGTGGCTGGCTAAATATCCTAATCGTAAAGCGGCTCTCTATCTGCGGGAAGGTTTTTCCCTGGGTTTCAGGATCCCTGTTTCAGCGAATCCCGTGGCAGGTAAACCTGTTAACCAAAAGTCAGTTCGAGAAATGCCGGAGGTGGCCAGGAGAAAGATAGGGAAGGAATTGGCGCTGGGCCGCATGGCTGGCCCTTTTGTTGATCCCCCTCTTCCTGGGCTGCACATTTCCCCCCTTGGAGTTGTGCCCAAAAAGGCGCTGGGTGAATATCGGCTGATTCACAATTTGTCTCATCCTAAGGGCACATCAGTTAATGATTCTATTCCCCCTGAGCTTTGTTCGGTGCGCTATGCGTCACTGGATGATGCTGTTAAAATGATTAGAAAATTTGGCCCCGGGGCCTTGCTGGCGAAATGTGACATTGAGTCTGCTTTCCGCCTGCTGCCGATTAATCCTCAGGATTTCTGGCTGCTTGGATTTAAGTTCGAGGGTGCCTATTATTTTGATAAAACGATGCCCATGGGTTGCTCTGTGGCCTGCGCAGCTTTTGAGGCATTTAGTACTTTTTTAGATTGGGCCTTGAGGTCTAAGACGGGCTTGCGGGGGGTCACTCATTATTTGGACGATTTTTTGCTAGCATCGAGTGGCGACTCTGGTGAGTGTTTGGCCCTCCTGCAGGCCTTTTCGGCCCTCACTGAGGAGCTGGGCGTCCCTCTGGCCACTGCCAAGACGGAGGGCCCGGCTACCCAGTTGGTTTATTTGGGTATTAGGCTGGACACAGTGGCACAGACTTCGAGCTTGCCGCCTGACAAAATTGTAACTCTAAGGACCATCATTGCTGAATTGCTCCCCCTGACTAAGGTGACGCTGCGTCAGCTTCAGTCTTTGCTGGGGCACTTGAATTTCGCGTGCAGGGTGGTGTCGCCGGGGAGACCTTTTTGCTCCCGCCTGGCAAGACTTACATCTGGCTTGCGGGCGCCTCACCACCACACGCGTCTGCCCCTTGATGTGAAGGAGGACCTCCGGAATTGGTTGACATTCCTACAGGAATACAATGGCGTGTCACTTTGGCAGGACACTTTGAACCTTCGCAATGATTTTCAGGTGCATTCAGACGCGGCAGGCTCATTGGGCTTTGGGCTATACTGGCAGGGCAGATGGTGTGCCATGCCTTGGCCGGTGGCATGGCAAGGGGAGGCGATTACACGGGACTTGACTTTTCTCGAGTTTTTTCCCATTGCAGTGGCCGTGCATATATGGGTTGAGGAATTCAAGGACAAACGTGTATGCTTTTGGACCGATAACCAGGCGGTGGTGAGCGTCCTAGCAAAGCAATCATCTCGTGCCCCCAGAGTGTCTTCCCTGCTTAGGGTTTTTGTGCTCCAATGCTTGCGTGCTAATATTGTTTTTTCAGCACGCTTCGTTCCGGGCCTCTCTAATGATATTGCTGATGCTCTATCCCGTTTCCAGATGGCCCGGTTCAGATCCCTGGCTCCGGAAGCGCGAGAGCATCCGGAGAGCTTTCCAGACCATCTGTGGAGCCTTGGAGACACTTAGCCATGCAGGGAGTAGCCTCTTCCGTTGCCCCTTCCACTCTTGCCTCATACACGAAAGCTTGGGCAGACTTTGCAGCGTTTCATGGTCTGCCTACTTCGGGCCGGCCTGCTTCGCCGCCATCGTCTGACATGGCGCTGGAGTACCTCACGCACCTTTTTGCCATGGGACGTGCGCCTAGGACCATCAGGATCCAGGCGGCGGCTATCTCATTTTTTGTCAAGCTTTTCTTTAATCAGGATCCTTGCGCCACATTTTATGTTCGGCAGGCGATGAAGGGCTGGGCCAGGATGGCTCCGTCTCAGTCGCAGGCCAGACACCCGGTCACCTTTTCCCTGTTAACTAAAATGCGAGCTATGCTTCGCGTGGTTTGTTGGTCACGCTTCGAGGCGCGCCTGTTTTCTGCGGCCTTTTCCCTGGCATTTTATGGGGCCCTGCGGGTTGGGGAAGTGGTCCTGGAAGCTTCCCAGCCTGGTGGCTCCAGGGGTTTGCTCTTGGGAGATGTGGAACTTTCTTCCTCGGAGGTGGGTGTCACCGTAAGAAACTCTAAGACCGACCAGTTGGGTCGGGGAGTACTCATGCGTCTGCCGGCTACAGGGAAGCCAGGCCCCTGCCCGGTGAGGGACACTGCCAAGTATCTGGCGGTGCGCCCTCCTGGAGCAGGCCCCCTTTTGGTCCATGAGGATGGCTTGCCATTGACCAGGCAGCAGTTTGCCAAGATTATGCGCAAGTCCATTGCTGCTTGTGGCCTTTCGGCTGCGGGTTACGCCCCTCATTCCTTCAGGATTGGTGCAGCCACGTCAGCTGCTCGGTGGGGGCTTTCCACCGACAGGATCAAGGAATTGGGGAGATGGAAATCCGACGCCTATAGGGGTTATGTTAGACGTTGATGTGTTTTTCATTGTTGGTTTTCTGTTCCCTTTAGGTCCTGCACCCGTGCGCATTTGGATTGTCGGGCACAGCATCGTGTACTGGGCCGGCGCCAGAGCTCGGGAAGCAGGGCTGTGGCCCAACCTTGGACTTTCACCACATGTTGTGGTTTCATGGTTGGGCAAAAGGGGCATGTTGTGGGAGGAGTTGATCCCGTTACTTCGCACTCGTGGAGCTAGAGAGGGTTCGCCTGACGCATTGGTTATACAATTGGGGGAAAATGATTTGCCATCCATAAAGTGTCAGGCGTTACGCCTCAAGTTCCAGCATGACTTGAGGGAGGTTGCTGTTTTATTCCCGCAGGTCAAGTTATTTTGGTCCCACCTGTTACAGCGTCGCTCCTGGCGAGGGGCACGTTCGGCTGTTGCGGTGGAAAGGGTTCGCAGACGCACCAATAGTGCAGCGGTCAGGGCGGTTATGGATGTGGGTGGGATTGTGATTACTCACCCAAATATTTCATGCAGGGATGACTCCCTTTACCGCCCTGATGGGGTGCACCTTTCTACTTTGGGAAACGACCTGTGGTTGGGGGCCGTTGGGGGGGCCCTGAGGGAGTGGCTGGATATGTGAGTGGTTTGGCGGTGAGCCGGTGGCTCGTGGCGGTTAGGCATTGGTTCAGTGGTATGGGTGGGCAAGGCCCACCCAGAAGTGATGTCGGAGTTGGGAATTCCGTTAAAGGAAGCCAGGGGCTCCACATTGCTAGTCCGGGCCCGGTGGGCTGCAGGGCCAAGCAGGAGCCCCTGTGGACCCCTGGGGAGGGGGAGGCGCTGATTTCACCAGCCTCCCTTAACTCTCCCCAGTTAATGGTTTCCCTTCGCTGACAAGTGGTCAGCTCTGTCCAGCCGGACAGATAGTCTTGCTGACTAGGGTCAGCCCTGTCCAGGAGGACAGTTTGGAACCAATGCCTATGCAACCACTCACGTGTTTTGTATTCAATAAAGTTGTGGCCAAAATATGCCCATAAACCCAAACCAAATTTGATGTTTCCGGTGTGAGTTATTTGGTGGGAGTGATTGGGTGCCCTACACACGCAAAGAGAGTTCAAAGAGCTCCCGTTGCGGTGGGGGCACTACAAGGCACTTCCTGGTTTGGGGGCAGGGCTTACTGGCCACAGGTTGCTGACCCAAGCTGTTGCTGGGTCAACTTGCATGTAGCAAGTTTTGATGGACAGTCCAGCGTCCTTTATAAGGAAGCCACCCAGAGTGAGGTAAGCACTCTGGGCTGGAGCTTTGGATCTCCCACCCCCCCTCCCTGGTATAGGATGGTGCTTGACCTTGCTGTGCCGGTCAGGGGTCGCCTCTATTGAGGGGCCTGGTAGGAATTTTGTCCAAGTGGCGCAATTGGCTCTTGCCACTTGGTTTTTGCCTACTATACAGCAAATAGTCACAACTTGTAAGGTTGGCGGTTAGGCATTGGTTCAGTGGTATGGGTGGGCAAGGCCCACCCAGAAGTGATGTCGGAGTTGGGAATTCCGTTAAAGGAAGCCAGGGGCTCCACATTGCTAGTCCGGGCCCGGTGGGCTGCAGGGCCAAGCAGGAGCCCCTGTGGACCCCTGGGGAGGGGGAGGCGCTGATTTCACCAGCCTCCCTTAACTCTCCCCAGTTAATGGTTTCCCTTCGCTGACAAGTGGTCAGCTCTGTCCAGCCGGACAGATAGTCTTGCTGACTAGGGTCAGCCCTGTCCAGGAGGACAGTTTGGAACCAATGCCTATGCAACCACTCACGTGTTTTGTATTCAATAAAGTTGTGGCCAAAATATGCCCATAAACCCAAACCAAATTTGATGTTTCCGGTGTGAGTTATTTGGTGGGAGTGATTGGGTGCCCTACACACGCAAATAAACATTGCATTGCTGCTCCTTTCCGAGAGAGAGGAGGAAAACACTAGGGAGTGTGAAGAGTTAATTTACATGCTCAGTTTGAATAGGTCTGATGGCAATAAAACTAATTAGGGTAGTGCCAAGCTGACTGTGGCTGCCCTCCACTCCTAATCTATCATTAAGAAGCTCATTTTTCAAAGGAACCCAGTGGGAGGAACAAAACAATATAGTGTGCGTGTGTGCGTGTGTGTGTGTGTGTGGCAGGAGGGCTTGAACAAACACCAACCGTGTTGTGGAATGAAATGTATAAGTTAATAAAGGGGCTACCAGTACCTAGCGGGCATCCCTTATTGATCGGTGGTGCATTGTAGAATACACAGAGCCATTACGCTCCATCCATCAACGTGGCCTTCCGGGACCAAGAAACTCTACGAGAGAGAGAAAATACCGACGAATGTGCTTTTGCAGCTCAGATTATGGCCCATAACACTGTCTGGCTTCTTTGAGCAGCTGCAACTCCATCTTCTCTCGCACTTTCTCTCTACCTGATCAGGGGTGGGGAACCTTTTTCAGTCCAGGGGCCACATTCCTGTCTGGGCAACCTACTGAGAGCCACATGCCAGTGATGGGCGGAGCCAGAGGTGGGTGGAGCAAGGAATGCAAATTTTACCTTTGTACAGTAGCCATACACGCGCGCGCGCACACACACACACACACACACACACACACACACACACACACACCACTATCCTCCATCCAGATAAGGAAGAGGCATGGTCAGGTCTGCAGTAGTAGCTGGTTTCCTATGTTGGCAGGGCATTGGACTAGATCAGGCATGGCCAAACTCGGCCCTCCAGATGTTTTGGGACTACAGTTCCCATCATCCCTGACCACTGGTCCTGTTAGCTAGGGATGATGGGAGTTGTAGTCCCAAAACATCTGGAGGGCCAAGTTTGGCCATGGCTGGACTAGATGATCCTTGAGGTCCCTACTGACTCAATGATGTTATCCCCCATGAAACCCCTAAGACAGCCTGCCCTCAGATGTGGTGGAGGTTGCTGCTCTCTCACCAATGTTGAAGTAAGATCCATATGCCAGTCTAGACACAAATAAGCAAAGGAAGCTGCCTTATTCTGTATCACACCATTGGCCCACCCTGTTGAGGATTCTCTACACTGATTGGCAGTGATTTCAGGCAGACGCCCCCTCCCAGCCCAAATATGTTAGCGATTGAACCTGGGACTTTCTGCACATAGCTGTCAACCCTCCCTTTTGGGGGGAGAAACTCCCTTATTCCAATGCCGTTTCCAGCTGCTATCCCGGATTGTTGATATCCCTTAAATTTCCTGGATTTCAAAGGAAGCAGCTCCTCTCCCTCCCTGCCGGCCAGGGAGGCTCCTCAGCTGCGTTGCTCGGCTGCCAATAAGGAGTCTGAGACCGACTGGGGGCGGAGCTTGCATGCCTTGTGCAGCCAGCCCCTCACGCCCAACCAGCCAGCCAGCCTGCCTGCTGTCTACGCGCTCGCTCTTTCGCTCACCCGTTAGCGCAGCCACTGGAGCGCAGGGTGGCGAGGCTACTTGGTGCCATTGCACTGCCCTCGCGGCATCCCTTATTTTCAAATCCGAAAGTTGGGGGGAAATCCCTTATTTTCAAATGCGAAAGTTGACAGCTATGTTTCTGCATGCTGAGCTATGGCCCTTTCCCAAGTATAATTCCCCACATAGTTGGATTCTATATGTGGGATGGAGGCAGCAAAAGGTCTTGGACCGACCCAACCTTGAGAGCCAGTCTCTTTGGGCACATGCCAGTTTAGAATGATTATGCTGCTCTACGGTCCACAATTTGTGGCTGAGCTATTAATGCAATCCTGGGGGAATCCATTTATTTACCTATCAAAGCTCTGTTACCTGATGACCGTAAGCCAAATGACATAAGAGGAAGTGCCATGGCTGAGTGGCAGAGCATCTGCTTTGAATGCAGAAGGCCCTAGCTTCAATTTCCAGCATTTCCAGGCAGGGCTAGGAGAAGCCCCAGGTTGAAATCTTGGACAGCTTCTGCCAGACAGTGTAGACAATATTGAGGTAGATGGAGCAATTTTCTGGCTCTGAATAATAGCTTCCTATATTCCTATGTGTTGAAAATATATTAACAGCATCTGAATTGCTCCTGTGCTGCTGATAAAGGAGATTTCATTTGGCATCTTAGATGACTTGTAGTCAGTGAGTTAACAAAAACAGAGGGGGGGAGGCCACCCTAGGATCCAGTCAATTAAAAAGAACTTAATAATGGCCTTTGGACTGTATAGAAAATTATCTTCTTTTAATTATTTAATTAGCCTGGGGGATACTTAATGAGCGTTGCAAATGCTCCTTTGTAATGTGCCACTTACAGCAAGCCCAGGACACAGGTGAATGAGCATAATGTACACAACATCCCGGCTTGATTATTAATGCTTCCAAATATGTTTTGCTGCCAAGCTTGTGCCGCCGCCTAATGATGTGGCTGTTTGACTGTTGGGGTCTGCAAACAGCAAACGGAGAGATGATGAAATGGCGAGCAGAGGACAGGAGGAACGGGAAGGTGCAGAGGCAAAAATATGTTAGTTTGGAGGGTGGCTGTGCCATTTGTTCATTCAATCGTTCATTCATTTATCAAAGTATTTCTGTGCTGGCATATCATAAGATTGCAGGGCAGTCTACAACATCAAAACATAAAACACCAATTTTAAAAAAGAACCTGACACTAACACAAAAACCTTGCACAAACACTATGCAAGAGAACAAAAGATCATTATCCCTCTCCCCTCTCTTTTCCTCCAACTGCACAATGGTCTATGACAATAGAGTCTCATGCCAAGTGTAAGCGAAGTGTGAGAAAGACTCAATGAATTGTAATTGGAGACGCTATATGTACTTTTCCTTGTTTATTTGTTTGTTTTGAAACACACAAAAAGCTTTAATAAAAACAAATCTAAAAATAAAAAGACAGATAGTCATTAAGGTGAGTGACTCATGAAAAATCAAAATTAAAGAGCGGCAGAGAAAGTTTTCAAAGGATGCCTGAAAGTCAAAAGTGAGGCTGCCTGCCACATCTCTGCTGGAAGAGTGTTCCAGGGAACCAGACAGAGGGCCTTCTCGGTAGTGGCACCCTCCCTGTGGAATGCCCTTCCAGCAGATGTCAAGGAAATAAGCAGCTATCCTATTTTTAAAAGACATCTGAAGGCAGCCCTGTTTAGGGAAGTTTTTAATATTTAATGCTGTATTGTTTTAACATTTGACTGGAAACCACCCAGAGTGGCTGAGGAAACTCGGCCAGATGGGCGGGGTAAAAATAAATTATTATTATTATTATTATTATTATTATTATTATTATTATTATTATATTCCACGGCACTGGACCAGCAACACTAAATGCCCAACTTCTGATTGAAGCCGGTTGGGCCTTGGTAACACAAGGAACCAATGGCAGCACTTCTTCAGATGGTCTCAGTGATCAAACTGCAATGTAAGGGCTCAGGCAGTCCTTATCAACACCTTGAACCTAGTCTAGTAGCATCATTCAAATGCCCGCATCAGGATGTTGTGCCCCTGTCAAGAGACCTTGCAGGCTACAAAGCTGGCACCTTCCCATGAGACCTCCATTGACTCAATCTGTCCTTCTCCAGCAAGAGTGCAGCACCATGCCCAGCAGCAGAGCTGATGTGGCGTAGTGGCTAGAGCTTTGGGCTAGGACCTGGGAACCAGGGGTTCAAATCCCCACTCTGCCAAGGACCTCACTGAGAGATCTTGGGCCAGTGGCTGTCTCCCAGCCTAAACTACCTTGCAAGGATAAAATGGGAAGACCTAGATCCGAGTGGACCATCTTGAACTCCTAGGAGGAAAGCTGAGGGGATTATCATCGAGAACATTTCACAGATAAAGTAGGAACGTAACACCCCCATCTTACCAAGGCCTACACCCTAAGCTGCCCATCACAACCTCTCTTTCATGTGGCTGGAAACTGCTTTATGTAAGGGGTGTTGAGATGAACCCTTCTCATTGAATGTATGTAGGACGATTCTGAAATAAAAGGTTCCTGGCCATAACAACAAACATCTCCTTTGCTCAAAAGGCAGATGTGTCATCTAAGGAAACAAGGTGATCTTGGCAGCTGAAGGACAATTGTGCATCTGACACCCTCTTAGCTGGCAAGCAGGTGTTAACCACAGGAGCCCCTGTCATTCGTTTCAAGAACATCTCTTTGGCTGCTCTCACAAAGCACATTTTTTCCCTTCCTCTAATCCAATATAAACCATCTTGTTCCAGACCGTGACTCTCCCCTTCTCCCTTGTTGGCTTGTAAATCAGATGTTCAGCTCCTCCGGATCATTAAATACTCTAATACACTGTGTCTTTTGAGGCTGTGTTTGCTTTAGCACATTGTTTTCTTCTCCAGCATATGCCGGCAATATCCCCTCCTCGCTTCTACATTGTTCATTGCATTACAAATGTTCAAACTTTCTTGCTTTCCATTTTGTAAGAGCATATATCCTTCCCTTCCCTTCCTTCCTTCCTTCCTGCCTTCAAATTCCGAGAATGTTACATGCATCACTGTCAAGGACCAATACTCATTCCTAATCGAATCCAGTGGGTTCAGGCCATTCTTTTATTCAAATACAACATTCAAAGTGACAGTGTGGTGTAGTGGTTAGAGTCAGTGGTGGCTGGTGCCTAGTGGGACTGATGGGGCAGAAGGCAGGGAGACCAGCGGTAAGTCGTGCCAGGGCCAATGACAGGCAAGACCACCCCCTGGACTGATTGTAAGTCAGAAGGAAGGCAGGTTCCGGTGGGGCAGTGCCCCATTTGCTCAAACAGACCAGCCTCTACTGGTTAGAGCATTGGACCAGGATCTGGGAGGTCAGGGTTGAAATCCCCACTCAGCCATGAAGCTCACTGGGTCATTTTTCTACTCTTAAATTCAATGCTCCACATTTTGAAGCAATTTGTGATTACAGAGACATTGTCAGGGACTGGGCAGAGAAGGAATGATGGAGACCGTCTCCCTATCCTGACCCTTCCAGCGAGGAGGAAGAGGAAGACAGGATAGATTTACAACAGGGGGTTGGGGGATGTAGCAGCTCAGAGGCAGATGAGGGGGAAAGGTGGGAAATCATGGGAGAGCCAGAGCAACACCCAGCTGACACGTTGTCATTAGAAAGCATCTCAGACCCTCCATCTCCCAGAACCTGGCGAGCCTTAAAAGTAGGAGAGCAAAGAGCTCAAAGACAGAGGGCACGTAGCAGCACCCGTAGAAGTGATGAATGAGGATGCGGGAGAGACAGGGGTGGAGATTCACTCGGGACAATGCCATCATCCAAGAGGCTGGGTTCTATAGCCTCTCTCTGTAAAGACTGAAATAAAAAAGGACGGTAAGAAACTTTTCCTTGTCTTTATACTTTCTTGGGCAACCAGCCAGGAGCCGCTGACAGCATCCTGACAGATAGATATATATATCCTCATGGAAAATCATCAGCATTTTCGTGCAAATTTATCCTAATAAACACATTCTTATATGTAGTTTTGACTAATGTACATATATTTTGAAGCCTCTCCAGGAAGAAAAGGTTCCAGTTACAGGTAGATAGCCGTGTTGGTCTGTCATAGTCAAAACAATATAAAAAAATTCCTTCTAGTAGCACCTTAGAGACCAACTAAGTTTGTTCTTGGTATGAGCTTTCGTGTGCATGCACACTTCTTCAGATACACTGAAACAGAAGTCACCAGACCCTTATATATAGTGAGTAATACCTTCTGAGTAATACCCCTCCCCACCCTCTCACTATATATAAGGGTCTGGTGACTTCTGTTTCAGTGTATCTGAAGAAGTGTGCATGCACACGAAAGCTCATACCAAGAACAAACTTAGTTGGTCTCTAAGGTGCTACTGGAAGGAATTTTTTCATTTTGTTTTGAGGAAGAAAAGGTGTCATTGTAAAACAGGGCCTCCAAATCGCATCCCAGCAACGTAGCCCAGAAGGTCGGTGATGTTGAATAAATTTGAATGAATTTAGAACGTTAGGTGTGCTCTGGTTCACAGGTGATAGAGTGTGTGTGTGTGTGTGTGTGTGTGTGCGTGCGCGCGCGTGCGTGTGCGTGCGTGCGTGCGTGCGTGCGTGTGTGTGTGTGTAAAAAATACTTGCTTCAGTCATAAATCACTTTAGGACTTTCTGGGAAAAACCTAAATCCTAAAACTAGCTGCTACACAAAACATCTCTCTGACACCTCAGGCCGCCTCATGGTAGGGCTAGTTCTGAACAGATGAGCTTGATCTGGGAAAGTACATATCCAAAAGCAGACTACAAGGTATAGATTCAGAAACCATTAAAAGCCCCAGAATTCTTGCCATGACTGAGAACATCTTCAGCATCAATACTGTTTAGAGAAATGCTTAAGCAATTAAATTTTCTTGCAAATGCAGCAGGCCTTTCCAGCTCTCCTTTCTTTCTTTAAACAAAGTCCCAAATGACGCATGAAGGATGATACGCTAATGTAGAATATGGTCCCAGAAAGCACACCTGTGGCACATTGAATAAAAAACAGCCTCTTTCCCATTAGACAAATCTCCTGGAATTAAGCCGGATAAAGACTCTTGGATAGAGTTTCTGGCTGATCCAACTCACAAAAGATTTCCTATCTGTTAAATGGAACTGATTTATTCATTATGTGCCGGAAGCCAATTTTTACCACCTTGGTTTGCAAAAAAAAACCTTCAAGCTGAATTTGCAAAGGGCAACATGACATCTGGGGAGAAGGACTCCTTGGAACGGAATTGTTGTGCCTAGAATGGTACTAGATTGATGTATTTGTATTTAATATGCATTGCATTCAAAACAGTTAAGGTTTAAACAGTTTTTTGAAAAATGATTCATTTAATGATGGGTGTTCCCGATAATAATAATATAATAATAATAATTTATTATTTGTACCCCGCCCATCTGGCCGGGTCCCCCCAGCCACTCTGGGCGGCTTCCAACAAACACTAAAATACATTAAAATATCACACATTAAAAACTTCTCTAAACAGGGCTGCTTTCAGGTGTTTTCTAAATGTCAGGTAGTTATTTATCTCTTTGACATGGGATGGGAGGGTGTTCCACAGGGCGGGCGCCACTACCGAGAAGGCCCTCTGTCTGGTTCCCTGTAGCTTTGCTTCTCGCAGTAAGGGAACCACCAGAAGGCCCTCGGCGCTAGATCTCAGTGTCCGGGCTGAAGTAGCAAGAAAATAAGCATCTTGGGGAGCCTGGGTCCAAATCACTTTGGGGTGCCACCTCCACATGACCACAGTGGAGCCTTTCTGATCCCCACTGCCTTGGCCACTAAGCAGAAATGTTGGAATCTAAGTTATAAGGGATGCATCTACTCTCACTAGAAAAAAATTAAGATTTCACATTTACAGTGCTGCATAAAGGTGTTATTGTTTCAGTACAGTTTGGGGCCAGAATGCGTAAAAGATCATCTCTATTATCACAGCGTTCTGCAGGAAAGGCCATCCTGTCTGTTTCATCATGTGGGATGTAACATTACAAAAGCTATCAAATACAACATTTCCTGTTTGCCCAGAGTGGACACACGGGAATGTTGCTCCAGCCAGGAGGACCTCTTGTCACACCTGGTCTCACAGTGGTGTCCAAACTTTTTTCAAAGAGGGCCAGATTTGATGAAGTGAAGGGCCATGTGTGAGGGCTGACCAAAGGGCAAACCAAAGTTGTTTTTAGGATTGAAGTTGTTGAGCTTATTTTAGGATTGAAGCTGTCGAGGTTCTTTAAGTATTTTACCCTTAAAGTATGGATATGTGATATGTGATATTTCTTTTGTATGGATATGTGATTTTAAAACAATAAAGTTTATTTTAAACACACACACACACACACACACAAAAGACTGTTGTTTTTGGTGGTGCCACACTGAGAGCCAGTGTGGTGCAGTGGTTAGAGTGTTGGACTAGGACCTGGGAGACCAGGGTTCAAATCCCCACTTGGCTACTGAAGCTCATTGGGTGACCTTGGGTAGTCACTGCCTAACAGCCTAATAATAATAATAATAATTTTATTATTTATACCCCACCCATCTGGCTGGGTTTTCCCAGCCATTCTGTGTGATTCCAGCATCTATAAAAACATAATAAGGTGTCAGACATTAAAAACTTCCCAATACAGGGCTGCCTTCAGATGCCTAACATTGTGGACTATGAATGCGATAAATAAAATATAAATAATATAATAAAATATAAATAAATAAATAGCTGCACATTCAATCTGCAGTATATTTTAAAGAATATTTATTCATCTGTTTGTTTGTTTATTGCACAATCCTTTCTGAAGCTCCCATTTGTGCACTGGCTAATGGGGGGGGGGAACACACCCCGAAATCTGCATAATCGCTCTAGAGTTTTAGATGTTCTCCGGTGGAATGATACCTCATTAAGATTCTTGTTGGTGCCTTGTTGCATTTTATTAAGGACTTTGGTATTTCAGCACTTAAGCACTTTAATATTTTTATGGCTACTCCACAGGAAGTATTGATTTGCTGCTTGGTAACCTTGGCTGGCTTCACGATGTGCCTGGGCAAGCAGATCAACAAATGGGGCAAAGGAATGGATGCCTCTGCAGAATCATCGAATTGCAGAGTTGAAAGGGACCACGAGGGTCATCTAGTCCAACCCCCAGCAAGTGGGTGGTGTGCACAGGAGATAATTTTAAAGTTGTAGGCACAAAACACTACAACTTGATTTTTGTGGGCTTCATTGTGTGGGGACTACAGTGTTGTGTTTAGATAATGAATGTGGGGTGGGGTGGTTGCACCCCCCGGCAGGGCGACGATCGGATCGTGTACCCTGCCTAAAAAAAGGTCAACAACTAACAACTCTGGGGAACCTTTCCTTAAAAAGGTCAACAAATTTGGGGTCCCCCCCTTAAAAAAGGTCAACAACTCTGGGAAACGGGGGTGGGGCAGAGAGATCTTTGCACTATGGCGCCGGATATGCTTAAGGCGGCCCTGTCAGGTGCCAAAATGTTGTGTTCCAAAGTGTTACTGATTGCGATTATGAAGGTAAAGTATTGCAACCATGTCTAGTAGCCATTGTTTGCCTTCTCCTTCATTGTCTGATCCTCCTTTAAAGCCATCCAAGTTGTTAATATACTGCAGTGTCAAGACCAGACTAGGACCCAGGTGTCCAGGGTTCAAGTCCCCTCTTGGCTACAGCCCCAGACAGAGGGTGGGCCATATGGGCCACTTGGCCCAGGCCTCTGATTCCAAAGGGGGCCTCGGTCAGCATATTCACAATCGCTCACCTGAGGTGAATGTAAAAAATCAGAAAGAAAAAAACCCCAGAAAACGCAAAGGGCGGGAGGGTGGTGCGTTTCAACCTGCTAATAGAGCCTTCTGGTTGTGTTGGGGAGGTGAGGGATTGTGAATACGCCCTCGGTAAGCAAGTAAGGTCTTAGTCAAGTCAAGTGTTTGTGATGGTGGATCATGTTTTTCATGCTGTTAAAAGTTGGCAAGTTTTTGTTTGAAATCTTGTTTGCCAAAAATTTAAACCACGCGTAACTTAAAGATAAGTGTGTTGACTTTCTTATCACTATTTTTTTTTTTTTGAAAATGATGAAAAATTGATGAAGATGTGGCCATTTGTTTAAAATTTTGTTGACTAGGCCAGGAATATTACTTACACCCGAGGAGTACATGAGGATAAAATTTGGTGGAAACCATGTTTTTTAAAGAAATAGTGGCTTACGAGCAATAATGGCTTTCTCACAAGCATGCATCTTTTTTAAGAGTAGAAGAAGATAATAAACAATAGTCAAAGTTGTCTACTTAAAAATAGATTTTTAAATACATTTTTGAACTATTAAAAATTGTATAATACATTTTTAAATGAATAATGTGTTTATTGCAAAATGTATTTAAAATTATAATACATTATAAAAAAATTACGTTATCAGAGATCCCCAGGGTAAAAAAAAAGGGGGGCCACATTATCTACCTGGCCCGGGCCTCTGCCTGGCTCTGCAAGGGCCTGCTTGGCTATGAAGCTCCCTGGGTGACCTTGGACCAGGTTTGGGGCTCTCAGCCTAGCCTACCTCACAGGGTTATTGTGAGGATAATTTGGAGAGATGAATTGCATCTTGTACACCACTTTGAGTTCCTCAGAGAAAAGATGGAGTTTTCATGTAATAATACAATAAAGCACCAAAAGAGGCCTCTAGGTGCACAAACTTGTTTTAAAAAGATGCCTAGAGGTGGCGAATGTGGGTGAGCACCCAGGTAGAGAGAGAAGGTGGCTCAATGAAGCTCCCACAAAATTTTTTAAAAGAACATTCAACCCACAGGAACTTATAATACGTGACCAAATGATGGACCACTAGCCAGCCAACACCTGGGCAAACAGGTGAGTTTTAAGGAGGTGCCAGAAACTGGACCACAGTCCTGGCCTGCCTTATTTTCTCCATTATCCAGAGGGATGCAAAGCTGGGAGGATTTGGGGGGACTCTTAAGGAGAGCCTAGATCCAGCTGCCTGAGCCTTCTGCTTGGGGGTAAATGCAGGGCTGGGCCAGACGCTTGGCAGCTTCCTGAAGTTGCCCAGTGGTGACATGGGCCTGGCAGAGAGAGTGTTCCTGGAGCCCAGAGCCCATTGGCTCCAGTCCTTGGCCAGGCTCTGACCTCACAACCAGCTGTGGAATCCTGCGGAATGTTTTGTTTCCTAGGAGGCCAGGTGAGTTCTTTGAAAGGATCCCTGGGTCAGTTGAAAGCCAGTTGGATCAGTTAGCAGCCCATAAAACAGCAGTCCTTCTTTTCTGAATTTGAAAGCTGTTTGACTGACTTTCTGGGCCTTTTTGGTTCTGGAGATCTTTAGCATTATGTGCCGCTGGTGGCATAGAAGGTAAAGTCATGGGCAAGAGGGGAGGCATCCTGAAGATTCGTGCCCCCGCCACATGCCTAGTTTTTAAAGATGCTCCTTGGCTATTTGACCTTTCTAACCCACATGCTGTGTTACATGAGCCAGCAATTTTCCTAGGGAGTTTTCTGATGAATTTTCTGAGTTTCCTTTTTTGTCACCATCCAAATTGCAACAGAATTGCAACAGTTGGAGTCCCGTAGCAACATCTGGAGGGAACCAGGTTTGGGGAGGCTTGAAGGAGAAAACATCAGGGTAATTTAGCATCGAAATGCTGGGTAACTAGCCAGGGGTTTATCCTGGCTCTCATCAGGAGTAGCCAGAATCAGCCACTCGCAGTCCAAATTGGAAAGTGGAGCAGAGGACCTTGTTAGTCATCTGCAGGAGAGCAGCCCTGGGGATCAGCTCTGCACTCTTTGCAAAATGAGAAGTAACTGGCAGTGCCTTTTGTCTGTTTAAAAAGTTGTAGCGACTTGGCACAGAGAGAGTTAGGTTAATTTTTTAATAATTTTATTTATAATTTTCATTTATATTACAATAGTTCAACTATAATTCTAACATTTTGAACCTCGACTTCCTTCCCCCTCTTTCTGTGGTTCCTTATATTTATTTTCACATTTTCTGCATACTCCAAATTATCTTAACTCATTCTTTTAATCATCTAATCTCACATATATTTTTGAAACTGTAGGTTTTTGCAATAATCCCGCCAATGTCTTAATCTGTTTACAGTTTATTTGTAAATCTTCAATAAACCATTTCCATTCCATTATAAAAAGTTTAGTGTCTTATTCTTATTATTCTTTAGTTTCTTATTCTTCCGGTAAGCTTTGCCATTTCTGTATAATCCATTAGTTTTACTATCCATTCTTCTTTCGTTGGGACATCTACTTCTTTCCATTTTTTGGCAAATAATATTCTTGCAGCTGTAGCTGCATATATAAATACATTTCTGTACTGTTTAAGTAGTTCTGATCCAATAATTCCCAAGAGAAAAGCTTCTGGTTTTCTTACAAATGTTATCTTAAACATATTTTCAATTCATTATATATCATTTCCCAGTAAGCTTTGACCTTATTACAAGACCACTGCATGTGAAAAAAATGAACCTCTCCCCTGCCCCCTTCCTTCCTCCCCCCCAGTTTGTTGTGCCTGCAAGCGAGGAGCTCCGGCAGGCCATCCTCAACAGCAGCCTGCAGCAGGCCAGGGCCCTGGAGGTCCTCACAGCAAAGCAGCAGAGGGATGCTCGCTTCCGGCGTGTCATCCAGGTAAGCTGCGTGAGAAGAGGAGGCTGAGCTCACGGAAGGGGCCTTCTCAGCTGCTGGCTGGGCACTGTCCCTGGGGGGAGGGGCAGGAGGCCTGCCCTCTTCTCCCTGCTGCCCACTCCCTGGGCAAATGCAAAAGTGCAGGAGAACCAGCCAGATGGTGTAGGTTAGGGGGCAAACTCTAGTTCCTTACCACCCCAATCTCCAGGTGGTGCAAGATTGCAGGGGTTCCGGGGACTTTCCCTGGGTTTGGTGTCCTTGGAATGAGGGGCAACCTCCTGTCTCACAGCGGCCGCCCAGCTGCCCCAAAGGAGAAGCCCCATAGCAAGCAGGAGCTGAGCAGCAAGGCTCACCCCACTGGTTTTGCTGTTTGTGACCCTGGAGGTGGCCGACTCTCTCTGGTGTCCAGTAACATGTTGTCTGTCTGCTTCCTTCTCTGCCTTTCCCAGGAAATTGAGAGCAGCCCGGAATGCCACCACCGCCGGCTGACCGATTTCCTGGGTTGCGAGCTGCAGCGCCTGGCCAGTTACCCTCTGCTGCTGAGTAAGATCATCCAGCACACCAATGGTATGTCTCTCCTTCTCCATATCTTTGTGTGTTGGGTGCAGTGAGGAGGGTGACCCCGGAGAGCTGCATCTCTCCATCTCTGTGCCCCCCCTCTCTTACCTCTTCTCTCTGCACCTTCAGAGTCCACCTATGAGCACCAGTGCCTTTGCCTGGCCCGGGATGAGGTCAAGGGGATCCTGGAGGGCGTCCAGGAGGAGCTGCGGCAGGCAGAACAACACCGCCAGTTGCAGGCGTATCAACAGCGCCTGGACGCCCGAGCTCTTCGCAAGAGCACCCACCCACTGGCCAGGGAGTTCCAGGTAGGGCCTCCTCTTCGCCCTCCCCTCCAATCCCTGGCCTTGATCTGCTATTCCCCTATGTGAAATGCTGCCTTTTTCTGCCCCTCTGTGCAGAACCTTGACCTCACGGAGCACAAAATCATCCTGGAGGGGCCTCTGCAGCTGCGCGTCAGCGATAAGAAGACTGTGGGTAAGTGGAAAAAGCAACCTCTCCTGCCATGGCACACCCACGTGGCACAGGCCTCTCGGAGTGGGGGGCTTTGCCATTTAGACTCCCCTTTTCTAGTAAGGCAGGAATCAAAGAGGGGAGGGCTTGTTGCTTCATGACAGAAAGACTCTGGAGTCTAAAAGCCTTGGAGAGCCACTGCTGCCAGCGAGAGGAGACAGGGCTGAGCTAGACAGACCAAGCAAAGGTCGCCAGGCAGCTTTCGAAAAGATTAAGAGAACGAAGCAGTTTTAGAACACAATCCCTAAAACAAAGTAGAGCCTTAGCTGTCAAAACAGCCAACTCTCAGGAGCATTTAGAGCTCTCAAGCCACAAGCCACAGACCACAACTCTCCCAGAGAGACCGTGGAAGAAGGGCCCTTGTAGCTCCATGGCAGAACACCTGCTTGGCATGCAGAAGGTCCCAGCTTCCATCCCAACGGCATCTCCGGGTAGGCCTCGGGGGAAGACTGCCTGCCTGGGGTCCTGGAGAGCCACTTCTGCCAGTCAGAGTAGACAAGACAGGGCTAGATGGACCCAAGGGCCTGATTTGGTCGAGCCTCCTTTGTCCCTCTGACCTGCTGGGCCTTTGGCCTGATTCTGCAGCCTGGCACCTAGGTGTTCTCCTCAGGAACAGTGGAGCAGGTGAGCAACAACCCCTCTCTCTGTGTGTGTTTGTGTCTCTTAGGCCTGCTCGTCCTGCTTCTGGAACATCTTGTAGTATTTCTGAAGCCAAAGGGACGGCGGATGAAATTGAGGTGCTTCAAAAGGAAGGCAGGGGGCTCGCCTTTAAGCCCCGTGGTTCCGCTGGAGACCACCCTCATCCGCCCTGCAGCCACAGGTAAGAAGGGGGGGGCATAACACCACCACTCTTCACGACACTGTGAGGACCCTTCTTCCAGCTGGTCTCTTTTCTCTACTCAGATCCAACATCATTTTTTCTGGTATACCTTTCGGAGGAGGAACCAGAAATCTATGAGCTGGTGGCGTCCAGCCCCTCCGAGAGGATCAGGTAAGATGTGTGCCTCTTATTCATCCCTCTATTGGGGGGGACACACACCTTAAGTGTAAAAAGGCAAGGTAAAGGTGTGTATTGTGTGTGTGTGTGTGTGTGTGTGTGTGTGTGTGTGTGTGTGTGTGTGTGTGTTTTCAAACTGGCAAATGGAAGCCCCTCCTTTGTTCTCTTTGGGGCTTTAAGAGAGTCTCTCTCTGTCTCCCCTCTTCCCGTTTTTCCTGCCAGGTGGATGCAGCATCTGGAGAGGGCGGCAGTGGCCACAGAGAAAGCCATAATCATGCCCTGCAGGCAGCCCCGCCAGACGCCCCTGTGCACCCCCCCTTGTGGCGGCTGCCCTCCTTCTCAGAGGCCCCTAACCCCCCCAGGCTCCCCTTTTTACAGGAGATAGATGAGGAACGATGGGAGAGATACACCTCAGAGGCCTCCCAAACCATCTCCTTCTCCATCTGTTGAGATCAGCAACTGATGAATATTTTTCCGAGTCTGACGTGGCTCTTCGGCGAAGCTCAAGCACTCTGATCTGAAGATGTGCTATGTTAACTATGACAGTTTGTTTCCAGCCCCTTTAATCCCCGCTTGCCTGGAGTTCAAGTAGGCATCTAAATATGCAACCGGCAGTGGAATATGAGCAGAGCATCAGCCCGCTGGTTCTGGCTGCTGGGAATATAGATGACCTTGAAATCGAAGAACTGGGACCATCGGATCTGGCGCTGATTCAGCTTCTTGGCTGACTGGAGATGTTCTAGATTCCGATGATCTGTCCAAACTTCAACTGGATAACTGCCCCCCTCTAACAAACGATGCCACATCTCAATGGCCACTTCAACAGCCAATAGTTCCTTGTCTCAAATGCCATAATTCCGCTCTGCCGGTTGAATTTTTCGGGAGTAGTACCCACAGGGGTAGAATGTTGAAGGCTGTGGGTCGGCCTGCAGTAGCACCGCCCCTACAGCAACATCCGAGGCATCGGTTTCCACCACAAACGGCCATGTTGGGTCCGGTTGCCTAAGGATGGGCTGTGAAGCAAACACAGCCTTCAAGGCATCTAATGCCTCCTGAGCTGCACCGTCCCAGACTTTTTCTGAAGGAGGACGGTCAGACGTGCTGTCACCTGAGCAAAGTGCAGGGTGAACGAAGAATTGTAGTTCGCATATCCCAGCGGGCGCTGCACCTCCTTGGGGTTATGGGGAGGCTGCCAGGACAAAATAGTCTCCACCTTGCCAGGGTCCATGGCAATGCCATCAGCTGGACTTGCTAAACTCGCACTCCGAGAGCTTGGCGAACAGGCAATGCTCTTATAATCTCTGCAGCACGGTGCGTACATACTGCTCATGGTCAGTGGCCAAAGAGGAGTAGATCAGGATGTTGTCAAGGAGGTCCTGGAACACATCGTTCATGAAATGTTGGAAGACCAGGCATGTTGGTCAAGCCGAAGGGAATTACGGTGTACTCAAAGTGCTTATATCGTGTCTGAAATGCTGTCTTCCATCCATCACCCTCACAGATGTGCACCAGGTTATAGACTCCCCGCAAGTCCAGTTTGGTGAATAGTGTGGCCGCCTGCAGCCACTCCAAAATCTCGACAATGAAGATTAGAGGGGATCAATTATGGATGGTAACCTGGTTTAACCACGAGTTGTCATTGCAAAGCCGCAACTCCCCCACCTTCTTCACAAATAGTACAGAAGCAGCAGCTGGTGAAGAAGAGGGTCATATAAAACATCTCTGCAGGTTCTTGGTGATGAACTCGTGTAATGCGGCCTGTTCTGTCCTCACTACGCTGCCTGGTGGCGTATGTAGCTTGACATGCAGGTAAACCTCTTGTCTTTGATTAAAGAGACTGTCTCTGTATATTTTGCTTTATTAATAGACAAGATCAAGATAAAAACAGAGATTTGGATAAAGACAAAGATCAGGTAAAGACAAGTATTGGTGATTAAAACAACGATGCGATTCCACAGATGGAGGGGATGTAACAGAAATCCCTCAGGCTCTCTCACCAACTGAACTCCCCTCCCCTCATATACCTCTGCCAGCAACTGCCAACAACTGTCATCCGTTGCAACATTCTTTCTGGTTATGTCTGGTTATGAGCTTGGTGGGAGCTTGGCCAGTAGGTGGAGCTGCACTGACCAACACCATACAACACATCTATAAAAAAATCTTTACATGTGCCGAAGGCACGACACGGCCCATTCAGGTTCCGACAAAAGGTAGATACAGACTACTTGAATTTGAGACTCAGGAATCAGATCTATAGGACAGTCGTAGGGTGGATGAGGTGGCAAGAGGTCTGCTTCTGTTTCACTGAACATGTCAGCAAACTCAGCATACTTGGCTGGCAGGTTAGCAAGCCCATCCTTCTCTGTTCCTACTGCCAGGGCTGCTGGTGCCAAACAGACATGACCCATGCAGCCCAGGGCACCAAAGCTGATTGTCTTCTGGGACCAACTGATGTGTGCACAGATCATGGGCCTCCAACCACTCCAGGCCCAACACAAGGGGAAATGGAGTGCAGAAGCCAAATAGAACTCTGCCTCCTCACTATGAGTCTCCATCTGCAACCGCAGCTTGTCCACTGCCTAAGTCCCAGGGCCAAAAGCCGGCCATCAATTGTTTCCACCACAAGAGGTGGTTGGATGGGATCTCTGGGGATTCCCTGCCAGGTAGCAAAGTCCATGCCCACGAAGTTGGCCATAGCCCCTGAATCTATCATGGCCCAGGTCTGCAGGGCTGGTCTCCCTGGAGCTGTCGGGACAATGGACACCACCAGGTGCTTGGAGGGTGTGGGGCGAGGCATACCAGTAGTATAGGCCAGACCCCAGCTTAGTAGCCCACCAGGGGGATTCTGCTTCCCCGGCAGGGAGCAGAACCCCCTCTCTGATGGGCATGTGGCTGCCATATGTCCCCGACCTCTGCAGTAGAGACCCAGTCCCTCTCTGTGTCTCCTTTCATTCTCAGCCTGTGTCAGATGAGGGCGATTTCCCCCTATTTGCAGTGTTTTCTCAGTGGGAGGCGCTTCTGGAGTGGGTTGGGGCACGGAACCCCCTGGAGATGGTGCCACCAGATGGGTCCTGCCCTGGACTTTGTGCTGTTGTAGGCGTCTGTGAGGGTTATACTATTCCCCCCCCCTTCCTTTTCATCTTTCCACTACTGAGACACTCCCTGGGGTTCACTGACAACAAGTGAGCATACGGGAGTTGTCACTGGGGTACCTCAGGGCTCTGTGTTTGCCGGGTTCCCACCTACTGTAATTTGCCTTCCCTTTAGGCAAATTAGTGGCTCACTTGGCTTCACTGTCCAGCCCTCTGTATGACGTGACAATAAGCAAACAGTTTCCTCTTCCACAGGAAAGCTTTGTTCTCTCCTCTTTGTCACACCTCTTAAGGTACTAACACACTGCTAGAGTCAACGAACGTTTAAGCACATTTAACTTTATTAGGTAACTAGAAAACATGGATGTCTCGGGCTATTACTGGTACAAATCTTCCTTTCATGGACTTCAGCTTTGTTATAACATTTCCTGCCTTCCTTTAGTCACTCCCCAGAGCCTAACCTCCCATTTTCTCTCTCTAACCCTCCACACCCAACTGCCAACCCCCCAACTGCCTTTCCCTTCCTGTTTCCCCTCCTTTTAGAATGCCCACAAGCTCCGCCTCCCAGGGCACACCTTCCCAACTTGGGAGCGATAGATTAACCCATGATGAACCTGAATCATCAGCAGGCATTATTCCGCCACAGCGTCCATCAATCCTGGGGCACAGGTGCATCAGGTTTTGCAGGTCCGCCGTGCACTCTGTGTGGGCTAGTTCATTTAGAACCGGGTCTGAAAGCCCTTCTTGAAACTGGTCCACTAGAGCTGCCTGATTCCAGGCCAATTCCTGTGCCAGCAGCTGAAATTCACTGGCATACTGTACTTCCCCACCAACCGATTTCCCTGTTTCAGCTCCTGGATCAGGTGGTGGGCAGTCTGGTTCCTCACGGGGTTTGTGTACATGGCTTGGAGCTGTTGGCTGAAGGCGTCAAAATCGGCCAGCAGTGGACTCTCTTGTTGCAGCAAGACCCCCTCTTTGATGGACATGTGGCTGCCATATGTCCCCGGCCTCCACAGTGGAGACCCAGTCCCTCTCTGCATCTCCTTTCATTCTCAGCCACCATCAAATGAGGGCATATTCCCCCATTTGCATTGGCTCCCCAGCAGGAAGTGCTTCCGGAGCAGGTTGGGGCATTCTGGGATATATATTTGGCCATATTTATAGATAATCCTATTTTGTGAGGATCTATCTGTGGTGTTAATATTGTCATCATCTAGCATCACCCTGATTAGCCTTATTTGACTCTTCCTCCCCTCCTGAGTTTGTGACAGATATTTGCTGCTGTTCAAAAGGAAGATGGGAAGACCTTACTACAGTATTTTTAAAGAGCCAGTGGGGAATTACAACTTTCTAGACTAGTTTGAGCCCCTGACCAGTCGAAGTTTCAACATTAGTATATCTCTTTGCTATTGCAATTAGTTTCTGATCACATATGGTTAGATAACCTTCTTTAGGTCTTTTGTTATAAAAACATTTTATTCAAACATTTACAGTGTTTTTCATTCATAAAAGAGAGTTTATAGGCCTTAATTAATAACATTATTCATTATTTGGGGTGGGTTATAGGTTTATTTTTTGTTCTTGCTGTTCTCGTGTATTTTGTGCTTTTATATTGCCTTTTTATGTCGTCAACGCCCTGTGATCTGTGGATTAAGGGCGGTATATACCTTTAATAAATACATTTAATAATAACAACTTCCACAAGGTGTGTGTCTCTGCTTTGCCCCCTGCTGTTTGATGGCTGAGTGTGGACAAGCCCTTTTGCAGAGCCCGGCCTGCTACTTACACTGTTTTTCCTATAGAGGCTGCTGTTTCCTATGGGGATTTAAAATTCAAAGGGCAACTGCCATTTTTCTGCAGCGCTTTCTTTCGGGGTGTGGGACTGTGTTTGTGCTTCTGTATACTTGTAAGCATGCACTTATCCCCATGCATTATATTCATGACAAGAGGATGACACAGCCCTCCACAAAGGGTTAATGGAAAGCTTGCCCAAGAGCTTTTCTTTCCCCGTTTGAATTTGCCTCAGCTCTAGTTTGAATTCTCTCATCCAACAGACGAGCGGATTGTGCCACCTGCCTGTCAGCAGGCCCTGCTTGCTGTGCATGAGAGGCCCAGACAGAGCCTGGGTGCTCTTGCAAAAACTGCCTCGTTCAGATTTGCGATGGTGGGCATTCAAAATAAATCACCCCGTGCAACTTTACTGTTGAATTTCAAGTCCTCGAGCAGGCAAGAATACATTACCCCCACCCCAAAAGTATAAATCATCCAATTACGAAAAAAAATGTAATGAACAGTACCCCGTAATCTTTTTACCTGCTCAAACTGAGAAATATCGCACTCCTTGGTTAAGAAAATGGCATGCAGGGGCACCATATTGATTGCCAGTGCTGCACGGGGGGGGGGGGGGTAGTGGGAGGGAGGGGAATGGATGGAGTACGCATGCGCAGGGGAATGGATGGAGTACGCATGCGCATTCAATTGCCTAATGTTGTTCCGTTGCATGGGGAGGTCGCTTCCTGGTTCACATGGAGAAGCCGTTTTCAATGGAGCCCGGCAATGGAAGTTCACAGCTAAGTCGCAAGAGACCAGGGCCCTGCGGGATTTGACATCTTTCCGCAGGGCCTGCAAGATGGAGCTGTTCCACCAGGCCTTTGGTCCGGCCCCAGTCTGACCCCCTCCTTTCTTTCTATGGGACCCTCTATGTAAGTGGCCTCCTTGACTCTTTCTATCAGCCCATATGGGACCAGCACGGGTGGCCAGGCCTGGTGAACATTTAATATTACTTACCCCCACGGTTGTGATTAGTGGACTCCCGCTTAATTTTATTCTGATTTTAAATGTGATTTTGAATTGCATTTTAACCAATTGTTTGATTTTGTGTTTTTAATGTATCATATATTTGGTGTTAGCAGCCCTGATCTTGGCCGGGGAGGGCGGGGTATAAATAAAATTTATTATTGTTGTTGTTGAGACTGCACCGGTTGTTGAAATTTTGCACCCCTAATAATTCTGCGCCCGGGGCAACAGATGCCCCTGGTGGTATGTGGGTGGTGGATGTTTTGTGTTGAAACTGCATCACCATCCATGGTTACAAATCCTCCTGTTATGAGATCACTTGCTGAAACGACGACAGCCTCCTCTTAGGAATGGGGGCCTACTGTACCTGCCTCTCATGGTAAGGATCAGACCTGACTTCAGATCATGCACTCGTTGAGGCCAAGAGGGTGGGCAAGAACCCCACAGAAATATTTGGACAGGAAAATCATTGACCCCCCCCCCAACCTTTTCAGATATAGTGGTACCTCGGGTTACGAACTTAATTCGTTCCGGAGGTCCATTCTTAACCTGAGGTACCACTTTAGCTAATGGGGCCTCCCGCTGCCGCCGCCACACAATTTCTGTCCTCATCCTGAGGTAAAGTTCTCAACCCAAGGTACCACTGTATCCCATACCTCTATCGTGCACAAAGGAAACATTCCTCCCAAAGAACCAAATGTTTATTAGATCTCTCCAAAGGCACTAAGGACTCCAAATTCTAACATTTTAAATAGCTAATTAATTTACAAAGTTCAAATGTACTTTTTTATTTTAAAAAAAACACAGCAAGTTTCTAAGCCCTTCTGAGTGAGAGAGAGAAAATCCCCAGGAAAATATTAGACTTAGAAAGCAAGAAGTGTGAGGATGAGACATCTAGCAGTCCACAGTTCAACAGAGACTCCATACTCTCCCTTATCCCAAACTTTCTAATACCCAGGGCCAGTGCGTCCATTTAGGCGAACTAGGCAACTGACTAGGGCACCAAAATGGAGGGGGCGCTGGCCAGCCTGCCCCTCGCCCCCCGCCGCCTGGTGCCGCCCCAACCAGTGGCGAAAATCGCGGCGGCGTGCGGGGTGCCTGGCGGCAGGGCACCGTACGTCATGCGCAATGACGTCACGTGCCCCGCCCCCTCGCCTAGGGCGCAAAATTTGCCAGCACCGGTCCTGCTAATACCTACTCTACTTCTGAAGTGTTCAGTGTCTCCCAGCTGTGCTCCTCAACTTCTTTGTTCAGCAGTAAGCAACAAGGTGCCTTCTGGGTGTTGCCGTGCTACAACTCCCATCGTTCTTGAACACACTGGCTGGGGCCAATGGGAACTGTAGTTCTAAATGCCTGGAAAGCACTACGGTGGCTACCCTGGCTTTGGAGGTTGGGATAAAAAGGGAGAGAATGCAACCCTGCCCTCCCCATTAAACCAGATCTCTGCAGATTTGCAAATAACATGCTAAATAATGTAGACTATGTTGGGTGGGAATCTAATCAGAAATGCAAGAAAACCAAGTTTACTCTTTGGTTCAGCTTATAGGGTGGAGGGAGCCATCTGACCAGCAGATTCCCCCTCGCTAGTACCATGACTAGCCATCCATTTTCAGTCCAGTATTTTTATATATTAAAAAACACCAAAGAGATAGAACTGAATGTTCTCTTTTTGCCTCTCTTGGAAAGAAAACAAAGAAATTTAACTCTAGTGAACCAGGTGGTTAACTGGGTGGGAAGCACAAGGCAAAATAAGGCTACCCCGGTGCATACAAAACACCATACCCTGTTGTGTTGCAAGGCTCAAACCAAAAGCAGAATCTTAAAACATGGCTCCAAAGTCTTCCATTGCCATCAGTGACTGGAAATTGTCTCTCTCTCAAAAGAGGAAGAAGAAGCAGCCCAATTGCTGGGCCAAAGCAGTTGCTCTGCCATATACCGTAGTTTCCCCCTTGTTTGCATCTAATATTAAGAGATCCCTGCAAATTCCACTCACCCCCACAGTTGTGGATTTGCTCCCAGACATGGCAAACAGCAGCTGGAGGTTGCGGCGGGCTCTAAAATCATATGAGCACCTCCAGGAACCTCACAATATGCCCTTTTGCCCCAGGCACAGGAAACATGAAAGGAACAGAAACGCGCTCAATTCTGAAACATTCCCGTTCCACAGAATAAAGGGTTAGAGTTGGGAGGTGTAAAGGGGAGATAATTTCTGAAATGCTATGCAGACTTGGCTGAGAGTAAGCCCCATTCAGCAAGTGGGGCCGTCGTTTGAGTAAAGGCACTGCCAGCACCGCACTCCTATTTCAGCTCAGGAAAGAGGCGACCCATTTTGCCTGTGATTGTTTTCCAGCTGTGGAAGGAAGGGTGAGAGGGAGAAGAGACCGGCACCTGAAGGCGAGCTTCACAAAGATAATACTAGAAACTCGAGGCCATCATTCAGCTAATATTGGAAAATTCAGGGCAGGCAAAAGGAGGGACTTTGACTCAGCACACTATGGCATTCGTTCCCACGAGACGGAGGGACCAACCTGGAAGGCTTTAAGAGACAATTGGATAAATTCATGGAAAAGCCTCTCAAGGGCTACTGACTGTGATAGCTATGTTTCTACCTGTAATGCCACAAGGACTTAGCCTGCTGAGACTCACATGTGGAGAGACTGCTGTGGTTGCCCTGCTCCCCACAGGCCTTTGGCTGGCCCTGAGGTGGGCCTATGGCTTCATCCAGCAGGACTTAGGGCTGGATCTCACCCCCTTCTTCCAAGAGACCTCAAAGAGCAATTCACCTTACATGGTTTTTCTTTTCAAAAAAGATAATGCCTTCTCGTGCATCTCTTAGTTATGCTCAGTTAGGATAATAGGAGGCTCTCCCACACGGAGTCAGATTATTGGCCCACCCGGCCCAGCACTGCTGATTCCAAACGGGATCCAAATCTCTCCAGGATCTACAGCAGAGATCCTCCTTAGCAGTGCTTCCTGACAACACTCTTCTAGGTGGAGCCATCAAGGATTGCGACTGTGACTTTCTGTTTGCCAAGCATGTGTACATTACACCCCTGAGTGAAGGGCCCTTCCTGCTTCTTGGCAGCTATTGTCGTTAGGTTAAAAAGCAGGGTTAGGGAACCTCAGGCCTGGGAGCTGATGTGGCCCTGCGGTCATTTATATTTGGCACCCGGGACTCTCCACATTACACCCCTAGTGTCCCTGCTTCACATCTAACTGGTGTGTTTTCACCTGGCTGAAATGGGCCCTGGAACTCTCTGACAGTGCCTCTTCCTTCTCTGGATGAAGGCCAGGGAGGTCCATGTGAAACTAGCTACAAAGTTAAATTTTACATTCATTGCCCTTCCCACTTTTGCTCCTAGCCCTATCCAGCAGGGCCATGTGGGCCCTGGAAGAGTGGAATGCGGCCCTCGGGTTGAAAGGGGCTCCCTGCCCATTATAAAGATACTGATGTAGTCAGTGTTCATTTCCCAACCTCCAGCAAACGTAAGAGAGAACACAACACAACCCCAGTCGTGCTGATCTAAAATTGGCCAGGTGGCATGCCTACAAGCAAATCCAACCAAAAAATGACCCTCAAAACAGCTTTGAGTGCCATGATCTCCTCTGCTAGAGAGTGGCAAGTTGATCTGTGAGTTCTCCCCTTTTCTTTACAGTACACGTGCTTTGTCCAAATTACTCTCATTCAAACAGGAAGTCGTTCACTTTCCCTTTGTATCAGTTGACAGGATCATTGGTGGTTGAACTCTTGGAGCATCCCAGTAAGGCTATGGAATGGGAACTCGGAGCATCCCAGTCCTGGGAGGTTGGCGGTGGGAGGATGTCATCAGTAAGCGATGGGATCTGCTTCTAATGGGAAGAAAAGAGTCTCACGGGGACAGGGGACAGGGTTGTATCTTTGTGGAGAAGGGGGGGGGGAGAAGGCAATTGGTCATCGCCAAAATCAGCAAACTGCAGCAGGCGCCAAGTGAAAGGTCTCTGTGGATGCTGCACCTGTCACATTTTCGGCGGTCCATCGATGGAGGATCAGGATCACAGCTTGCCCATGTGAGCCTCGTGGTAGCACAACTGCATTTCCCTTCCAATTCTGGTCAGTCAATTTCTTCTCCAATGTCTGGGAAGGAAAGGACGGGAGGAAATGAAACCACGCCGAAAATGGGTGCGTGACTGTCAGGGACGTGCCCTCCCCTGCCAGGTCGGCACTGAGTGGCTACCGGCAGCCTCAGCCTTTGTTGTCGACGGACTCTTCTCCCAGTGAGTCTGCCAGCTCCTCCTCAGGGGAGGAGCAGTTGCCGGGTGGGAGCCAGGGGGTGAGAGGTCTCCAGGAAGATGCCGAGAGACCTAGCACCACTCAGCAGACCCACTCGGAGGGGGAGACGCCGTTTCCGGTGCCTGCTTTACACAGAAGGGTCAGAGGAGAAAGGAGGCGGCACTTTAGGGTGCCGAGACTCTGGTGTTGGCGCCGCAACAGGAGGGGGGCACTTCCGGATTCTGCTAGCGACTAGACGGTCATGTTTAGGGATAGCTCTGCACTGTACATAAGGTAAAGGTAAAGGGACCCCTGACCATTAGGTCCAGTCGTGTCCAACTCTGGGGTTGCGGCGCTCATCTCACTTTACTGGCTGAGGGAGCTAGCGTACAGCTTCCGGGTCATGTGGCCAGCATGACAAAGCCGCTTCTGGCGAACCAGAGCAGCACACGGAAACGGCGTTTACCCTCCCGCCAGAGCGGTTCCTATTTATCTACTTGCACTTTGATGTGCTTTCGAACTGCTAGGTTGGCAGGAGCTGGGACCGAGCAACGGGAGCTCACCCCGTCGCAGGGATTCGAACCGCCGACCTTCTGATCAGCAAGCTCTAGGCTCTGTGGTTTAACCCACAGCGCCACCTGGGTCCCTTGCACTGTACATACTCTGCACAATAAAATAGTTGAAAGACAAGAAGGACTTGGTCTTTACTCATGAGCAACCGTTAAGGGAACCTGACAGTGACCAAACTGAAAAAAGAGGGGAGGTGTATGCATTTTCTCCTGCAGGCCCATTACAAGGTGAAGCAGTTATGGGGCCATGTTCAGAAGCCCATTGCTGATGCGTTATGTAGTGATAAGGGAAAGGAAAACATTTGGACTAGGTAGATGAGAGAGAGATCAGGGGAGGGATGAGGAGAGGGGGAAGGTTCCACCCAACTTTACTGCTGCATTTGCAGGTTTCAGACAGCCCCCCCCCCATCACACAGACAAAGTTGGTTCTGTAACAGGGCTTCACTGTGTGGGCACTTTCCCTCTTTTTACCCAAAATATGTTCTCATTCTGAGTTGGCTTCAGGGTGGATAAAAATCAATGATTTTTTTTTTAAAAAAATCGGGATTTAAATCGGATTTTTTTTATTAAAATCAGATTTTTTTTATTTATATTGGATTTTTAAAATAAAATGCTTTTGGAGGAAAAATCTTTCTAAATATAGTCTTCTATTTAAGTTACATTGTAGTCCAAAGGCTATTCATCAGGAAATAAGGATTTGTTTTAAGTTTATCAAGTGTGCTAAAACTCAGTCTAAGTTTTTTTAAAAAAAATGTTTAACCACATCAGTTAACAAACATGGATACATATGCTATCATGTTATTGTTTTAGTTAAATAAACTGTTTAAATGGTTATTAAGGAAATGATTATTTTTCTCCTTCCAATAAAGTACAGCAGAAAAGTTGTCCAAATATAAACAGTTAACTTATTAAATGTCACCATAATTTCATAATTATCTGTCTATGTATTTCTAGTAGTATAACCAAATCAGTAATTTTTGATATAACTGTAAAAACTACTCTGAAAATTTATTATTCCAAAAATGAAACCTTCATATGGTTGTAAATATTCAGATTATACCAGCAAGAATGAGTCTTTCTGTAAAAAAAATATTTAAACCAAGTCTTACTGACTAGTGATTTAAATCAAGCCTTACTGACTAGTGATTTAAATCGTGATTTAAATCGTGATTTAAATCGTGATTTAAATCAATTTGATTTAAATCAAATCCACCCTGGTTGGCTTTGCAATGACAACTGAAGCCAATTCAGACAGACGGCAATGCTTCCTGCCCTCACTCTGGCATCAAGTGGGGCAGAGAGGGCAACCACCACCGCCATCAGGAGGTGGCAAAGAAGGAGGTCCAAGATTTGGGGGTTATTAGCTCTGCCAAGGGGCACATATCGTGCTGGACCTGTGGAAGTGACAATCTGCCCATTGACTGCAACGTGCTGCTTTTCACTTCAAAGCAGCTCAACACACGGGTAGCAACCACTGAGAGGAGACTTTGCTTTACCTTCTTTGTTTTCCGTGTTCTTCAGAGGCTGCAAAGCTGTCAGGGGAAAGAGAAAGGGAGAGCGCGGCACATGAGATTATTAGGCCCTAGGGCGTAACACTGAGCTAATGTACTGAACAGAGTAGCATGAATCGTGGAGAAGATGACTTTCTGTCTATGACTCTAGCGGAGCCCAAACGTGTGTGTCTTACCCCACTCCAGAGAGACAGCAGGCTCCCTCCCTCCCCAGACCCAACTCAGAAAGGCTGCTTTAGAGCTGGAAAAGGTTCAGAAAAGGGGCACAAAACTATCTGTGGGGTGGAGAAAGTGGAAAGGGGTCTCCTGACACCACGCAGGCCAGCGCAGCCTTCCGCGAGGCTGCACCGGTTTGGTCTGCATGGCGTTGGAAGACACAAATAATAATAATAATAATAATAATAATAATAATAATAATAATAATTTATTATTTATACCCCGCCCATCTGGCTGGGTTTCCCCAGCCACTCTGGGCGGCTTTCAACAGAACATTAAAATACAATAATCTATTCAACATTAAAAGCCTCCCTAAACAGGGCTGCCTTCAGATGTCTTCTAAAGGTCTGGTAGTTGTTTTTCTCTTTTGACATCCCTGCGTTCCACAGGGCGGGTGCCACTACCGAGAAGGCCCTCTGCCTGGTTCCCTGTAGCTTTGCTTCTCGCAGTGAGGGAACCGCCAGAAGGCCCTCGGCACTGGACCTCAGATGACATCATGCGACATCACGCACACTACACATACACGGATGACATCACATGACATCACACACACTCCGGCCCCTCCCCCCCAATCTTGGGGGCAACGCAGCGCCTATGGTTCGAGGTAATGAATTATGTGGTGCACAGGAGCAGAACGAGAAGCTAAGGTTTCAAAATGGAATCCGGTAGGAACATAGAAAGCTGCCTCCCACTAGGGCAGACTATTTGCCCCTTTGGCCCACGGCTTCCTGCTCTGGCTGGCAGCAGCTCCCAGGTAGCAGCTTTCCCACCGCTTGCTACCTGAAGATCCTTCGAACCGGAGAATTTACCTGTGTGCTCCGCCACAGAGCTATGGACCCTCAATTTGCATCCTTGTGCTCCGCTGCCTAATGTGGGTGTGAAGCACGACAGGAGGAGTGCTTCTCAAAAGGGAGGGGACAAATCTGCAAACCTCACTGCCTGCTTCCTCCCCCCCCCCTCCGAATACCGCAGTCACACAGGTAGACGACGATGCCTGAAGCCTCCGCACTCTCAAGGAAAGATTAGAAACCAGGCAACCTAGGTGCAATGTGTCTATTGCTGTGCTCAGAAGCAGATAAAGGGAATCACCAGGCTTATAATTAATCCATTTGATTACAGCCGAGTGCAGCTATCACACTTTATTAAAATGATAATCCAGTTTATCAGAGGCCTGCGTGGCTGAGATCTTGCTGCAGCACATCAGGGAATTCTCTGCTCCAAGTCAATATCGGTGGGTGGGAGGGACATAAGAAACTGACTTGGACAGAGTCAGACCCCTGGTCCATCTAGCTCAGTATTGGCTGGCAAAAGCTCTCCAGGGTTCAGACACGGTTCCCCCCCACCCCGCTTATTTATTGTGCATTTATAGCATTTTTAAGTTTTCCTTCACAAGGGTGGGTTGCAATCATATAAAGAGACCCTATTAAAATCGGTTAAATTTACATCAGAAGAACAGAGTGTGTCCTAATATAGGCCCCATCTGCACCACACATTTAAAGCAGTATCATAACACTCTAAACCACGGGTGTCAAACACAAGGCCCGGGGGCCTAATCCGGCCCGCCAGACCTTGTCATGTGGCCCGTGGACATAGCTGTCAAGTATCTAAGGCGTTTCCAGGTGCTCTCCCGGCAAAAGGAATATCCCGGTTAATTCCCGGATCACAGAAAGCAACTTTTCTTCCCCCCTCCCCTTGCCTCGGCATCTTTTCACCAATTGCTAGCCCCGGTGGGCAGGCGGATGGCGCGGCTGCGCCAATCGGCAGCCCCAGCGGGGCTCTTTCCCTCCCGGCAAGGAGGGAGCAAGTTCTTCCCCGCCTCAGTCTCAGACCGAGGATTTAAAGGCCACTCTCGGCATAATGGAAGGGAAAGGAGCCCCACCCGGGAAGGAGAAGGAGAGCTCGTAGCAGCTGCCAGAGGGGAGGGAGGAAGGGCCGACCTCGTCTCTTGTGCTGTCGTATTTTTATTTTAAACCGCTGCCCTCCACCACAACAGCCACCGCCACCACTCCCCTCTTAAATTTTCTCCCTCCCGGCAAAGCGGCTCCCCTCCCCCAAGCAGCAGCAACGTCAAAGTTGCTCCTCGTCCTCCCTCCCCGGCTCCTTGTCAAAGCGGCTTCCCCTTCCCCCACCACTGGGGCAGGCACCTCCTTGTTTTGCTTTTCAAAAGGGAAAATAACCCATCCGTTGGTTTCCCCTCTTGTCTTTTTCTTTGGTGTTGTTTGTGTGTCTCGGTCTCCCTTTCCTCTGCCGGCTGAGGAAGCCACCAAGGGGCAGCAAACCTGAGCGCTTCTGTCTCACAGCCCCTCACCAGGCTCAGCCTGGAGAAACTTCAGCCTGGAGAAGAGGGAGAAACTTCAGCCGCCAAACAAAATCACAAGCGGCCAAACAAAAATCACGGCTGCTGCCCGCCTCTGACACTCGCGGGAGATCAGAACCGAGGCTGAGAGAGGTGCTGCGCAGCGCTGAGATCTCCAATCTCTTCCTTCCTTCCTTCCTTCCTTCCTTCCTTCCTTCCTTCCTTCCTTCCTTCTCTCTCTCTCTCACTCTTTCTTTCTTTCTTTCTTTCTTTCTTTCTTTCTTTCTTTCCTTTCCTTCCTTTCCTTCTCTCTCTCTTCCCTGCCTCCCAGGATTCCCCTGCAAGTTCTCAGGATTTGGGGTTGTTTTTACAGAAGCAAAGAATAGGAGAGTTGGAAGGGACCCCCAAGGGTCATCTAGTCCAACCCCATGCAATGCAATATTTCCCTCCCCATATACTTTTTTTTAATGAGGGAGGAGTAGCAAGTGGGAGGGGACAGATCATATCCTTCAAGGTTATGAAAACCAAGCCTTACGAGGAGCGCTGGGAGGAGAGATGACAGCCATTTGCAAATATCTTAAGGAGGGTAGGACTGGAACCCATGGCTTCAAGTTACAAGAAAGGAGATTCCGACTAAACATACAGGAGGGGAAACACTTTCTTGTGCTCCAATTCAGTGGTAAACAGGGTGGATTTGATTTAAATCACTAGTCTTAAATCACTAGGCTTGATTTAAAAATCTTTTTTACAGAAAGACTCATTCTTGCTGGTATAATCTTAATATTTACAACCATATGAAGGTTTCATTTTTGGAATAATAAATGTTCAGAGTAGTATTTGTATGTTTAAAATATATTTGTATGTTTAAAAAAAAAATTACTGTCTGTTACCAAAAATCATTTTTCAATAAATTGTACAATAATTGTACATTTGAATATCTACTTGCCATTATTCTGACTATGTTTCTGCTTTCAGAGCTAGTTATTACTTACATTATTACAAAAACAGTAATAATTGAATGCAGTGACAATAATTTATGATAATAAAGAGTGGACACATAGTCCTACAGATACAACCGGCCCTTTGAGGGTGACCAAACTGCTGATGCGGCCCCCGATGAATTTGAGTTTGACACCCCTGCTCTAAACAGTCCTGGTTCCCTCAACAAAGACTCCTGGGAACTGTAGTTTGCAAAAGGTGTTGAGCGTTGTTACGAAACCCCTATTCCCAGAGCTACAATTCTCGGAATTCCCTGGGAACAGGGGTTGATGGTTACACCATTCTGGGAGTTGTAGTTCGGTGGGGGGAATAGGGGTGCCTTAACAACTGATAGTACCTTTAACAAGCTGGTTCCCAGGTGTGATGGCCTGGGATTCAGACTCAGATGCTGAACCTGAGGGATCCCAGCCTGCACAGGATTCCCCACCTCCAAAACCAGCAGAGCTGGGGCTAGGGCCTGAGTCTGAAGGGGCCTCACCTGTGCTGGATCCTCAGGTGCAGGCATCTGATGAGTCTGCTCTAGCTCCTGATGGGATGGAGGACCCATTGCCTGCAGGTGCTCCACTCCCAGCCCCGTCAGGGGAAGCTGAGGTTGCCTCTGTGTCCGGTAACCCTCCAGCCTCTCCTGAGCTGCAGAGGCTCAGGGCAGAGAGGCGAAGGGAACTGAGTTCCCGCAGGAGGAGTGCTCGCCTCCAAGCCAGGAGAGGCGAGTCACCAGAGGATCGGGGCGCCCTATGCCTTGGGGCAGATAAAAGCCAGCCAGCCCCAGCCCCAAGTTGCAGGAGCAACATTGTTGGTGACCAGTTCCTGCTTGAAACCTGTCCTGCTTTCCTGCCTGAGCTCCTGACCAGCCTTGGTTCCCTGCTCGCCTACCTGTTACTGACTTCACCTGACTCCCTGCCCTGCACTCAGCTTCAGTTATTACGGACTGCCTTTATGTTACCCCTCTGACCATGGACCGGACTTGGACCTCGCCTTTCGGATACCCCACGGGACCAGCACACCATGATTCTTCGGGAGAAGCCGCAACGCTTTAAAGCGGCACGATACTGCTTTAAATGCATTGTGCAGATGAGGTCGTATATATCTCGGCAGTCAAAGGCAAAATAAAGAGGTGTACTTGGGAGATGCTGGGGATTGAACCTGGGACCTCCTGCATGCAAAGCCTGAGCTCTACCACTGAGTTAGGCATGCATCCATGGTGGCGATGCTCTCAAAGCACTCCATGTTGGAAGAAAGCTGCATGTGTCATACCATTCTGGCTACATATGCAACAACACCCCTGGCCTAAACACTGAAGACAGGAGGAAAAATATGGCGCTGCTCCAGCTTCAAATTCAACAGAACTCCTAGCCTGAACAGCGGGAATAATATTGACCCAATCTAGTACTCTGCTACTACAGTGGTACCGTGGTTCTCAAACTTAATCCATTCCAGAAGTCCATTCCAAAACCAAAGCGTTGCAAAACCAAGGCACGCTTTTCCATAGAAAGTAATGCAAAATGGATTAATCCGTTCCAGACAGCCCCTAAAACAACAATTTAACATGAATTTTACTATCTAACGAGACCATTCATCCATAAAATGAAAGCAATAAACCATGTACTGCAGCCACACAATCAATCAATCAATCAATCAATCAGTAGCTGAACTGGTTTCCACACAGTCACAAAAACAAAACAAAAAAGCCGCAAAAACAGAAACGCAACATAAATAGCAAAAACAGACAGACCTCAGCGTAACACTCAAAACGGAAGTGTGGCACTCAAATCGGAAGCGTAACCCTCAAAACAGAGCACATTCGGCTTCCGAAAAATGTTCGCAAACCAGAACACTTCCGGGTTTGCAGTGTTTGGGTTCCAAGTTGTTTGAGTACCAAGGCGTTTGAGAACCAAGATACCAGTGTATTATTTTTTAGACTTTTCAGCCCAGAACATACAATCAGAAGCAGGCTGCTCCCCCCATGCGCAGTTTCACGTTGGCCAGGATGCGTAAGTTGGCAAGCTACAGCTGTTAGCACAGGACCCACCCCAGAGTTCTTGCCAGAAAGATACAAAATCCAACTAACCTGTCTTGGATCCTTCTCCTTCATCCTGTTCCTCTCTTGCTGAGGGGGGAAAAGTGCAAAAAGGAAGGTTGAAAAATAAAAACCAAACACTGCCATCCAGTGGTTAAATATCCCCATTATCAGGCCAGGTGGAGCTGTGCAGTACTGGACTCGCTGATACTATTAAGACACAGATCAAGGAGGGAGAACATATGGTCTTCCTACTGTTGTGGGATAGGGACCCAGGTGGCACTGTGGGTTAAACCACAGAGTCTAGGGCTTGCTGATCAGAAGGTCGGCGGTTCGAATCCCTGTGATGTGAGCTCCCGTTGCTCGGTCCCAGCTCCTGCCCACCTAGCAGTTCGAAAGCACATCAAAGTGCAAGTAGGTAAATAGGAACCGCTCCAACAGGAAGGTAAACGGCGTTTCCGTGTGCTGCTCTGGTTCGCCAGAAGCGGCTTTGTCATGCTGGCCACATACCCAGAAGCTGTACGCCGGCTCTCGGCCAATAAAGCGAGATGAGCGCCACAACCCCAGATTCGGACACGACTGGACCTAATGGTCAGGGGTCCCTTTACCTTTACCTTTACTGTTGTGGGACTCCAACTCCCATCAGCCCCTGCCAATGATCAGGGTAATGGGAGGGCTTTCTTTTCAGCCGGAGCTTGCCAGAACACAATTCTGGCACCTCTCAGGTGGGCGCCATTGCCATTATAAGAGAACAAGGGAAGCTTTCATTGTGAGTTCCGGCACCTCTTTTTTTCTAGAAAAATAGCACTGGAGTTGTAGTCTAGTCTAGTGGGTTAAACCACAGAGCCTAGGGCTTGTCGATCAGAAGGTCAACAGTTCGAATCCCCGCAACGGGGTGAGCTCCAGTTGCTCGGTCCCAGTTCCTGCCAATCTAGCAGTTTGAAAGCACGCAAAAGTGCAAGTAGATAAATAGGTAGCGCACTGGCGGGAAGGTAAACGGCATTTCCGAGTGCTGCTCTGGTTCGCCAGAAGCGGCTTAGTCATGCTGGCCACATGACCCGGAAGCTGTACGCCGGCTCCCTCGGCCAATAAAGCGAGATGAGCGCCGCAACCCCAGAGTCATCCGCGACTGGACCTAATGGTCAGGGGTCCCTTTACCTTTAACACCATGCAGGAGAAAGCTGGTCCACACTACAGAAACACTGAGGGGTTGTTGTTTAACAAGCAAACAAGCCACTTTTAGCAACGAGTAATAGCAGAGATGGGACAACTCAGAAACTAACACCAAGAAGCTAACACAACAGAGCCTTTCCAAACTCCCTTCTCGCTGTACTAAAAACTTGCTTTAAATTGCCACTTCCCTCAATTTCATCCCCTGCTCGCTCTTATTAAACATCTGCCACTTTTAAAAATCACCATTTCCCCCTCTCGGTGTCCTTCCATCCCTGCTTTATTCAAACCTCTGCTATTGTTTAAATCACCCTCTTTTTCACTCCTTTCAGCATATTTCCCAACTTGCTGTACTCAGACGTCTGCATCTTCCATTCCTCGGCTGTCTCATGAGTGGGAGATAAAGGATGTGGAGCCCTCAAATATCCCATAGTACTTTACTCAAACCTCTGCCATTGTTTTAAACCAAAATTTCAGTGTCTCTTCCTTCTTGATCCCCTGCCCTGCCCTGACTTCAGGCAAACCCAGGTTTGTGATGCAACTCTACAAACCCTCCAATGGGGAATTGCACAAAGACATTCTTTCACTTTGATTATATTTATGCATACCAGCTCTCTCCCTCTCTTCTTTGCAGCTCTGACGAATTTTATTCTGGCACACATACGCCAGGGCAACCAGGAGGATGACAAGGCAGATGGCGAGTCCTACTGTCACCCAGAGAGCCACAGCAGGAAACAGGAGGTGTTGACCTGGAAAGGAGAAAACAGGGATAAGATGGTAAACAGGATCAGGTTTAAGGTGCTGGTTTTGACCTTTAAAGCCCTAGGCGGCCTAGGACCCTCGTACCTACTGGACCGCCTCTCCTGGTATGCCCCGCAGAGGACCTAAAGGTCCACAAATAACATTTTGGAGGTCCCGAGCCACAAGTTTGTTAGACTGGTTTCAACTAGGGCCAGGGCCTTCTCAGTACTGGCCCCAACTTGGTGGAACACTCTGTCACAAGAGACCAGGGCCCTGCGGGATCTGACATCTTTCCACAGGGCCTGCAAGACAGAGCTGTTCCGCCTGGCCTTCGGGTTGGACTCTGATGTCTGATGTTTTCTCCCCTTATGGTTTTGATTATGGGTGATAAATGAAGCTGCATTTAAATTTTAACCTGTATTTTAATTAACGGTTTTTCTTTATTTTATATTTTATTGTAATTTTTATTGGTGTTAGCCGCCCTGAGCCCAGTTTCGGCTGGGAAGGGCGGGGTATAAATAAATTATTATTATTATTATTATTATTATTATTATTATTATTATTATTAAGTCTCTGTCAATGCCATTGATGGGAAGCAAAGGAGGGAAATGTCTCTGAAGGGAAACCGGTAAATCCATTGGGGTACCGCAAGGTCATCTGCACACATACCAGATCTCACTTTAGACAAGGAGATCCTAACAGGCGTCCCATTTAAGATGTATGGAAATATTCCCACAGAATTAGTGCAAGATGTTCTGCTTTGCTACTCTATCTATCTATTTATCTATCATCTATAATTTTTATTAAATTTTCTGTTTTACAATTTAGAATATTCATTTAAACAACTTTGAAATATCCATGACTTCCCTTCTTCTCTTTCCATGGTTCATTTTGCATAACATAAATCCCTGCATATTTTATATAAACTATACAATTCAGTATTCTATTATTGCATCAATCAAAACTCATTTACACTGTTGAATTTATCTTCCTGCTGCCAACGGTTTCAAGTGTACACAACTTTCCCCAAAATATTCAATAAACATTTTCCAATCTTTTTAAACGAAGGTTCTTCTTGTTCTCTTATTCTATAAGTTAGATCCGCAAGTTGTGGATATTCCATCAGTTTAAGCTGCCATTCTTCTTTGGTTGGGACCTTGCTCGTTTTCCACTTCGGGGCTAACAAAACACGGTCCGCTGTAGTAGCATACACAAATAACCCTTTTTGACACCTGGGAATTTCCATCTGAATTATCCCCAACAAAAAGGACTCTGTTGTTGTAGTTTTGAAAAGTGCTTTTAAACATGTTTTTTCCAATTCATTATAAATTATTTCCCAATACTCTTTTACCCTTTTACAGGTCCACCACATATGAAAGAACATTCCCTCAACCTCATTGCATCTCCAGCACTTATCTGATTCTGTCTTAAACATCTTAGCAAGTCTACTCGGAGTTAAATACCACCTGTAAATCATTTTCAAGTAGTTCTCCTTCAAGGAGTAACATGCTGTAAACTTCAGATCGCTCTTCCAGAGTTTTTCCAATCAAACGTCCACCCTATGCACTACCCATGTATAGGACAACCCCCATTTTTCAGCATGATGTTTAAAGAAAAAACATAGTCTTATACACTGAAAAGTACAGTATATTGAAACTAGCTGAGCAAGTTGAAGACTATAGAGGTCACTGTCCTGCCTGATAATTCTGGTGTCACTCTGGTGTAGGTCAGGTTAGCAAGTGTTTGGAGAATTGGGGGAGAAGGATATTGCAGCCCCCCCCCATTGTGATCTATTTTTCTCACTTTGCCAATTCATCCCCAGGTAGTGGGGTGGTGGGCGCTGTGCAGCCTGCAATCACCCCACATTTAACAATGATAGACCCTGGGACCTGCGAAACATCCTTGCCCAACCATCAAAATTCACCATGGGCCAGTGACTCTCTCTCCCAGCCTAACCCACCTTACAGGGTTGTTAAGGGTGTGGGTGGGAAAGAACTACACCTGTCACCTTGAGGTTCTTGGCAGTGTTCCCCAACCTTGGGCCTCCAGCTGTTTTGGACTACAATTCCCATCGTCCCTCGCTAGCAAGACCGGTGGTCAGGGATGATGGGAATTGTAGTCCGAAAACAGCTGGAGGCCCAAGGTTGGGGAACACTGGTTCTTGGAAGAAAGGTGGGGGTAGAATCATAGAATCGTAGAGGAAGGAACCCCAAGGGTCATCTAGTCCAAACCCCTGTAATGCAGGAATCTCAGCTAAAGCATCCATGACAGATGGCCATCCAACCTCTGCTTAAAAACCTCCAGGGAAGGAGAGTCCACAACCTCCCGAAGGAGACCATTCCACTGTCGAACAGCTCTTACTGCCAGAAAGTTCTTCCTGGCGTTTAGTCAGAATTTCCTTTCTTGTAAGTTAAAGCCATTGGTTTGGGTCCTACCCTACAGAGCAGGAGAAATCAAGCAAATTCAAATGGTACAAGTGGAATAGATAAGCTTTGCACACAGGTGGCGATGTCCAGGATTTTGATGAATGTGCTTCTGAAGTTTCGTTCAAGGGCTGCAGAATCAGCTGGAGAAGTGGAGAATAAGGAGACACTTTTGCACGTTCAGGAGTCAAAAAACCCCGCCCAATAAGAGCTGATAGAACGACAACGGTTTGCTCAGACTTTGGGAGTCAGGGGTCAAATGATGCCAGTCGATGCTTCCAGTTGCTGCCTTTCTACAGGGCCAGCGGATACACCAGGGAAGGCAAGGAAACAGCAGGTTGAAATTACCCCGTAAAACACTTCATTAACCTTTAAATAATTATGCTAATAAATTCAAAGAGATGCTGATTGTCACACTTTGCTAGGGAAGGGAGTCTTGGCTAAAGGCACTTTAAAACAGGCCCAATCTCCTGCGTAGACAGCAATTCCATGTACACCAAGAAGAGGGCAAGGGAAGAAGGATTGGAAACTCATATGCACCAATATTTCCACCGAGTGCAGCCGTCCTATATCGGGCCCTCCAGACTCTCCCCAGGCTACACCGCTCACCAGCCCTGCTTTGCATCCTCCTGGGATGTTCTTGCCTGGCTGGAACATGTCCTGGAACTCTGATATTGCCTCTTGCTTGTCAGGATGGGGAGAGACAGAGAGCAGTGCACAAGAAGAAGCCAGCCTGTTTTAGAGATGTTGAATTTTGCCTCTCACACCACGGGCACACTCAGAAGGGAACGTGGCCTTCAGGCTAAAATAAATACCGTATTTTTCGCTCCATAAGACACACTTTTCCCCCTAAAAAGTAAGGAGAAATGTCTGTGCATCTTATGGAGCGAATGTGTGGTCCCTGGAGCTGAACTGCCCAGGGGCAAAAGCAGATCGTGCTTTTTTAAAAGAGAGAGAAGGGGGTGTTGAAAGGAAGCCCGCTGAGCAGCTGCTCAGCAAACGATCGGGGAGAGAGATAAGGGAGAGAGATTCCAGTCCCGCCCCCTTGCAGAGGGAGGCTGTTTCCCCAGCGACATGTGACTGGCTGATTAGATTATCTGTCTGGAAACTGTAGAAATGGCTTCCTGAAGCTGCAGAACTGTGAGTTAAACCCCATAAAACAGGGTTTTTTCCCTTTGCAAAGTAAGCTCAACAACTTTGAGCTGATCCTCAAAAAATGGGGCTTTTCTCCTTTGCAAAAGAAGCTGCAGAAATTTGAGCTGATCCTCAAAAAAATGGGGCTTTTCCCCTCTAAAAACTAGGTGCGTCCTATGATCAGGTGCACCTTATAGAGCGAAAAATATGGTAAATAAAACGTTTGCTACCTCTCTCCTATTCAAAAGTGCAGATTAGCCCTAGCCACTGGCCTCCACAAATAAGGGGTGGGTGCTAGGGGCAAGGCTAGTGAGCACATCTGGTGTTCAGGCCATAGATGCTCATTGGTCTTGCACCAAGGTATGGCTTTCAAATAGGACTGAAGATTTCTGGTGTCCATTGATAGATACAAGGACAAAATACAATCTGTCCATCTCACATGCACATATATTGTTCTAATGTTTTGTGTGTTTGCCAAGGTATATTTGGCACTTTTGTAAAATAAAATTAAAGGGAAAAAGAAGAAGGAAATGCCTTTAAATATGTAGTATGTGCAGAGTGCTATTCCTTTCTCACCAGCAGCCCCTAGGGCAGGCCGTGGCTCAGATACAGGGGTGTTAAGCCCAACCATCTCCTGGTTCAGATATTTAAAAGGCAGCTAAACTAAAAACCACAGTAAAACTATTTTTTTGAAAAAAAAACCCACAGAGATTAAACAAATCTGTGATGCCGCTAAGTTTACGTATAGCGTATTCCCATCGCAGAATTGGAGTTTTCAGGTTGCAGAATGTGAGAGGTGCAGAATTTCATATAGAGTTCCAGGACAAATGCAAACACACGCATACGCAATCGCATACACCACACAATTGCACCCTTGCGATACAGGGCTACCATAAGCATCTCTTTAAGAGCCATGGCTGCCATACTGTTTAGGCTGCACCCAAGAAAGGGTGTTTTGCCAGGTGTAGCGAGGCCCAGCCATTCTCCATCGCCATTTAAGTGGCGCCATGCATTTAGCCAAAAGGTTTACGTTCCTTCAGGGACCCTCCTTCACAAGCCAGCAATTGCTGTGCCAAGGGTAATTAAACACTAATTAATGTTACCTGCAAGTGAACAAGGTTACAAAGAGCTTCAGGGTGTCTATAAAAGTTGAGATGGCATGACGACAACTGGAAGCCACACGGAAGAACCGGGGGATGTCATGTGAACAGGATTTCACAGGGAGATCGAACCTCCGTCAAAGATCTAAGGCTGCACTCTTATATACACCTACCAATGAGTAAATCCCACCAATCCATGTTTTCTACTGCAAAAACTGCAATACTAAACATGTTGTTGTTTAGTCGTTTAGTCGTGTGCGACGCTTTGTGACCCCATGGACCAGAACACACCAGGCACTCCTGTCTTCCACTGCCTCCCGCAGTTTGGTCAGACTCATGTTGGTAGCTTCGAGAACACTGTCCAACCATCTCATCCTGTCATCCCCTTCTCCTTGTGCCCTCCATCTTTCCCAACATCAGGGTCTTTTCCAGGGAGTCTTCTCTTCTCATGATGTGGCCAAAGTATTGGAGCCTCAGCTTCAGGATCTGTCCTTTCAGTGAGCACTCCGGGCTGATTTCCTTCAGAATGGATAGGTTTGATCTTCTTGCAGTCCATGGGACTCTCAAGAGTCTCTTCCAGCACCATAATTCAAAAGCATCAATTCTTCGGCAATCAGCAATCAGTCCAGCTCTCACTTCCGTACATTACTTCTGGGGAAACCATAGCTTTAACTACACGGACCTTTGTTGGCAAGGTGATGTCTTTGCTTTTTAAGATGCTGTCTAGGTTTGTCGTTGCTTTTCTCCCAAGAAGCAGGCGTCTAATTCTAATTTCATGACTGCTGTCACCATCTGCAGTGATCATGGAGCCCAAGAAAGTAAAATCTCCCCCTGACTCCATTTCTTCCCCTTCTATTTGCCAGGAGGTGATGGGACCAGTGGCCATGATCTTAGTTTTTTTGATGTTGAGCTTCAGACCATATTTTGCGCTCTCCTCTTGCACCCTCATTAAAAGGTTCTTTAATTCCTCCTCACTTTCTGCCATCAAGGTATATCAGCATATCTGAGGTTGTTGATATTTCTAAACATATTTACCTGGAATACTGTAAGACCTACGGTACTTCCCCAACCAGACTATCCAGATGTTATTGATTCCAACTCCCATGTATGGCCAACAGTCAAGGACGGTGGGGATTGTTCTCAAAAGTTGGGGGAAGGCTGTTCTAAGCAAACACAGGCAGGACTGAACTGCCATATTGATCCTAACCTGAAACTCAATAAGGTTTAAAAAGTAAAGAGACCCCTGACCATTAGGTCCAGTTCTGGGCGACTCTAGGGTTGTGGCGCTCATCTCGCTTTACTGGTCGAGGGAGCTGGCGTACAGCTTCCAGGTCATGTGGCCAACATGACTAAGCCGCTTCTGGCGAACCAGAGCAGCGCATGGAAATGCCGTTTACCTTCCCGCCAGTGTGGTACCTATTGATCTACTTGCACTTCGACGTGCTTTCGAACTGCTAGGTGGGCAGGAGCAAGGACCGAGCAGTTTGAAAGCACGTCCAAAATGGTTTATTTTATAAGAAAACATTATTGAACTTCTTGAACAAATAATAACAATGAGAAATCAATAAGTTAAATACCCTACTTATGTTTATATTTTGTTGTTTGATTAAATGGATATACGTATTATTGAACAAAATCTGAATAAAAAATTTAAATACAAAAAAAAGAAAAGAAATTTGGGGTGGGGAAACCTTTTCAGTCCAGGGGCCACATTAGCTTCTAGATAACCTTCCAGGGGCCACAAGCAGGCGGTGGATAGGGGCAGAGACAGAACTATGCAGAGCAATTGCTATAAATTTTATGTTTACAGATTTGGCTAGTTTCTCTACAAACACCTGTCTATCCAAACAGGGCATTAGACTAGATGGGACACTAGCCGACCAAACATTAGGAAGAACTTTCTGACAATAAGAGCTGTCCAACAGTGGAACCGACCACCTCGGAAGCTGGTGGGCTGTTCTTCATTGAAGGTTTTGAAGCTCATTCACTGGAGGTTTGTAAAGAAGCCCCAACAAAAGAAGAATGGGTTTTAAAGTAAAAGATAATAGACTCTGCAGAGATGGCGAAGCTGACGGCAAAAATAAGAGATCAAAAAGATGAGAACTTTGCTGGAGGTTCTTTTCAGACTATGTGAGAAAAAAGCTATACTCAAATGTAATCACAAGCAGGATTTGAATAATAGGAAGGAGAACAAATAAATGGCTGTGACATGTGTTATAATACAATAAATGGCAGCTGTGGCAGCAGATAAAGGAAAACAACAGGAACATCATGGATCTAAGGATGGGAAGTCAAAATGTAATATATATATATATTGAAAGTGAATTGAAGAAGATTGGAAAATGTTTATTGAATATATGGGAAATAATTGTGTACAGCTGAAAATGCTGGCAGCATTAAGATAAATCCAACAGTGTAAATCAGTTTTGATGGATATAATAATGGAATACTGATTGGTATAGGTTTTTTGTAAAATATGCAGGGATTTATGATATGTAAAATGAACCATGGAAAGAGAAGAAGGGAAGTCACTGATATCTTAAGCATGTAAAATAAAAAGGTAAAGGGACCCCTGACCATTAGGTCCAGTCGTGACCGACTCTGGGGTTGCGGCATTCATCTCGCATTATTGGCCGAGGGAGCCGGCGTACAGCTTCCGGGTCATGTGGCCAGCATGACTAAGGCACTTCTGGCGAACCAGAGCAGCGCACGGAAACGCAGTTTACCTTCCCACCAGAGCGGTTCCTATTTATCTACCTGCACTTTGATGTGCTTTTGAACTGCTAGGTTGGCAGGAGCAGGGACCGAGCAACGGGAGCTCACCCCGTCACAGGGATTCAAACCGCCGACCTTCTGATTGGCAAGCCCTAGGCGCTGTGGTTTAACCCACAGCGCCACCCGCGTCCCAGGATGTAAAATGTGTATTTTAAATTGTAAAAGACTATACACACAAACACAAAAAAACCTTCACTGGAGGTTTTAAAGCAGAGGTTGAATCATAGAATCATAAAATGATAGAGTTGGAAGAGACCACAAGGGCCATCCAGTCCAACCCCCTGCCAAGCAGGAAACACCATCAAGATAAAACCATCCAAGATGGTTGGGTGGCCATCTGTCAGGGATTCCTGAGCTGCGATTCCTGCATTGCAGAGAGCTGGCAAGAGGCACCCCTTCCAACTCTAGAATTCAATGTTCTTTGCTTCCCTTTCTCCACCTGGTCTTGATCCTATGGCTTTCCTGAGCAACAGCCAGACCTTTCTCACCCAGAGACCCCCAGCCGCATGCCAGCCCCCAACCATTCCCCCCTCCTTGCTCCCACCCCACCCGGCTGCCAGAGCTGACCTGTGATGGTGACCGAGGCGTGGGTCTCCTGCCGCAGCAAAGGGTTCCTCACTAAGCAACTGTAGGTGCTGTTGGGCTCCAGCACCACCCGCAGGATGCTCCGCACGTCGAAGAGGCCCTCCTCGTTGGCCACCTGGGAGGTGGTGATGTTCTCCGTTATGTTGTTGCCGCGGCCATCTTGCCACAGCACCGTCGCTTCAGGGTAGCCGGAAAAGGTGTGGCAGATCACAGTGACCACGTCTCCCGGCTTCAGGTTCTTGTTGGGCTCCAGGTTCAAGTTGGGCTTGGAGTAGAAAGCTGGAAGATGAGGAGGAGGTGGGATGCTGTTCAGCCCGCAAATTTAATAAGTACATCTCTTATCATATATTAACAAAGGTAACATTAAAAAAACATCACATTATACTAAATGCATTATATTGCTTGCAAAAAATGCATATATTAGCAAAGAAATTTCACTGGAATGATAAGGAATCTTTGTGATCTTTTTTCTGTTTAAAGAATTGCAAGTTGATGAAGAAATGCAAGGGACTAAATGCAAGATGGGGGAGGGGGGCCAAGACTCAGCCTTTAGCAATGGTTCTCAAAGTGCATGATGTACCTGTCAGGATGTTGTCAGCGGCTCCCAGCTGGTTGCCCAGGAAAGTATAAAGACAAGGAAAAGTTTCTTACCGTCCTTTTTTATTTCAGTCTTTACAGAGAGAGGCTATAGAACCCAATCTCTTGGATAAAGACTTTGTCCCGAGTGAATCTCCACCCCTGTCTCTCCCTGTCTCTTCTACGGGTGCTGCTACGTGCCCTCTGCCTTTGAGCTCTTTGCACTCCTACTTTTAAGGCTCGCCGAGTTCTGGGAGATGGATGGTCTGGAATGCTTTCTAATGACGTTTCAGCTGGGTGTTGTTCCGGCTCTCCCAGCTTTCCCCCTCATCTGCCTCTGAGCTGTGTCCTCCCTCAACCCCCTGTTGTAAATCTATACTATCTTCCTCTTCCACCTCCCTGGAAGGGTCAGGCTGGGGAGGCAGTCTCCACCATTCCTCCTCTGCCCAGTCCCTGACACTGGTGTGGCAGGAGAGGGTGGCAAGTGTGGCAGAAAGATTCCAGGACAATCAACATTTAAACATTTCAGTGTGGTATAGCGTAATAATTTATTATTTATACCCCGCCCATCTGGTTGGGTTTCCCCAGCCACTCTGGGTGGCTCCCAACAGACTATTAAAAACATGATAAAACATCAGTCATTAAAAACTTCCCTAAACAGGGCTGCCTTCAGATGTCTTCTAAAAGTCAGACAGTTGTTTGTTTCCTTTACATCTGATGGGAGGGCGTTCCACAAGGTGGGTGCCACTACCAAGAAGGCCCTGTGCCTAATTCCCTGTAACCTCACTTCTCCCAATGAGGAAACAGCCAGAAGGCCCTCAGAGGAGGTCCTCAGTGTCCGGGCTGAATGATGGGGATGGAGATGCTCCTTCAGGTATACTGGGCATGGCACAGTATAGTCATAGCTGTCAACCCTCCCTTTTTTGGTGGGAAACTCCCTTATTCCAATGCCGTTTCCCGCTGCTATCCCGGATTGTTGATATCCCTTAAATTTCCCGGTTTTCAAAGGAAGCAGCTCCTCTCCCTCCCTGCCGGCCAGGGAGGCTCCTCAGCTGCGTTGCTCGGCTGCCAATAAGGAGTCTGAGACCGACTGGGGGCGGAGCTTGCATGCCTTGTGCAGCCAGCCCCTCACGCCCAACCAGCCAGCCAGCCTGCCTGCCGTCTATGCGCTCGCTCTTTCACTCACCCGTTCGCGCGCAGCCTCTGGAGCGCAGGGTGGCGAGGCTACTTGGTGCCATTGCACCGCCCTTGCGGCATCCCTTATTTTCAAATCCGAAAGTTTGGGGGAAATCCCTTATTTTCAAATTCGAAAGTTGACAGCTATGGTATAGTATCAAAATATTATTATTATTTATTTGCAGAATATGTAGCTGCATGGTTTTATACTTTATAGATGTCCCGTGATCATATTATAAAGCAGTTGTGTTCTGTGTTACAAATCGAGCACTGCTAGGGGCTGTTTCTGCTTGTTTTACAATGCAATTCTTATCGACAGAAATGTTGGTGCGTCGTGAGCAAATTTTTATTCTGAAAGGGTGTCCCTGGGGGAAAAGCTTGAGAAGCGCTGGCCTATGGACTCCCTGAGGGAGGGAGGCCAATGGAGAAGGGTCTTCCCCAGGAGCTGCCACGGCCCCTGGGGAGCCCTGGTGCCCTCCCTCTCACCTGCCACCTGCAGCGTGACAGCCGCGCTGCTGTAGCCCTGGACTTTGACGAAGCACGTGAAGCTTCCTTCATCCGCAATCCGGACGCGGCGCAGCAGCAGAGACACGTTGCCCCTGGGCAGCTGGTCGTAGAAGAGCGCCGTGCGGTTGGTATAGCTCCTCCCTTGGTTGGCCAGCTGGTCTTGACCTTCCGCAAAGCTGTGCACCAGCCTCTTGGTGTCTGTAAGCTGCCAGATGAGGCTGAGCTCGTCCAGGCTGAAGTTGGCATCCGGGGAGAAGGAGCAGCACAAAGTCGCGTCGCGGCCAAAGAGGGCGACCACGGGATCGTCGGGAACCACGATTTCTACAGCTCCTGGTTGCGAGGAGGCAAGCGGGGAGAGAAGGCACACAGCAGTGAGATTTTGGCAGCAAAAGGGAAGGTCACACAAACATCAAGCCCTGGAACAAGCCTCGTGCTCTCGCTCACGGCCTCCTCTCTCGGCTGAATTGCCTGTATTAGCTACGTCCTGGTTTGTGCAAACCTGTGCTGGCCTGGGATTCAGACTCCGATGCTGAACCTGAGGGATCCCAGCCTGCACAGGATTCCCCGCCTCCAGAACCAGCAGAGCCGGGGCTAGGGCCTGAGTCTGAAGGGGCCTCACCTGTGCTGGATCCTCAGATGCAGGCATCTGCTGAGTCTGCTCTGGCTCCTGATGGGATGGAGGACCCATTGCCTGCAGGTGCTCCACTCCCAGCCCTGCCAGGGGAAGCTGAGGTTGCCTCTGGGTCCGCTAACCCTCCAGCCTCTCCTGAGCTGCAGAGGCTCAGGGCAGAGAGGTGAAGGGAACTGAGTTCCCGCAGGAGGAGTGCTCGCTTCCAAGCCAGGAGAGGCGAGTCACCAGAGGATCGGGGCCGGCCTATGCCTCGGGGCAGATAAAAGCCGGCCAACCCCAGCCCCAAGTTGCAGGAGCAACATTGTTGGTGACCAGTTCCTGCTTGAAACCTGTCTTGCTTTCCTGCCTGAGCTCCTGACCCGCCCTGGTTCCCTGCTTGCCTACCTATTCCTGACTTTGCCTGACTCCCTGCCCTGCACCCAGCTTCAGTGACTACGGACTGCCTTTACGTTGTACCTCTGACCACGGACCTCGCCTTTTGGGTAACCCACGGGACCAGCACAAAACCAGAGTTTGCTGTTGGGTGCCAACCACAGCTTGCACTCACTCAGCAAGCCAAAGTTGGGAAGCAGGGCAGCTATCCTCGCTTGGCGGGGTGGGGGGCAAAGGAGAGCAAAGGAGCCCAGCCGTGCTCCTTCTGGGGTGGCTTGTCCACCTTTGGTCCCCACCCTGCACTCAGCTCTTGCCTGTGGCCTCCAGAAGCATGCGACAGCGGCCACACCCAGGAAATGACTTTGACTGGATGGCAAAGCTAGCTGATGGATCTCAAATCCTTGGTGGGTTGTGGAATTCTGCTGCAGGTGAAGGCATGCCCTGGTGGATGGAGCAGATGAGATCAACAGTGAATCCAACAGTCAAGAAGGCAGGTTCTCCCCTTCCTGCAGAGGAAAGCGAAGGGCAGATGGGACTCTTCAACCTGGGAAGGGAGCCCAACGAGAAGGAAAACTCTGGTCCTAAACTTCTGCTGCCTCGAGGATTATCTTCAGGAGAAGAAAAGGCTATGGAGGAAAACCGACACAAATCCAGTGGAGTCTCTAAGATGGTTGGATGGTGCCCTGCAAACCTCCTTTCAGCGACTTCTGCAGCCAAGCTGGTGCCAGTTGTATTGCTCTGCTTTCCTTTGGACCACATCAGTGAGGCCAAGAGAGGGGTCTTGTCGTCTGGGCAGCCCAGGGCCTGCTTGCATTGGTACTGAACTATGTGGTCCTCAAGGCTAACCTGAATGATGGCACCACCTACACAGTGCAGCTTCCCTCCAGCCCCACTCCGTGCATGGGAATAGATCCAGAGGAAAGGAATCATAGCATTAGCAAGCGGTGTGACCCTTTCAGCTCCAGAACACAGCACTAGGACCAAAAGGAGACAGGGGCCATGGCGGAGCACTGCTGCCCCCTGCTGCCCAGCAGGAGGTGTTGCAACTTTTTCCTGATTAAACAAGAAACGAAACAGCATGAAGAAGAAGAGTTTGGATTTGATATCCCGCTTTATCACTGCCCTAAGGAGTCTCAAAGTGGCTCACATTCTCCTTTCCCTTCCACCCCCACAACAAACACTCTGTGAGGTGAGTGGGGCTGAGAGACTTCAGAGAAGTGTGACTAGCCCAAGGTCACCCAGCAGCTGCATGTGGAGGAGCGGGGAATCGAACACGGTTCACCAGATTACAAGTCCACCGCTCTGAACCACTACACCACACTGGACTAGACACTGACAATAGCATTAACTGCAGGTGCAAAGCCCAAAACCACCTTCCATCAATCAAGTGCAAATGACAGCAACAAGCAAAGGCTCGAGGTTTCTTTTGCAGGATGTATCTGCCCTCTCTTTTCTGTACCAGATGGAGGGGAAGCCTTCAAAATAACAACAACAACAACAACAACAACAACAACAACAACAACAACAACAATAATAATAATTTATTATTTGTACTCCACCCATCTGGCTGGGTCCCCCCAGCCACTCTGGGCGGCCTCCAACAGATATTATAATACATTAAAATATCACAGGTTAAAAACTTCCCTAAACAGGGCTGCCTTCAGGTATTTTCTGAATGTCAGATAGTTGTGGGAGGGCGTTCCACAGGGCGGGCGCCACTACCGAGAAGGCCCTCTGCCTGGTTCCCTGTAGCTTTGCTTCTCGCAGTGAGGGAACTGCCAGAAGGCCCTCGGCGCTGGATCTCAGTGTCCGGGCTGAACGTTGGGGGTGGAGACGCTCCTTCAGGTATACTGGACTGAGACCGTTTAGGGCTTTAAAGGTCAGCACCAACACTTTGAATTGTGCTCGGAAACGTACTGGGAGCCAATGTAGCTCTCTCAGGACCTGTGTTATGTGGTCCCGGCGGCCACTCCCAGTCACCAGTCTAGCTGCCGCATTCTGGATTAATTGCAGTTTCCAGGTCACCTTCAAAGGTAGCCCCACGTAGAGCGCATTGCAGTAGTCCAAGCGGGAGATAACCAGAGCATGCACCACTCTGGCGAGACAGTCTGCGGGCAGGTAGGACAGTGTCAGACAAAAACTAACAAACGGGATGATAGGCCTGCCCAAGCCTATCATCCCGTTTCCCACAGGGGGCAAACAGAGTCCTCTAGGAATCCCACCTTGACCTCTAGGCACACTCACACAGAGAAACTGGTATTCTGTAGTACCCTGCCTTTGAACACGGAGTCTCTATTCAGCCATCGGGGTTAAAAGCCATACACTGACCTAGAATCCTAGAATTGGAGACTTGGAAGAGACCCTGAGCATTATCCAGTCCAACCCCCTGCAATGCAGGAACATGCAGCTGTCCCATATGGGGATCAAACCTGCAATCTTGGCGTTATCAGCACCATGCTGTAACCAACTGAGCTATCCTGTGGGAATTCATCTAATTGTGTCATCTGAATAAGAGCACTGCAGCAGAGGCTAGGAATCTTTTTCAGGACAAGGGATGCATTTCTTTCTGGGCAACCTTTTGGGGGCCACATGCCGGGGGTGGGCAGGGCCGGAGGTGAAAGTGGGTGGAGCAAGGGATGTATACTTTACCTGTCAACCAGGAATGCCTAGACAATGGGCGATGGTTTTAATTTCTATAGCAAAGGTGTCAATGGACCTTAAATTACAATTTATACAACAAAAACAATTTTTAGAATTTATTGGACTCTATGTTTGTATAGAACAGGACTGTCTAGAACAGCATTTTATTGGAGATGTAATAAGGATAATCTAAAGGGACGCAGGTGGCGCTGTGGGTTAAACCACAGAGCCTAGGTGTCAGGGACTGGCCCGAGCCAGGAGGGGTGGTGGAGGCATCAGGAGGTTACCCATGGACGCCGGAGGAGGTATTGCGTGCATGGGACCAGGAAGAGGCAGCGCCCAGGCTGTCACCAGAGGTAGGGAAAGAGGTGTGGAGAAGTGGGAGTGAAGAGGTGTCGCCGCCTGTGCTGACGGAAGAGCGGGTGGCGCGGGAGCCTATGGGAGCAGAGGAGAACATGGAGACGGAGGGAGAGCAAGGGCTCGAGGACGTTGCGGGAGCCTCTGCAACAACCTCCAGGGAGGATGAAAGTGAAAGGGATGAGGGCAATGCAGGGGCCAGCAGGGTCAAGAAACGGAAAAGGAGGAGTGAGAGGAGGCGTTGGAGTTTCAAAAGGCTTTTATGCTGGGGGGAAAAGCGGAAGCCCTTACTTGGAGAATCTGAGTCGTCGGAGGAGGATGAGGAGCTGTGAGCTTGTTTGGTGAAATAAACTTGTAAATAAGTTAAATGGACTACCGAGTCGCTTACTCCTGACGAGGACCCTCATCCACCTCACACTAGGGCTTTCCGATCAGAAGGTCGGCGTTTCAAATCCCCGCGACGGGGTGAGCTCCTGTTGCTCGGTCCCTGCTCCTGCCCACCTAGCAGTTCGAAAGCACGTCAAAGTGAAAGTAGCTAAATAGGTACCGCTCGGCGGGAAGGTAAACGGTGTTTCTGTGCGCTGCTCTGGTTTGCCAGAAGCGGCTTAGTCACGCTGGCCACATGACCGGGAAGCTGTCTGCGGACAAACGCCGGCTCCCTCGCCTATAGAGTGAGATCAGCGCCACAACCCCAGAGTCATCCGCGATTGGACCTAACGGTCAGGGGTAACTTTACCTTTAATAAGGATAATGCTTCTTTAAAACAGGTTTTTACAATGTCCTGCACTTACTAAGTCTTGGGAGAACGTAGTGGATTATATAAATATGACTGTGCGAAAAAGCTAAAATTTTCAGAGGATTTTCTTATTTTGAACTATATACCCACTATATGGGATTTGACAACTGGACAACGTAAATGGATTCTCCGTGCCCTTACTACGGCCAAAAGACCAATATTGCTGCATTGGAAATAGAAATGCCCCTTGTGAGAATTAATTCCATAGTTCGATGTGTGACCCAAAGCAGAGGGATGTTCTCCAGCAAAACTTTGGTAAGTTCAGAAGCAACTGCCTATGCAAATATACCCAAATACAGAAATATTTCTCTAAGAAACAGTGATTGTTTAATCTGAAATTACAGGAAACCCTTTCAGCTACTCTGGTGAGCAGGGTCGAGAGTAAGGAAGCACAGGCATCTGACTACCCATAGTGCTTATTACTAAACAGGCTTGTTATTGTTTCTAAGCAATTCTCGAGTTTGACTTCCCCTGAGTCGCCTTATTATGTAGCGGGGAGAGAGGGTGGCCGGAAGTTCCTCCATTCGTACACTAGATGTCACCCTTGCTCTGATTTTAAGAATCCAGTCGCTGCAAAAGGAACCTGAGTTGTCTATCAGCACTGAGCATCATCAAAGATAATCATGGGGAACAGTTCTCTATCTGAGGGCTGAACATCATTGCAGAGTACGACTACTCCCGTGTGTGTGTATCCCGGACACACCCCAAATTTACATTAAAAACCCAGTCATACAGCTAACTGAACATCAGAAGCTGCCTTCTGCTGACTCAGACCATTGGTCCACCTAGTTGGCCTGCACTGACTGGCAGCATCTCTCTGCCTAAGGCTAGAGAGCAGGGGGGCATGGTCAGACAACCTCAATTTCCCCTCTCTTCCAGCCTGCAAAATCCTGGAAACATTTTCAAATATCAATCAATCAATCAATAAAATTTATTCGACCGTCAGTCAGAAAGCACATATTATCAATACAAAAGTTAAAACATCTAAACATCTGGAAAAGCGTGACACTTAGAAACAGCGAAAAGTATATTATACATTTAGACCCGTGTCAATACAGTCAATTTTAGCCTTACTGCGCTTAAAGGCCAAAAAAAGAAATTTGGCCACCGAGAAGGTTGTTGTTCCAGTGAACTGGTTCAGCAAATACAAAACCAGTCTTTCTCTGACTACTGGGCTATGCTGGCATAGGAGTGGAGCTATAAGTTTTTGTCTAAGATCTGCATAGAATGGGCAGATCAAAAGAATATGTTCAGTTGACTCAACCACTCCCAGAGCACAGGGGCAAAGTCTCTGGGCGTATGGGACTCCCCTGAACCTTCCCCACAAAACCGCCGATTCCAGAACGTTTAACCTAGCGGCTGTAAGGAGCCTACGGTATTCCACATAGTGGATTTCCGCCAGATAAGGGGCTGGTGAAATCTGAGATATCTGTTCCCCCAAATACATCCCAGGTTTCACAAGAGCAATGTCCTCTTGCCTAGTGATATCCCTCAGTCTTTGAGAGATCACAACTTTAGCTTGGCTAAATGTCATAGACTCCAGGAAGAGATGCGACAATCTGCAGGTCTGCACTTCATTTATAATCTCCTTTTCCCACGATGATTGAAAATCATCCCTCAATATCAGGGGGGCCAAGCCCACCGGGTTAAAACATAACTTGAGCCATAGCCAGAGTTTTGTCTTCAAGGCCACGTACTGAAAAGACTGTCGACCCACCTCTAGTCTCATGACCGCCCCTGCTACAGAAGGGGGGATCCCAGGGTGGATAAAAATCAATGATTTTTTTAAAAAAAAAATCAAACAAATCGAATTTTTTTGATTTAAATCGGATTTTTTTGATTTAAATCGGATTTTTAAAATAAAATGCTTTTGGAGGAAAAATCTTTCTAAATATAGTCTTCTATTTAAGTTACATTGTAGTCCAAAGGCTATTCATCAGGAAATAAGGATTTGTTTTAAGTTTATCAAGTGTGCTAAAACTCAGTCTAAGTTTTTTAAAAAAAAATGTTTAACCACATCAGTTAACAAACATGGATACATATGCTATCATGTTATTGTTTTAGTTAAATAAATTGTTTAAATGGTTATTAAGGAAATGATTATTTTTCTCCTTCCAATAAAGTACAGCAGAAAAGTTGTCCAAATATAAACAGTTAACTTATTAAACGTCACCATAATTTCATAATTATCTGTCTATGTATTTCTAGTAGTATAAACAAATCAGTAATTTTTGATATAACTGTAAAAACCACTCTGAAAATTTATTATACCAAAAATGAAACCTTCATATGGTTGTAAATATTAAGATTATACCAGCAAGAATGAGTCTTTCTGTAAAAAAAATAACATACAAGCTTTTTCTGCCCATAGGTTAGCGGTCTACAGAAAAGTTGTCCAAATATAAACAGTTATAATTTCATATAATTTCACCATAATTTCATAATTATCTATCTATGTATTTCTAGTAGTATAAACAAATCATTAATTTTTGATATAACTGTAAAAACTACTATGAAAATTTATTATTCCAAAAATGAAACCTTCATATGGTTGCAAATATTAAGATTATACCAGCAAGAATGAGTCTTTCTGTAAAAAAAATTTAAATCAAGTCTTACTGACTAGTGATTTAAATCAAGCCTTACTGACTAGTGATTTAAATTGTGATTTAAATCGTGATTTAAATCAATTTGATTTAAATCAAATCCACCCTGGGGGATCCTGAGGATGGCTCTAAGAAATCGGGTATGGATAGCTTCCACATTTTGAAATATGTGTGAAGGTCTGGGTCTCACTCCCGAAAATCAGAGGCCCCCCGAATCCAGGACAGAATCTTGCAGAGGCACAACCCAGAAGATAGCATCCCTACCCCTTACCAGCCAGAGCTGACAGCAGAAGACCAGCGATCCACAACGGGAAGCACATCTTTCTTGCAATGTTTATTCCCTTAGGGATGGAGCACTGGGATGCAGTTTTAGTGAGAGCAAATCTTCACACCTTCCTAGGAGAGGGGGAAAAAAGGGGAGCATGAATGCAGATTCCTCAAAAGACGATTCCATCTCTGGATTAGTCAGCTCCTTTTGATAACCCTCAGGGACTTCTAGAGAAGATGAAGCAAAGCACACCTGAGGAACCTGTCGCTCTGTGATGCAGCTGGACTCCAGCTCCCCAGGGTCCCAGCCAGCAGGTCCAATGGTCAGGGATGAGAGGAGTTGTAGTCCAACAGCATGTGAAGAAGAAGAGGAGTTTGGATTTGACATCCCGCTTTATCACTACCCGAAGGAGTCTCAAAGCGGCTCACATTCTCCTCTCGCTTCCTCCCCCACAACAAACACTCTGTGAGGTGAGTGGGGCTGAGAGACTTCAAAGAAGGTCACCCAGCAGCTGCATGTGGAGGAGCGGGGAAGCGAACCCGGTTCACCAGATTACGAGTCTACCACTCTTAACCACTACACCACAATGGGGACAGTTTGCCATCCATGGATAGGTGCCTCTGTGAGGCTATAGTAGCTCAGGCCCCACTAGTGCAGTCAGGAGAAGGTGGTGGGCATGTGTCAGGGAGGAAGGGCTAGCTGAAGGCAGGGACTGGGTCTCTGAATGATGCAGGAAGGCATTTTAAAGTAAAGTCATTTTAAAGTGGAGGAGGAGGTGGAGGAGGAGGAAGAAGAAGAGGAGGAGGAGGAGGAGGAGGAGGAGGAGGAGGAGTTTGGATTTGATATCCCGCTTTATCACTACCCGAAGGAGTCTCAAAGCGGCTAACATTCTCCCTCCCCTTCCTCCCCCACAACAAGCACTCTGTGAGGTGAGTGGGGCTGAGAGACTTCAGAGAAGTGTGACTAGCCCAAGGTCACCCAACAGCTGCATGGGGAGGAGCGGGGAATCGAACCCGGTTCACCAGATTACAAGTCTACCGCTCTTAACCACTACACCACACAGGCTCACATGGAGGGTCACAGCACCACCACTCCTGAAATAATGGCACATCCTGCCTCTGCTCATCCCTCTGCAGTCCCCTGACCCTTTCGGATTTTAGATTGGAATCTCTTTGGGGCAGGGAGCTTCTCTCTGTAGAGCAGGGCTGGGAAACCGGTGGGCCTCCAGATACTGTCAGGCTCTAAGTCACATCAGCTACGTGGTCCTGCAGGATCCCCAGCCCCATGGATGGTGCCAAGCCAGCATTTCAATAGAATAGAATAGAATAGAATAGAATAGAATAGAATAGAATAGAATAGAATAGAATAGAATAGAATATATTTTATTGTCATTGCCCCCTTCAGGAACAACGAAATTACTTGGCTGCTCCATCCACCCAGATAGGGCACTCCACGCAAAGACAAAACAACTACAAAAACACTGATTAAAACCATACACACTGATTAAAACCATACAATGATAAAACATAACAGGTAAGATTAGATGACTTCAAAGTCCAGGCTTCCCATTCAAGGCCGCGATCGCTCTGGAGAAGAAGCTGTTTCTAAGACGGCTTGTTCTTGTTGTCATCGTCCTGTATCTCCGTCCCGATGGCAAAAGTTCAAAGAGACAGTGACCAGGATACGATGGATCTTTCACTATGTCCAGTGCCTTTCTGTGGCACCTCATGGCATAAATCTGCTCTAAGGTGGAGAGCGAGCAGCCAACAATGCTCTCTGCTGCCTTAACAACTCTGCACAACCCCATCCTGTCCTTGGTAGTACAGCTTCCGTACCACACACATAAGCCATAAGTGAGCACGCTCTCAATGGCACAGTGATAGAAGGCAAGCAGCAGCTTTTGTGGAAGATGGTTTTTCCTTAGAACTCTCAGGAAGTACAGTCTCTGCTGCGCCTTCTTCACAAGCCCCCTTATGTTTACACTCCAGGACAGATCCTCCTGTAATTCAATGCCCAGAAATCTGAACGTTGTTACCCTCTCCACACAGATTCCATCAATCAAAAGTGGTTGGACAAATACAAAACAAGGACACGGAAACGAAACAAAGTCTCTATCTGCAAGACCCGTTGGCTGTGTCAGAGATTGCCAAAAGACCAGTAAGGCACACGTTGTTACGAATGGAATTTCTATCCTGCTTAATGCCAAAATGGGCTTTCAAACGGTTTACGGAGTATACCAATGATAGAATCATAGAACTGCAGAGTTGGAAGGGACCCCAAGGGTCATCTAGTCCAACCCCCTGCAAAGCAGGAATCACAACTAAGAAGTCCCTGACAGATGGCCACCCAACCTTCCGAAGGAGAGGCCACCACCTTCTGATATGGTCTCCTAAGACCCCTAGATCTAAATAAAATACATTTCCCCCTCCCCTGCACCATAACCCTGCCTACATTTTGAAGACAGACTTTCTTTGGTGTGCCTGTTCTCTTCATTCAGTTTCAGAATATGTAAGCATCCGTGCTATTTCCTGAATTTCCGAGATAAATGGAAAGAATGATTCATTCTCTTGTCCATGTTCCCTGTTACATCTTGTATTTGCATTATGTTGTTAAGTTATAAGGAATTGTTTACAATGGTTGAGAATTCAACTCCATCATTGGGGGGGGGTGTTGATAACTGTTAACTAACCTGGGCTTTTAAAAGCCCCAAAATCATTCCCCCCTCTCTCTCTCTCTGTTCTACTAAAATAGTGCTTTAAATACCTGGCCATTATTTGGCAGACCTTGATGGCTCTAATACCCAGTTGTGGGCTGCAAAACAGCTGCAGGCATCCTATTCCTGGGGGCTCTGGAGACAGAAAAGGATGGAAGGGGCTACCGGCTCAGGAAATAGCTGCAGCTGGGTTGCTCTTCCTCCCATTTGCTGTGGAGGTTTTTTCAAGGGGGGACAGGGGGCGGAGAGGATATTGTGGCTGCGGAGGAAGCATCCAAACAGTGAGGAGATTCATTTGTCTCACAATAAGTTATGTGCCAGGCTTCCGCTTGCTGCAACTCAGCTGGGTATGTTCCCCCCAGTTCTGTGCAATTTGCAAAGGACGCTCAGTGTGCCTGACCGAAGGGACTGTTTAAATGTGTATTTTATTATCCGTTTATTTGTTGCATTTATAAGGTAAAGGTAAAGGGACCCCTGACCATTAGGTCCAGTCATGTCCGACTCTGGGGTTGCGGCACTCATCTCGCTTTATTGGCCGAGGGAGCCGGCGTACAGCTTCCGGGTCATGTGGCCAGCATGACTAAGCCGCTTCTGGCGAACCAGAGCAGCGCATAGAAACGCCGTTTACCTTCCCGCTGGAGTGGTACCTATTTATCTACTTGCACTTGGACGTGCTTTCGAACTGCTAGGTTGGCAGGAGCAGGGACCAAGCAACAGGAGCTCACCCCATCACGGGGATTCAAACCGCCGACCTTCTGATCGGCTGCCAACCTGCCAACCTAGCAGTTCAAAAGCACGAGGTTACAGGGAAGCAGGCAGAGGGCCTTCTCAGTAGTGGCACCCACCTCATGGGACATCCTCCCATCAGATGTCGAGGACGTAAGTAACTATACAACCTTTAGAAGACATCTGAAAGCAGCCCTGTATAGGGAAGCTTTTAATGTTTGATGCTTTGTTTTGTTCCTTTAGGGACGCGGGTGGCACTGTGGTCTAAACCACTGAGCTTTGGGCTTGTTGATCAAAAGGTCGGCGGTTCGAATCCCCACGATGGGGTGAGCTCCCATTGCTCGGTCCCTGTTCCTGCCAACCTAGCAGTTCGAAAGCATGCCAGTGCAAGTAGATAAATAGGTACCGCTCTGGTGGGAAGGTAAACAGCGTTTCCGTGCACTGTTATGGTGTCGGTGTTTCGTTGCGCCAGAAGCGGCTTAGTCATGCTGGCCACATGACCTGGAAAAACTGTCTGCGGAGCGGACAAACGCCAGCTCCCTCGGCCAATAAAGTGAGATGAGCACCGCAACCCCAGAGTCGTTCGCGACTGGACTTAACTGTCAGGGGTCCCTTTACCTCTTTACCTTTGTTCCTTTATATTTTGTTGGAAGCCGCCCATAGTGGCTGGGGTAGCCCAGTCAGATGGGCAGCGTATATATGTAAAAATTGGTGGTGGTGGTGTTTAGTTAGTTTGGGGCAGCTTGTAGACAAAATCCTCAGCTGCTATGTCAAAATCTTGGTCTAGGTTTCCCCGAATTGCATCAAAAAATGTCTGGGAAGATCCCTTAGACATTCTACAAAACACAGACAACTATCAAAGACTTGCCTAATTCTAGCCGCTGCCCTTTCCCCATAGATTCCTGGCACTCTAATTATGATTCTCATTGTGGCGGGTGTATTTATTTTTATATAAACCCTGGAACTATCTATTTATAAAAGCTTGTCTGTGTTTGTATTTTAAGCCATATGATGATGCAGCCTCTTCCTCCAAGAGCTCTCCTGGTTTTGCCTTTCCTCGCCAACAGACCACTGTAATTGTTAAGTCTGAAATGCTTGAGGGTTACTGGATGAAGTCATCTCCATGCCCCCAACACGCTAGATATGTTACTCTACAGACAACACAACCAGATGGCTAAGGAAAGGGCAACAAGCTCTCCTAGAACTGGTCATAAAGCAGAGGGCTGTGAGGAATTCAATTCAACTACCGGTATATAAAATTACAACACAGCATATTACCTAACTCCAAGAACTGGTCTTAAGTTTTTTGGGTTTTTTTAAAGGAGGAAGAAGTTATTGCTGGAGGCTTCTACTGAAAGCCACAAGGAGAGATCGAATTTGTGCGTGTGTGGTTCAGATCCTCCAGGGAAACAAATAGGGATGCAACCTATTGGAAAAGTAACGTATCGATTTCGCCTTGAAAATGTGAGAAAATGACAGGGCACAGAAGCGGCTGAAGGAGAAGGCAATTGCTGGGCTCTTGAGGGGCATTAGCCCAAGGAACCGAGTGATACCTACGCTGGTTGTGGGTTTGTTACTGGGCTTTGCTAAATTGAATAGAGCCCTAAATTGAGGTTGGCTGGACTCCAGTTCCCATCATAGCTGTCAACTTTCGGATTTGAAAATAAGGGTTTTTTCCAAACTTTCGGATTTGAAAATAAGGGATGCCGCAAGGGCGGTGCAATGGCACCAAGTAGCCTCGCCACCCTGCGCTCCAGAGGCTGCGCGCGAACGGGTGAGCGAAAGAGCGAGCGCGTAGATGGCAGGCAGGCAGGCTGTCTGTCTGGTTGGGCGTGAGGGTCTGGCTGCACAAGGCATGCAAGCTCCGCCCCCAGTCGGTCTCAGACTCCTTATTGGCAGCCGAGCAACGCAGCTGAGGAGCCTCCCTGGCCGGCAGGGAGGGAGAGGAGCTGCTTCCTTTGAAATCCGGGAAATTTAAGGGATATCAACAATCCGGGATAGCAGCGGGAAACGGCATTGGAATAAGGGAGTTTCCCACCAAAAAAAGGGAGGGTTGACGGCTATGGTTCCCATCCGTCCCAGGCAGCATGGCCAATGGTCTGAGATGATGAGAGCAGGACCTCAACAGCATCTGGAGAGCCACAAGTTCCCCACCTCTAAAGAACAAGTGATCTCTTTGAAGCTATCCTCCCAAGTGTCCCTTCTCAAAAAGAGGGAGAACGCCATACCAAGCCAGCTATATTTTTGTAACTGCCCACCCAACCGTGTTCTGCTAAGCTGAAGAAGTGCCTTCAAACTTCTGGCCACTGAAAGTTCTGTTTCTTTCAGCAGTCAGGGAGATGTACGCCAGAAAGAAACAGGGCAGGCAGCTGCAGCAGCACTACTCAAATCAAATAATAATAATATAATAATAATAATTTATTATTTGTACCCCGCCCATCTGGCTGGGTCTCCCAAGCCACTCTGGGCGGCTTCCAGCAAATATTAAAATACATCAAAATGTCACAGATTAAAAACTTCCCTAAACAGGGCTGCCTTCAGGTGTTTTCTAAATGTCATATAGTTGTTTATCTCTTTGACCTCTGCTGGGAGGGCGTTCCACAGGGCGGGTGTCACTACCGAGAAGGCCCTCTGCCTGGTTCCCTGTAGCTTTGCTTCTCGCAGTGAGGGAACCGCCAGAAGGCCCTCGGCGCTGGATCTCAGTGTCCGGGCAGAACGATGGGCATGGAGACGCTCCTTCAGGTATACAGGACCGAGGCCGTTTAGGGCTTTAAAGGTCAGCACCAACACTTTGAATTGTCCTTGGACACGTAGCACAATCAAAGGAAAGTCCAGTGTGCTGCAACAATCCTGTTGCAGACACAGGTCTTCTTAGGAGTAGTAGAAGACGGGTTTGGCGTGCAAAAGGTTCCAGGATCAATGCCTCACATCTCCAGCCACAGATGGGGAAAACTCTATAGAGCCTGAAACTCTATACAGCCACTGCTGGGAATACATTTGTAGCATGGGGGCTGTGTTGCCTTCTGGGTAAACTTCCAGGGTTCAATGGCGGCCATGGCCAAAGGCAAAAGTGCATGGAGCAACAGATTAAACCTCTGTACAGTTCTACACACACCTCTGTCCTTCATCCAGACAAGCAAAGAGGCATCTGTCGTGGATGCTTTAGCTGAGATTCCTGCATTGTAGGGGGTTGGACTAGATGACCCTAGGGGGTCCCTTCCAACTCTACAACTATAGTTCTATTATTCTATTATCAGCAGGGTGGATAAAAATCAAAGATTTTTTTAATTTAAAAAAAAAACAGATTTTTTTTAAAATTTAAATTGGATTTTTAAAATAAAATGCTTTTGGAGGAAAAAATCTTTCTAAAGATAGTTTTCTATTTAAGTTACGTTATAGTCCAAAGGCTAGTCATCAGGAAATAAGTTTTTCATGTGTGCTGAAACCCAGTCTAAGTTGGTTTTTAAGGAAATTGTTATTCAGGAAATGATTATTTTTTTCTCCTTCCAATAAAGTACAGCAGAAAAGTTGTCCAAATATAAACAGCTAACTTATTAAACCTCACAATAGTTTCATAATTATCTATGTATTTCTAATAGTATAACCAAATCAGTAATTTTTGATATAACTGTAAAAACTACTCTGAAAATTTATTATTCCAACAATGAAATCTTCATCTGGTTGTAAATATTAAGATTATACCAGCAGGAATTTCTTTCTGTAAAAAAAAAAAAAGATTTAAATCAAGTCTTACTGGGTCACTAGTGATTTAAATCGTTATTTAAATTTTAATTTAAATCAAATCCACCCTGATTATCAGAGTTCATGGATATATTCCAGCCAGGCCACACAAACAGAGAGAGAACATCTTGGGGTGCAAAATTTCTCAGGGTGAAATGTGTATCCTATGAAGAAGGGGTGTAGCCCTAATCACAGGTCCAAACAGAGAAGATTGGGGGGGGGGATGAATTCGACCCTAATGTTCTTAAGCCCTGGTGTGGAGTAGATGGGTCAGAGGTCTCTTTCTCGACCTTGGGTCCCCAGATGGTTTTCACCTACAACTCCCATCATCCCTAGGTAGCAGGACCAGTGGTCAGGGATGATGGGAGTTGTAGGCCAAAAACATCTGGGGACCCAAGGTTGAGAAAGGCTGGTATAAGGCATTTCATAGAATCATAGAATCATAGAGTTGGAAGAGACCACAAGGGCCATCCAGTCCAACCCCCTGCCAAGCAGGAAACACCATCAAAGCATTCCTGACAGGTGGCTGTCAAGCCTCTGCTTAAAGACCTCCAAAGAAGGAGACTCCACCACACTCCTTGGCAGCAAATTCCACTGTCGAACAGCTCTTACTGTCAGGAAGTTCTTCCTAATGTTTAGGTGGAATCTTCTTTCTTGTAGTTTGAATCCATTGCTCCGTGTCCGCTTCTCTGGAGCAGCAGAAAACAACTTTTCTCCCTCCTCTATATGACATCCTTTTATATATTTGAACATGGCTATCATATCGCCCCTTAACCTTCTCTTCTCCAGGCTAAACATACCCAGCTCCCTAAGCCGTTCCTCATAAGGCATCGTTTCCAGGCCTTTGACCATTTTGGTTGCCCTCCTCTGGACACGTTCCAGCTTGTCAGTATCCTTCTTGAACTGTGGTGCCCAGAACTGGACACAGTATTCCAGGTGAGGTCTGATTTGATGAAAGTGGGAGGGGAGGGGAGACTGTTTCTAGAGCATCCACAATTTAATGTTGACTTGCCCTGAGCATCAGTCATCCTGGAACACCACTACTCTGGCTGAAAGCCCAGGGCCACAATTAAAACTTCCCAGCACTGTTGCAACCATCTACATCTTCCAGGCAACACTACACTCACGAGGCCCGATTTTCCAAAACACTAAAGCAATATGATGCTTCTAACAGTAACTGAAGTGGGGGGAGGGTATTCATCACTGTAACCAAGTGAAGAGCTGGTTGGTCTCCTCTGTAGGCTGGACTGGGGTGGTCCCAAACCAGCTCTTGTGGTTCCCAACAGTACAGCCTCTTGCATTAGTCAGCAACAGAGCACTTAAATCCATTGGCTGACATCTGAAACAACCCCCAAAGTCAGCGTTTCTCAACCTTGGGTCCCCAGATGTTGTTGGACTACAACTCCCATCATCCCTGACCACTGGTCCTGCTACCTAGGGATGATGGGAGTTGTAGTCCAACAACATTTGGGGACCCAGGGTTGAGAAAGGCTGCCCAAAGTGGTACCCAGAGAGCCAGTGTGGTGTAGTGGTTAAGAGCGGTAGACTCTAATCTGGGAGACCGGGTTCGAGTCTCCACTCCTTCACATGCAGCTGCTGGGTGACCTTGGGCCAGTCACACTTCTTTGAAGTCTCTCAGCCCCACTCACCTCACAGAGTGTTTGTTGTGGGGGAGGAAGGGAAAGGAGAATGTTAGCCGCTTTGAGACTCCTTCGGGTAGTGATAAAGCGGGATATCAAATCCAAACTCTTCTACCCAGTTCTTCAGATCTGTCGTCTGCAGCATTATCAACACCATGCTCGTCAATACACTTGCTAGCCCAGGGTTCCCCCTTCGGGTACCTTCAGATGTTTCCAACTGCAAATCCCATCATCCTTGACCAGTGATCTTGCTGGCTGGGTCTGATGGAAGTCCAACAATACTTGCAAGGTACCAGAATGGGGAAGACTGACTGAGCCACTATGCAACACTGGCTCTGTTACAGATGTAGGAAGCACATTTATTCCTCTTCGACAGTGTTTCACGTCCATCTTTGGGTAGACGTCTCTTCAAATTCTCGCCGGCATTCTCTGTTGTTTGCTTGTTGCAAACAAGTGGCGCCCACCTTGTGGAACGCCCTCCCATCAGATGTCAAGGAAATAAACAACTATCTGACTTTTAGAAAACATCTGAAGGCAGCCCTGTTTAGGGAAGTTTTTAATGACTGATGTTTTATTGTGCTTTAATTCTGTTGGGGCAGGACCCAGGTGGCGCTGTGGGTTAAACCACAGAGCCTAGGGCTTGCTGATCAGAAGGTCGGCGATTCGAATCCCTGCGATGGGGTGAGCTCCCGTTGCTCGGTCCAAGCTCCTGCCCACCTAGCAGTTCGAAAGCACGTCAAGTGCAAGTAGATAAATAGGTACCACTGCAGCAGGAAGGTAAATGGCATTTCCGTGCGCTGCTCTGGTTCGCCAGAAGTGGCTTAGTCATGCTGGCCACATGACCTGGAAGCTGTACGCTGGCTCCCTTGGCCAATAAAGCGAGATGAGCGCCGCAACCCCAGAGTCGGTCACGACTGGACCTAATGGTCAGGGGTCCCTTTACCTTTAATTCTGTTGGGAGCCGCCCAGAGTGGCTGGGAAAACCCAACCAGATGGGCAGGGAATAAATAATAATAATAATAATAATAATAATAATAATAATAATAATATAGTTCATCCATCCATTGCACAGGTGGTCACCCCCTTGGCCTTTTAAAATTGTAGGGTCTCCAAACTAGCATTTGATCCTAATGTGCTTAGTTTGTTATCCTATATGCCATGCTGTTCAGCTCTATATTGGTTAGCAACATCTTTTCCATGTTTTGGCCAAAGCAAGTCTTTCACAACACCTGGACTTTCTTCTTGGAATTGAGGAAACAGATTTAACCTAGGACTGCATGTGAAGCGGGTGCTCAAACACTGAGCTCAAAGTCCTTCCCTACACCTAAAATGGTAGCTGCCATTCTGCATGGCCGTAGCAGGAAGACAAAATGGGAAGCTCACTCAACCAAGTAGACTAGGGGGGCAATTCCATTGGGGCTTCCCTTCTCCCTGAACTGTTCCATCCAAGCTGGCTTTTTATAAGAACTGCCACGTAATAATTGCCACTGGAGTTTGTTCATCTTCCTCTTCCCTCCCCATCCCTTTTTTCTTTTGTGTTGTGTCTTTTAGACCGCTAACCTATGGGCAGAAAAAGCTTGTATGTTACTGATCTTCTGCAAGCCACTCTGGGAGCCTTTTCAGCTGAAGAGTGGGGTGATAATTCTCTATATATGCAAAAATAAGTAACTGAAATTACTGAGACACAATTATGTGTAGGGCTGCAGCTTTAATTTGCATGCTTTGTCGGGGCTGCAAAAATAAGTGTGCACAGTTTAGGGGGGGGTGGCTGTTGGGATTAATGTCAAAAAGGTTTTAAAGCGGCGGTTTCCAAACTGTGGTCCATGAACCACCAGTGAGTGGCCTGTGAGCTTCCTTCATGTGGTCCACAGCATTTCTGTGGATTTGTGACTGAATATTCATGCTGATTTTTAATTGTATTCTTATTGCTTGTTTTGTTTCCTATACTGTATTTTTTATTGTACTGTGATCCGAATTCTGTGGGATTCAAAATAAAAGAAGCAAACATAATACAATTAGAAAATCCCACATCATCTAGCAGAGCACATTACAATTGCTACAACAGGCAGAAAAACCGTTAAGCAATTTTCAAGGGGCAGCCACTGATGAGCAGCTGTTTAGTCATCCCCAAGAAGTGATGACATACTTGTTTCAGATCCTCAAACTGGGGATGGGGAAGAACTTGGCTAATGCCATACAGCAGGCACGTCCAACTTTCAAGAGACTGCGATCTATTCCCACTATAAAAAAAACCTAGCATTTGGATTGACAAGAATTGTTGAGCTTTTTCAGAGGGGAAGCTTCAGCTTTTTTTGGAGAGGATCAGCCGAAGTTGTTGAGCTTTGGGGGGGGGGTCGATCAGGGTCCCGGGATCAACCAGGGACACCCCGGGATCGACCAGTAGATCGCGATCGACCGGTTGGAAATCCCTGTCATACAGAAACAAATGATGCCTGTTTCAACAGAGCGACAGCAATGTTTCCCAAACTTGCGGTAGTTACGTACGGCTTTTGAAGGTTTAGTCTTACCTGCATGTGCCTTCTCAAGCAAAGATAATTTGGGGGTAGTTTTAATAATATTATTTTATCTAAGGTAAAGGGACCCCTGACCATTAGGTCCAGTCGTGTCCGACTCTGGGGTTGCGGCGCTCATCTCGCGTTACTGGCCGAGGGAGCCGGCATACAGCTTCCGGGTCATGTGGCCAGCATGACAAAGCCGCTTCTGGCGAACCAGAGCAGCGCATGGAAACACCGTTTACCTTCCCACTGGTGCGGTACCTATTTATCTACTTGCACTTTGACGTGCTTTTGAACTGCTAGGTTGGCAGGAGCTTGGACCGAGCAACGGGAGCTCACCCCGTCGCAGGGATTCGAACCGCCGACCTTCTGATCAGCAAGCCCTAGGCTCTGTGGTTTAACCCACAGCGCCACCTGGGTCCCTATTTTATGCAGACTAGGGCTAATACTCTGTAACATTTAAAGCCCTTTTGCATACCCTTGGGGGCATCCGTACCACAATTTAGGAAACACTTTGACTACATGACTGCAGGGTCCCCACCCCACCAAAATAATAATAATATTCAGGTTGCACAATTAAAACTGATTTGGAGCTCTTGCACAACAAACCTTCTTCCATATATATATATATAAAATCAGATAAGGGAAGTGTCGAGATGCGGGGATGTTCTGGGAAGCATGAGATTACTATTGCATGATAGAATGTCGTCTAACTTCCCCACAAACAAAAATGAACAGTCAGCAAACACCTCGTCCAGAAGGACTCATAGTTCAAACACAATGTATTTAATGTATTTTAATGTTTGATGGAAGCCGCCCAGAGTGGCTGGGGAGACCCAGCCAGATGGGCGGGGTACAAATAATAAATTATTATTATTATTATTATTATTATTATTAAAACCACAAATCCATATTTTCACCAACACTGCCACCATTTCTTTTTGGTCAGCCCCTGTGTGCCACAGGTCCATTTTATTTCGTTAAAAAATAATTGATCAGAGCAGCAATGTTAGCAGAGAGGTAGATCTTTCTTGTTCGAAAGCGCCACTCATCCACGTTGCTACGGTATTAGCCTTGCAAAGGGGAGGGGTGGCTGAACAATACAGCTATAAACACACACACCTTGCCTTGTAGGGCAATGCTGTGCTACTTTACTCAGAAGTAGACCTGACTGCATCCTACAGTGTTGACTTAAGCAGGCATAGGAGTGCCCTCTGTATTGGCTATTCTCAACTGTTGGTCAGAAGATACAAAAAAAGTTGAGGCGGAACGGTCCTATTGTTATCAAGGCAGAAGCAGCAAAATAATTAAAGCCGTTTATTTAAAACATTGATAGATCCTGCCTCAGATTTCTCCTTTTTTAAAGAAGTATCCAAAACAGCTGGCAAATTGCATATATAACATAATCTGGCTGGCATCCAATCTAAGACCTGCCTAAAGTAGACCTATTGAAATCAAGGAACCTAACTTTACCAGGTTCCTTCACTTCAATGGGTATGCTCTGGGTATGGGTAACATTGTAAAAAAAAACAAAAAACAACCCTCTCTCTCAGCAAATTCCTATCGGCCGATATCCCTTTGCCCCCCCAATAAAATATTTGAGGGGGCCTCCCCCCATGTTAATAGGCATTGCCATTCCAATGGGAGTGTGCGTCTTGTAATCAACTTACAGTATGTGGGGGTAGGGCTTATCTTCTCTCCCCCACCCCAATATTTTATTCAAGTTGGCACCCCTGTGGACAACATTAGAGATAGATAGATAGATAGATAGATAGATAGATAGATAGATAGATAGATACAGTAGATGATGATGATAGATAGATAGATAGAGTAGATGATAGATAGATAGATAGATAGATAGATAGATAGATAGATAGATAGATAGATAGATAGATAGATCTATCTTTAAAAGCATTTAAAAAAGACAACTCAGTGTAAGAGCGTGCGCGTGTCCAAGTGAAGCCGCCCAGTAGAAACGAAAAGTTTTGCAGCAGCAGCAGCAGCAGCAGGAATCCATGATCCTTTTGGCAACGCTTTTGGAGGAAGGGAAGAAGGAAAGAAAGGCGGTTTGTCTGCCTCTTTTCGCCTGGGTGTCGCTCCCTCTCTCTCCCCCCGCTCCCCCCCCCCATTCAGACCAGCAGCCAAGCAGGCACTTACTCGGCCAGAGTCCGTCCTTCCCCGGGAGCGACTCCGCTTTTGGACAAAGCCGCGCCGTTTCTCCGGCTCGCCCTCCGTTCTGCAGCGCCCCAAGCGCAGGGCGGGTCTCGCCGCCGGCCCGGGACCGTCTTCTCCGCTCGCTCGCCTGCCCGCCTCGCCCCAGCACCCGTCGCCCCCCAGCTCCCTCCGGCGGGCAGAGGTCGGTGCGCGGCTCCCGGCCGGGGGGAGGAGGGGGAGGAGGAGGAGACCGCGGGAGCGAGCGTGGGGAGCGAGAGGCGGGGAGAGGAGCGCGAGCCCCCCTGGCTTCCGGGTTGATTCGGGGCCGGAGCGCCATGTGGCTGCTGCTGCCGCCGTGCAAATGGAATCAGGGAATCCTAGAATGGGAAGGGGTTCCGCGGGGTCATCTAGTCCAACGGGCTGCAAGATGCCACGGAGTGTCCAGTGCCGGATTGACGTATAAGCTAAACAAGCTACAGTTTAGGGCCCCACTCTCTTGGTACCCCCCCCAAATTTAAAGGGGGGGAAAACTGGATGTACATTTCCGAAATATAAGATAGAAAAACAAATAAAATAGAACCTACATACCGCAACAGTGTTTTGTGTTGTGTAGTAAGTATGATGTAAGTAATGGGCCCTGCCTGCTCCCTAAAATATCACTGGTTTGCTCATTTCTATATATAGGGTGCCTACAGTCTGTTAAACCACAGAGCCTAGGGCTTGCCGATCAGAAGGTCGGCGATTCGAATCCCCGCGAAGGGGTGAGCTCCCGTTGCTCGGTCCCTGCTCCTGCCAACCTAGCAGTTCGAAAGCACGTCAAAGTGCAAGTAGATAAATAGGAACCGCTCCAGCGGGAAGGTAAACGGCGTTTCCGTGCGCTGCTCTGGTTCGCCAGAAGCGGCTTAGTCATGCTGGCCACATGACCCGGAAGCTGTAGGTTGGTTCCCTCGGCCAGTAAAGCGAGATGAGCGCCGCAACCCCAGAGTCGGACACGACTGGACCTAATGGTCAGGGGTCCCTTTACCTTTACCTTTACCTTTACATTCTGCATGTGCAAATGGCTTTAAATACCTGTTAGGTCCATAAATTACCAAATAGCATATATTCAACACAAAAACCAGCGACAATTTATTGTTGACAAAAGACAGCTGGACATAGAAACCTTCAGCAGCTTAGGGCATCATCAAACCTAAATTCAGCCCTGGTAGTGCCCCGTGATAGGACAACTGGAATGTTGTCTTCTTCATCTTTGTATATAATTTTTATTAAGTACTAGTAGACTGTAAGCCCGTTAAACGGGCGCTAGAACATCCCCGTCAGGTGGTCCGCCTGGAGCGCTCTTACCAGGGAGTAGACCCCACAGAACACAGGGACTTACTCCTGAGTAAACGCGCGCAGGCTTAAGCCGGGCTCAGTCTCCTCCTCCTCCCCCCCCCCACTTATTTTCGCTCCTCCGGCTCCCTCTCAGCGCGGCGCCCTTTGCAAAAGTAGCCTCCTTTCGTGCGCTTTCTCAGGACAACCGCGGCCCCCGACATGCACCAAGGGCAGCGGGAGGCGAGAAGCGCGCAACAGAGCGGCGGTGATTGGGAGAGCCGTGCAAGCCCCTCCGCTCGGGTTACTTGCAGAAGGGGAGGAGGAGGAGGAGGAGGAGGAGGAGGACTTCTCCGCTCCCGGGACGGTGAGCGAGAGGAGCATCCGCGAGAAACTTCCTCGCCTTTCTTAGTCCGAGAGGGGCCGCTGCGCGCCCGCCTCTCCGCCGCCACCGCACGGCCCCTTCGGCAGGCACTGACCAGCCGCCTCCTCTCCCGGCTTCTCGCCCACGGCCTCCTGGGGGAGAGAAGGCCGCGCTGGGGGATCGTCCGGCCGAGGCGCCGTGCGAGGAGGAGGCGGAGGCAGATCCTGGGCGGCCCGTGGCAGCGGGAAAGGCCTCCGCCTCTGCCTCCGCTCCTGGGGCAGGTAAAGAGCTTCAGGGGCTCCTCCGGGGAGGGAGAGGCGGCGGAGTCGAGCAGGGCGGCTGGGCTTCCGTTGCAACAGTTTCGCCCGGCCGCTCTCCCTCCCCTCCGCTCTGGTCTCTCTTGACATCGCTCGCCCGGGCGAAACTGTTGAAGCGGTGGTTCTGCGCATCCCCGCGCACATCCGCCGCTCGCCCGGCCGCTCGCGGCGCTTTCCCCCCCCCGCAGCCTCCCACCTCCAGTCTTCGCGATCCCCCCCCATAGTTTGTTGTTGTTGTTTTGGGATGGTGGGGGTGGATGGTGCGCTAAGGCTCATAGTTTTGTGGGGAAAGGGAGGTGGGGGGGAGAGGAGAGAGATCCAGAGAGAACAGCGGCGGGAGGAGCAGCAGCAGCAAGCCGCTCAGCTCATCCTCCCCAGCTCCGTGCGAGGCGGCGGCACTGACCCAACTGACGACGCGCGTGCGCCGCCGCTGCCTCTCGGACACCCCCCCTCTCCGCCCGCTCCAATCCCTGCGTCCGTGTGGGACATGCGCAGTAGCGCAATTCCACTGACACATGGACTGGACGCAGGGACACAGGGACTTTATTATATAGGATTCTGTTTTACAGTTTAAAATACTGTACTCATTTTTACATGCTTAAAATATCCATGACTTCCCTTCTTCTCTTTCCATGGTTCATTTTACATATCATAAATCCCCCCCCCCGAGAGTGTCACCCCGCCCCAGGGCGGAATCCCCCCCCCCGCCCCTTGCTCCGCCCCTGCCTATAGCTGTGTACATTCGTCTGCCATTGGCTATTTCTTGTTAAATGTGCATTTATTGATTTGCGCTTCCTCTTTGATAGTTTGCGATTGATTCGATTGTGCATTTCATGATTCGACAGTTTGTAATTTACGGTATGAGTGCATTCCTTCTGAAAGGAAAATGAGAATATATGCCCTGATAAGAAAAAATCCTGGGGTGCGGAATTACTCCGCTGCCCAGCTTGTCGGGGTGCCACTCCCTGCAGGTCTCTCCGGTCAGCAAAATAAGGCGTCTCCAGCCAAGTTAAAGAAGCAAAACAGTGGTCAGTAGACCTGATCTTTATTTGTTGCAACAAGGTTCAAACATAGCTGTCAACCTTTCCCTTTTCTCACGAGGAATCCTATTCAGAATAAGGGAATTTCCCGCAAAAAAAAGAAAAAGTTGACAGCTATGACACAGAGCAGGAACCCAAAGTATGTTTTGTTTATTTCAGTGCCAAAAAAGCAGGCAAAGTCACACCATAGTGATGCTTCAGTCTGCCATCTTGATTCAAAATGGTGGCTAGTGTCCAAACAATGACAAAGCCTGCCACACCCACATTGGGAACCCTTGTACCAAGTTTGATGATGATGTCTCCAGAGGAGGCTGAACCTATCAGGAGCAAATGTACAAACCATTCCCCAAAATGTATAGTAGATAATAAACCACTGTTTCTCAAAGCTCACTAACCAGCAATATGGAGAGAATGACAAGGGTCTGCATTGCAGAGCTGTTGTAATTCATGATCTGTCAAAATTGGCCCTTCCCTGATTTGCAATAGAGAGACAATCACAGTGGACTATATTTGTGGCATTGCTGCAAGGTTCAAATCTCCGACCCAACCTTCAATACACGAGTAATAATTCCAGCAGTAGAACTGAATGTGCTGCACAATTTGATAAAATAATTACTTTGCGATGATCTGATTTTGAAACAGATTATTTGATTATTTTCTTTTTCGGTTGGGAAGGGAGGACAGGGAGGTTGCTGAAAAATCTGTCTCCTAGGAACAGCTGCAGAAAGTAACCAGGAAGCATGGTCTGCAGACAAAGAAGCTATTAGCCTGCTATTGTCTCCTGCTGATGAGTGAGTAAGGAAGGCTTTTTTCTGAAATGATCTCACAAGGATTCCTCTCTGCAGAGGCTCCCATTGGCTGGACTGTGGTTCCCCTCTTTGCCAGTTGACCTATGCAGAATCAAAATAGGCCCGTTATCGCCATCTACTGCACAGATAGCTCTTTGCTTTACTGAAACCTGTGGCTTGCTGTTCAGATACAGCATTTCTCAAAGCTCGCCAAAAAGGTCAGTCTACTCTAATGCTGGGGTGGGAAAGGGCTCCATGCAGAAGGTCCCAGATTGTGGCTCCCCATTTGTGGAACTCTCTCCCCAGTGAGGTCTACCTGGCACCATCGCTGATATCTTTTCAACGCCAGGTTTGTTTGCTTTTTAGTGGATTACAGAGATGGGGGTTTATTGCTAGTTGTGCAGCCAAACAAAACATTTTATTTGGAGACCTTTTTGTGTCATAAGCGACTAACATGTAATAATAACAAATAATAATGATAATAATGATAATAATAATAAGTCCGCCATTTACTCAAGTGAGAGCTGGACCATCAAGGAGGCTGATCGCCAAAGAATTGATGTTTTTTAATTATGGTGCTGGAGGAGACTCTTGAGAGTCCCATGGACTGCAAGAAGATCAAATCTATCAATTCTTAAGGAAATCAGCCCGGAGTGCTCACTGGAAGGACAGATCCTGAAGCTTAGGCTCCAATACTTTGGCCGCCTCATGAGAAGAGATGACCCGCTGGAAAAGACCCTGATGTTGGGAAAGATGGAGGGCACAAGGAGAAGGGGACGACAGAGGATGAAATGGTTGGACAGTGCTCTCGAAGCTACTAACATGAGTGACCAAACTGCGGGAGGCAGTGGAAGACAGGAGTGCCTGGTGTGCTCTGGTCCATGGGGTCACGAAGAGTCAGACGACTGAACGACTAAACAACAACAACATTTACTCAAGGACTTGACCCTTTATCCCTAAACCTACCAATCTGTACAGCAACCCTTCCTTCCACACCATATCCTATGCATTTGTTTGCACCATCTACAAAAACTGCCATATTGACCCAATGACACAGGGCTTTCTGTGCATCACTTTCCAAATGCTCAATATTATTCAGTGTGTTTCGCCATTTCCTCTAGCCATTTCCAGTTTTACGGCCCATGCTGCTCTCATTGAGCCACGGCCCCTCTGTTAAGCATCCTCTCCACAATTTCCCCCGCAAGAGATGTTAAAAGCAATGGGGCCTCGATGAGTCAGGAGGGGAGCAGACTTTCCCAGCCATCCCTGTTGGGGCGATTCTGTTGCGTGCCTCCCGCCCATTGGCAAGTCTCCCGACCACCAAGAAGTGTTATATAAACCAAGGGAAATGCTTTAAGAATCCAGACCAGTGGGCAAATGTAGCTTTCCAATTCCCATACAGTAAAGTCTATAGTAGGCTCCCATCGCATGGGCTCCAAATCAGGCCTAGCATCTTTGAATAGCTGCTGGAACCCCAGGAGGGTCACTTGTGCAAAAAGGGCGACAAAAGAAGATGCACAATTCTATAAAAACGGCATGTGCTGATTTTTATACATAGATGCAAGTTTAGGAACAATGGCCCACATCGAATGTGGTGCTAAGTATCGGTCCCATCAGCACAATAATTTTTGCTTGTGCAATGGGACTTTCCTGCACTCTCCACCCCTCTTGATGACCCCTCAACATGTTCTGGGGGTTCCCCCAACCTTCCAGAGTAGATCTGGGGACGGTACTGGGCATGCATGTGCAGAGGCGTAGCAAGCCCAGGTGGTACCCAGGGCGGAATTTTTTTTGTCACCCCCCCCCACAACACTTTAATTTTTAAAAAAATAAAAACAATTAAAAAGTGTCACCCCCCTCTGATGGTGCCACTTTGCGAGGTGTGGGGTTTTTGTGTGTGTGTGTCTATTATCTCTTTTTTTTCATTAAAGTTAAAATAAAAAAATAATAAAAAATAATAAAAAATGTAAAAAAATAAAAATAAATAAAAATAAAAAGTGTCGCCCCCCTCTGATGGTGCCACTTTGTGAGGTATGGGGGGTTGTGTGTGTGTCTATTATCTCTTTTTTTCAATAAAGTTAAAATAAAAAATAATAATAATAAAATTTAAAAATTTAAAAAAATTAAAAAGTGTCCCCCCCCTCTGATGGTGCCACTTTGTGAGGTGTGGGGGTTGTGTGTGTGTCTATTATCTCTTTTTTTCAATGAAGTTGAAAAATTTTTTTAAAAAAGTGTCACCCCCCTCTGGGGTGGAACCCGGGGTGGCCCGCCCCCCGCCCCCCCCGTTGCTACGCCCCTGTGCATGGGGAAAGTCCCCTTGCAGAAGTGTAAATCCTTGCACTGACATGATGCCTATCTAGTGCTGGATTGGAAACAAGCCAATTGCTATCATTTAAACAGAAATGCAACACAGCTCATCCAAGCAAGGAAAACTGTGGCTATCTATGCACTATCCCTTTGATCTGGAAGCTGTAGTTGGTTCAGAATGCTGCAGCACAATTGCTGGCAGAGGTGAGATCCTGCCTGCATATAACTCCTCTGCTCAGAGATCTGCACTGCTCTCTGATTTGCTTCTGGGCCAAATTCAAGGTGTTCCTATGAGTATATAAATCCCTTAACAGCTTGGGACTAGTTTACCTGCAAGGCCACATTACCCCTGCCCACTTGGCACTTTTGATCTGCCGAACTGGCACTGTGTGCTACATAATACTCATTGTGCATTTGTAAGAAATCATTTCTTTTTAGTGTGGCAGCACCTGAACTTTGGAACTCCCTGCCTATTGACACCAGGCAGGTGCCTTTACTGTACTCTTCAGTGCTCACTAAAAACATTGTTTAGACAAGTCTAGCCAGAAATGTAGAAATGTCAGCATATGTTTCAATCTGGTTTTTAGATAGTTGATTTAATTTATTTTTGAGTGTTTTAAATAGCTCTTTTTAACATTAAAAAATACTTGATATTATTATTATTTGAACCACTTTCAGTACAATCAAGCATTATATCTTCTAGAGTTCTTCCACCAAACTTTCAGCTGTGTAGAATTGCAGTGTGGCTGGCAATGGCACTTTCGAAAAAAGCAGTGGTAACTCAAAGTGATAATGTGCAGTAAAAATAAAATAGCAGAATGCATAATCAATACTTAGGGCAGACTAATCAACTGCAATTCATGATTCCATTTTATGTCTGAAAAGACCTGCTCATTATCATTTAAAAATAAAAACATGTTGGATAATTTAAATGCTGATTTCTCCTCACCCTATTCTGATCATTTGAAAACTAGTTTTCCTATGTCTAGCTGAATAATTTAAGGAATATGACCTTTTAGTTTTATATGTGGATAATGTAAATAATAAGGAAATCAGTGCACCTGAGGTGCCCAAGACTGTTACAGGTTAGAGCACAATTTTATAGCAAATGTGTGGTGTGTATTATTAATCTGGGATAATTCTCATTTTGGACCAATTCTGACACATGGTACATGAACACCGGTAAAAAAGAAAATGCACAAAACATTGTGGAACCCTACTGTTGTAACATCAATATTGCTTTTTGCAGTATTTAATGAATGACCTGGCTCCCATTTCACAATTAACCAAACTTCTGCATCATCACCTCTTTATTTGCATGCTGCCTTTCCACAATACATAATGCTCAAAGCTGTTTACAATAAGGAGACCAATACATCACAAAAATCAACAATACATCACAAAATCAACAGATGCAAGAACAATGTTGTTATAACAGCAGTCATAAAACAGCCGCATAAAGTATAAAAATGTAGCAACATTACACTTCCTAGCAGCAGCAAAAAAAATTAACAAGGGGAGCTGAACAGAGTTTCACCTTGGCCTGGATCCTGCTGCTGTGTCTGCTACAAATTAGCCAAAGGCTCAAGTTAGTCTAGATCTCAGCTTCCACGAAGAACCGCCGCCCTGTTGGCATCACCCTTGAAGCAGAAGAAGTTCCTCCCATGGTGTTACTCACAGTCCTTTTCCTGCAGCAGATTCTTACAAGGCTTCCAGCATCGGGCGATGGGCTGGCTGAAAGAGTCATGGGAAACTGGCAAGCGAGACCTGAGTGCAGCAGGACCCAGGACTTTGCATACCAGGGGGAGGTGACTACACTGGCACACAGAGGAACTGGCTTTGCTCTTTCCCAGTCCTTTTAGTTCAGGGGTCAGCAACCTAAGGCCCATGGGCTGGAAGTGGCCCACGGAGGTAGTTTGCCTGGCCCATGAGCTGCCCCCGAACCGAGTTACCTGCTCATGCGCTGCGCTAAAGCAGCATGGCACGGGGACTCACTTCCGCGTCGCCGAAAACTGCGTCTGCGCAGATGCAGGCGCTGAAAATCACAAGCGCACATGTGATCCGGCCCACGGAGAGATCTCTGCAGGACCATGCAGCCCAGGCAATATAAACCTTGCTGACCCCTGTTTTAGTTCAATGTACTGCAGCAACTAAGCCTAAGCCAAGGTTTGGCTTAGAGCATCTTCTGAACCCAGACTTCTTGTGGTTGAAGTCCCTTCCTTCTTAGCCATGATCTGTAGCCAAGAATAAACCTTGTGGGTTATAAGGACATGGGGAGGAGCACAATGGCTGTGCTCTTATCCCCCCCCCCAAGATCCTGTGCATTTGTGCTAAACCATGGTTTTGGCTGAGCGTTGTGAAGAAACACGTGTGCTTGTATGTCAGGAATCTGGGTCTGGGAGAGTGGTGGGGAAACAACACAGATGAACTAAAGGGAACGAACAGCCCATGTTCCATTTCCAGAACTGAATTTATAAACTTCTTGACATTAAAAGAGCAGAAGAGGAAAAGCATGGAGGAAACCTTCCCAGGACCAAGCCATTCATGGCAGCCATAGTTGCTGCCAGGTCCTTAAAAAAACTGCCTGTGGCTGAGACTATGAATTAAATTCTTGAGGAAGAAATGTTCTCCTTTTCAAGCATCTTGGATCTGAGTCATTCGCTGCTGACTGATTTCTGAGCGGAGGAGCAGGGAATGGAGGAAGCCCTGCAGACATGTTGAAGCTCATTTGTAAGCAGACCACATGATGCCCTGATTCAGCAGTAGCCACAGCCAGCCCAGAATCTCAGCTGGGTGGAGATGTTGAAGAGGCAGTGCCTTGCTCTTGCATGCCTCCTGTCTAATTTCAGATCCTACCAGGAGCAATTTATTCAGATCCCATAAGGATACTGACAGTAAATATCTTCTCCATGCTTTCGGTACGCAAAATAAACCATGTTGTGGCTCAGAATTATGTGGTGAACTGTACCACTGATCTGCAGGAATTAAAACTGTGAATACAATCATGATTTAGTAGGGTGGGGGCAGAAATCTGAATGTCTGGGGATATAATCACAGTTTAGAAGTGGCAGGTAGGTAGCCTTGTTGGTCTGCTGTAGTCGAAAACAAAATAAAAAAAATTCCTTCCAGTAGCACTTTAGAGACCAACTAAGTTTGTTCTTGGTATGAGCTTTCGTGTGGTATCTGAAGAAGTGTGCATGCGCACGAAAGCTCATACCAAGAACAAACTTAGTTGGTTTCTAAGGTGCTACTGGAAGGAATTTTTTTTATTTAGTTTAGAAGTGGTGTAGGATGAAAAGTTTGGATATAAGATAAGATCATTTATTGTCATTGCACAAGTACAAGCACAACGCTATACAAGTGCAACGAAATTGCATGCCATCCCGTAAAAAACAGAAGAAAAAAAACAAAAAACAGCACAAAACACACACACACCAAAAAAAATGTGGGATGTATAACACTGGTGCAGTCAATCATAACATTCCTAGAGTGTACACAAAGGGGTCTTGGTCCTCCAGGTAGAGTTTCCTGTGCCTGGACTGAGATCAACTTCCTTTGTGTGACCAGAGGTGGGAGTGGCCTTACCTGAAAGTACACAGGTCAGTTGCCATTCTCTCCCTCTCTTCCCATCAGGACTCCGAGGATGCAACATCTCAAGAGATGCACTCTTGGCTTCCAGCCAAGGGGGCCAAAGTGGACCCTTTTCCCTTAAGGAGAGTGCCCACATGTACATACATTTAATCTAAGCTAGCCTGCCTTCTGAGACTTGTAAAAGCCTGGAAAGTCTGTGAGTAAAATCTTTTTACTTTTAAAAGCATTGTGTCATGTATTTTCTTTTAAGAGGGAAGCAGGGGAATTATATGCCAGGATCTGCCTTGTTATAGAAGTTCATAGGAACTTAATCGCCACGTTTTGCTGCGTTTAATTGGGGATGAGAATCTCTGCTAGTTTGGAGCTTGTTAGCACAAGCTGGGATAGGAAATATTAATCAATATTCCCTCATCCACATTCCCACTCATCTCCCACAAAAAAGCCACACATACACACACATACACCCATCACAGCTCTCCAAGGTCATATTATCTGGTTACAGCATTTAAGATTTAAGACCCCTGGATTACACCTCTGTGGCACTTTGGAAACTCTGTAAGAAATCTAGTGAAGCTTTGAAATGCCCAAGAATTTGCTAACCAGAACTTTCAAGGAACAGGGCACAGAACAAATCTTTGTTGTTTTGGTTTAAGTCTGTAGGTCAGGACAGCAGATATTCTGGGGGAAGTCTGGATGTAGTGGAGTAAGAGGGACTGACGTCAGAGACCACCTGGGGGCAGGACCTTTTGAGGGACCCTGGGAACATCACACCAGCTTTAAGTGGTCAGCCACTGAATGGGTGCTGGAGGATGCAACTTAGAATCCCAAGATGGTATTCGATGTTAGTCCTACTCAGAGCAGACTCATTGACTAAGTCACAAGTATAACTTACTGTAGCTGGCTACAACCCACCGTACTGACCAGCTGGCAACAGCCGCCTCTCAGAAAGGATGCTGCTGCTTGATTGTATTTATTTCACTGTAATTAAAAACGTTTAGCAAAAGTATTGGCGTTTCTGGTTGGCTGGTTCCATCACAGATCAATGTACAGTTAGGACGCAGGGAAAGGCAATAAACTGTGTGGTTCAGAAGCTGCTCAGTGACACAGATAGCCCCCATGAGCTGCAATTGCTGCACTGCCCACCCCTTCTGCTGTGTGTGTGAGAGGCCCCTCTTCCTGGTTGTGAATTGCATTACCCCTATGCATGCATGCTTTGCATTAAAGGTAAAGGTAAAGGGACCCCTGACCGTTTGGTCCAGTCGTGACCGACTCTGGGGTTGTGGCGCTCATCTCGCTTTACTGGCCGAGGGAGCCGGCGTACAGCTTCCGGGTCATGTGGCCAGCATGACTAAGCCGCTTCTGGCGAACCAGAGCAGTGCACAGAAACGCCGTTTACCTTCCCGCCGGAGCGGTACCTATTTATCTACTTGCACTTTGACGTGCCTTCAAACTGCTAGGTTGGCAGGAGCAGGGACCGAGCAACGGGAGCTCACCCCGTCGTGGGGATTCGAACTGCCGACCTTCTGATCGACAAGCCCTAGGCTCTTTGGTTAAACCACAGCAAGAAAATTAGCAAGAAACCAGTAATTTAACAGCTCCGTGGGGAACAGAAGGTAACAAAATATGGGGCAATCAGGGGCAATTCAGGTCTTATTGCACAGCAACAAACAATTTGAATGTGCAAACAAAAATGCTATCAGTTTTCATGGAATAGTTCACTTAAAAGCCCTCATAGCATCTTGCCTTTCCACAATGGACATTATATTTTATAGCAGAAAAAGACTTCCTAAAAATCAGAAGGGGGGGAGGGGTAGAGAACAATGTGGGAGAATAACACATAAAACACGGGGGATATAATGATTTAAGGCAGGCTCTGGATGAATTCCCTATAACTGTAAGTGAACCAATGACAGCAATGGTGAATTCAGGGGAAAGGGTCTAGGCTAGGGTAGTTTGGAGAGTAAATGTTCTCAGACTCAGCAAATAATTTTTTATCATCTTAGATGGGCTATATGCAGTGCTTTTTTTCTGAGGGTACTCAAGAGTACACAGTACCGGCACCTTTCCCCACCCCCCCAAAAATGTTAAGTGTGGCACTCACTGTAACAACTTCATGGTGAGTACTTGCAATTTCCCCCCTAAAAAAAAAGCACTGGCTATATGCATAATTGAGGTGTAATACATTCATTTGGAATGGTTTTCCTTCCCCAGTGGAATGAGTCTCCAGATATGGCCCCATTTTATCTTCTCACATATCCCATTCCTGCTGTTTAAAAAAATATTATTTTACCCATATGTCCTCACAAGTTCAGTTCTATCCTATCATGTATTCAAATAAGTCTCTATGCGCCACCTACTGTTGCATCCTGAAAGTGTCAAAAGTGAGCCTGTGAGGTGCAATTCTGTTTGCACTACTAATGTATTTTGCCCCACTCTGTGAAATGAATTCCAATCCCTCTGAAGCCCATCCAGTAAAGGCCACCAGCTGAACAATATACCTACTATAACAGGTCTCTGTCACCTAAAAATAAAGAAAGCGGAAAGTGTTAGGTTTTCTTCAGTGAACCTGTTATTTTGCTTGTGCGCGAACTGAACTGCTCCATAAATCAATTAAACTAAAACACAAGTATAATTAATTAACTAAAATTGCAATCCAGACCATGCTTACTTAGAAATAAGACCCACTGGTGTCAATCGGATTTACTCTTAGTAAGTGCATTGAACTGCAGTCTAAGAGTTGTATATCCAAGTAAATTTTGCTCAGACCCACTGAAATTTAGAGATCTAATCTATTAATTCCAAGCAGGGAGGCACCTGGCTATGTTATAGTGTTTGTGAGCTCTTCCCCATAGGATCATTTGTGCTACACTGTCTGCAGGTCTGCTCCTACAAAACAGACGGAGATCTTTTCAGGCAATCTCCCATCAGGAGCTTTCTTTCACTGCTGGTAAATATCTAGAAATGAGAGCAATTCCTGTTAAGCAGCCAACAGCAGGAAAGTGGCTGCGAAGAATTGTACATCCACGTTCTTACAAGATACACTGTGAAGTGTCCAAATATATTTTCCCTGCCTGGAATATGAATGAGAAACACCGATGGGTGTTTATTGTTTGGTTGTTGTTTTTCCCCTACATGGTTTCTGCAGACATTTGGAGAACTGGTGAGGATTAACTGACACATTCTCACTCTAAGTAATTTGGGCCATCTCAGCATCTTCACAAAACATTCGTTGCTGGGTATAGGCACAGGTGGGGGGCATGTTTCAGGGAACAGATTCGGGGGAAATAATGAGGGTTAGCAAATGGTAAGAAATTGATCTTTTCTTATTTGGAACTCCCTGCATATTGACATCTGCCAGGCGCCTTCACGGCACTTTTTGTTTTTGTTTTTTAAACATATTTATTGGTTTTTAACAATCACAAATAATAACATACACTAAATGCATAAACATAACACAAAACACAAAAATTATAAACAACAAAAACATACATCAAATTTTTCCTTTCTTCTTTTCTTGTCATAGTAGGGTGACCTCCTCACGTCCCCCCTATCTGCGTTCCATTGTCATTCATCTTTAGTAAATTGCTTTCCATCTTTAAATATAATCTCCTGTTCTAACTTATCCTCTCTTCTTATATAAGTCTTAACATAAAATCATACATCTATATCACTTAATCCTTATTTCTTAATCTGTAATCTATCATTTCTTCCAACTTTTTTCTAACTTTAAATCTTACAATAGTTTTTAAAATATAACTTGAATTTCTTCTGTCTTCTTCCACCGCTTCCTCCCTCTGGTCACGTAGTTTCCCGGTCAGTTCGGCAAGCTCCATAAAGTCTATCAATTTCATCTGCCAGTCTTCTATCGTCGGTAGTTCCTGTGTCTTCCAGTTCCTTGCAATCACAATCCTAGCTGCTGTTGTGGCGCACATAAAGAAAGTTTGGTCCTTCTTGGGGACCTTTTGGTTGGTTCACAATTCCAAGTAAAAAAGCTTCTGGCACTGCACTCTTTTTGGTACCTGCTTAACACATTTTTGTTCAGGCAAGCCTTTCAAGGCACATGGAAGTTACATGTTATTTCTTTATGCAAGAGTTGATTTTAATAATCTTCTAAATACTTTTAATACCTCCTATTTAACTGTGTTTTTTTTTTAACTGCTCACTGTTTTAAACCATTTCCTCAACCCTTTCAGAGCTGTAATTCACTTTTAACCAAAACATGCATTTTTTTACGGGACCCATTTCTTAATCTTTTACCACGTACGTGCATGGAGGTAAAGCTCCTGCTGCGACCCAGCTTGGATCAGGCTGTGACCCACAAGCTGGTCCTGACCCACCCATTGAAGGCCAGTCTTCTAGGGGGGCTTCCAAGCCATTGCTATTTTTTAGTGGAATTCAGTCGCATTCCTGCAAGTTGTGCAAGACCCCTCAAGCAAATCAGGTTGAGTGAGTGTGCTGTTTCTGAGAAGAAATTGAAGGGGGCAAGCTGCAGTCTAGAGTTTTAGAGACACAGAACTTAAATTGGGTTCTTTAAGCATCCTAGAGTGGCAGCTGGGTTAGTGTTAAGATTTACATATCCCTTTTTTTGCAATTAACCAAAATTTCACAAAATGAGCAAGCCTAATATTGGGGTTTTGTTTGTTTGCCTCATCTACCGAAATGTTGGGCCATCTCTGACTACAATTACCAGCCAGGGGCAGATGGCAGGGATCTTATTTTTAGAGAACTTTATTTAGTATGGATGCAGTCACTGAACTGTAGCAGAGGTTGATGGGAACCCTCACAGGCCACCGGGTCTGACCTTCAGCAGCAAAGCAGAACCTACTGTATGCAACCTGTACTCATTCTGTTGACTAGAGTTTGCTGATCCAGTTTCAGCTGTTCAACCAGCTTAAAATGTACCACCCTGCCTTTAAGGATCATGTATGCAGCATGAGGCACTCCTTGATGTGGAAATTGTACTGGATGTCCAGGTGGTGATTTAGACTGTTTTTCAGCAGCTTTTGTTGGTGCTCCAGTTGCATCCTATCCTACAGACACCAGACCAAACCTCTCTGGTCATCCATGTCCCAAGTGCGTCTAGACCAGGGGCAGGCAACCTAAGGCCCATGGGCCGGATGCGGCCCAATCCCCTTCTCAATCCGGCCCACGGACGGTCCGGGAATCAGTGTATTTTTACATGAGTAGAATGTGTGCTTTTATTTAAAATGCATCTCTGGGTTATTTGTGGGGCATAGGAATTCGTTCATTTCTTCTTCTTCTTCAAAATATAGTCCAGCCCCCCACAAGGTCTGAGGGACAGTGGACCAGCCCCCTGCTGAAAAAGTTTGCTGACCCCTGGTCTAGACGGGATAACTGTATCATGCTTTATATGAGGTCACTTTTGAAAAATGTTTTAACAGTCTAGGTTTCCCCAAGATGCTTATTTTCTAGTTTACTTTTTCTGTAGTTGGGATCATTCAGTCCTATGAGTCTCTCCACACAGCCTACCTTTCCCCCTTGAATTTAACAGTCCTGTTGGACCAGACCAAGAACCACCACGGAGCGTAGTCTCCACAATTGCACACACATTCTTATTTGATGATCAATGATATTTATTTATTTAGCACAGCTGTCTTGAACAAGTCCTCACCTGCAGTTTGATGTGGCCAAGCTCAGACACAGGGTTCCTGCTCACCCCAGTCAGGACCAGTCCTACTATTAGGCAGAGTGTGGCAATGGCTCGGATGTTGGCAATGACAAGGAGTCAGCAAGATGTTGGAAGACTGTTCCCCCTAAGCTACCCTGTTGCTCTCAGGTGCAAAATACTGTCTGGTTGAAAGAATGCTGTCTGAAGAAAGAGTCAACTGCCAATTCAGGCAGCTTCTATGCATGAAATTGGGGGTGGGGGTGGGGGAAAGAGAGAGAGACTGACAGAATCTTACCCTTTGCCTCAAGCCTCTGTCAGATGCAGCTCCGCCCCACGAATCCAGAAGCCAATTCGGTTTGTTGGAGCCCTGATCTCCTCCCAACCGACCCCTCTCCCCCAAAATTACGTATAAGCCATTTAAAACACACAGACGTCTGCTTACAGGGCGGTGCGCCGCAAAGCGCAGGGCAGGGCAGCACCTCCGCCGCCACCACCGCCTTAATTTCCCAGTCGTGTATGCAAATACATTCACATGATCTCACGCCAATTTGCCACGGGCCAGATCTTCCTGAGCATCTGTGCAGAGCCCCGGATGAGGTCCGCGGGCGTTTTCTGCGGCTGGCCAGTTCCTCATTTATTCCTATTGCACAGTTTTTCCTCCCACTAATTCCTCTGAAAACACCCCAACCCCTATATATATTATTATATAATATAATTATTATATATATATATATTTAAAGGGGGGGAGGCGGGGGGTGGCTGCAGCCGCTGCTCTAGCAGCCGCCGCCTCTGCACTTGCTCCAGAACCGGTTTCCCTTCGCCTCGTCACGTGCCCCCCTGGGAAAAAAGCTGCGGAGGGCGGAGCTTCCGCGCCCTCGCCCCGCTCACTCGCTACCCTCAAGCCCCTGCAGATTCCACCCTTCCTCCTCCTCGCGCGAGAAGTGGGGGCCCAAGTCTCGCGAGGTTCCGGCGCTGCAGTAGAAGGAGCTGCTCCACTGCGCTGAGGCGAAAAGGGAGGGAAAAAAGGCGGAGCGGGCGGGCGAAGGCGACGGGAAGGACGGCGGAGAAGGAACCTCGCGCGGCGGCGGAGACCGAGCGAGCGGCTGCTGCTGCCTGAGCGCCCCCTCCTCCCCCCCCCGCTCTCGCGCTCCTCCATTCCTCCTCTCCTCTCATTCTCTCTCTTTCTTCCCTCCCTCCCTTCCTTGCCCTCCTTCTCCTCAGCCGGCTTGCGGACCGGGATGCTGCTGCGGGGCTCCGGGCCGCTCCCCGCGGCTCTCTCCCTCCTCCTGGCCGCGGCGGGGAGCCTCTTTCCGACGCCGGCCGACGCGCAGAACGGTGAGAGAGGGCGGCCGGGGCCTGTCAGGGGAGGGCGGGGGGGGCGGCGGGGGGGGGAAGCGAACCAGAGAGCGAAGCCCGCCTGCCTGAGGCGGTGATTGACAGGCGGCGGGGGGGAGGGGGCGCCTTGGTCCCGCGGGGGGGGGGGATGCCGCAAGGGGTGGGAGGTTGTCGCGCGGTGGGCGGGGCGTTTCAGGTGTGCGTGTGGGGGAGGGGCCTAGGGAGGGGGAGGAGCACCTCCCTGCGGGAGCTGGGTTCAAATGCTGGCTCAGCCCACTGGAATAACTTGACAGTGACCTTGGTTCAGGCGGCCTCCCATTCATCACTCATTCCGGTGGTTCTGCTTATCAGGGTAGTTTGTTAGCTTGGGGGGTGGGGGAACGGGAGGGCCGGCAAGCTTGGGTAGCGGGGTTTTCCCGTAGATTGGGCAGTGGGGTGGGTGTGGAAGAAGGGGGGGGGGTGAGCATGAGATGACCAAAGGGACGTGGTTTCAAATTTTGCTGCAGGAAGGGACCCCCACCAGGTGACCTTGGATCAGACAAGCTCTATTGTTATAATTATTAATGCTGTTTACAGTGGATTTATTTATTTATTTATTTTAAATACCGACTGCTAACTGTTCGGGGAGGGGGATACTTTATGGAAGGTGATATACAAATGCTTTAAATTAAATATATGTATATAAAGAGCAGTTCTGTTTTATCTTGCAGAGTTCTTTGTAAGAATAATAAGGTAATTGCCTGAAGTGCATTAAGCGTGCTCAAGGACTGCTGATAATCAGTGTGGCAGAGTGGTTTGAATGTTGGCCTGTGACTACGCAGACCCTAGTTCAAATTTCCACGTTGCCATGTAGCTTCCTGACTGACCTTTAGCTGGACCGTGTCTCTCATCTGCAATATAAGGATAATAACTTAGAGGGCTGATGTGAGGATTAAAGGGGGGGAGGCAGGGCAGTGTGTCCTGACCTAAGTTCATTGGAGCAGAGGGAAGGGGAAGAATAAAAATTATATAAATGAAAATGGCAGCTGAGAGAATATGAATTGTAGAAAGCTGTGAAGAGGGAAGCCTTGGGGTGGGTCAGGGGAAGAGAGTGGAAGAAGAAAACCAAGGATCCAAAACATGTAGTCATGAGCTACCGTACTCCAGATGACAGTGAAACTGCTGTTTCACAGTCTGGTGAACATGATAAGGTAGGGATTGAGGGATCTTGCAATAGGTTTTTGACAGAGTATGTCAGTACATGCTAATGAGCGAGCACTTCATAACTCTCATACAGCCTTTTGTTTTCTCTCATCATGAGCTTTTCTTATTGATAATTTGTCATAGTACCTAACGTATTGAGTCAGAAACAGAGGGCTGTTAAAATCCTTAGATACATCTAATTCTAAACCAAAAGGAGTCTGTAGGTGCAAGCTTTAGGTAGCCATTCCCCCCTCCCTTTCGTAGCCTCTTGGGGTGTGCCACTTTGAACGGTGTGTGAGGTTCTCCTGGTACATCTCTATCCGCCTACTGCATCTTTGGTTTTCTTTAAATGATTTATAATGCAATTGCTTTTTTAGTTTCTTAGCAACTAAAGCGTTCTTTTGATAGGTCTGTGATGGAAACCCTGGATTTATTCTTTCTAAAGAGTGCTGTAAGAAATCTAGCATTGTATGTCTCCTCCTTGACATTGGGTTTGCACCAAGTGCATAATGATTATTAGTGAAGCCAATAGAGCACAGGTTGATTAAAGGCAAGTTTAGCATACCTGGGAAGGCTGAGCATGAACATGTATTTAGACATAAAATCCAGTATCATCTTTGCTCAGTAGGTGTGTACTTGTGGGGCAGTATTACCGTATATGCTAAAAATAGATATAAGTTAAATGGCATTGTAAACCGGTTTATTGGTGTAGAAGCATAGGTTTTTTCCCCAGCTTGAAAAATATATTTGAATGGACAGTATCGTCTAATGTTGCACAATGGCTTTTGGGGTAGCCTTTTAAAGAAGTCAAATGACCCTGTGTATGAATATTCTTTTGTCTTGCTATGTACAGCAGTTTGGTTAATGTGTTTCTCCTGTAATTTGGGCTGTTGGGTTTTAGTTTAGGTGAGTACTTAATTTCTGAACCTTGACTCAGACAATCTTGGTGAGAAAAAATTGGCTAGCAAAAGAAAGTAAGAATGGAAGAGAAGCAATGCCTGAAAATCTGGACTAGGTTAGTGCAACCCATTTAAGGTAGAAGAGAATTGTAGGGTTGGAGACATGGATTTGGAAATAAGTGTAGAAATGCCTCAGAAAAGTCGTGGGAACTCGTTCCTTATATAATTTCACAGTTGTGTAATTTAGCTATACTGTATTCTACTTCTGTCAGACATGCTGCCTGGCAATAAAAATCTGGTGATTTTTATGCTAGCTGTTGTCCGAAGTGTTCATCTTTTATGCTGTCTCTTTTGTGTAGGTGAAATGAGGTGAACAGTCTCTTCACATTTGAGTTAAATGATGAATGTGTCTGTAGGCTTTGAATAAAGTGATGGCATTTGACTTTGTTAGGATAAAATAGACTGGACCTCTGCAAACATTCGCTTTGTTATAGTGAGCAGATGCCTGTAGGAGAGGAATATATTACTGCATGGAGGGGGAATCGGACTGAAGAAGCCCTATCCCTGCATTCAAATGACTGTAGCTGGACTTGAAAACCCCCTGTTGGCATGCACAGTTCATAAAGCACAAGTTTTGTATTGTTGGTGCTTGGAAGAGAAGAGAAGGGCTTCAAATTCTTTATTGCAGTGATTAGGATGGTTATTAAAAGAAAGAATGCACTCTGTTCCAAGAGTGGCTGTTCTGAAAGTTAACTTTCAGTCTTCAAAAAACATCTAACTGCTGAATAAATCCTTGCCTTAATTAACATAAAGCTGCCTGCCATTGTGAGCCTCTTAGTATTGCATACATTGGCACCTGTGATGTGTAGATTGGATGAGTGTGGTGTGCCCTCCCCCTTTATTTTATTTATTTAAAGCAGGCTTCCTCAATCTCTACCCTCCAGATGTTTTGAGACTACAATTTGCATCATCCCTGACTACTGGTCCTGCTAGCTAGGGAACATGGGACTTGTAGGCCAAAAACGTTTGGAGGGCCGAGGTTGAGGAAGCCTGATTTAAAGTGTGTTTCCCTGGTTTTTAAACCAAAAACTTTCCTGGAGTGAATTATAAAAATCAGTGGTAAGTTAGTTTTTCCCCCTAGGCTTTTTCCTTCAGTGGGTTGGGTTTTTCCTATATAACTGATGGCTATTTAGATTGCAGCTGGAAACTGCCCGAAGAACCTTGCTAACAGTAAAACCACCATAATTTTCTCATGTACACACCCCTGTGAAAGTAGAATTGGAAGTCAGTACTGTAAAGACTTAGAGTAAACACTTAAGCAAAATATTCATTTGGATCTTTCAGCATGTGTCTTGTGTTCTTGTGAGCCATGTACAGCAAAGATGAAATCCCCAGTGAAAACCCACAATATGGTGCAGGCAACCAAGTAGTAGGACAAATTGTAAACTTTAGAATACCCTTATCAGTTGGACTTAAATAATAGAACCAAGCACTGATTTGAACAGAAAATATTAGCTCTGTTTGCTTTCCCAGTATTTTAAAAATGTCTACTTTAGGTATACTCTCCATTCTTCTTTGGGACAAGTCTTTGATGTAGACATGGTTTACTTCACATTTGCTAGTAGTTACTTTTAGGAAGGGTGGCTCTGAGAGTGGAAGAGTGTAGGTTTTCCCCCTGTGCCTTGCAATCTGTGATACCACAACAATTTGCAGAAGAGGGGCTGCTGATACCGCACTGCACTTAAGTGTTGCTGATACAGGCAACCCCCAATTTACATGGGTCTTGTGTTCTGGGCCATCACATGCTTTTGTGAAATCACCTGTAATTGAAAAAAACTGTAAAAACCTGCAAACAACCTGCTCCTCCTCTGTTCTGCCCTTTTAGTGGCATCTTTTAGGACATTTCCGGGTCACTTCTGGGTTCAGCACTCTGCATGTGCGCACAATCACACACATATTGGTCGTGCCTAAAACGGGGGATGCCTGTACCATCTGGCTAGTACTGCAGTTTCTAATACAGTGGTGGTTAGGTGACACTTGGTTCTAGTAGACCTGCTCCTGCTCTTATAAAGCCTTGGACTTAGTCCTTTTACCTCACTGAGTGTCTTGTCACTGAGGTGAAGTCCAAGCTACTCTGCCCATAGCGGTTTTCTTGCGGAGCATTTGGTTTGCCCCCACACTGCCAGCACTGATGGGGCAAGAGGCAATGATCTGGATGTCTCCTTGCTGAGGCAACCTTCCCATATGCTTTTGCAGTATCTGTATACTTTTTCATGCCAGTATCTCTGAATTGAAATGGACTATTAGACCCTCTCCTCTTTGTGCATTAGTATTTTACTTAACGGTCACTATCAGATGCTGCTGTTTGTTTTTCTTTTTCCTATTATTAACAGTAATTGGAAGATTACAATGCTCATATTTTTGCCTTTGGTGGTTGTCATATTGAAATGAACTTAATTATTGTCTTCTGTTTCTAGCTGGAAAATAACCAATTGAATCCTTTTTTAAAAAAAAACACGCCAATCCTCTGCACACAACTTTTTATAACTCCTGAAGCTGGTGATGCTTTTGCCTATGCGGATATTATAATTACAGCATCCTATTTCTTTCCCCTAATTTGTCTGGATGACATGGGTGTGCTCTAGCACCTTTGCAGTTTAATCTTTATTTAAATAATCTCTCTTCTAAAACTCTGCTTGAGAACACCACTTGCCCAGACTGGTCTGCTCAGAAATCTTTGTTACTACAGTACATGCCAGCGATACTGTATTATTCTCACTGGCTTGGACTTGAAAGACTCATTACTGAACTCTTCAAGGCAGAACATGTGATTATCAGCTAAGTAAACTCATTAGAGTTTTTGATGATTAAGCAGACTATAAATTCTGTTAAATAAAACAATACAGTAAATAAAACAAAAGAACTAAAATGAAAGATTAATAAATAAAACAAAGAACTATGAGGATTATAAATGGGTGCTGGTTTTCAACCCACTCTATCCTGGTCACTTCAGATTCAAAATACTATATTGGGGTACTGTGCATTCTATCAGCACTGTTTTAAGTTCTACTGTTCAAAATGAGATCAGAATATATCTTTGGTTTTGAAGATGTACAAAGTTGAAGTAGACAGCAAAATTATGTACAGAGTTTAGCTTTGGATACTGGAGATGAATTCAGATGTCGCTTCTAACTAATGTATCTAAGTAGCATACAGTGAAATCAATACAGTATATTCAGTGCAAATAGGTTAAGATACAGATCCCAGTTACAATATATATAAATGTATTAACACCAGAAACAATGTGTGAAGAGATAAAAGTACAACTGTGGTTAAACCTTAATCAGAAAAGGCTTGTGTAAAAAGGTTACTAATAGCAGAAGTCATTTTGTGGCTTATATGCATAGGGTGAAGCTCCATAAAGGGAACTAGCCAGAAAAGGCCCTATGCCCCTTTCCTGTCAACTGCTGCATTTGGTGTCCCCAACAAAGATTCTCCAGCTGAATGTAGTGAATAGGCAGGGATGTGGGGGGAGAGGCAGTCTTTCCAATAACCACCTGTGACCAGTGTTAGAAACTGGGATAGAAAAGCTGTTTGTCATATGGCTCCTGGAACCTAGGTTATGGGCCCAAAAACTGAATGGCTAGTTGTCAAATCCCCCCCACCCAATGCTGCAACACTTTCTGTTCATTTTTTCATGGAGAATTCATTTGGTTCTTTTTGCAATTTGTGGTATTTGGAGGGTTGTAACCAGCCATAGCAAAACAGGTCACACAGAGAGCACAGTGGGACTTAAATATAGGCATGTGTAGAACAGTAACACCCAATGAAATTCATGGTTGAGTGGGGATTTGAATACTGGTCTCCCAGGTCCTGGTCTTACAGACACACTAACCACACTGGCTTTCATTGGGAAGAACCTTTTTCTTTTGGTTTGCAAAGTCACAGCTTCTGTGATAGGTGGAGCTGCCAGTGAAGGACATTGTCTCATTCTATGCATTCATGGCCACGTAACATGATTATTTTCAAAGTTCTCAAACTTGAAGCATGCATTTGTTCTTTGGTAGCAATATTGTGGATATGGGTGGCACTGTGGTCTAAACCACTGAGCCTCTTGGGCTTGCCGATCTGAAGGTTGGCAGTTCAAGTCCGCACAACAGGGTGAGCTCCCGTTGCTCTGTCCCAGTTTCTGCCAACCTAGCAGTTCAAAAGCATGCTAGTGCAAGTAGATAAATAGGTACAACTGCGGCGGGAAGGTAATTGACATTTCCATAAGCTCTGGCTTCCATCATGGTGTTCCGTTGAGCCAGAAGCGGTTTAGTCATGCTGGCCACATGACCTGGAAAGCTGTCTGTGGACAAACGTCGACTCCCTCGGGCTGAAGCGATATGAGTGCCGCACCCCATAGTCACCTTTGACTGGACTTAGCCATCCAGGGTTCCTTTACCTTTTATTGTAGTCTCCCAATATGAATCACTAGAGCAAGCTTTTTCAAAAGTTTGAGATCGTGTTTCAAAAATTAAAATCTGCCATTAATAAGGCATTTATTTATTTATAACATTTCTTTCCAGCTTCTCATCGCCCAAACAATCCTACAGTAGGTTTTGTTAAAATAAGATTCATAACACATAATGCAAAGCAGGTAGGTTAGTTAGCTCAGTTATGCTGATTTTTTAAATTAAAAGCTTCAGAATTATTATCATTTTTAAAAGCTGAGGAGTAAAAGAAAATCCACAAATGGGAGTTGATACTTATACTACCTCAGTACTGTTTGTGTTGAATGATGGAGTAGTGCCTTCTATTAACTGGAAGTAAAGAACTTTTCATAGTTCCTTTTAAACTCCCCCCCCCCCAAATGAGTTGGATATCACTCTCTACTATTTGATTGAATGGTTGACAATATTTCAAATGGTTGCACATCACAGGATACACAGGAGGGTACCTGGGGTCCATGTAAGAAAACTAATACTGCTCTGTGGTGCCAATGTAGTTGCTTCCAAACAGACTGTTCCAAAAACCACGATAGTTTGGCAGTGATGTTGGAAGAGATAAACCTGAACTAGCAAGCATGATTTGCATTAACTATGTTTCAGCATGATTGAATTGGCAAACTATAGTTACGGTTGTTGCTGTGACTCTAGATGCTTTGTTTGGAAGCTCAAATGTTACTTGCATTATGGAAGCTGCTTTCAGTCTCTTGCAAAGTGGCATGAAAATGTTGTAAACAAATTGTGCATTGATTCTCAGCTATGACTAGTGTGAACTGTGGCTTGCCATGGAATGAGCCACGGTGATAGGCTATCCAGAAAGCTGGGCAAAATGCTAATGAAGGCAACATGTGTATAAAATGATCACAACAGACTGGTGAAGAGTAAGAACTAAATTTGCAAAAAGTGAAGGCTCAGTGGAATATAACTGATCTATAAATATCTTTTAGGTAACAGCACAAATTAAGGAAGGGAATTACTTTGTCTCAGAAGTTGGTAGGATCGGAAAGGAGCAGGATTGAAAGAAAAGCAAACTATGATTTAAGATGAACATCAAAGTTCAATTCTCAGCTTCTCCAATGTTATTAAGTCAGATGCTAGCAATCTTCCCTTCTCCAATACTAAAACCCAAAACTTGGATCTCTTAAAAAAGAGGAGGAAAGGAGAGGGGAGCTACTATGAAGGGTGTGACACAAAGGCCAAAATCAAATCAAATCAACTCTAAAGAAGAAATAAGGCAGCTTATGTCTGCAGGAAAGGAGAGAAGGTGCCAAGAATCATACAATACGGAAGACAGACCCATTACAATTGTTTATACTTTGATGGAGCACTTGTCATAAATACAAGATAATAGTACTGGAATACAAAGCCCTACATGGCTTGGGACCCAGGTACTTTCCCCAATACCAGAGTACTTTCCCCAATACCAGCCAACTCAGACCTACGCTGGGCTTCTTTGGGAGGAAGGAAGGATATAAATGGAGACATAACCATCATCATTATTATTAATTCCGCAAAGAAAAAAGAGGCACAGGGTAAGGTGAGCACTGCTGGGTCTGACCTAGAGTTCCATTCAGCTTTTCTTCTCCCCACCATGACACAGAGCACCTTCTGCTTTTGCCAGGTTTAGCTTAACTCCAGGTAGGGCTGAGAAAGACCCTGGAGACAGTATTGTCTGTCAGTGAAAACAATACTGAGTTTTGATAGGGACCGGTAGCCTGACTCTGTTTAAGGTAACTTCTTTTGTTCAGAACTAGTACAAGTCTCTCATGCTGTTTCTGCCTGATCCAAAGACCTATGTGCTGCATAGAGGGGGCATGTGTACTGCTGAGTTGGGGCTATTGCCTCTGGTGATTTGATTTGCAAGGGCTGGAATCTATGAAGTCTTAGCATTCTTTTTGAACTCTTCCTATGTCTTTAACAGCTGTCATGACTTAGTTTTGTAAGTGTGTAGGTTAGGGCTTTGTTTTCAGATTTCAAAATGATGCTTCAGCTTGGCAGTGATTCTACCACATTCAATGGGAGGATGTTCTTGCTGCCAAACTGCAAGCATTGCTTCCTGCCACGTGCTGGGCTTTCCTCTATATCCCGATGCTGACTGGGCTGCTTAATGGTCACTTACAGTGCTGACATTAAAAACATTACTGAATGCTCTTGGAGAAGTTCAGTTTAGCCTTCTGTGCTTCACTAGAATTAAAATATGAAAAAAGAATAAAAGCAGTCTATGTAGACGAGAATGAAAATGAACCCAGATCCCCCCAACCATTTAGAGGCATATTTGTTGTTATTTTTAATTATTTGAACCAATTGCCTTGAGTGTTAACAGCTTCCAACAACCTGTAAGTCCATATGACAAATTTCTACTAGCCCTTTAGTCCACAGCACCCCATCCCACACAATTCAGAAGAGCCTTCTCCATTATGCTCTGCAGAGGCTTTTACAGGTGGCTTCAGTGGGCAGGAGGAGATGGGAAACTTTCCTTCTGTGAACTTGCTTAAGTTAACTAACCTTTAAGATCCAAACTTATTGATGCTAGAATTGTTGCTGTTTCATTTTTGTGTGCTGGCATAGAAATAACGTTTTGGAGACTGATATTTACTGTGTCTTCTCAGTGGTCAGGCATGGCTTGACAGAGTCCTGGAGATTGTGGTATTAATGCATGCATATAAACGGTTTTTAAACAATACTCACTTCTGATTTAAGGAGTTGCACTTCAGCCATATAAGTTGCATAAGTATTTATGAAATGTATAAGAAGTAGTTCAACTGGTGCCTAAATCATATGCAAAGGTTAGTACTTGAGCTGGAACCTAAGAGATGAAAAATACATTTGTGTTTATATTTAGGCTATGTATATTTTAGCAGCTTCTTCAGAACTGAATGGAAATGGCTCAGCATGATAGGAAAGCAGCACAGGCATGTATTATGTTTCTGCAGCATTAATGTTATCCAGAAAAGCTCTCAGTAAATCACATTATAAATTTATTAAGAAGACATAATGTGACCCAGTTCATGACTAGGGTAGAAATTGAGAACTGAACCACATTATGTTTTAATGTTGGGATTTATATTTGCATTGGAGGACCTTTCATCCTTTTCCTCTGCTTATAAATACAAACAAATTTTAAGCAAATTACTCAAACTTCTGTTGAATGTATTAAAACCCCAGCATATTGTTTAATTTTTAATAAGTCAGAATGTCAGCCATGGTTCTTGCATGAATGTGTATGTTTGGCAAGTGACTAAATTGTACAATATTGCAGTGTTCCTTTCCATTAGAAGATAAACAAATCTAAATTCTATCAAGAAAACTATAATAATAATAATAATAATTTATTATTTGTACCCCGCCCATCTGGCCGGGTTCCCCCAGCCACTCTGGGCGGCTTCCAACAAACACTAAAATACATTAAAATATCACACATTAAAAACTTCCCTAAACAGGGCTGCCTTCAGGTGTTTTCTAAATGTCAGGTAGTTATTTATCTCTTTGACATGGGATGGGAGGGTGTTCCACAGGGCGGGCGCCACTACCGAGAAGGCCCTCTGTCTGGTTCCCTGTAGCTTTGCTTCTCGCAGTAAGGGAACCACCAGAAGGCCCTCGGCGCTAGATCTCAGTGTCCGGGCTGAACGTTGGGGGTGGAGACGCTCCTTCAGGTATACAGGACCGAGGCCGTTTAGGGCTTTAAAGGTCAGTACCAACACTTTGAATTGTGCTCGGAAACGTACTGGGAGCCAATGTAGATCTCTCAGAACCGGTGTTATGTGGTCATGGCGGCCACTCCCAACAACTACAGATGTTGATGTCTTTAAAGTGATCCAGACTTACAGTACTTAACAAGGAGTTTTTGACATACTGTCTCGAGTTACCATGGAGTGCGCCTCTGGGGGTGAAGTCAAACCCGCTGTGTTAGCAGGGCCAAAGGTGATCACCCCGAGCTGCAAGCCTGAGCAGTATGTCTGGAGGTCCTGGGCTGCCCAGATGACAAGACCCCACTCTCACTCTCGCTGATGTAGTCCAGAGGAAAGCAGAGTAATACGTTTGGCACCAGCTTGGCTACAGGAGTTGCAAAGAGTAGGTTTCCTAATATAAGCCCAAATTTTAAAGTCTGGAGACGGGAAAACAATCTGAATTACCCAGTCCATAGGCTTGGTTTTCTAATATCAAACAGAGTAAGGCTATGGGAAACTGAACATATAACTGTTGCTACATAATAATGTGTGTCTGTGGTTTTGTTGGAAGGCTAGCTGCTGGAATGTAAATGTCTCATTTGGTACTCTTTAAAGAGATCCAGGCAAGTGCTAAGTTTCAGAGCTGCTGGGAATAAGCAGAGTCAAAGAGGGAGGAGATGGGTAGCATATCAGTTCACAGTATGCCTTCAGGCTGCAGGTGGGGTGTTGAGGCACAGGCTCATGGCACAAATATGCACATGCTAATTTGTAAGTATAGATGCTATTATAGGATGATTTTCAGGGAGAAATTCACCCTGTGAAGAACATTTTTTCATGAGTTTAAAAACCAGAAGTAAGAGGCCCAGTACAAGAAACCTGAGCCCCTGGGGCCATCCACTGATAACACCCCTGCTTCTAGGGAATCAAAAATGTTGCAGAATTAGAGGGCTGCTGTTACTTGTTGATATGTGCTGGACGATAGTGACTTGCCCAAGGTTAGCCAGTGAACTTCATGTTTAAGTAGACATACAAATTGTTGGTACTTCTTGTGGTGTCATATCCAGTAAAAGAAAATTGTGAATAGTACCTCACTGGTTCTCTAGTTTTGCATGTTTTCTGTTATTAGATATTGCTTTGTAGAATGATAGCATTTTCTCTGTCTTTAAAGACAACTTTATTATACCGTAAGAAGTCGGCAACAAACAATGTTCAGGTTTTGCCAAGCCGAGGAACAAGACTAGCATGGATATGCAGGAATATGGAAGCAGGTCAAGGGGTGCCAGAGGGCAGATAGATAGACCCACCCCAGCACATTCCTTTGTAAAAATGGCCATCTGACAAAACCAACTCTTAGAAGGGCTATGTAGTTCCTGCACAAACATATGTATAACAGTTCTCTTGAACTTACTTGACAATCCAGTTTATGGGCCTGTTTGAATAAAAGGAGTGTAACGTGATATTTGGATTTTATTTTATGGATTATTATTTTTTGTCAAAACAACTTTACATTGTATATGTGAGGAATAATGGGGGCTTCAGGTTTTTCCCATGTGCTGAGTGGAGTTGACCCCGGTTATAACTGTTAGTAGCTGGTTCTTTAGGACTTGATACAGAGCTCTAATAAGTCTCTTTACATAGTTTGCGTGATCAGCAGTCTTCCCTAGAAATCTGTGTATGGAGAATACCTTTTAAATCTGTTCCACTTTTACCAAAATTGTTTAAAGGAAACTGAATATCATGAATAATGACCAAGAATTTCAGAGAGCTTGTCTAATATATACAATTACGTAGAGTTCATAAATTAAATACATTGTAGCATGACAACTTGTGTAATCTTTTTTAGATAGGTTCTGTGGAACAATAGCTTTTAAATAAATGTAATATTATATTCTTTGTACTGGTAGGATTGCAACTTAGAATATCTGGCTGTTGGCCATTGCAGGAAATTTAGGTCACTTTATATCTCTGAATTCCTGATACATCATGATGAGGTTAAAGCAGAGTCATAACAGAGCATTTCTTATGATGGACAGCTTTTCCTAATACCAGCGTTTAAACCCAAAAGTTGTAATAAGAGAATGTATTTGTGTTCAACAAAAGCAATTGTTATTGAAGTATTATTTTATATGCCCCACTAGCCATTTGTTACGGTAGGCATTTTAGAAAGTAAAGAGAAAATGTGTGCATTTTCCAGATGCAATATTTTATTCCAATCCAGTTTACTCTCATAGACAGTAAAATTGTTAAAACCTGATGGCTCATCTGCCAAGAGCTCAGCTTTTTGCAAGGTTGCAAACAAAAGCTTTCTGCAAGCTATAAGCTCTGTCTGTTTTCTTCTAAAAGTCATGTAATAGCTGCTATTGCAGATGAGCATGTCTTTCTTTGTTTTTCTTTTCTTTTCTGCAATTCATTTGCTTTATTCTTTATAAGATCTGTTTTCTGCTGGTCTGTCACTACATTTCTGCTGCCCCTCCCTCTAGCTGGGTTTGTCAAGTCGCCCATGTCAGAAACTAAACTCACGGGGGACGCCTTTGAGCTGTACTGTGACGTGGTTGGGAATCCCACTCCAGAGATCCAGTGGTGGTATGCTGAAGTCAACCGGGCTGAATCTTTCAAACAGCTATGGGATGGTGCTCGAAAGCGCCGTGTCACCATTAACACTGCCTACGGGGTGAATGGCGTGAGCGTGCTGAGAATTACTCGCCTTATCTTGGAAGACTCTGGGACTTATGAGTGCAGGGCGAGCAACGATCCCAGAAGGAATGACTTGAGGCAAAATCCTGCCATAACGTGGATACGAGCCCAGGCTACCATAAGCGTCCTTCAGAGTGAGTTCAGCACCCTACAGTGGTAGTACTGTAGTATCTAGAGGCAGTCAAGTGACCCTTACCCCTCCTGTGACCCTGGTATAACCCACCCATTGTCTTTGTCACATTTTTTGGTTTTGAACCCAAGACTATACCTCTGGTTGTAGTGCTTTACTGTGTTTGCCACCTTCTTACTGTGTCTCCTCCTTCCTAGGATCAAAGGACTGGGGAGAATCTCTGGAACTGTCTTCTAGTTCCTCTGTGAAAACAAGCCCAGTATTGGATTGTTCGTTACCTCCCTTTTACTTTCTATATTAGGCTTCCTGCTATCCTAATGCTGGCTTCTTCATTGAGTGCCTTTCTACTTTGTGTTGTTCCCTGATCTAACCATTTCTAACCATTTTTTTTTCTTTTGTTGGGATCTCGTGGAATGCCTTTCTTTTTCACATGATTTTGAGTTCATAGACTTCTGTATAAATCCTTCCCATTTGAATTCTGTTATATGTGAAAGCCTGGATTTTCCCTTCAAGTCACAGCACTTTAAATAGCATATATGTATATACCCAGACCTCTCAAAAGTTGGTCCTTTGATTACTGATGCAGATGTTTTTGCCCCAGGATATAAAAGTGAGTCCTGCTCATTATTTATCATGTAGAAGTGGTAGCCAAGAATCTCCCCTTTCTCATGCTTGTAGCATGCGTTAAGCATCTTTACATGGAAAGCTGAATGATAGTGGGCTTGATATTATTACATGCCATGTGAGCTGGATCCTTAATGGCTTCACTGTACAAATGACAGGTACCGTAAATCAATAAGAATCTGCTATAAAGTAAGCAGAAATAGAACTGACACATACACATTTCATTTGCAGTGTTAAGCTACCATTGAGCTGTCCATCTTGTAACAAATTATATATTTTTATACAAATTTAGGCTGAATTTTTACTTGGTCAGATTGTTTTAAAAAATTGTTTACCTCCCTCTAAGAATTGCTGCTGTGTCCCAAGGCATCACATCCTGGGCTTCCATTTTGGTTTTCTATTGCAGCTTAGATGACACATACTCATGAGACTCTACACTTGGAGGGAGTGCCCACAATAATATAAAACACTTTATGCTTCCATTTATTATTAAACTCTATTCTGATCTCGCCCAATGTTTTGGAAAGCAGTCTTGAGAACCCGGTGTCCCCAAGCTGTGACATTTTGATCATTGGTTTAAGAGCATGCATCCTATTCCTAGCAGTGGTAGATAAAGCTGAAGTAGATGAACAAATACCAGATCAATTGTATTTATTGATATTATTTATTAATAAGAATTTTAAGAGAATGTTAAAGCAGGAAGAATCAAGTGTCTGTCACTGCTGAATGGAATGATAACTTGTGATAAACACAACATTTTGGCTATAGTAAAATGTTGATGGATAACAAGGCCATTCTGCTTTCAGTCTTCTTCTGTACCCTACAATTATTGTAGTGAATATGTGAGAGAGCAGAGCCAGTTAGAGAATGGAATTTGGTCTCCGAAATAACAAAGATTAGTAAGGTTAGTAAGGTTATTATTAGAACTTTTTCATATTATCTTTCCCATAGATCCCATTTCTCATTTGTCTTGTTCATCAGAAGAGTTATGCCACTATTCTGTTCTGTCTCCCACAGCAGCTCATGCTAAGCTGACAACCAAATTAAAATTATAAAAGTCTACACAACCAACCACAGTCTTCAGTTCAGACCTGCTTGCTGTCCAAGGTTCTTGGAAGGATACTCAGTTTGTTTCAGGGTCTGAGTCTGCTTTGTTCCCCCACCCTCCAGTTCACTATTGGGAAATTAGAAAATGGCTATAACTTTTGAGAGAAGTGGATAAAGCTTTTCATTCAAATGCAGGCAAATAGGTCCAAGGCCTTTTTGTATTAGGCACTTGTGAAATTGGACCTTTTTTCAACAAGAAATATTGTAACTTTATTTTGTGTAAGAATTGGGTGACATTTGCGAGCAAGGTTGCTAGGGCATAAATCCTGCCAAATTTCAGAAGAGCAGCTGCAGTGGTTGTCCTTACAAGCGTAGCTATCACAGTTTTTTGGTGTGTAAAAAGGAGGAATTATTTAATCTCTCCTGGTGTTTTATGGAAAGTTGGTCTAAAAATTGCAGACACAAAAGGTGCTCCTGGGTCAAAACAAACAAACAAAACATTCAAATTGCCGTTGAATAGTTTCAGGGACTTTTGTGCTAGGCAGCTTTCAAAAATTGATTTTGAGGAGGAAGAATCTAAAAGGATGAGCTGTCCAGGTAAAGTCATTCACTTTGATTACAAGCTAAACTTGTTGGTTACAAAGAAGCTTAACCCCCTTCCATTCTGATGGGGGTATTTTTGTGTTTTTGTACTGTGAGCTGCCCTGTGATCCTCAGATTAAGGGTGGTATATAAATTTAATAAATAATAGGTTTTGCTTTTGCAATGCTGCTCCCCCTCCCCCGGCAAACGTTCTCGCATTTCCCTTAAATATGATAAACCTGGAGACACACTTGCTTTCAGTAGATCCTCATCTGCAGCATTTTGGATGCCTGGATTGCTGAGGCACTGTGAAGCTTGTCAGAATTCATTTCTCTGACTTGAATGCTCTAGCATCGATCCCGCGTCACCTCAGACAAACCTCAACTCCATTCACGGTACCCCAGCTTATGATTCATCAAAATCTAATGACCCCCAAACAATTCAGAATCATGGAATCCTAGAACTGGAAAGGAATATATGAACATGGCAGATGTAAACATCTCTATAAAAAAGCAAGCTAGCCAAACATCTGCCGAAATGAAAAGGTCCAGAAAAGGCAATTAAAATACAGGTCAGGTGGGAAAGCCAGACTTTTATTCCAGGGCGTGAAGTTCCACAGCTTGGGTGTCACTATGGAAAAGGCCCTTTCTCATGTTCCTACCGAGCATGCCTCGGACAGAAGTGAGATGTGCAAGAGAGCTCCTCCAGTTTACCTTAGAGAGGATACAGGGTTTGTGGTGCAACATTTTTACTGCTGTTTCTTCCACCTGAAAATTTTGAGCCTTTGTTTTTCTTAATTTATAGTCCTATTTGCAAACTTCATTCCATAATGTCTGTTATTGTTAAAGTATAGCTTCAAGTTTCCTATCTTAACACAAAAATAGAACAGTTCTAGAAAAATATAGTTGCACAAAAAATAAAAAATATGTAGAAATAATTACTTCATTTAATATTGCAATTTGTCTGGAAAGAGCATATGAGTGAGTAAAGTAACATCTGGGTTTGTGTGTACATATCTGTTGCATAGACATGTATTTGGGGGGAAATGTGTATGTGGTTCGAGAACATAGTAGCTGGGAATGTGGATGGGAGGAAGTGAAGTATGCCAAAGAATCTCAAAGGCAAATGGGTAAAAGAAGAATCTGGCATGGCAGAAGGTGTCATTTTTGTGTGAAATTTGTATGTTGATGAGTGTGCAGTTATGGCCTTGTTCTTTTCTAGGCACTTCTTCCTTTAGCTCACCAGCATTTCTTTCATTTCTTCTCCTCATATAGCCCATACCATTGGAAAATAACTAGGCTTAGTTGCTGTGGTCCCTCTGCCTGAGGAATAGAGTCTTGGATAAAACTGGTAGTCCAGGCCAGAAATTACACTTCTATACAGTGCAGTCATGGCCTTTTACAGTAGTGTCTTGTCAGTAACATACAGAACCTGCTTCAAAGAAATGTACATTTAGGGTCAACAGTGAGTAATACCACAGTAAAAGAAATGGTTGGAGCTACAAGCCTAGCAAGGGAACACATGTGGGTACAGAGTTCTATGGTTTAAGTGTAAGAAAACACTGTGTTAAATATAGGGTGGAAGGAAAAGATGTTGGTCAAAGAAGTGGAAGTCCATATAGGGTGAAGCAATAGGGTCACCGTTAGCTACAAATAGGTGCTATGTGTAGTGGCTAACATAGCCAGGCAGGCAGCTTGGCTGACAAGGAACTGATAAAGCCAAAGCTTCAATTGCCATCCCCAGCATACCTACCGGTACTTAACAGTGCTGTTTTGCCAAGACGGTGGTGAGCAAGACAATACTGTAGTTCTCTGTAATAGAGTTGACGTAAGTGGATGCTAGCCATTTTAGGTCCCACAAAGACAGTAATAAACACACAGAGGAGGACTGTTTGGTTCAGAGTAGACCCATTGAAATTAATTAGCATGACGAAGTTAGATCCATTAATTCTTGTAGGTCTATGCTGAGTAAAACTTAGTCAAATATCACATTCCATCTGGTTTGCCATTGTCCAGTTTCTCTGTTATGGATTACTTGGGTTTCTGAAATGCAGTTTTCAGTGTTGTGTATAACTTTCATATAAACTCAAAGCACAAAGTTTAATACTGTACGTCAGGAAGATATGCTTTGTGTTCATTTGTAATTTTGAGACTTATGCTTTATAGAGCACTGGAAGGGTGTCCCAGTTATGTAAAACTGATAGTGGATGTGAAAACATGTAAAGCTATCTAAGGTAACAGCTCTTGCAATTAAAAAAAAAGACATTAAAAGAAAGCAGCCAGCATATTGCGTTGGATTACAGAATCTTCCTACATGAAATGGAAAATGGCTCTGTGTCAACATACAAGTCAGGAGTAAAGCTAATAATGTAGATGGTCAACGATTTGATGAGGATATTGACTTACAGTACTGGCTTCATGTTTTGAGCTCAGATTTATAAATATGCTTCTTTCCAATTATGGTAATTAGAATTTTCCAAAATACAGATAACAACCTTGTGACAAAACAATGCTAAAAAATCCTACTGCAGTTTAAGCTGGATAATTCCAAGAGACAAACTAGTAACTATGCCATTTGATATCTCCCAAAGTCTTGTGCATCTTTCCCCTGCCCCCTTCAGTCTGCTTTGGTTTCCATGTTTTCCTGCTTAACAGTCACTCGGAACATTGTTCATACACTTACAACTTTTTCTAATAGAGATCTGGGTGTGTCCTTTGCAAGTATTGACAGTGCATCATTTTTTACATGCAGTAATAACTGACTCACAAAGTATCTTTGATCTAGAACTGCTATTCATTTTATTTTTTCTTATTACTACAACTGTATGAGTGAGTTTGGTTGGTCAGTTTGTGGGTAGCAAGAATGTGTAACCTTTTAACGTCAAGGTAACAGCGTTTCCGTGCGCTGCTCTGGTTTCGCCAGAAGCAGCTTTGTCATGCTGGCCACATGACCCGGAAAAACTGTCTGCGGACAAACATCGGCTCCCTCAGCCAGTAAAGCAAGATGAGCCCCACAGCCCCAGAGTCGTTCGCGACTGGACTTAACTGTCAGGGGTCCTTTACCTTTTTAACAGCACCTGAAGAATGGAGCTGGGAGGACATTTAGTTGCTGATGTTCTGCTCTCATCTTCAATTGAGTTTTAGATTTCTGGTGTTCAGGTTGCAGTAGGAAAAGTGTAACAAATAACTTGCAATTTGGGAGAAAGCAATATAGCTCTATCTCTTGGACTTAAAGGAATCCTGGGAAATACCTGCTGATAGCTCTGACTGCTGCCCTTTGACAATCACATGTTGCCAAATGAAAGGAAAAGGAAAATATTTCTTAATAAAACTATGTCTCCTAAATATCAGTCTTAAATTATGAACTATAAACCAGATTAAAACACACTTTCACCTTTTATAGAGTACTTGTTATCCTCCCTTCTTTAATCAAGTCTGCATAATAGCATCTGTCATAGCACCAGGGGAGAGCTTCAAGAGGATCCTGCACTAGAAACCCTGTAGTTGTTTGGGCCGCAGTTGTACCTAGATCAGTTCCTACATGCGATCCTAAATTGGGATAGAAGTCCCTCCACCACCTTCCCTTCCCTGAAAATAATTTCTGAGTCATCCCCCCCATCTCCTTCAACTCCCCCAAATTGTGCCCTTATCTTTTGGCCGTCTTCTTTGTGTACCTCGGTCTCCCTCCTCCCTCCTCTTCTATAAATCTGCTTGTACTTTCTCCCCACGCAACAGTTAACCGGAAGTAAATGATTATCCATATGGGCAATGTCATTCTAGGTCTCCCAGTTTCTCTCACTGCTTTTTTTAAAGTACACATTATAAAATAATGTGGATTTGTATATTTCATGAAATGAGAGACTGGTATGGAAAGAGGTGTTTCAAAAATAGACCTGCTACTTGCTTTTAAAAGTGGTTTGCCATGTTATAATCCTGTGGCCCTTATACATGAGTAGCTGTAGCTGCAGGACAGAGTTGAAGGGCCAATACATTTTAATGCTGAACAGGATATAGAAAATACAAAAACTTTATTTTAAAAATCTAACTTATTCTGACATTTACTATTTTTCTTAAGGGAAAGGCAGGCAGGCAGGCAGGCAGCAGGGTAGGAAAAGAAATGAAATATTTAAAACAGTGTAATTTCTCCCTGTAGACTGGCAAAAATGACAGGTTTTGTTAATGGAGGCATAAAATGCAAACAACTATTGAAATAATTTTTCTTCCTTTCAATTAATACGTTGCTTTCAGGGTGTTTATGCAGATGGACCTTTTAAATCTTCTCTGATGTGACTTCAGACCATATTAAAGCTGGAAACAAGTTTTGTAGAACCTTTCAGAATAAACATTCATTGCTGCCTATTAGCACTTCATACGTAATAAAACTAAAAACAGTGCTATTTTTCTAGGAAAAAGAGGTTCCGGAACTCACCCTGTTCTCTTATAATGCCAATGGCGCCCACCTGAGAAGGTACCAGAACAGAATTCTGTTGAGTTCCGGCTGAAGAAAAAAACCTGAATAAAAGCATTGGGAGACCTGATTATGGATCTCCCATGCCTTGTATAAATTAGCCCCAGAGCCCTGAAGGGCTCAAAAATCCAACAATTAAAAAAAAATCTACACACTGCTTAGCTGCCATGTCTAGATTTATTCTGGAAATGTCTCAAAAGAATGTCTGTTTTTAATTTAAAAGTATAACGAAGAGGGATCAGAAGAACTCCCATTCTTTTTTCCTTTGAATGTTGAAATGAAAACTGTTATTGGGAACTGAACTTAATGCACTTCAGTTCTATGGTATATAAAACTTAGAGTCCCCATAAACCAAGGCTGTGTTTGTAAGGACACTTCACTATATATAAATTGTTGTTCACATGTCCTCTGTTGTAATTTCATGTTGAATATGTGATGCATTAGTATGCAAGCACCAGTTTTAGTTGCATACTATAAAATACAGTGTGGATGAACCCATAATTGCAAATTTAAAAAGGTAAAGGAACAATGTTGAAGGGATCCAAAGTGATATCACAATATTTGAGGTTAAGGTACTGGAGCATATGGATTTGTTCCATGCCCGTTTGGTTGAACTAGTTGCTGCTTGTTCCAGAGTCCCTCTTTAGTCCTACCGGTAGATACTGTGTGGGGTTGTTTGCATGTGCATATGCATGCAAACATTATAATTTTCCTCTATTTCTATCATAAACTGCCACGTAATTTAAAAACAAAACACCGGTGTGTGCCTGTGATTTAAAGTGGTGCATTGATCTCTTTTAGATTGTATTATGATATATACCATAATACAATCTTGGTATATTTTAAGTTATGTCAGTATTATACGCAATATAAGTGTCTGATAATGACATGATTTTCTTTGTTAGCTTCTTGGAAGTTTGGCATTGGCAACTCAGTTTGGAAAACTCTATACTGTACAGAGTTTTAGCAGAGACACAGCTTATTGTGCTTTACTGATATCTTTAATAGGATATTTGCCTGTTTCAGCAACAGCATTTTATCTATAATGGTGTATATGAGAGCATCCAAAATATCAGTAGTATCCAACTGTTGCATCCCATCAGCACAATGATTTATGCTTGTACAACTCAACTTTCACACCCTCTCTTCCCACTGTGCATAACCCAATTATGAGCCAGAGCATGGGTAGGCAAACTAAGGCCCGGGGGCCGGATGCGGCCCAATCGCCTTCTAAATCCGGCCCGCGGATGGTCTGGGAATCAGCGTGTTTTTACATGAGTAGAATGTGTCTTTTTATTTAAAATGCATCTCTGGGTTACTTGTGGGGCCTGCCTGGTGTTTTTACATGCGTAGAATGTGTGCTTTTATTTAAAATGGATCTCTGAGTTATTTGTGAGGCATAGGAATTTGTTCATTTCCCCCCCTCCAAAATATAGTCCTGCCCCCCACAAGGTCTGAGGGACAGTGGACCAACCCCCTGCTGAAAAAGTTTGCTGACCCCTGATCCAGAGGGTTGGGGAAACCCCCAGAACAGATTTATGGGGCATGTGGAGTGAGGGCAGTTCCATTGCGCAAGTGTAAATCCTTGGGCTAATGAAACAAGTTACTTAGCACTATATTGGATACAACTCTGTATTTTATTTTAGTGGAATAGGCTGAATGTTGCTTGCATAAATGAGGATGGAGGTGCTTCAAACTGATGTTATGTGTACATGTCAAAACTTCATAATGGTGAACTGGCTATTACTTGGATGGAGCTTATTTTGCTTGCATAGCTGTTAACTATGCCTCTTCCATTGTTGAGTGATAAGGCGTACATGTTACTAACCTTAATCTTACATGTGATTATATTAAATATGAGAAACTCCAGAATGTATTTCATTCTTTTCTTTTTTCCCTTTTCATATAGGGGGACTGGTCCTTGTTGCCTTTCTCTGCTGCTCAGCTGTTCGCTGTATGACTTTCTTGATGTCTCTTAAGCTAGTGAAGCTGTGTTCCATGTGTAGTTCTCTTCCCTCTCCCAGTTCCTCTGCCATTTAGTTGTGATGTGTAGGGCATTTTAGTATGCAGAAACTGATTAATCTTCTTTTTAATGTACCTTCTTTTTTAGAGCCCAGGATCAATGCCAGTAATGATACAATCATCGTTCCACAATCTACACCTCCCATCACACTACAGTGCAACCTCACAACATTTCCCAGCCCTCTCACTGACAGCTATTGGGTGAAAAATGGTGTAGAGATTTCGGATACTAGAGAGAACACAGACACTACCCAGTACAGGTAAGCCTTGAAGTGGCTTTGGTATTGTCCCTAAAAAATGAATGAATCTACAGTGTAGCTAAACTTTTTCCAGTGAAACGACATGTGTGGCTAATAAATTTTAGGTGACATTTAAGACCCATTACTGTGGATTCATGTTGAGCATTATGTCATCAAGGAGTAATGTTCAAAATAATACAGTTTCTGCTGGTCAGAAGTTGTGTTTTCTGTGCTGTGAATATTCTTTTTTTTAATCTCATCTTTAATAATAAGAGTAAACTCAGCAACATAATCAAATGCAAACCTCCTCAGTTTGTAGTATGTGTAAGACTCATATAGAATTTGAGTTACCTTGGTGCAATTTTCCTTTAAATTGTAGCATGTGAGAAGTCCAATCTAGGCAATACTATATGCTAGGATTGCATATTTCTGTTCTATGCTCCAGATCAGGCAGTTGGGTTGTTCTGTGTTTCAACAATTGATCAATTGTTAATTGATCAATTGAGCTAGCAGTTGCTGCCCAGTTTTTTGCAGCTTATTTCAAGGTTTGGTTCATGCTTAGGGCATAGTACTGACAGAACTTTGGGTACCTTTAGCTCCTGCTAGAGAACTTCTAAGGGTGTACTCCAGTTTATGGTGATTTAAAGGAGTATCAGCCTGGCTTAGAAACAGTAGCTACCGTACTTCCTTGCTACTAGCATCTTCAACATGGCAGTGACTGCACACAAGAGTATTGTCTGGTCATCATGATCTTTGGGGCAACGTATAGTATTTTTCAGTGTTTAAAATTCAAGATTTTGGATTTGTGCCTTGAGTTGCAATACTGTATATATTAAAATTGGGTAATTTTGCCCAACTCAGCACACTAATTTTGAGTTTAAGAACAGAAGCAGGAATACAACTTGGTTAGCACTGTTGGTCAACTTAGAAATATTCATATTCTAGTCCTTAACTTCAGAGCAGGGGAAAACAGTCTTTATAACTGATGTGTGCTTAATAACCACAATATATCGCTTGGGGGGGGGGCGTTTAGTGGATGTGAAATTGATTAAAGACATGGTGATCTGGAGTGAGATTGTGGTGTGAGGAGATTATTATGTGGGGCTGCTGTCTGAAAAGCTCTTCAGAAGTTGCCAAAGCTCCCGAGTGTGCTCAGTGCCCGCAGGATTCTGGCTGATTGGAAAAGGGAACTGAAAACCACCTGGGAGTGGGATGGTGTGTCATGCAGGAGAGTAGGACTGACTGAAACAGTGAACAGGAGCACTTTACAATGCAACATTTTGTTAAAATTCCCAGTTGTCTTCTAACTGTTAATATCTCCAGAGGAGCCCCTGCTTTAAAATTCAACCAACACCGGAGGTTCTGCTTTCCACATAGCAGAACTTTCTCAGTTGTGGCATTGTATCTTTGAGAAACAAATGGTTTGTCAACAAGGATCTATAAAAGCTCTTACCAGATTGCTAGTGATGCCCATAACTCATAATCTAATGAGGTTGCTCTGCAGAAAGGTAGGGCAAGTGATTTAAAATCACTCTTAACCATCTTGAACACTAGAAAGGTTTTATTTAATTTCCAACCAAAGCATCTCCCAGTAAGCTACCTTAAACCAACAAACAAATGCACAAAATTAGACAAGATCCCGCTTTATATGTGTGCCATGTGTAGTTATTTGACTCCTTTTCTTGTGTAGAAGAAAACTTAAACTATATGTAACATAATCATTTTGGAGTGGTTTAGATTCACTTTTTTCGTTCACAGAATGAACCAGAGATGATTGAGCTATTGCTTCTCAGCAACCAGAGTTGATTTGTTACCAATTGTGAGCTAACTATCTGGATCCACATTTCTTTTCTTTTCAGAATTCCAAAGCCCAGAGCAGATGATTCAGGGGAATATTTGTGTGTGTTCGTATTTGCGGGTTCCCCTGTAGCAAATGCCACTATAGAAGTGAAAGGTATGCCTTTATTTTTATCTCCTGCTTCCTTTTTTAAAAAGCTTAATTTCTACTAATTGTTTCTTTGTATCACTATTCTTGAATCACTTTATTTAGTTCTTGCCATCTCACAGTTGCATCTTACTGCATGAGTGGTCATCTTCCACACATGTCTCAATAAATTTGGATCATCTGTTGAATTGCTTAGTCAAATTGCCCACAGAAAACTTTGTATTCTTAGAATAGTGTGTACATTGGTATTGTTTCCTTGCTGCACTCTTTTACCTTGCTTAATGGGCAGCCCAACTATGTTTTATCAAAACAATTTTCCTTCCTGCTAAGAATCAGTCTCTCCAAGCTTCAGCTCTCTTCAGAAATTCTGTCTCTCCTTGTAGAAAATGTCATATCTCTCCTTAGGTTCAGAATAGAGTTTTGGGTGGGGCCAGTTCCGGAGCGAATGTGAAAGACTCTCCTGTAAAGATCTTATTGTGCATCTTCATTGGGTCTAGAAGAGAGTATCATACAGTATTGCAGAAGTCTAATACTCTGTGAATCCCAGGCTCCCCCTTCTCTGCCCCACAACATTTTAAAGGTGCTCAAATTACTTCCTCTTTTAAGAGAGGCAGAAAGTAATTTTACAGAACTGTGAAAAGCTTGGGGGCATGACAGTCACCACTACCTTGATGCTTAAATGGTGATAATTTAGAGCTGTAAAGAGCAATAGGGCACAGGACATTAAATCTAGTCTCTAACTTTGAATCGTAAATGTTACACATAGCAAGTTGAAAAATACTGTAATTAAGTACACTGTTTCCTATAGATTTTGTATTTTATCCACATGACTGCTTAATCATTACCAAGTATAAATTAATAACTCAATTCTCTCAACTCCTTGCACAGTGTTCCCATCTGGCCCCAGGGACTGAAGTTCCCCATCTCTGCTTCAGCACAGTGCCATTTACTTTCTTAATTTTCTCTCTACATCTTTATCTAGGTTCCTGCCCCCTTAAAGTTTAATGGTTTGTTTCATCCTCCAGCACCTTCTTTCTTTCCCTTTCTTGGGCTTATCAGCTGATTTTCATGCTTCTAACAGTCCTACTTTCCAGGGTTTTGTGCAGAGACTTTTTTCATCTGTTGCCACCTGGACTACTTTCTTGTACTAACTATAATTTCTACACTCCTTTAGACTTGGTTCTCTATCAAAGGTGTTGCCTTATCTTCAATTTGCTATCCTTTCTTGTTGAATGATCATGCTTTGCTGAATTGTTATTAAATGCAAGTTTTTTCCCCTCTCTCAGCTGCTTCTGTTTAACTCCTGTTGATATTTTGTAACAAGAACTTGTCTGTGATCTTTGATGCTTCTTTGCCTTTTTCGCTACAAATTCAGGTTCTTCAACTAATCAGCTTTCTGAAAATATTTTACTGCTTTTCAAAGGATAGCTAGAACTCTTTTCACTTACTTTATCTAAACCTGATTATTATAAAATACTTTTTGAGGATCTCTTTACTTAATTGAAAATCATTGTTGTCCAGACTGCAACCTTCCATAGCTTCAACTTTCAATGTGACCATGTCTCTTCACTTTGTTCCTTTCATTTCAAACTTTAGATTCTTCAAATGTGTCTGTTTCTTTGTCTCTTCCTGCCTCTATTTGTAACCCTTCTGGATGCATGGGTCTTCTTGGAAAAAATATGAGGATTTTCCACTACTCTAAAACAATGAAGATGAGATTTAGCATGTTTACAAGTGCAATAAAATGTGTCTGTGTGAGTTCTCCTGATATGCATGCCACACAGCCATGCTTTCTTTCAAGATACTTGAATCCATTCCATTTCCCCCCAGGTTTTCTAACCGTTAATAACAATTTGTCCGAACACCTCAGTTTGTTAGACAATATGTCCTGGATTTCATCCTGTTTCATACTTCATCAAAACAAAAAATTCTCACAGATGTCAGCTGTAGATCCCTGAACACGGAACCACCCTTTCATAGGGCATGCCTTTTTAGGATTCAGTCACAATTTATTAGTCCTTCATTTTTCATGTCCTCCCACTGGCAGCCTGTGACCCTCTGGGTATTGCTGGTCTACAATGCCCATCATCCTGCCCACTGGACAAGCAGCAATATATTTTTGTGGACTATATTTTTGTGGTTATGCAGTGAGCTTTTAAAAAAAAAACATTGCAAAACTTCATGATTCTGCATTCTTTTGTATGTAGTAAAGAATGAATGGGCCATTGAATAACTTCCATTGTATTTGATATATGTCAGAGACCTGGGATTGGACTCTGGCTGGATTAACAGATCAGGCCCTAGCAGTCGCCTAGAAGGACACGTGTGACAAAATTAGATGCCTTGAAAGCGAATGGGTTTTAGAGGTGGTAACTGAAGCATACCAAGCCATCTGCTAATGAAGGTTCATCTCAGGCAGTTCATTGATCTCACGTAATCTCTCAAAAGTATTACTCTACAACAGGTCTTGGGAGTTAAAGAAATGGCAAGTGAGTGGCATTGGCCTGCTTAGGCAGGAGCAAGTGTGCTGGTGTGGGGTCTTCAAGAGTGAAGAAGCTCTTTGCTTCACTTGAAAGTTCACCTTTTCAAGTGTCAAAATTGTGCTGGTTTAAACAAATACATTACTTAGTAGAATGTTATAAAAAGTCCAAAAGATAATTTGTGTGTGTCCCCTTCTTTCTTACATTCAACATTTACTCTTCACACTGTTGTAGGTCAAACATTCAGTTGTTTTGGAATTACACATTAAACATGAGTCATAGATGTGCAGATGCTTCTGGAGACAACTTACAGACTTGTTTAGAAAAGAAGCAATATACTGTACATTATAAGTGTCCAGTTAGTTTTCCTGGTGTGAAAAGTTTCCTTGTATACAAAATATACAAAAGATATATTGAATTATTTCTTATGCACTAGAAAGATTGGCTTTTATATACTCTTCATATCCCTAAATGTGCAGGTCTATTACTCAGTGGTGTCCCTTTTCTTAAAAGGAAAAGGGGAAAAAGGGGGGGGGGAGGCTACAAATTTCACACACCTTTGTAAGGCAGGATTTACTGTGAATGAAGAGTGTGCTGGTGCATGTAACTTTTTCATTCCTTCATGCAAGTGGGTAAAATGAACCAATAAGCACCAGTTAAGGTTGGCTTCCCATGTTGTACAAACCCTGCATCCAGTTTGTTGCTCCAGATAAGCCAAGATTTTTTAATCCAATTTCAGCACTTGCTGTATTGGCTGGATCATGGCTTGTTTGCGAACAACAAACCAGGATGCCAGGTTTGTATATCACGGGAGGGCAAATATAATTGTGGCTTCCTGGTTTATTTTACCCAGTCTTTCCAAAAAAGGAATGAAATATGAGTGAATGGGAGGTGTGCACTAGCAAGCTGAATGTTAACAGTAAGCCAGCATTCCTGGTATGCTGTGATGTGTATTTGATATATGTGTCAGAGACCTGGGCTTGGACTCTGGCTGGATTAACAGATCAGGCCTAGCAGGCCCCATTAAATACACCTCAGCATATTTAGAGGGGAGATATCTGGGAGTTCCCCATGTGGAACGCAAATGCATTTATGGATGCAATCAGGTCGAGGATATAATGCACTACCTGTTGATTTGCCCCTTATATACAGCGCCCAGAGAATTTTTTTTATCATCTATTCTTTACTGTTTCTCAGGCGGATCCCCCCAAGAAGTGACAGTTGAACTCTTAGCTGATAAAGATCTTCAGATTATACACCTGGTAGCCAAATTTGCTCTGGCAGCTAAGAATCTCCATTCTAGATATGTTAATGATTCCTAATTCTATAACCCTATGCTGTGTAATTTCAGAGGAAAATGTTATTCTTATCCCCTGCTTTACATTGTAAAGGCTTTTGGCTATTCACAATAAATTGCTTGATTTTAAAATACACAAAGCTAACATTTCTACTGCAGAAGGACGACTAATGAGTCACACCTGATAAATCCATTTAGTATATTAAATAATGATGGTAGTGTTTATACATTATACATGTATAAACATTTCTACTTATTTTCATATGCCTTTGCTACATCTTACAGGTGTTGGCCATGCTTTAAAAGAATAACATCTTATTGGTTCTATAAATGCTTCCTCTATTCAGCTCCCATTGTTAATGATTATTAATAATTAAAATAAGCTTTTAAAAAACCTTGGTTCAGTAATACAAAAGAGAAGATTTATACAGTTGATTATCTTAAACCAGTATTCACGGTCTTACAAATTTAATAAGCTTTCCTAAAAATTTATCCAACAAGTGTTTCTTTTGCTCTTTTGTACTTTAGTTGATGTTGTCAAAGAGGCAACTAATTAGAGATCATCTTACAAACTAGAGACATTTAGTTCTCACTGTCCATGAACTATGGACCTTGTTTGCATCTCTCTTGGCTTTTAAGTTCATCGGACCCAGTTCGTTTTTGACTTAGAAGGAACTACTGCTAAATAAATACAACAGTTTCTAATGGGAGAAATCTGCACGAGCTGGTGACATGGAAAACCTAATGTAAAATATGAACCTACCACAAGATAATGACAATCTATAATTGAAGCTTTTACCATAATCAAAGCTTTTAACTCTATCTTGAACCTACTATCAAAACATAATTTTTTAAGAGCACTGTATTCTTTTTGTGTACGTGTATGTATTAGCTGCTCCTGATATTACCGGGCACAAACGAAGTGAGAACAAGAATGAAGGACAGGAAGCACTGATGTATTGCAAGTCTGTAGGCTTCCCATACCCTGAATGGACATGGTATAAGAAGAATAATGGCTTTTCTGAGGTGAGTATAAGATGTGATGCTGCTAGGCAAGCCTGAGCTGCTGGCTGACATTTCAGTTAGGAGATAAAACACATTAAGATGAGTTAGATAATACCAGTAGTATCATTTCCAGTAGACAGCAAATCTTGAAGGACTCAAATTGAGATCTTTGCCAGCACTACCACTGGTCTCCTTTTAGCTGGAGATGTTGAGGATCAAACCTGGGACTTGCTACATGCAAAGCATCTGTGCTCCCTTGTTATAATGGTCCCTGAATCAAAGTCTGAATGTGTTGCTGTTAAAACTTAGGTAATTTATTTCAGGCCTCGGTTCTACTAATTATTATGAGAGTTAGCCTCTCTGATATGTAGGTTTTTTTTTAATGCTACATCTCAAATTATGCATTGTCCTTTGCAAGTATGGTGGTCTTTATCTTACTCTGCCTGATCTAAACCCTGCTAGATCAACATACTGTCCATGCCTGGATGTTTATTTTATTGTGATACAAATCCTATTTTTCATCGCAAAGGCTGCAAAAAGGTAGGGAAAAGCCAGTCAATGGGCATTCTGGTTTGGTTCTGTTGAATTCCTGCTCGAGTGGGCATCTTTGGGAATGAGATGGCTGATCAGATGGCTAGGAAGAATTTGGGACACAGATCTTGTGCTGCCATTGTGCTCCTTGAAAGTTAAAAGCTGGTTTCAAGAGACTATTAGGTGAATGGCACAGATAGTGGGTGTTTAATTCTACAGGTAGGAGGATATTTTCCTTTTGTCCATCATTTGAGGATTTCTGAATTTTTAAACTGAGACAGTGGCAGAGACAATTTAATCTGTATAGATTTCTGATGGGGCATAGCGCTTTTCAGAGTGGCTTGTATCAGGCTAGGAGGATTGAGACTGGATATTGTGAGTTTTATGGAGTGGAAGAAACGGTTGATCATATTTCATGGGATTGTTTGAGGTATGTGAAAGACAGTGGGCCTCTCCTTCATAGGATTTGTAGTTTGGACATTACAAATTTGTCTGTGGGGGCTCCCCTTTGAGACAAGACTCTGGGGTTTTGTGTTGGAGAGTTTATAGCAGTGCATGAATGATACAAGTCTCTTATCAGGGCTTGTGACTGAAATGTGATTGCACTGTTGCCGGCAGGTGGTGGTAATAGGGCCTAACCTTGGCATTGCTATACATTTAAACACTCGGAAGAAAGCCAGTCAAATCCTTGAATTGTTACTGTAAGAAGGCTTGTCATACTTCACTCCTTCCCATATGACTGGTGTTAAGCCTGCATGGCAGAGAACACAAAGAATGATTTAAAAAACGTGTGTGTGGTAAATGAGCCAGTTGTCTACAACACTTGCTAACAATTATTATTTTGGCCTTTGTTATTTTACTGCTTTTCATTAGCCCATCAAAAACGTTACTGGCCGCTTCTTCATTACCAATAAAGAGAACTACACTGAACTGGTCATAGTGAACCTACAGATCGATGAGGATCCTGGCGTGTATGAATGCAATGCAACCAACTCAATTGGCTGGAAGGCTGAAGAAACCATCCTGCGTGTTCGCAGTCACCTGGCTCCTCTGTGGCCCTTCTTGGGGATTCTGGCGGAGATTATAATTCTTGTTGTTATCATTGTGGTTTATGAGAAGAGGAAGCGGCCAGATGAGGTCCCTGACGGTAAGAGTGTTTTCTCAACTAACTGTATTTCCTAGGGGAACCAGCCCCCTGCTCTTTGCTTCAGGAAGACTTCCTTTCAAAATGTGGGAACCTCATAAATCAGTAGTTCAGAAATCCACAGTGCTGCAGGCTACATAATAAACTTTGCCTCTCTTCTGCCTCATAATGGGTTAAGTATAGGACCATAATTTCAACTTCATAAAATGTGGTTTGCAGAACAAGGAGTCTGCTTGGTTATGTGTGTCTTTGTAGTCGAGAGAACTTGACATTGTATTCAGCAGAGATCATTTGGGAAGCATTGCTTAGCTGAGCTGCTGGGCAGTACTAAGAAATGAGGGAGGGCTTCATATTACATGGAATGGTTTTTGTTGCCTCTTGAAATAATCATAGGGGAATTAATGGTTTTAAGGTAACATTAGAAGTTACTTAGTTGATTTTGCTCAAATGCAGCTTCCTTTCCTCAGTTCAATGTTGTGGTGTCTTCCAGAACAACATTTTGGATACTTCTAACAAAACAGAGATGTTTAATCAAATATGCTCACAAGGCTGCCTTTTGCATGTGTAGTGTTACCTAAAAGCACCTGCAACTCTTTGTAGTGAGAAAACTGTTGTTCATACACACCTTATTTTTGTTTATTTTTAAAACACCCAGATTTGTAAGAGACCTTAATTATGTTTTTTATATATATAAACATCAAGCCAAGAACTTAGAATAGAAACCCCCAAATCAGCTTTTTTCATATTGTAAGCCACCTTGAAAAGGTATAACCTTAAAGGAAAGGAACCCTAGAAATATTTTGCAACAAAATTAAACAAAAATTAACCAAATATGATTATGGAAGCACACCTCGTGGTGGGCACACCAGCTGGAGGGTCTTGTGTAAGATAACGTTCGTTGCCTCAGCAGGGGTGAGTGATATTGGGTATCATGTGGGCAGTATAATGCTTTTAAATAGCTATTGGAAATATACAGGGGTAAATGCTGTCTATAAAATGTAATAATTCTGGCCTGCTTAGGGTGTATAATACACGGTAAAAAGCATTATTACTACCATGGACATAACTAGTGCTTCAACCTGAGATCTCATAATGGAGTCCATCCTATAGTCCTGTCTAACTTGTCAAAATATTCACCTATTTAAGATGAACATGTCTGGTGCTCAAAGGGAAGCTTCTTGGGTAAGTTTGTAGCAAAAAAGGTCAACATTTTTGAGTAAAACCTTGCAATGGAAATTTTGCTTCTCCCAGCTGTAAAATATGTCTGTGTGGCCACACAGGAAGACTGACCCTGACATGCTCGCTCAAGTGGACTGCATGTTCTGAGACTGGAAGAGACTAGTCCCAGATGTATACAAGCAACTTTAAGCAGGCCCAAAGATATTACCTTTCTTTTCCTTTTGCTCTGCTTCTTCAAAGTGCAACTAGCAGTGGTATTACTAGGCATGTGTGTCTATGGTTATGTAGAGCTAACACTGCAGGATGGCTATAGAACAGCTCTGAGAAGATTGCTTGTGTGTGTGTGCATACTAACGTGGAAAAGTGTGTGTTTGTGCAAGTCCTTCCCACTTGGCCAAAGGCTAGGAGCAGGAGAAAGCTGTGTTATTTTGATTGCTGCTTCCTGTGCAGATGGCTTCTCTGTAGGGAAGTGTTTGATTAATGCTAAAGCTTTTTACCACCTCTTAACAAGACCCAAGCAGGTCTAGAGCCAGATTGGTTGGCTACAGCTTGCAGTCTGGCATGAAAATAGTTGTGCATGGCCTTATTTGGAAGATGCTGGTTACTGTTTGATCAGATTATAAGCATTTGCCAACACTGTGCTGGGTTCATTTTAATGCACTCATAGAAAGATGCATGTGCCAGGAATTAAGTGTGTGAAAACATGGGTGTTCCCTGTTGTGTTCTCAGCTATTTGAGAACTCGGGGAAAGCGGGTAAGGGGGGCTGTTGCCTGATATGGATGGCACCCTGTTGCTGTTGGCCAAATAGCTCACAGTTGGAATCCTTATTTTGACATAGCAATATTTCCTAGCTATGGAATTGATGCTTCCTTCTAAGCTTAATAGAAGTTCTGAAACATCAAGGCTGCATGTTTTGAAGAAATCCCAGTATCTGCACTACCCCTTTCATTAACGGGAGTAGGTTTCATGTTGTGTACCTGTCAGGAGTTGGCTGCCTTTTCCTTTTGGCTCCATAAATATTTTTGTTTGTTTGTTCAACTGTTGCTGTGAGGAAAGCCATCCAAATTTAGAGTGGTTCACGAGGGGAATAAAAGAGAAGCTAGCTTTCCTTAAGCCAAGTTAGCAATCCCAATAATTGATAATGTCAAGAAAACAAAAGGAGATCTTGAATCATTATCCTTGTGGATAGTCTGCTGATGTGGGATCATGCCCGATAGGTAACCAGAGTTATCCATTGCATTCCTCACTGGTGGTTAAGTTAACTGAATGGATCAAGTACATATGCCATTTCAATTGGTTTGTGAATTACAGCCTAACCAGGCCAGTTCTAATATAACCTCTGATTTCATCCATTTGTAACAGGTGATGTGAATAGTTTCTAATATTGTCTCTTCCCACAGGTGATGTATATTTGTTTTTCACTTTTAGGGCTGATTTCTGCATAATATTCTAGGTGCATCCTCGTGTCCAAAGGTCTTTGTAATTTGTAGTACAGGAACGTCAGTATCAACCCCCTTGGATGATAATCAGAAAGTAAACAAAGAATATACCGTATTTTTCGCTCTATAACGCGCACTTTTTCCCTCCTAAAAAGGAAGGGGAAAAGTCTGTGCGCGTTATGAAGCGAAGCTGCCAGCGGGGGAACAGCGGAGGACGAGAAAGCAGCCCGAATTCGGGCTGCTTTCCCGTCCTCCGTCGCCCCCGCCAGCGGGGGAACAGCGGAGGACGAGAAAGCAGCCCGAATTCGGGCTGCTTTCCCGTCCTCCGTCGCCCCCGCCAGCGGGGGAACAGCGGAGGACGAGAAAGCAGCCCGAATTCGGGCTGCTTTCCCGTCCTCCGCTGTTCCTCCGCCAGCGGGGGAGGAGCGGAGGACGAGAAAGCAGCCCGAATTCGGGCTGCTTTCCCGTCCTCCGTCGCCTCCGCCAGCGGGGGAACAGCGGAGGACGAGAAAGCAGCCCGAATTCGGGCTGCTTTCCCGTCCTCCGCTGTTCCTCCGCCAGCGGGGGAGGAGCGGAGGACGAGAAAGCAGCCCGAATTCGGGCTGCTTTCCCGTCCTCCGTCGCCTCCGCCAGCGGGGGAACAGCGGAGGACGAGAAAGCAGCCCGAATTCGGGCTGCTTTCTCGTCCTCCGCTGTTCTCCCGCTGGCGGGGGCGACGGAGGATGGGAAAGCAGCCCGAATTCGGGCTGCTTTCTCGTCCTCCGCTGTTCCCCCGCTGGCGGGGGCGACGGAGGACGGGAAAGCAGCCCGAATTCGGGCTGCTTTCTCGTCCTCCGCTGTTCCCCCGCTGGCGGGGGCGACGGAGGACGGGAAAGCAGCCCGAATTCAGGCTGCTTTCCCTTCCTCCGTCGCCCCTGCAAAATGAGAGTTTTGTTTTTGAGTCAGAGTATTTTTTTCTTGTTTTCCTCCCCTAAAAGCTAAGTGCGCGTTATGGTCCGGTGCGCGTTATGGAGCGAAAAATACGGTACTTTCTGACGAATGTAGCAAAGTGAAACATATATTGGCAAAGCTTTTCCGTGTAACAAATACTCTTGCATATGAGTATAGGTTCTTGCCTATGAACTTTGAAGGATCATAGTTCAGTGGTAGAGCATCTATTTTGCATGCAGAAGGTCCCAGGTACATTCTTGGGTGCCTCTAGTTAGGACTGGGTGAGAACCATGTCTGATAACCTGGAAAGTTGATGCCAGTCAGTGTAGAGAATACTGAGATAGATGGACCAGTTGTCTGACTCAGTATAAGGTTGCTTCCACCAAGGACATTACCATTACCGCCAGAGTTACATAGCCTATAGATACTTCCATTTTACCTGCAATATCTTGTTTGCACATCAGCATAATCACATGAAGGGAGGTTTCTTGAAATACAATTAAACCAATACCAACATGCACCATGTTTGCACTAGCTGCATATTATTGATTTCTGGAAAACAAGGGTGTATGTTGTTTGTATATTTTCACACTCCAAACATAAATTGGTGATCATTCTCTTTGCTTCTCCCTCAGCAAAAGAATGTTTCATTGTTACTTGACTGAATTGCGCCATGTTTGTGCTGACTTTAACTTTCAGTTACTGCTTCAGAAGAAGGCCTTTGCTTGGTGATTCACTCCTGCTAGAGATTTCATAAGCATTTTTCTTTTTTTCCCCTCCCAAAATAATAAATTTTCAACCATAAAATTTCATTTTTCAGAGGTAACTGGCCTGTGCAAAGATGGCCAAAATCATCTATTTGCAATGGGAGAAGAGAACCCTTGGGTTGATGCCATGTAGTTAACCTGTTAGCCTGACCAGTCTATCATCAGCTCTCCATGCACATCTTACATAATACTATAAAGAGTGACATAATCCAGAGCAACAAAGTTAGAACAACCAGTTTTCAAATGAAAGAGTACTCAAAAGGTTTCTTCCCTCTGCCTTTTTCTTATATTGGTGCCTTCTCACTTATAGTAAGAAGTTACATACCTTGTGTCAGAAATGTTCTTCAACTCATTATAACACTGTTTTAAATGGTTTTGTGAATCAGGCCAGGATCAGTATATTCCTTTTACCCCTCCAGTGACAGTTCACCTGAGGTATGCTAGCTTCAGATTCAGTTGAGAGATGCTACTGCCTGAGTGATGCTGCTGCAATTGGTGTCCTAATTTACAAGTGGCTGAATATTCTTTACCTTGGTACTTGAATGCCTAATTGGTGCATGAACCTTTCGTATGCGTAAAATAGGGAGGGGGAAGACTATGTATGCCACCTGGAGCTCGTTGGAAAAGGTGGGATATATATGCCACAAACAAAATAAATGTTTCCTGCGTTTAAGGGTAAGCAGTTCCCTGTAACAAAATTGCATTGAGTTGATCCACGTAAGTCGGTGGCTCCTGTTTACCACACCCTTATCTTTTTTTACATTTCCCCCTATAGACACTGGTGTATATTATGTTCTGTGAAAATTGGTATCCTGGCGGATTAGTAAATGAAGCACTTGGCCTTCTGCTATGCTTGTTGAAGTCTCTCTCCCCCCCCCCCATTAGTGAATGAGCATTGTACTTCCTGCAAGTACAATGTTCCACAGTGACAAACTCATTCTTGGCTTCTTCTCTTGTTCTATGCTCCACTGATGATGCATCAAATTTACTGCTTTGGGGCAGGATTTGAGAAAGAAATCTGCCAATCCAGCCTTGATAAGCACAGCTCTTCACCCCCATGTCTGTGCTGTTTGCCTGCAGCTCCAACATGAAGAACCGGCAGCCTATTGTTCCCTGTGATATGCTGGTCACAGAGGCAACAAGATGCTTGTCATTTGGAAATTCAGTGTTACTAAGTGACTGAAACATACAACTGCCTCTCATAATATGATCCTCCTCAGCTTCCTACATGACTTCAGATCATTATTACATGGCTGGCGCCTTTTTTATTGGCTGCTTTTCTTTCCGTTCAGGATGGGGGGGGCAAAGGGGTTTTAAGCAGTGCTAAAATGTGTAATTACATTGACCAGGATTTGATCATGCTCCATGCACTCACACATGAGCATGGAAACAGGCCAGGAAGCTGCATAACTTCTTGATAAATCCAAACTAAGAAACTATGACTTGCAGACTAGCCAGAATATGAAGCCATGCTTTAAAGTGGGCTCATGAATCCTGACTTGCGTCAAAGCCATTAACCATAGTTCCCAGTTCAGACATGCTGAGAAGCTCTGTTTTTAACTGCAGCTTCCAGTTTATTTCCCCACATCTGCCAAGGGGTGCATGGAACTTGTGCCTATCCTGTCTCATTAAGATAGGATTTTATTGTCCAAACATGGCCATTGTCTGAATGTAGCCTTTGTTGCTTACATGGTGGCATGTGGCATTTTCCTCTTATGGTGATTCCCCTCTCCCCAAGAACACAGTAATAACTGCTCAATCATGGTGAGTTGTGCAACATGCCAATATAATTATTTTAATGGAAGGAATGCTGTTTATTGGATTAGTTTATAGGCATACACTCCATTTTTAAAAGTATGTGTTTTGGGGGTAAGTAAAAAAATAAAGAGGGACCCAGGTGGCGCTGTGGGTTAAATCACAGAGCCTAGGGCTTGCTGATCAGAAGGTCGGCGGTTCGAATCCCTGTGACGGGGTGAGCTCCCGTTGCTCGGTCCCTGCTCCTGCCCACCTAGCAGTTCGAAAGCACGTCAAAGTGCAAGTAGATAAATAGGAACTGCTCTGGCGGGAAGGTAAACGGCGTTTCGGTGCGCTGCTCTGGTTCGCCAGAAGCGGCTTTGTCATGCTGGCCACATGACCTGGAAGCTGTACGCCGGCTCTCGGCCAATAAAGCGAGATGAGCGCCGCAACCCCAGAGTCGGACACAACTGGACCTAATGGTCAGGGGTCCCTTTACCTTTACCTTAAAAAAATAAAGACTCCTTATTTTTATCCAGATATACATGACAAACATGGTTTCTACTTTGGAATCCTTTTTGCTTCATATATTTTAGTTTATTAAGCTGTGGTAACTGCTTTTATTATTATTTTTCCTAATTTGTGAACTTACACCTAATTACACCTAATTTGTGTAATAAAAATTCATGTGTGTACTTCTGCGCTGGATGTGCAACAGTCTCATTCCACTGTCCTACTTAAATTCTGATCTACTTTTTTTTTTGCCTTGATCCTAGTTTATAAATAGTAACATTAAGAAAACTTTTAATTGCCTTCTCTCTCCCCTCTCCCTTCTTCCTATCCTTCACTTCTGTGCACATCTAATCTTCCTAGCAAAAAGTAGCTATACTTCATTTCTGAATGAAAAGGAACTTTTGCCTGCAGCCTAGGAGTTCTAGTATGCTAGTAGCCCCAAAAGCATAGCTTTGTTACCGGTAATTGCCTTCCCTAACTTGTTTGTTCTGGTAGGTGCTATTCCACATCTATTTGGACTGACTGTGGCCAGACGTTGCCACTTCTAGAGATTTGTCCCTTCATTCTCCTTCAGATAGGTTGCACTGGTTGGTATTTGGATATCTTCTTCAACAGAATGCCATTTATGTATCTCGGGCATTTCAATATGCTGATAAAAAATGACTCAAAAGCTGTTGTAAAATGTTTCTCAAAAGCCCTTAAATGGTATCTCTCATCAGTTCCTTTTTTATGTTAAAACTTTCAGCTGTGTTAAGTCTTAGAGTACTTATTGTAGGAAGCTCTCAAGCTTACTCCATTTTATTTCCAGTGTTGTTGCTGAGGAGTGTGATTCTTTGAATCAAACAGGAAAATGAGTTGAAAGCATTTCTGCTCTTCAGTGTAGAATGTAGAGCTTGGTCTGGAGCAGGCTTGGCTGCTCTTGAATTGCCCCCCCCCCCAATATATATATATATATATATTAGAATGCTGTGGAACTGGGGGGGGGGGAAATAATCTCAATTAAAAAGTCTATGCACTATCCTTCTGTAGCTTCTCTCTTTGAAAAAAATCTGATACGGAATTTGTACACTTGAGCAGCCAATACATGCATAGGATCATTGCATTTTAAAATTTGGACATTTGTCATGTTCTAATTTTATGTGAAACATACTTTTGTGTGGGGAAAGTGCAACCCACAAATGTGTAATGTGATTGAATCCTATGCATGTTTCAGTCACTGTTCATGCTAGAACTTTGCAATTGGGGAAATAGTCCAAAAGTCAAATATGTTTTGGATACCAGACATTTTCTTTTGACGCCCTGAAATATTAATTTTTTTAAAAAATTAACCAATAATATGGCTAATCGAAGCAAACATTTCAAATTCATATCTTAATGGTTTCCATGGTACTTTCTTACAGCTGCCACCCACCCTCTCTCTTCCCCCCCCACCCCAAGCATTTGCCTGTTTCTTGCTCAGAATTTGGTTCAGCATAGCATCCATAAAATTAGGGCTTTCATTTTAGCTTAACGTACTCTTGTCTTTTCATCAATATTTCCCCCTCTATATAACACCTCAGTTTAGAGGATTATAAGGGGCTTTAAAGGGGGGCACACCTTTGTTCTTCAGACTAGTTTAGAGTTGCTGTATTTATGTTTACATATACCAAAGTGTAAAATGAGAAGTCAGAATTTCAGACAGGTAGGAACACTGTTCAATGCCTTCTCCACCACTAAACTACATAATGCATGCTTTTAATTTTTGAAATATGACCCTTAAGAACTGCTGAGCATATAATCTCTCTCAAATGCACATGTATCCTGTGCCTGCAGTTGGTTTTTATAGTTTACAAATCTAATGAAGAAGTTGGCAGAGTACCTTCCGTGATGGAAGCATATTTATCAGCGGCCAGAAAATGGGCACGGTACATTACTCTGGACCTGCACCCATCAGATTGGAATACAGAGGCACATCTTGTGTGTCCACCACCTCAACTACTATCAAATTAGATTATTACTAGATCATGCTGTTTGAGTTGTATTGTTATTTGTCAGTTACTATGACTTCTTTTTTTCCCTCCTTCAATTGCATCATTCCTTTAAAAATGGTGGTAAGTGAGAGATCTGCATGCTTTGGAGTTTGTTTAATCTCCGCTTCAGTCTATACAATGCACAGTTCATAATGTTAACACTTTTCTTAGTTTTACTCATTCACGTTCACAACTAATTTGGGTTTAAGTTTGCTGTTGAATTTCATTTTCTAATTTGTACCATTTTTCTGTAGTTCTGTTCCTCCCTTTTATTGGTCGACTTCTCTAGGATTCGGTCCTTTTGTCTGTCACGTATTGTACCGTGCTGGGGCCGATTTTGTAATGCTCAAGCGGCTGACCCACAAGCTAGTGGTGTATTAAGGTTTTCACTTGACAACCACGCTTTACTGGACATAGAGGGAGGTGATGGAAGTCCTGCCAGTCCAATAGGATTGTCGCATGTGAACAGTGCAGGCCACGCTCCAGCACCTAATGCATAAGTGCCAGAGCACTTACCTGACTTTGTAAAGTGCAAAACCTTTTGGTTAAACTTATTCAATAAAACCTCTGTTTTCAAGCTGTCTTTTACCACCCAGAATGCTTGAGGATCAATGTTTCAGGTGGTACAAATTAGAGCTTGCAGAATGATTAAGAGAAAGACAGGAGCCTGCATCTTTTTCAGAACTGCATAGAGGAAAGAACTTCGAGTGTCTTTTTTGTAGGCTGTCGTGACCAAAGCAAGGATTTGAGTAGAATGACTGCTTTAATGTGGTACTACTAACCCTGCTCATTTCTTTAAAAAAAAAAAATAACCTAAGAACTCTCACCAAGGTCTCACAGATTCTAGTAAATGGCTCTTAAATCTACCGTTTATAATGTAGAGTCTATAGCCTAGGGTGCCTCTGAAATCTTTTGGGAATTGAAAGGTGTTCATTTTGAGGGGAGACTTAGTTTTGCTGTAATGTGCTTTATGTTTCAATACCTGATGTGTCTCTGTATATCCCCACTGTATATACAGCACATTGATGTCTGGTTGTCCTTACTAGTCCTAGTTCTTTCTGTACCTTGTTCTGATAGTTGACTGTTAGTAACAGACTTTTGTGGACACTAGTGTGTTGCTAGTGTGTTATTTTGGCTGTCAAGCTGTTGGTTTGTGGTTAGCTCTCTTTATTTTGAATGTTTTATTTATTTATTTTTGTTCTGATAACTGTGCTGGCGGTGGCTTTGCCTATCCGTTGCCTCAAAGGTACAGGTGGAGTAATGTTCAGCTTTGATCAACATTACTCCTAGTGTGTGCTCATGCAGTTGCCAACACTGTTAAGACTGTAGTTTCCATAACTGCTTTGTGTGCCCTAAGACCCCTTGTGGAATCCTGCTGAGTTTAAAAAATAATAATAAAGATTTTGGAGAAAGTTTTTTTTAGCTTGGAAAAATGATGAAATGCAGAAAACATGGTCATCCATAGAAGCTCTACAGAAGTTTTTGTACAAGTTTATGGATTGGGTTTTTCCTTGTTCAAAAAATGCCTTTTTGTTGTTTAATGTACTGCATCATTTTAAAGCATCAATGAAATGTTCAGTTGATCATAAAGAAGCCTATGTGAAAAGCCACATGTTGACTTTTTTCTATTTTCTAAAAAATATACCTTAAAAATGGGACAACTTTCTGGCTCTCCCATCTCACAAGCTGAAGTCTCTGTGAACTATAATACTAGTGTAACCTTTATGCTGTTTCACCAGAAACTTTTTTTCATATTTATACATGGAATCACAGAAGTTTGCTGCTATCAGAAGGACTGCCCTTTTAGTATCAAACAAAATTGCCTCTTCCACTTTCTGGAACTTAATTTTATTAAGAAATCAGGCAAAAGTGTGTGAAAGATGGTCTAGTAGAAGAGGGTGGTATATGATTTCCTGTGTTTTGTCCATCAACAGTTAAGAGGCGGGGGAAACCTTTATTTTTAGAAACAAAACAGCAGGATTTTACAACTGAAATGTTGGTTTGTCTTCTCATCTATCTTGTTAAGATTGAACCACTGGAACTTGGGGACAAGATGAGTATGACCACATTGCAACAATCTGTCCACTACAGTTGCAGTTTTTCATGATGAGCATTAAAAGTGTTAACTGAAATCATGTTGAACAACATACTTGTCATCTAAACTCAAAGCCAGAAAAAATAACTTCATGAATCTTTGCAATACAAATGGAATGGCCTTTAAATAAATGCTGTATGTAGATAATACTGTTTGCAGCCCAGTAAAAGTTTACTATGGATTCTTAACTAGACTCTTCTTTCCTTCTCTCTTTCCTTCACTGGATCACAATGAATTCCTGCTGCAGATGATGAACCAGCTGGGCCAATGTAAGTATTTCATAACTGACTGCATATTTTTCATATGGGAGGCAATGACTTGTAGACTTTTCCACCTTCCAGGAAACCCATCCTATGATCACCTGTCTACCATGATTCCAAGGCACTGCATCACTTGTGGAATTATCTTTTAAGGTGTTACAAAAGCTTCAGTTATGCAGAGATACATCTTCCAGAACCTTCTAGAATTGGGGCAACCTGGTCAGATGAGTGGGGTATAAATAATTAAATGTTGAGTATTAAAATTATTATTGATTGGCATGCCTTGTTTTCACCATATCATGCCAGCCTCTAAAGAGCTTCACAGGCTCACTTTCAAGCTCAGTTAAAAATTGGCAGTGCTGAATTTTTGAGCCATAAGCACCTGGGGCCCAGGTACCTGATGAAACCTCTGCTCTTGTATCAAACTGCCTGCATTCCAAGATCTCTGCTAACTTGCCCCAGTCAGAGGTGAAACAGATGTCAACAAGGAAGTCTTTTTCAACTGTGGAAATGCCATTCCCAAGGAGGCCCAGTTTTATTGCTCAGGTGCTAGGGGAAAAAGGTTTTTTTGTTTACCTAAGCACTTTAAAACTCCTGTTATTGATGTGTTTTGGTATTGTTTTAGTAGCTTTATATGTTGTTTTTGTTCAGTTGGTTTATTTTACAGTATGTATTCTTATGTAATGAATTATTTTCATTTAGGTAATGCAGAGTGGGGTATAAATATTTTAAATAAATATAAATTTAATCAACAGCATTTACATAGGTCTCAGAGAGCTTTGGGCAAGTGTTTTAGACCTTGCCACTGCCTTGTGTGAGCTGAGCTTGCATTTTACACTCCATGGCTTCACATTGCAAAGGATGACTGGTAATGATGAACAAGCTATCTTCCAAGGAAGTTTCTCTGGCACAATTGTATTTCCCATTCAGAAACCCCTGAATCATCCAAGGAACCCAGGTTGCTCAAAACCCAGTTTGAAAAATTACTGCATTAGGCCTTAGAATAAATCATAGGAATGCCAGTGGCCTAAATTGATGCTGAATTCAGAGAGTAAAGAAGAACTGATCTTTGGAGAGTTGGCATTGCTGCTTATTTAATACACCTTTACTAAACCTTTCAGGACACACTGCCCTCACAAGGCGGCTTACATAATGTTTTCAAAACATCAAAACGCAACCCTATAAAATACAATATCAGAGTTAAAAACAGAAATAGTTCAAAATTTCCCAGCAGAATAACTTAATCACAGAACAATATAAAAATAGGATATGCAATTCAAAGTTAAGAGTGTGCAACAGTTAAAACTTTTCCAGTATACAAATGCTAGGATTGGATTTCTGTGTGGCTTTTGCTGTTTTATGTGTTGTTGGTCTTAACTTGTTCAACTAACACTAATACTTTGTTTTTATCTTTAACTGGCTGTTTTATAGAGAAGTGAGGAAGAAGGTTTATAAAAAAAAAAAAGAATACAGCAATTTCACCATTATAGAATACAGCAAATTCCTTTTAACTATTGATAGCTTCCAAAGGGTGATCCACTAAGGTAGAATCTATTGATACCTACAATACTAGGCATAATCTCCAGATTCATAGGTAGTTAGCACAGGGTGGGCTGTTGTCTTCAAAGTTTGGGTTTCCTGAAGGAATCTGAATGACCACTGGAAAAGCAATATGTTCAACTAAGTCTGATCCAGCAGGGCAGTTCTTAACGTTCTTTAATTTGCAAAGAGCAAAGCCTGCTTAGAAAATAACTTCTCTATTCCAGTGCAACATGTTCCTTACAAATCCCATAATAATTTAACAGACTTGTTATTAAGTTACTGTGGAAAGATTAGCATCATAGATGGATTATGCAGTCAACACAATAGAATTGCTGGTGTTGAGCAATCCTGTGTTACAAGTATAAAAGTGACAAGCCCCTTTCCAGGTGGCTTAACAGTTGACATAGCCAGGAGGAATCCAAAGGTGACACCATCGATAAATAGTGTTGACATACAGTATAAGGTTGGGCCAATTTTTAAAGGCTGAGAAGCAAGGAAATGCAAATTGAACCAGTTATTGCCCGTAATCGCCCAGAAACTGATGTGCTGTGTGAAAAGTCTAAATTGTTCATTCAGCTGCCTGACTGCCTGCTATAAAGGGACTGTTACGGAACCTGACCACTTTTCTATTCATAAGACTCTTGCAACTTTTGTACAAATACTGCTTTTCTTTTGTGCTGTATCCATTCAGTATCTTAAAAAGGTTTATTCATGCTGACTTTATTTTTCACAAGTTTAATTCTATGCCTTTTTTCTTCCCTAGGAAAACCAACTCCACAAACAACCATAAAGACAAAAATCTACGCCAGAGAAACACAAATTAAAATAATGCTAATGTAAGCCTGTCTCTAAAATCTGAGTTCTGTTGACTATATATATATATATATATATATATATATATATATATATATACACACACATATATATATATATATATAATTTGCATTGTGACTTTTTAAAACCCGAGGTAAAGAAATGAAGGACAAACGTTACTAGAGAAGAGAGGGAACCTGATCTATTGCAGCATTAAGTCAACACACTTGTTGAGTGTGGGTCACACCCAGATTGGTTCATAGTAATGTGCTTTATGTGAGGCTGCCTCTGAAAAGCATCTGGAAATGTGAGCTGCTGCAAAATGCGGCTGCCATGCTTGCCTCCAGATTGCAGTTTTGTTTCATCTGCACTGGCTTCTAGTTTGGGACCAGGCTCAATTCAAAGCATTGGCTCTTGCCTGCAAAGCCCTAAATGGTTTGGGACCACAGTATCTGAAGGACCACCTCCTTCCACATGAGCCTGTAGAACTCTTGACAGGGCAGTTGGTTCCCTTTACGCTCCAGGCATGCTGTTGAGCTTTCAGTGTGGTTGAATGTTTTTATCATCCTGCTCTAATTGTGTGATACTTCTATATAGTAATAATAATAATAAATTTTACATGGCACATGAGGTACAATTTGAGAAAACAATTATTACAACAGTGAACAAATAGAATTACAGACTTTTGTCATGCATGTGATACTGTTTTTTTAATGCTGTTTAGCAATTAACATGTTAGCAATTTTGTAAACAGTTAGGAATTTTTATCTGGTGCTTTCTGAACATATTTTTTACTACATAACTTTCCTTTCTGATAGTTTAGGTGATTAGATAACATATGGAAAAGAACTATTAAAAACAGATATAAATGCAGTTTGCTTGGCTTTAGATGTTTTCTACTGTGCTTTTTTGGATGACATATTTGTGATGTAGTTAACCACTGAACTGTTCTCATTTTTCAGAGCTTTAAGTATGAGAGACTGAAGGGAATATCACCGGCTAAATTGAATAATTGAAATGGTTGGTTTTCAAACTCCAGTCCCATCTCTGATGTTTTTTTTCTTTTCAAGTGAGCAACAATGACTGTCTAAAGCATGCCTTATTTAGCCTCTCCAGTAAGGATGACCTAGCCAACACATTTAATAATGCTTCAGTATAGAGGGTGTAAACTATTTTTGGCTTGATGTGCTGTGACTGTTGCTTTCTTTTCTTTGAGACTATTAAGTATTACAAGTAAAAAAAAATCCAATCATGCATGCAGCATTTTTTACTTAATGTAGCTGTTAACTAGCAAAGCTCAAAGATGCACTGCTGCCATCTAGTGATAACTTTTGTAAAAGTACAGCAAAACCTAAAATATATACAGTATATATTTATATTTTTGGGAGGGGAAACCAAATTACAGTAAATGTTTGATTTTTAAGATGCTGAATTCATTCCTTATATTCTATGTCTGAGAGATAAGTGAATTATGTCCAGTACTGAAGAGAAGTTACATAAATTATCCTAAGGGCTTAATCTATAAAGACAGACTTAGTTATATTATCAAAGACTGCAAGAACTGGAATAGTTTGATTGGTGGTGATGAGCTGCAGTAAAAATCTTTAGTTTATAAATATTATGATTACTTTTTAAGTGATTTTTTTTTTGTTAAATCATGTAAATTTCTCATCCTTTTGCACTGATGTGTTCACATTCTTCTTGTACATTCAATTCAGGCAGAATTTTATAATTTACTTTGCTTAAATGCTAATGTTAGAGCATGGTGATACTCTATGCAACTGGTTTGTTTCCGTTTGACATTAAGTTTTTATGTTGATTTAAAGATTGATTGTAGAGTCACAGACATAACAGGGTTCTTAGATTGTGGCATACCTGTAGATGCATGAACTTGTGATGTGTGTACTTGTTAAAGTGCAATGATGTGTATAAAAAAGTGGATTCACCTGTTTTTAAAAATAAAACACTGATAAAAGCCTGACTTTGAGGCTGTTTTTCTGTTATCCATCATAACACTCACATATATGAGTGTTTGCAATATTTCCGGTAGTAATTTTAAGCATAGAAACATGAAGCAGCTTTTTTACCAGAACCCTATCCAGACATTCGGTTGAATTACCTGAATTGCTCTCTTCTCTTTCCCCATATCTTCACGTTCAGCCTTGAGATAGGTTGGCGGAGAGATTGTGACCAGCCTCAAGGTCAACCAATGAACTTTGCAGCTGAGTGGGGATTTGAACTTGGTCTTACTATAAGCACTACTACAGTACCTCTCTACTTACCATACTGGCTTGCTTATCATGTTCCATATGACTATCATTGCCCAGAAGCTGCCTGTGATCTTGTTGCAGTTCTTGTCTTCCTGCACCCGTATTTTTTTGTTATCTCAAGCTGCTGGCAAAGACCACAACTGAGAAATTGCTGTCAGCAATATCTAATGCATCAGTACTGTTTGTCATGTGGACATGATAATAATAATAATAATTATTATTATTATTATTATTATTATTATTATTATTATTATTTATACATACATACATACATACATACATACCAAACCCATCTGACCAGGTTGCCCCAGCCACTCTGGATGGCTTCCAGCATATTAAAAAGAATAAAAAAATGTTAAACGTTAAAAACGTCTCCATACAGGACTGTCTTTAGATGTTTTATAAGGTTGTATATTTACTTGGTTGTATACAGTAATACCTCTGCGAACATTCGCCTTGCCTAGCATCCTCTTCGGCGAATGTCCGCGGCAAAACCGGAAGTACCGGAATGGGTTACTTCCAGGTTTGCCGCTCACACGTGTGCAGAAGCTCAAACCGCTCCATGCGCAGACACGGCACTTTGCCCTGCGTCCTTTTCAGCTAGCGGCCAGGGCTCCAGAATGGATCCCAGTCGGAAAACAAAGTACGACTGTAGTTACTTATTTCCTTGAAATCCAATGGGAGTGCATCCCACAGGGCGGGCACCACTACCGAGAAGGCCCTTTGCTTAGTTCCCTGTTACCTCACTTTGCACAGTGAGTGAACTACCAGAAGGCCCTCGGAGCTGGACCTCAGTGTCTGGGCTGAACAATGGGGGTGGAGACCTTCCTTCAGGTGTATAGGACTTTAAACACTTGGAATTGTGGTTTTGTGCCAACAGCATTGGAGTCACAACAGGGCCAATGAAAAGTGAAAGGCGTATTTGCATCCTTGGATGAACCTGACCTATGGAGAAATACAGAACATTTTAAAAAGGGAAACCCAAAAGGGGCCAGAAAGAAAAAACAGCCCAGTGAAAACTGAACTTACTGGTGGCCTCCAGGAGACATGAATTGTTCAGTGTCAGCTGGAAATGACTGATGGAAAAGTAGGGAGGGATAAATTTAGCAGCTTTAAACCCCTTGCAGCTTTTATTATTCTGGTGGACTTCAAGGCTGGTGGAAACCCTCAACAGGAGCACTCCTTTTAGGGGCCAGGACACATGACAACATATTGTGTGTCTCACTTAAGTATATTTCTCCATTTAAACCCCTATAATCCTCTGGGCCGTGTCCTTGGAACTGCTGCATGGCCATATGCAAAACGGTAGTTCTAAAATATTTCATCTTTTCCTTTCCCTTAAAATTCAATATAAACTGAGTGAATGTTAACTGATTGGTTTTTATCAATCTTTTCTCTAAAGCCCGTAATCCCACTGATTATCTCTCATGTTTCTTTGACAAGGATAATTCTTTCCAGGGGGCGGGGGCGGGCAGTAGGTTTGGAAAGTGGGTGACAGGAAGCAAAAGACAAAGAGAGCAAAAAACCGGGAAGATCGCTTAGCTTCCCCCCCCCTTCAAGTTCCAATGCTGAAGAATTCTAAGTTCCGTATGCCCTTCAATTTGTACTTGCTCAAGGGTTGCTCGATTTTAGGTGGGGAGGGAGAACATGAAGGGAGATTATGAGGGTGGGAGGAAGAACTAGATGAGACAGAGCAATGTAAGGAGGTGGGTGAGTGATCTGCGCCTGGGCTGGGAGGAACAGGGTGTGTTCAGATGATACACAGACATAAAACAGGTGGCAAAGAGAGAAAACAGGTTGCTCTATTCGTCTATCCCTTAAGGCAAATGGGTCTGGATGCATTTTGGTCAGCCATAAACGTCCCCTGGGTTTGAGGAGAGAGAAGACCTGTTTCCCCTGTTTGAAGCTGACAATACTGGGCCTGGTGCTGCTTAGTCCTGCTGGCCACGTGACCCGGAAAGACCTTGGCCTGAAGCGAGATGAGCGCCACACCCCAATAGTCTCCTTTGACTGGACTTTACCATCCAGGGGCCCTTATAACTTTTTTACCTATGACAATCATGAAGCCCTCTTCCTCTCCACTCTTAGCCCTTTTTGAAGTTCAAGGCATAAGAACATTTATTTGAAAGCTTGGACAGGCAACTCAAGGATGGCAGGGAAACTGTGGTCCCTTCCAGATGTCAGATCCCCAGTCCCAGCCCACATGGCCAATGGTCAGAGATGATGGGAGGTGGAGTTCAGCAACATCCAGAGGACCACAGACTCCCTTACTCACTGTGCCCAGAATTGCTACCATTTTCTTTTTCTGGAACAGCATCATCTGTGCTTTCTAAAGCTTTGCAAGGAGCAGAGATGAAAGCGTGTGGCTCTCTCAGTTGCTGCATCTCTTAAGCTGGGGAATGCTGCACTACCTGTTGCGATTCTGCCTGTCAAGCAGCTTGAAAGGCTGGAGATTTCATATACAAGGACCTACCAAACAGGGCTGCCATTGGAGAGGAGGGGGCTGTTCCTGTGCTTTAGAGAGCAGTGCCTTTACCCAGTCTGTCCAGCCTGGTGCATCATCAGGGATGTGTGGATTGCTCTGTAACAATACTAATGGATAAATGGAGAATTTGTCAGGAATAGGGATGGGTGAATCTATCAGTTAGAGTTTCTCTCCATTACTCAAATGGATGCACACAAAAGCTCATACCAAGAACAAACTTAGTTGGTCTCTAAGGTGCTACTGGAAGGAATTCTTTTATTTATTTTTTATTTATTTTTTACTATGGCAGACCAACACGGCTACCTACCTGTAACTCTCCATTACTCATTTCCCCATACTTCCACATAAGTTTTCATTTAAAAAAAAAAAATCCTCAACAGCATTTTAGTGTGAATTTCTCCTAATAGACACATTTTTGTATGCAATTTTGCCTAATATAAACAATTTTGCAAAACAATTTCCCAAAACATAATGCACTTAGTATTGTATGTTCACTAATGTATATGTTTTATTGCACACTTTACCCTTGTGCATTCATTTTCATACACGTTATTTAACTGGTGAGCTGCATTGCAAAATTCAGAGAAATGTGCATTTTGAGGGTGGTGTGTTTCAATCTGTGTATTGTTTTGCAAAGTGTGGGGTTCAAATTTAATGCAAGAGGAAATATTTGCCATGTGATGGATGTTGCTTTCACAACAGCAGCACAAATCTCTGCACTATGACAGCTAAAGGTGGACTTAGAGGATTGGGCTGCCCCTCAGCCCCGTAAATATCTGCCCCCACCCACCATATTTAATGTGATAAAAGGAGGAATGTTCTTTGGTATTTCTCTGATACAAAGCCAAAGTGAATTACCGCTTTTAAAGAAAAAACACCTGCATGCTGCTGAACATTTGTGGATAAATTATTGCCTTATAAAAAAACAAATCCTGACCTCAGACGCCAAATATAGAAAGCTACGCATACCAAAACAGCAGCATTTCGTTTGTCTTCTTGGATTTATGTCTCCATAAGCAAAGCTAGCCCTTGGTGACAGATGTCATCCTTGCTAAATTTTCTGCTATTCCAGCCAAATTGTTTGCCCTATATTGAATTTGTTTGGCTGATATAGTAGTCAACCCTGCAGCTTTCATTTTTCAGCGGAAAGAGGACCTTATGTTGCGGTGAGATCTCACTTTGGGGGCAATTGACAATTTACACCAGCCTTCCCCAACCTGCCTTCCTCCAGATGATACTGGACTCCAGGGGTCAGGGATGATAGGAGATGTAGTCAGGGGCAGCCACTAGCAGTGCCTCAGTCTTATCTGGATTGAGTTTCAGTTTGTTGGCTCTCATCAACTGCAAATCAATGCCACCTATCCCTAACTCAAACAGCTGCTCAAGAAGGATACCATGGTTGATGGTGTCAAAAGCCACTGATAGGTCAAGGAGAATTAAGAGGAGCACATTTCCCCTGTTTCCTTTCTGACAGAGGTCATCATACAGGGCAACCAAAGCAGTTTCTCTGCCAAAACCAGACTTAAACCATGACTGAAATGGACCTAAGTTCCCTCCAATAGCACCCGGTCCAGGCCTGCAACCACCCACTCAGTGGCGAAGCTGCATGCTCTGCTACTGGGGGCGGAGAGCAGGCGGGGGCATGGTGTGCATTCTGGGGGCGTGACACGCCTGTGGGGGTGTGGCGCCCGGCGGGGTGCATGGTGCATGTCTGGGGGGGGGCCCACCGTGATGGCACCCTACTGGAATAGTGGTGCCGGGGGCAGTCTGCTCCCTCCACACCCTTGTTCCTCTGCCAGTGCACCCACTCAAGAACCTTGCCCAAGAAGGGGAGGTCTTATTGTTGTCTTCAAGCGGGCAGGGGGCGGCATGAATCACCTGCCTAGCCCAGCCAACTGCCCTTTCCCTGCTAGTTTTTATGAGCCAAGAGGGGCAAGGTTCCAGAGTGCAAGTGGTTGCCCTGACCAATTCAAGCACCTTGTCCAAATCCCCAATCCTTACTAGCTGAAATTCATCCAATGCAACAGGACTAGACAGTGCTCTGGACACCCCTTGAGATTCATCTGCTGTAACAGTGGAGTCAAGATCCCGGTGGATGCAAGCAATATGATCCTCAAAATGCCTTGCAAACAAGTCCCAGTGAGCTACTGTCGGTTCTGCCACCTCCTTCAGGCCAGACTGCAACAGGCCCCACACTGCCCAGAAAAGCTCTGCTGGATGGCGCAATGATTGATGCAATTTCCTGGAGGTTGATTTATTAAGGCAAAGGGGGCACTGCCCCACCTGTCTGCCTTCTTACTCACAGCCTGCTAGCTTCCTTCTCTTTAGTCTCAGTGTTCCCCTTAACACAGCAGGCAGGAGGAGGATGGGGACAAAACTAGAATGAGTTAGTTCTGCCTGTGGTTGGCTCTGGTTCCACCTCCTGGTAGGGGTCTGTTCCCTCTTCCCACTAATCTACCAGCCACTACTGACTCTGAGCAGGACTGACATTGGATACAACCCTTTGATCTGACTGAGCTGGTCTCAGAGGCGGTGTTGAGGACAGCCAGACTGCTGGTTCTGGGGGACTTCAGCATCCATGCTAAGGCAGATGGCTCTGGGGTGGCTCCATGGTGGTACACGACTGCCACAATGACCATGGGGCTGTCATAAATGTCACTGGCCCAGCACATGTGGCAGGTCACACTCTGGACCTTGTTTTCTCATCTAGGCAGTAAGAGGGTGATATGTGTTGAATTCATTTCACGCAGCACTGTTTCTATTTTGATACAATTCATCTTCTGCCGAAAGCGATTGTACTTGTTTCTCTGTCCACTGTAGTGCAATGAGGTCACATACATAATTATGTAAACTGCAAAAATTATGTTGTCATTATTTTATTGTACCCCATTCATTTCAATGCAAAGGAAATACCGTACAATGCAAATTGGGGGCAGGACACGTAATCAAATATATATTGCCTGCATACTGAAAGCAGCGACAACAAAGTGAGTTCTCGCAGAGAGCTGCCGTTGCGCAGTGGGCAGGAAGCCACTCCTGTTGGTTTGGGCATGGGGCTTGTGGCCTACAGCTTCCAGGACCTGCTTGTTGCTAGGCAGTTCTTAATGTAGCAATTAGGGAGGACGTCCCAGCGTCCTTAAATAGGTCCCCACGTGGACCTGGTGCTCACTCTTTTCAGAGCTTCGGATCTCCCCCCCCCCCATTCCCTGGTATAGGTTGACGTTGACCTTGCTGTACCGGGTAGGGGTCGCCTCCGCTTAGGAGGGGCCTGGTAGGAATTTTGTCCATTTGGCAGATTGGCTGAGCCACTTGGTTTTTGCCTACTATGCAGCAAATAGTCACAACTTGTAAGGTTGGCGGTTAGGCATTGGTTCTGTGGTATGGGTGGGCGTTTCCCACCAAGAAGTGATCTGGAAATGGGAATTCCGCAAAGGAATCCAGGGACTCACATTGCTGTCCAAACCTTGTGGGTGCAGGGCCATGCAGGAGTCCCTGTGGACCCCTGGGGAGGGGGAGGCTCGTGTGATCCGGCCCTGTTAACTCTCCCCAGCTAATGGTTTCCCTTCGCTGACAAGTGGTCAGCTCTGTCCCGCTGCGACAGCTAGTCTTGCTGCTGACTAGGGTCAGCTCTGTCCCGTCGGACAGCGTGAACCAATGCCTACGCAACCACTCACGTGATTTGTATTCAATAAAGTTGTGGCCAAAATATGCCCAAAAACCCAAACCAAAATTATGTCTCCAGTGTGAGTTTATTGGTGGGGAGTGGCTGGGTGACCTACATGCGCAACTGAATATCAATTGTATTCACTGGGTTGATTTCCATTCTGGACACGGGAGAAATAAGTGACCACCGGCTATTTCCACTCCTTAACAGACAGTCAGCATCTTCCTCCTCCTCCTCCTCCTCCTCTGCCTTACCCTGAATTTACTGGTGTCTCCTTCTCATGAGGCCTGCTACCCTTTTGGCTGCAGAAGCAATGGCACTCAAGAGAATGGAATCAGAATTAGAATATAGGATGATGTATGTAGGACATAAATGGAAGAGTTACATTACATCACTTATGGCTATGTGGATTTTTTTAAGGCAAATTCTTCTGGCTCTCAATCTTGGACAAATGAGCCCTTGAACAGATGAGATCAGTCCAGTGATGATAAATGGGGGGGGGGGGGGAATCCCTTGTAAAACTTAAACCTTTCATTTTCCACTTGTCCTGAGTTAGATCTGAAGGGCAAACTACCGTGTTAAAAATAAGCTGGCAAAATGTGCATGACACATATACATGCTAATAAAAAGAGCAGGTTATTAATCAGGCTGCGCAATTGCTCAATTTTCTGTAGCCTTTTCAGTAATGAAAGTGTGGGTCCTCCTTGCAGGTTTTACTTAGGAATCTCTGGTTGGCCCACTGTGAGAACAGGATGCTGGACCGGATGGGCCTTGGGCCTGATCTTACCTGTTCAGATCCAAGGAATGGCTCCAACAGACGGATAAGGCAAGGCGTTCTGGGTGGCCAGCTCTGTGTACAGCTCAAGCCAGGGCAAGTTGAGAACATTGCTTCAGCAGCTGGCAGCCCTAGACTGAACCTGAAGCAGGGCTACAGCTTGGTCTGAGTTCTTAGCTCCAGTAAAAGAAGCCTTGCCTGGGTCAGCAGCCAGGAACTTCCGAGGCACATGGGAGATGCTAGCTCTGTTGTAGCTTCTGGACTGAGCACAGCAGTGCAACCTCCTCAGACTAGAAAGGTGTTGGCAGAATGACTTCTTCATGTGCTGGAACTTCTGAGGGTGTGGGGGACCCCCTGGCAATTCCCCTCTTACTCTCTGACTAGACCTGCAAGTCAACAGAGGCTAGTCCATTAGGGAGAACTGCCCCGCCAACCTCAGCCTGCCTTCCATCTGTTACCTTCTTACATACAACTGCTCCTAGCTGTTAGCTCCCTCCACCTTAGTGTCTGCGCTGCCTTTGTAGAGCTCAGCAGGGCGGAGAATGGGGAGAAAACTAGGGCTAGTTGTGTCTGTCTGTTGCTAGCACTTACCACTGGCCTCCCTGCCTTTGGCCCTGCCAGTGCCAATGGGTACCAGCCATCGCTACTCCAAGTCCACATCCCTTGCAGAGGGAAAGTCAGAACCCAAGGTAATGGACCATTATGACAACAACAACAACAACAACAACAACAACAACAACAACAACAACATTCACTCTCCAGATAAGGAAGGCTCTTTTTGTTCATTTGTTGTCAGGTTTCCCTTATCGGTTGTTCAATAAGAGAGCCACGCCATCTGTCCTTTAGTTCTTTTAATCAGTGCTCAATTATATACAGTGCAGAGCTCAATCTTATCATGTATGTTCACTCACTAGTAGAATCCGGAAGTGCCTCCCTCCAGTTTTGGTGCCAACACTACAGTCTTGGCAGCCGAAATTGCCTCCTCCTCCTCCTATGTAATCTCTGACGACTCTCCCTCCGATCAAGCCTGCTGGGTGGTGCCAGGCCTCTCACTCAATCTCTGGACCCCTGGCACCCCTTGGCTCCCAGCCACTAACTGTTTCTCCCCCGAGGAACTGCTGGTTTCACTCGCAAATGAATCAGTAGTTAAAACAGGTGGCTGCTCCCTATAAACACTCAGAGCTGGACTGGCAGGGGAAGGCAGATCCCTGACATCCGTGACTACCCTACGAGGTGATTTTTGTGTGAAATGCAGCCTTGTCCTGGTGCTAATAGGCCTTAGCCCCTCCTTCCTGCCGCATCAAGCCCCATAGCCAGCCAATAGGGCTGGCTGGGGGGCGGTGTCTGGTTGCATTCAAGCAGCCCGGCAATGGCTGTTCCTCATTCTGCTCCCTGCTTGCATTGGATCTCCCTCCCTCCCTTTAGGTCTTGCTAGGCTTTTTGACCTTGCTATGGACTTCGGTTGGTCGCCTTGGTTGCCCAGGGGGCCTGGTAGGAGTTTTATATATGGTTGTTAACCCTAAAGTGACTCCCCCCCCCCCGTGGAGTGGAGTCTTGTGTTGCGCTCTTGTCCAATGCCTAAGCCAATACCACTCACACGCTGTAACCAATAAAGTTGTGGCCTTATTTTACCCATTAACCTAAAATCATGTGTCCGTGTGTCTTATTTACTCCACGCAGGTGGCAGGTCATCGACTCGCAATAAACAAATGATGCTGGAGACAGAAAACAAGAGTGGGCAGGAGCCAACTTGTCTACCCCAATTTGTTTGTTAATAGGCCCTGGGTACCTTTTTTTTGGCTTTGTTTTGCTTGACGCCTATTATTATTCTTTTGACAACTTTAATAGCAACTCCATGCTCTTTGCTAATGAGATTGCAAGGTTGTCTCGCATTTGCAAGTCTCCCTATCTTCTTCTGAAAATAGGCAGTACAAGTAGAGCTGTCAATTAAAGAGGCAAACCCCAAATCCGTAATAGGAGAGAGAGAGAGAGAGAGAGAGAGAGAGAGAGAGAGAGAGAGAGAGAGAGAATGAGAATACTGGGTGTGTATAAAAGAAAAGTACAATCCATTGGAGAATAGGAAGCTGCCTTATCTTGAATTGGACCATTGGTTCTCCTAGCGCAGTCGTGTCTACACTGACTGTCAACAGCTCCAACACCTACCAGGGCTGCTGACATCACCTTCCATATAGGTAATCATGTGGGATGTGAAACACAAGAGCAGTCAAATACAACATCCCTAGAGTGGGCATAGAAGGGGATGTCTGGACCAGTCAGTCAGAACTTCCTGTTTCCTCCTAGGCTGGGACAGACTTCCTCTACAATTGACTGGAGGTGAGCATGGTCTCACCTGTGCAGGTAACAAAAGCATAGGACTGGCCGCCATCTCTCCCTCTTTTGACTACATTTCGACGAGGAAGCATCATCTGCTTAGCCAAAGATGCCCTCTTGGCTTCCAGTCAAGAGAGGACAAAAGGAGCTATCTCCTATGGAATAGTCTCATCATGTATGTTATTTCTCTAAGCTAAGTCTGCCTTCTGGGATCCAATTGTGAACAGAATGTGAGTAAACTCTTTTTATACTTTTATAGAAGACTGTGTCGTGTCTTATCTTTTACTAGTAGACTTTAAGCCCGTTAAATTAACGGGCGCTAGAACATCATGGAAAGCGGGGACGGCGAGAACTTGCTGAAGTGCTCGATGTACTTGGGCGCCCCGGCCAGCGCCGAATGGCCCTTCAGCAGGCAGCGCAGGAGGCACATCGCGGCGGCGGCAGCACTGGCACCAGCCAGGCCCCGGCAGGCCAACTCAGCCGCCACTTGTAACGGCCGCTGCCGCTTAGAAGTAAGTCCACGCGAGCGCGCACCCGCCACTTCAACAGCCCGGCCGCCCGAAGTCTCTGCGCTCCAATCCCTGTGTCCGTGGGGCACATGCGCAGTAGGACACAGGGACGGACACAGGGACTGGACGCAGAGACACTTGCACTTTATTACTGTAGATGAGGGAATAAGGGGGAAATTACCAGGTAACTTATTTTAGAGGCTTTAGCGAGCTTGAGCAAACGCATCCACTGTGTAAGTTTAAAAGGGGAATGTAACTCTGCTAAATTGTGGGACTTGTTAACACAAGTTGGAATAGGATATAATCAAACAATATATCCTCTCCTGCATCCCTGAACATTCCCACAAATCAGCCACAGCATGGCCAGAGTTGGAGAAAAAAAATGAAGCCTTCATCAAACAGAAGAAGGGACAGCAAATCAATTTTTATAGAAGTAAATTCTGCAAAACCATCGCAATGGCTTGAGTGAAAAAAAGGCGAGTCTGCACTATTTATAGCTTATTATTCTCCTTCTTCACCTTTACTATTTCTCTTTTCATAAAAGTGGATGGTTTCCTCCCTTCTTCCCCTCTTTGATGTTGTTTTCCCAATGGGCTGCCTCAGCAGATACTGAAAATTTCATTTTTTCTTACCTGCAATAGCCAGTTCCAATTCCCCTTTGCATATTGACTGACCTATTTAAGAAGCAGGTGAGTTCTCCCTCTGAGGGCATCTGCTGCAGAAACAAAATACAGGCAAAGAGAGTGCAAGACCAGCTCTCGAAACATCCAGCCACTGTAAAAATCCCACTGATTTCAACAGGAGAAATATCCTCAGCTCTCCCATTGAAAAGCACTGGACTTTTGATGGCTCGTACCCAGGAATGGGCAAATCTGTCTATTTCAGCTTGTCATTTTTCCAAAACTAAATTCAGTTCTCCTCCCAATTTACCCAATAGTTTGTAAACCACAGAGCCCAGGGCTAGCCGATCAGAAGGTCGGCAGTTCGAATCCCCGCGACGGGGTGAGCTCCCGTTGTTCGATCCCTGCTCCTGCCAACCTAGCAGTTCAAAAGCACGTCAAAGTGCAAGTAGATAAATAGGAACCGCTCTGGCGGGAAGATAAACAGCGTTTCTGTGCGCTGCTCTGGTTCGCCAGAAGCGGCTTAGTCATGCTGGCCACATGACTCGGAAGCTGTACGCTGGCTCCCTCGGCCAGTAAAGCGAGATGAGTGCCGCAACCCCAGAGTCGTCCGCGACTGGACCTAACGTTCAGGGGTCCCTTTACCTTGAAGAAGAAGAAGAAGAAGAAGAAGGAGGAGGAGGAGGAGGAGGAGGAGGGTGTTTTAATGCTTTGGTGGGATTGTTTCATTGAGTGTTTTAATTATGGAGCGATTTTTAAAAATCAAATTCATAATATCCAAACCACTTAGAAGCCATTCCAGCACATAAGCGGTGTATTAATTAATTTAGTTAATTAACAAGAGCAGCAATGGTCGAGGAAGCTTCTGCCGTAATAAAGGCGTTCCTCTTTTAAGATGCCGCAAGACTCTCTGCCATTCTATCTGGCCAGCGGCTAAAGAACCGGTAAAGAAAGCTGATGGAAGCGTCAAGAGCAGCTGACCTTCCAACTCCTATTCCGACAGGCACACCGATTCGCAGGCCTGATGCTCTGGTCCCCAGGGAGATTAGCTGGGACATCTTTAGAAGCCGAGAGACTGAGAAGATAATATCAGGAGATCAGTTTCAGCTCAAGCCCTGGGATTCTGCTTCAGCAGAAGTAATAAAATGCCTTTGCATTCTTCCACTTATCTCTTGGGCTCTTTCTTTTGTCTGCTGTTCTCTGCTTTGTTTTACCTCTCTCCTTTCTGGGGGCTGCACTCTGAAGCTCCCCTACCTCTCTGAACAATGCCTGCGAGGGAGCCATTCACAAAACCGGGTCAATAGTCCAGGGACCGGAAGGGATTTGGCGAGGCGCCGTAGCAGGAGAGAAGCACCAATAATCCCCCCATTCTAAAAAAACTCCATTATCAGAGTAGTTCTTCCTTGGCTAGTTACATAATGCCTGCCAAACAGTGACAGGGAAGAGAGGCGGCAGCAGAGCTTAAGGTAGCAATCCTCTGGTACTCCTGCCGGGGAGCAAATCCTGTGGAGCGGAGCAGGGCTTACTCCTCAGTAAGCATGCATGAGGTGCTAGTTGAAAATGGCAGGCCCCCTGTTATAAGCATAGCTGTCAACCTTCTCTTTTTTGGCAGGAAATTCCCTTATTCCAGCACCGTTTCCCACTGCTATCCTGGATTGTTAGATATCCCATAAATTTCCCGGATTTCAAAGGAAGCAGCTCCTCTCCCTCCCTGCCGGCCAGGGAGGCTCCTCAGCTGCGTTGCTCGGCTGCGTTGCTCACCAATAGTTACAGAGAATAGGATGTCATTAGACAACAGCACTGTTTGTGCTTTGCTTGCATGTAAAATCAACCACTCTGGCCCAGCCCACAAATACACTCCTTCCAAAAGAGTGTTAAAGGATGCAAAGTCTGCAACATGTTTATATAATAAGTCATTAATGGATGGCAGAGAGCCAAAAGAGTGAACCTGATCAATCCCCCCATGAAGAATTGACACTTTTGAATTGTGGTGCTGGAGTCCCGTGGACTGCAAGAAGATCAAACCGATCCATTCTGAAGGACATCGGCCCTGGCTGCTCACCGGAAGGACAGATCCCGAATCAATGCATGAGAAGAGAAGACTCCCTGGAAAAGAGACCCTGAGGTGGGGAAAGATGATGGTGTGTAGCCTGTTGTAAATTAATGTGTAGCCTGAGGGGATTACCGCGGCGTGGACTGTCCCCGAGAACCGTAGACTGTCCCCGGGACAGGTGAGGCTGCTGATCCCTTATTTTCAAATCCGAAAGTTGACAGCTATGGTTATAAGAAAAAAACAAAACTGCTCCTTTTCCCTTATGGGGTACCCAAGAGCCCATATAGAATCCTTATGTAGGTTCTCTATCGGTAGAAGAAAATAACAGAGGCCAACCAGAGAATATTGAGAAGCAAAGCAGCTAGCAAGCCTGATCTTTATTAAACTGTTGCAACAGGGTGCTCACCCCTGCCCCCGCAGGAGGGAGAAGGAACCCAGAACCATGGTGTGCAAGCCAGTGGCGGAGCTTCATGCTCTGGCACCGGGGGGGGGGGCGGAAGCAGGCGGTGGCGTGGTTGGCGCGTGTCCTAGGGGCATGGTGCGCGTCCTGGGGCATGGCACACGTCCTAAGGGCGTGGCACGCTGCTTGCAGGGGCGTGGCACCAGCCGTGATGGCACCCCACCAGGATCGCGCTGCCAGGGGCGGTGAGCTCCCCCCGCCCCCCTCTTCCTCTGCCAGTGGTGCAAGCTCTTATATAGACTTTGGAAATTGCCACCCTGTAGCTCAAGACCACCCCCCAATACATCATCTGGCATCATCTGTTAATAGGTTTACCAGGACAGGCTGGCCATTCTTTTGTGATGATAAATACTTAATTCCTGAGTCCAGGTCACAGGCTCACCCTATTCATACACAAATGTGCCCTTAAGGCAGGATTTGTGAGCACAGAGACAATGTGGAGGCTTTTCCCATTTCCATCCAAACTGCAGAGGAATATTTGAGGTCACAAAACAGATCTGTCAGATCCCAGATCTAGTCCTGGTAGCCCCTGACAATTAGCTAGAAGAGGAAGAAGGTCCAATCCACTGCCACTGTAAAACCTGGCGGAAGTCATCTATATAAATCACAAGGGATTGGAGACAAAGGGAAAAGACAAAACCTTTTGCATTTATTGCAGCCTTGTAGACAAAAATGCCAGAGGCAAACCCCAGGCGCAGAACTTGTGACTGAATGACACTTCCCTCCCATGAAGAGAGCAGCTGTTCCATCGCAGGAGCAAACATAAGCTCTTTCCACTAATGATTTAGCAACAATTGCTCCTTCGTGCTATGGCAGAGTTGCAAGCTTTGCCAGAAAAGGTGACACAAAAGCAGATCTTCCTGTGTCTCACAAAACCCGAGGCTTTCCCTGGATGCTTTGGAGCAGAAGCTCCAGCCCGGGCAGTAAAGCGGTAGAGCTTTAGGCTACCTGAAGAAGTGTGCTGGGCTAAGACTGCACATAGATGGAGGAGAGATCTGTCTGGTCTGCATTTTAGACACATGCACCAGTCTCAGGCTTACCGGTATACGCAGATTGGCTTCTTCGAAATTTTCAGCGCTGTTTCAGTTGTGTGTGAGAGTGCACAGAAATGTATACATTTACAGAAAAGAATGGAAATCTGGATTTTCCATACATTTCATTTTAAAATCTGCAGAAAAAGTGGGTGGGACAGACCTGAGATAGAGCCATAGCTGTCAACCCTCCCTTTTTTTTGCGGGAAACTCCCTTTTTCCAATGCCGTTTCCCGCTGCTATCCCGGATTGTTGATATCCCTTAAATTTCCTGGATTGCAAAGGAAGCAGCTCCTCTCCCTCCCTGCCGGCCAGGGAGGCTCCTCAGCTGCATTGCTCGGCTGCCAATAAGGAGTCTGAGACCCTCACGCCCAACCAGCCAGCCAGCCTGCCTGCCTGCCGTCTAAGCGCTCGCTCTTTCTCTCACCCATCTGCGCGCAGCCTCTGGAGCGCAGGGTGGCGAGGCTACTTGGTGCCATTGCACCGCCCTCGCGGCATCCCTTATTTTTAAATCCGAAAGTTCGAGAAAAAATCCCTTATTTTCAAATCCAAAAGTTGACCGCTATGGATAGAGCCTGTGCAAAACTATCATGGTGTCAGGCAGTTGTCAGTAACTCCCAGCCAGTTGCAAGCAACACACAAAGACAAGGGAATGTTTCTTACTGTCCTTTTTTTATTCAGTACTTACAGAGAGAGGCTATAGAACCCAGCCTCTAGGCTAATGGCACTGTCCTGAGTGAATCTCCACCCCAGCCCCAATCTCTCCCACTTCCTCATTCATCACTGCTACATGCCCTCTGAGCTCTTTGCTCTCCTACTTTTAAGGTTCAATGGGTTCTGGGATAGGAAGGGTCTGGAATGCTTTCTAAAGACACAGTGTCTGTCAGCAGTGGCGTCGCGAGGGAGGGGCGGGGGTGGTTCACCCTGGGTGCCATGTCTGGGTGTGTGTGACAAGAACGCACCCCGTGGGGTGCTCGCCCCACCGCCCCCAGGCACGGCGGCACGAGCAGCCACCGCACCGCCGCAGCCGCATGTGTCACAGCTTCCCCTTCCCTGCCGTAAGGCAGCTTCACAACATCACATCACAATATTTAACAGTAAAACTACCACAATGGAGCAGTCGCCACCAGTGCCAGCTTTGAAACACAGGAGTGGTTCCACTGGCTGGGGTTTGCTGATTCAATATGATACAATTTTTAATTTTCATTTAATGATGATGTTAAAAGAATAGTTAAAAGAATTATGCTGTAATTGGAGGGGTGCTTCTGTGTCACAATGGTCACATTTGATCTGAGCACATGTTTGGTTCTTAGCAATAACATAGGATATGGAAGAGACCAGGGATGGGGAATGTGTGGTCCTGCAGATGCTGTTGGACTACAACTCCCATCAGCCTCAGTCAGTATGGCCAATGGTGAGGGATGGTGGGAGTTGGAGTCCAGCAATCCCTGAAAGGCTATAGGTTCCCCTTTCCTGGAATAAACCTCAAAGGGCATCCAGCCCCATACCCTTCAACATTTCTCGGATGAAAATAGGGACACCCTCCTCCTCCTCCTCCCCTCCCCACTCTGAGCAGCTTCCAACACATATAAAAACATAATAAAACATTAAACATTAAAAAAAACTTCCCTAAACAGGGCTGCCTTCAGATATCTTCTAAAGGTTGTACAGTTACTTATCTCCTTGGCTCAGGGGGTCACATAACTCCATCCCCTCCAACATCTCTCCAATGAAAATACGGGTGTCCCTATAGGGTGGTGCTGTGGTCTAAACCACAGAGCCTAGGGCTTGCCAATCAGAAGGTCGGCAGTTCGAATCCCCACGACGGGGTGAGCTCCCGTTGCTCAGTCCCTGCTCCTGCCAACCTAGCAGTTCGAAAGCATGTCAAAGTGCAAGTAGATAAATAGGTACCGCACCAGCAGGAAGGTAAACAGCATTTCTGTGCGCTGCTCTGGTTCGCCTGGCTTAGTCCTGCTGGCCACATGACCCGGAAGCTGTACGCCGGCTCCCTCGGCCAGTAAAGCGAGATGAGCGCCACAACCCCAGAGTTGTCCGCGACTGGACCTAATGGTCAGGGTCCCTTTACCTTTTAAGGAAAAGAGGAGCATTCCGGGATCAAATCAGAAACCAGGATGGCTTCTGTAAATCTGGGACTGTCCCTGGAAAATAGGGATACTTTGAGGGCACCCAGTCCAATCTGCTTCTACCCTGATGAAAGCAAGAGTTGCAATGCAGGCTGCAGCTACAGCTGCCTTGACATATGTTTGCCCAGCTTCTGCTTAAAGCAGCTCACCACTTCTCAAGGATTCCACTGCCAAATAGCTCTTGCCATTGAGAGTCTTCTTCTCTTACTGCTTAGTCAAAATCAGATTCCTTGCCATGCCCACCCATCGGTCCCAGTCCTGAGCTCGGCAGAGAGCAATGGTGCTCTGTCTTCTCTGTGCCAGCCAACCCTTCAGACGCCTGAACACAGCGAGGATGTCACAGCCCAACTAGTGCTGCGGTTTAATGAATGACATCCGGTATGAATCACACACTTGAAGACAGGATGGCACCGTTTTTATGAAGCTGAACGGGAGACAGTTTCCTTGCACGGCTGATATTACAGCCATTGTAGCAATTACACTGACATCTCTTTCTACCCACGGTGCTTTTGGAGAGCCAGCAGGAAGTTGAAGCTACTTTGACATTGGCAACTATATTTTTGTACTGCATGGAAATGAGAATTTCATTAAAGAGTTTCCCCCAGGGATCAGAAGGATGCATCTTTGCACGTGACAGAGAGTGCCCATCACTTCCTAACTGGTGCTTTTAAGCCTGTAATAGAACATAGGACTGCCTGTGCACAAAACGCTGCTTAATATTTTCCTCTTACGGATTCACTCTGAGGTAAATCATACCCCCCCTCCTCATCCAAGCTTCTGGGGGAGCAGGGAAGATAGCATCTACAACAGGGGTCAGCAACCTTTTTTCAGCCGTGGGCCAGTCCACCGTCCCTCAGACCATTTGGTGGGCCGGACTATTTTTTTGGGGGGGAGGGATGAACGAATTCCTATGCCCCACAAATAACCCAGAGATGCATTTTAAATAAAAGCACACATTCTACTCATGTAAAAACACCAGGCAGGCCCCACAACTAACCCAGAGACGCATTTTAAATAAAAGGACACATTCTACTCATGTAAAAACACGCTGATTCCCGGACCGTCCATGGGCCGGATTGAGAAGGCGATTGGGCCGCATCCGGCCCCCGGGCCTTAGGTTGCCTACCCCTGGTTTATGTGCAAGGTTTTTGCATCTGCGTCATGTAGGGTCTGGTAGGAAGGTTCTCTTTGTATTCATTTGTTAGTTTTCATTGGTGGTGAGAGAGGTTGTGTGGGGCAGAGCCTGGTTGGTTGCCTTCAGTTGACTGCAGTGAGTTTTGTTTGCATGTGTGAGGGTGTTGGTTGTTGGGGCAAGTTAGCCATATCAATTTGTATGCTGCCAGTGGGTTCTTGTTGTTGTCCTGCATGCCCTCCAGCATTTCTCCAGTGAAAACAGGGACGTACCATTGCATAATGGTAATTTTACCATTTATACCCCACACATCTTACTGGGTTGCCCCAGCCACTCTGGGCGGCTTCCAACATATATAAAATCATAATAAAACATTAAATATTACCAAAAACAAACAAACAAACACTATACTATACAGGGCTGCCTTCAGATGGCTCAGGGGTTGGATAACTCAATACCCTCCAACATTTCTCTAATGAAAATAGGGACATCCTAAAGAAAGATGTGGGTGGCAATGTGGTGTACCACAGAGCCTAGAGCTTGCCGATCAGAAGGTCGATGGTTCGAATCCCCGCAATGGGGTGAGCTCCCATTGCTCGGTCCCAGCTCCTGCCCACCTAGCAGTTCGAAAGCACGTCAAAGTGCAAGTAGATAAATAGGTACTGCTCCGGCGGGAAGGTAAACGGTGTTTCCGTGCGCTGCTCTGGTTCACTAGAAGCGGCTTAATCATGCTGGTCACATGACCTGGAAGCTGTCTGCGGACAAACGCCAGCTCCCTTGGCCTATAGAGCGAGATGAGCACCGCAACCCCAGAGTTGTCCACGACTGGACCTAACGGTCAGGGGTACCTTTACCTTTTAAGGAAAAGCGGGACATTCTGGGATCAAATCAGAAACCGGGATGGCTTTTCTAAATCATGGATGTCCCTGGAAAATAGGGACACTTGGAGGGTCTGGTCTTACTGAGCTCTGCGTGTGATAAAGGGGAGACACACTGGGTGAAGGCATCCTCTTTTATTTGCCCCTGTGTTAGCTTCAGTTTGTTGGTTAGCTTTTCTAGTAGGGCTATTTCCCATACAGTTTGATACCAGTGGTCTATGTTCACTGCTGACAGGTCCCTCCAGTGTCTAGCTTGGATGCTCCTGGCTGCTGAGAGTCGGTGGCTTATGAGCTGATTCCTTCTAGAGTAACCACTTGCTGCCGCGCACAGTGTGCTTCCTCCATCTTCCCCAGTCTTTCTTTCTTTTTATGCCCTAGTTTTAGGGCTCTTTTGTTTAACCCCATGACGGCTTGATGGCTTGCACTGAGAACGTGGAAGGCCTCTCAGTGCTGGCCCTATAATTTGGAAAAGCAGAGCAGTGGCTTAAGTCAACTGATTTCAGACCTCATGAAAGCGCAGCAAATTAATTGCTTTTTTTAAAATGTGTTTTTGTTTCATTGTATTTTTACTGTCAGGGAGCAGAAGAGGCACTTGTGGCATTTTCTTCCTTTGGTGCCCAAATAGCTTGAAGAGCCTAGAATGCTATTTTCATTCATTCATTCACTCATTCATTCATTCATTCATTCATTCATTTCTTTATTTATTTCCATGCAATAATTGCTTTCTTTTATTTTGAAGTGATTTAACAACAACAGCATCAACAAGCAAAAAAGGAAAATGGAATTCATGTATAAAATAGTTTAAAAACCAATGCAGATACAGACTGGAATAAAAATCTGCACTTAAAAGGAATGATGAAAGAGGAAGGTCTTCAATAGGTGCTGGGGAAAAAACCCCAGAGCTGACACCTGTCTGATATGTAATGAGAGGATATTCCAAAAGGTAGGAGCTGCCACAATGAACCTCTGAATCGCTCCCAGAGGGTGATGCTTGGGGGGTGCTTTTCAGCCCCATAGAGCCTTCCATGTGGAGTTCTCAGTGCTCAGTTTTATCCCCTATGCCAGGCTTCCTCAAACTCGGCCCTCCAGATATTTTTGGCCTACAGCTCTCATGATCCCTAGCTAGCAGGACCAGTGGTCAGGGATGATGGGAATTGTAGTCTCAAAACACCTGGAGGGCCGAGGTTGAGGAAGCCTGACCTATGCTATTTAACATCTACTGTACATGAAACTGCTGAAGGGGGTCATCTGGAGTTTTAGAGTACATTATCCGTGGGTGGCGCTGTGGGTTAAACCACAGAGCCTAGGGTTTGCTGATCAGAAGGTTGGCGGTTCGAATCCCTGCGACGGGGTGAGCTCCCATTGCTCGGTCCCAGCTCCTGCCAACCTAGCAGTTCGAAAGCACGTCAAAGTGCAAGTAGATAAATAGGTACCGCTGCAGCGGGTAGGTAAACGGCATATCCGTGTGCTGCTCTGATTCGCCAGAAGTGGCTTATTCATGCTGGCCACATGACCCGGAAGCTGTACGCCAGCTCCCTCAGCGAATAATGCAAGATGAGTGCTGCAACCCCAGAGTCGGTCACGACTGGACCTAATGGTCAAGGGTCCCTTTACCTTTACCTATCAGCAATATGCTGATGACACACAACTCTACTTCTCCTTTACATCTGCAGGTGAGGCAGTGCTTGTGTTGGACAGTTGTCTGGCTTCGGTAATGGACTGGATGAGAGCCAGCATACTGGAGCTCGATCCAGATAAGACTGAAGCACTGCTAGTGGGCTGTTTGAGAAGACTTACTTCTGAATACAAAAGAAAATTATAAAAAAATGCATGAAACTCTCTGCAAGTGCCTTGATTTTTTGCAGAAAGCTGCGTTTTCCAAAAATGCTGAATTTCCCCAAAATTCAGAGGTGAGCTGGGAAGAAAGTGAGGGAAGGCACATCAACCTTAAGCAAAAAAATGCATGGAGCTAGCAGCATTTTTTTTCTCTGAATCCGTAACAAGGAACAAACCCCCCAGGCAAGTGCATGGTGGGCCCCAAAAGACTGGTATTTTTGTGCTTGGGTGTTTTTCTAAAACATGTAATTGATGCAGTAATAGTGCATTAGCGGCAGATTTAGGCTCAACCATACATGCATAATTCCACTTTATTAGTCGTTCTGTGATGCTTCCCCAGTGGCCTTGCATTATTGCTGTCTGGAGGGGCAGCCCTGCACTGGAATATCTGTGGTATAAAAAAATTGCAGGATTTCATCAGGAAGCCATGAGACATGCACTGGTTGGAAATGGAGCGGCATCTCTGCCCCATAATTTTGGCACAGCAACACGAGACCAAGAAAATCGTAATATGAACTCTAAAGAGCTTTAGTAGTATCAATGATCAATATAAACATTTCAAGGGAATTTTGTCTTAACAATATATAATGTGTATAAATAGTCTCTATTAATGTAGCACAATAAGTGTAGTATTCCAGCAAGCCAAAGTGGTGAAGAAACAGACAGCGGACAGCGTTACCAGATAAAGTTCACTATTTCGATGTTACATCTTCAGCAGATGGTATATGATAAATTTAAGGCTGCAAAACAATAAACATGACAATACAATATATATACACCGTATTTTTCGCTCCATAAGACACGCTTTTTTCCTCCTAAAAAGTAAGGGAAAATGTCTGTGCGTCTTATGGAGTGAATGCATGGTCCCTGGAGCCAAATTGTCTAGGGGCCAAAAGCAGATTGTGCTCTTTTTTTTTACAAAGAGAGAAGAGGGTGTTGAAAGGAAGCCGCTGAACAGCTGTTTAGCAAGCGATCGGGGAGAGAGATAAGGCTCCCTTTCCAGCCCCGCCCCCTTGCCCAGGTCTCCGTTGTTGAATGCAGAGGGAGGCTGTTTGTTTCCCCAGCGGCATGTGACTGGCTGGTTAGATTATCTGTCTGGAAACTGTAGAAATGGCTCCCTTTCCTATAGAAGTAGAAGCTGCAGAACTGTGAGTTGAACCCCATAAAAACAGGGCTTTTCCCTTTGCAAAAGAAGCTGCACCACTTTGAGCTGATCCTCAAAAAAACAGGGCTTTCCCCCTTTCCTCCTCTAAAAACTAGGTGCGTCTTATGTTCAGGTGCGTCTTATGGAGCGAAAACTACGGTACTAAAAAGGGACTGAATGACATAATGAAACAGTATTGAAAGAGGAATCTTGCAAAACTGCCCTGATACCATCACGAGCACAAATTATCATGAATCTGTAATAACAAGGACGTCTGGGAGGCCTGTTGACCCTCACAGTATTTTTTTTTCATTAAAAAAAAAATTGTGGGCAGACCATTTTTCTGCAGTCTTAACTAGGTTTTGCTTTAATTTGCAGGAAGAATTTCTTTGACGTCTTTGTAATGGTTCCCTGTCCGGGATGGCGGAGTTAAGCACACAGAGAATCCTACGGAATAGCCCACTTGTGTCAACACAGTCAGTATTAATCAGATCTTTTGTTCCTTGCTAGGGGAGGGGTGCCGTAACCCTCCTCCCTGAGGTTCATATTGCTTTGACAACTGGGTGTAGCTCGCGTCTCTAAATCGCCTTGCATTTCCTTGACAAAGAGGAGGAACGGGAGGGAGCAAGGGGGACCCAGAGCGTGAAAGGCTGGAGCTGGCGACTGCATCCTTGGAAATGGATACACTTGAATGCGAGAAGAACTGCTATTTTTAGGACTGTGGATAACGGACTGTTTCTTTCTTATGATTGCAGCGGACAGAATTCTGGACTTGGGAAGGGGAGAAATTTGATTCGCTTTGCATTTAAAGGCAAGCCTACCTAACCTTGCACCATTCGAAACAATATGCAAACTGAAACAGGCATCCTCTAAAAATCCACATTTCTTTGGATTTTGTAGTGCATTTCTCCAGCCAAGTAATGTGTACAAAAATGTACATAGTAAGGTATATCAGTGGAAATAACATACAAAATGCATTGTATTCGGGGATATTGCTGTGCCAAAATGTGTCTGTTAAGCAAAATTGCATAAAGGAATTTGTTAGGAGAAATTCACACGAAATTAATGATGGGTTGTTGTCATTTTTTTTTTTTTTAAAGAAAGAATTGCAAACAGATATGGAAATGTGGAGAACACAACTTAAGATTGGAAAAATGAGAAACGGAGAGAAACAGAAATGGACCAATTTGCCCGTCCCTATTCTGGACACAGAGTTAGAGGAGACACCAGCAGGTTAGAGCAGGGGTCAGCAAACTTTTTCAGCAGGGGGCCGGTCCACTGTCCCTCAGACCTTGTGGGGGGGCTGGACTATATTGGGGGGGGGTGAACGAATTCCTATGCCCCACAAATAACCCAGAGATGCATTTTAAATAAAAGGACACATTCTACTCATGTAAAAACACGCTGATTCCTGGACCGTCCACGGGCCGGATTGAGAAGGCGATTAGCAGGATCCGGCCCCCGGGCCTTAGTTTGCCTACCCATGGGTTAGAGAGTAGAGTTAGGGTGGTAACTAAGAGACAAAGCTGTGAATCAGGAAGTCCATAGCTGAACTATTGCTTGTGAAATAGCATGAGATGGGGACAGAAGGATAACAAGTGCTGACTTACCTTACAACCAAGGTGGGGAACCTGTGGACCTCCAGCTGTTGGTCAGCTCCAATTCTTGCAAGCCCCAACCAGCATGGCCAGTGATCAGGAATAATAAGAACACCTTGAAAGCCAAAGGTTCCCCTCCCTGCTTGAATACCCTCTGTATTTGTGTAGGGTTTACCCCTTAGCTTTTTCTTCTCCCAAATATATCCTACAGGCAGTGGAGGTTTAGGGTCAGAGATTTCCTTCTCCCAGGGGCGTAGCGTGCCGCTTGGCTACTGGGGGCGGCAAGCCAAGCGGCACCCCTGGGGGCGGGCGTCGCTCCGTGCGCATGACGTCACAACGCGCATGTGCACGGAGCGACTCCTTTGCCCCATGCTGCGGCGAAAAAAGCCGCTGAAAAAAAAACTTTCAGCGGTTTTTTTTGCCGCTGGGCTCCCTGGGCGGAGCCACGGCATGGAGGAGAGGGGCGGACCAGCCAGGAGGGGGTGACACCCCTCCTGGCTGCTGGCCCGCCCCTCTCCTGCATGCCGCGCCGCCGCAAGACAGCCAGCGGCGGGGAGGGGGCTATTTTCGGCACTGCCGGGGCGGAGCCACAGGGGCGGCCAGCGAGGGGGGGTGTCACGTCAGCGACAAGCGTGACACCGCTCCTTGCTGGCTGCCCCTGCAGCTATGCCCCAGCAGCGCCAAAAATAGCCTTAAAAAAAAAAGCGCAGGGTGGCTGCGGGGGGCGTAGCCCCCCCGCCCCTTGCTACGCCCCTGCCTTCTCCTTGATGGGCCATCTTCCCAGGCTGATGAGCCCCATCTGCCCCTCACTTCTTCCCGAGCACATACAGAAACTGCCTTCTCGATCGTTGGACCCACTGTTATTAATAGTAGTAGTAGTACTACTACTAGTAGTAATTTATACCCTGCCCATTTGGCTGGGTTTCCCCAGCCACTCTGGGCGCATCCCAACCAAATATTAAAAACACGATAAAACCTCAAACAGTAAAAACTTCCCTAAACAGGGTTGCCTTCAGATGTCTTCTAAAAGTCAGATAGTTACTTATTTCCTTGACATCTGATGGGAGGGCGTTCCACAGCGCAGACGCCACTACCGAGAAGACCCTCTGCCTGGTTCCCTGTAACCTGACTTTTTGCAGTGAGGGAACCGCCAGAAGGCCCTCAGAGCTGGACCTCAGTGTCCGGGCAGAACGATGGGGGTGGAGAAGCTCCTTCAGGTATACAGGGCCAAGACTGTTTAGGGCTCTAAAGATCAGCACCAACATTTTGAATTGTGCTCGGAAATGTGCTGGGAGCCAATGTAGGTCTTTCAGGACTGGTTTTATATGGTCTCGGCGGCCACTCCCAGTCACCAGTCTAGCTGCCACATTCTGGATTAGTTGCAGGTATTCCACATAGAAAGGGACGCGGGTGGCGCTGTGGGTTAAACCACAGAACCTAGGGCTTGCCGATCAGAAGGTTGGCGGTTCGAATCCCTGTGATGGGGTAGGCTCCTGTTGTTCGGTCCTTGCTCCTGCCAACCTAGCAGTTCGAAAGCATGTCAAAGTGCAAGTAGATAAATAGGTAACGCTCCGGCGGGAAGGTAAGTGGCGTTTCCGTGCGCTGCTCTGGTTCGCCAGAAGCAGCTTAGTCATGCTGGCCACATGACCCAGAAAAACTGTCTGCGGACAAACGCCGGCTCCCTCGGCCTATAGAGCAAGATGAGCGCACAACCCTAGAGTCATCCGCAACTGGACCTAATGGTCAGGGGTCCCTTTACCTTTATCCCCACATAGAGCACATTCATTGCAGTAGTCTAAGTGGGAGATAACCAGAGCATGCAGCACTCTGGTGAGACAGTCCACAGGCAGGTAGTGTGCTGGTCCCGTGGGGTATCCGAAAGACGAGGTCCAAGTCTGGTCCGTGGTCAGAGGTGCAACATAAAGGCAGTCCATAGTCACTGAAGCTGGGTGCAGGGCAGGGAGTCAGGCAAAGTCAGGAACAGGTAGGCAAGCAGGGAACCAGGGCGGGTCAGGAACTCAGGCAGGAAAGCAGGACAGGTTTCAAGCAGGAACTGGTATCCAACAATGTTGCTCCTGCAACTTGGGGCTGGGGCTGGCCGGCTTTTATCTGCCCTGAGGCAGAGGGCAGCCCCGATCCTCTGGTGACTCGCCTCTCCTGGCTTGGAGGCGAGCACTCCTCCTGCGGGAACTCAGTTCCCTCCGCCTCTCTGCCCTGAGCCTCTGCAGCTCAGGAGAGGCTGGAGGGTTACCGGACCCAGAGGCAACCTCAGCTTCCCCTGACAGGGCTGGGAGTGGAGCACATGCAGGCAATGGGTCCTCCATCCCATCAGGAGCCAGAGCAGACTCATCAGATGCCTGCACCTGAGGATCCAGCAAAGGTGAGGACCCTTCAGACTCAAGCCCTAGCCCCGGCTCTGCTGGTTCTGGAGGCAGGGAATCCTGTGCAGGCTGGGATCCCTCAGGTTCAGCATCTGAGTCTGAATCCCAGGCCATCACAGGTAGGGTCTCGGCCTGCGTACCAGAAGGAGCTGGTAGACAGCTGCCCTGGACACAGAATTGACCTGCACCTCCATGGACAGCTGAGAGTCCAAAATGACTCCTAGGCTGCGCACCTGGTAAGATGTATACTGCTGTAGAAGCCGTATTTGTTTGTTGTATTTGAAATTCTTATTTTTAAAAAGACTGGACATAGTATAGCCTCTGTGTAAGAAGCTTTGTGCTTCCAAAGGTGGTTACCTTCAAACAGAGAACTCTCCTCTGGCAGAATTTGAGTAGAGGATTGTCCCCAGTAAAGTAGGGCACATGGCCACCCTTCTCCCAGCTGGTGTTTTCACCTCCCCATATAAACATTTTGCAAAACTCATTATACTTGTATCACTCCCAGAATGACTTTAACTTTCTCCATTAAAGCAAATGGCACAAATCTGGGCTGGGGAGGGAGAAATGCAATTATCAACTCGGCTGGGAAGGAGCTTTGCAGGGCCGGGCTGGTGGCTCTGCCTATGCTTCTTTCTCCCAAGCTAACAAGATAAATTTTAGTTTTGTGGCTTGATCTATTCAGAGAACAAAGCATCAAAGCCCTGCAGCTGAGATGGATGTTTCATTGTCGGAAAGAAAGTTCCTCGTGGTGCGTGAGGCCCGTTTCCTCTATCTTTTTTCCAGGAGGTAATTGTGTGCTTTTGTGTGTGTGGTTCTCCTCCAAATCTGTTTTCCATCTTTCTCCACCCTGGACTGCTGGAGCATGCAAATATTTACAGGTAATAAATGACTGCATTGTCTGAGGTTGGCAACAAAAGCTGAGAAGAGCGAGATCACCAGAGAGGATAGCTTTGTGTGGGATTCCCTGCAAATCAAGGCCAGCATTGCCAGGCAACGGGTTGAAAGATTAGGAGAGACCTGGGGACCTGGGAGGAAAATTATTTGGTGGAGAGGATTTTTTCCTCCACTCTTTTGCACACAATTAGCCCTCTTTGGTTCTTTTCCTTCTAGGTTCATCCGCCCTCCCTCCCTCCCTCAAATTAACAATAATTCTTCTCTCCATACAGTTTCGTCTGAAGGCAGTGGTCCTCAAGCTAACAATGCTTTCCTTACAGCCTAACACTTTGCGTTACAGGTCAGCGGGCGCTGCTGTGGTCTTATGATGGTTGCCGTATTCGGAACCGGGAAGGAATTTCCCTGCATTGGCAGGTTTCGCCCTCCCCGCAGCATTGCGTCACAACTTTGGTGGTTTTAGGCCTTGGCAAGGTAGTCTTTAGTCTATCATCAGGTTGGGCGGGATGCTGGCATGCTCCCAGCCCATGCGGCGGCGCTTGCAGGGCCCGTTAAAGGGAAAACCGGGAGTTTCTGGCCCTAGAGCGGCGGCATGTAGGTCGAACTCCCGGACCGAGGTTAGGGGGAGGGCATGCTGTGTAAGTGTGTGCTTTGCAGTCCCCTCCCACTGCACCTCTTCATCCTGCATATCCTCAGCCACAGGGGCTGAGAGGGTTGCCTGCCAAGGCCTAGGCCAAGTTTCCCACTTCTGAAGTTCAATAAAGTTGTGGCCAATTTAATCCCATACTCTGGTCTCATGTCTCATTCTTGAGGAAAGGGGTGGGCACCACAGACAGGGTTTCGCACGTGTGTCCGCAATTGTTAGGAACACAGGAAGCTGTCTTATGCCGAGTCAAATTCTTTGTCCACACTGAGTGGCAGCAGCTGTCTGGGGTTTCAGACAAGTGTCCCTACCAGGTCTACCTGGAGATCCTGGGGATTGAGCCCAGGACCTTCTGCATGCAAAACTGATCATAGAATCCTAGAACCGTAGAGCCAGAAGGAAACCCAAAGGTCATCTAGTACAACCCACTTTAATGCAGTGATGCTCTGCCACTGAGCCACAGCCCTTTCCTCCAAAACAGGAACATAGAAAGATGGCTTAGGCTGAGTCAGGCCAATGTTCCACCTACTGATTTTAGTCTATTCCAGTTGTGGAGAACCTCTGGCCCTAATTAGGTCAAAGAGGCCATTTGCCCCAAACCATGCACACCTGCACCACACCTGATATAATATTGAAATAAACAGAAATCTGCTCTTATTCCCTTATGGGGTACACAAGAGCCTTTTCAGGTTCTCCATCGGTTGGAGTAAATTTACAGAGGCCAACCAGAGAAAAATTGAGAAGCAAAATTTTATTATATCTGTTGCAACAGGGCCCTCACTCCCAAAATGGAGGAGGGAGGAGGAACCCAGAACAATGGTGTGCCAGCTCCTATATAGACTTTTGAAATTCCCCCCCTCCCGCTCAAGACCACACCCCTATACATCATACATACATCACGAAAAGGGGTGTAACCCAGAACCACCCCCCAGATACATCACAGCTACATCATGAAAGGGGAGGTCTGGTAGCAGTAATCTGAGCATCCTTGACCCTCCCCATGCCTCCTCTTGCCCTCCACCCAAAAACCCATCAAGTAAAACAAAAGAGATATTTACATTTCCCTGTTTCCCAGCCAAGTTAATCACACCCTTTTGTCTGGTACTCAGGTAACAGGAAGCCAGGATTATCACTTTATTTTCCTGAGACCATCCCCCCCTCCTTCCTTGCAGAGAAACAGTTTGTCAGTTTGGGAGTCAAAATGGAGACAGGCCTGTCTTCCTGTGCTGCTTCAGACATGTGGCCTTGTTTTGCTTGGCACACTTATGAACAATTATTATATATATTTATATAAGACCTTGATATTCTTACAATAATATCGTATGTCAGGTGGGGAACAGGTGAAAGCGTGGCTGCAAAGGACCGTTTGGGAGCTTGAAGTATGCTCCTGATACGGTAGTTCCGGGGCAAGTGTAGCTCCACCCCACTGGGATGGCAGCAATAAGGTGTTCCCCATCAATGGCATCCTAGTGCAGTTCTATGGCCAATAAAAAAAATAAAGTAAAATGGTATTTACAAGAAAAACTATTGAACTTTACAGATTCCTCCCCCTCTTCCTGGAAATGTGAACGGGGTTCATCCCTACTTCTGAGGAAGCCTTTCATAACGTAATTTCATTGCTGCCTTAACAGATTAACAAAAGGTTTCCCTCTGAAAAAGCCCTTGATTAACTACATTGCATCCCATTAACATGTTTCTTTCCTCTGTGGCACCAAAGGGATTTGTTGAAATGGCTACAACTGCCTTACTCTGTTTCATCTCCAGCCTTAGGCCTTGTTTGTTCAGATGATTGCTGCGTTGATGCAAGAGAGAAAACAGAGATGTGGCTTCTTCTACTGGGGTAATTTTCTCACTGAGAAAATACCCTATATACTCGAGTATAAGCCTAGTTTTTCAGCACATTTTTTGTGCTGAAAAAGCCGCCCTCGGCTTACACTCGAGTGAGGCAGGCAGTGGCTCCTATGAAGCTTTCCCAGGTTTTTTGTGGTAAAATTGGGTGCCTCGGCTTATATTCGGGTCGGCTTATACTCGAGTATACACGGTAGGCTTCCTGAGCCTGCTCCAAGGTTGTAGCCAAAGTGGAGGGTATAGGTGTGTTGGCTATTATTATTATTATTATTATTATTATTATTATTATTTATTGTTTAGAGTGCTTTATCAATGTGCAGAAGAAGAGGAACAGGTCTCTAAGAAGCTCACAAATCTATATGTGTGTGGAGTTAAATGAATAATTTCATTTTGATACAAAGCCTTCTCAGTGGTGGCTCCATATTTGTGGAACTCCCTCCCAGGGGATAAACATGTGTGTTGGGAGTAAAGCAACAATGCTTGCAATAAGTTACCTGCACCAGGGGTGATAGACAGAAAGGCAATCTATTTTTCCCTCCCTGATTCCTTCTTGAGTAACTTTCTGTAGGATCTTTTCTTTCAGGCTTGTTTCTTTCCCAAGTCCGCTAGTGTTAAAAAAGGCAAAGGTAAAGGACCCCTGACAGTTAAGTCCAGTCGCGAACAACTCTGGGGCTGCGGCGCTCACCTCGCTTTACTGGCCGAGGGAGCCGGTGTTTGTCCGCAGACAGTTTTTCCGGGTCATGTGGGAAGCATGACTAAGCGGCTTCTGGCGAAACCAGAGCAGCGCACGGAAACACTGTTTACCTTCCCGCCGGAGCAGTACCTATTTATCTACTTGCACTTGACGTGCTTTCGAACTGCTAGGTGGGCAGGAGCTGGGACCGAGCAACGGGAGCTCACCCCGTCGCGGGGATTCAAACCACCGACCTTCCGATCAGCAAGCCGAAGGCTCAGTGGTTTAGACCACAGTGCCACCCGCGTCCCAGCTAGTGTTAGTGCTGCTTAAAAAATGTTGGGTCTAGTAGACCCAATTTTGTTGCACGACTCAAACTGATCAGTTTCTTTGTTGTACAGTGGTACCTCGGGTTACAGACGCTTCAGGTTACAGACGCTTCAGGTTACAGACTCTGCTAACCCAGAAATATTACCTCAGGTTAAGAACTTTGCTTCAGGATGAGAACAGAAATCGGGCAGCTGCGGCGCAGCGGCTGCGGGAGGCCCCATTAGCTAAAGTGGTGCTTCAGGTTAAGAACATTTTCAGGTTAAGAACGGACCTCTGGAACGAATTAAATACGTAAACAGAGGTACCACTGTACCGGTATATATTTCAACAATCCCAAAGTTTGAAAATCAGTAGCCCAGATGTTGTAAAGGTGTGGTGATCTGTAATAATAATAATAATAATAATAAATTTTATTTATGCCCCGCCCTTCCCAGCCGAAACCGGGCTCAGGGTGGCTAACATCAATAAAATTACAATAAAGTATAAAAGAAAGAAAAAAAATGTTAATTAAAATACAGGTTAAAATACAATTTAAAATTTAAAATGCCGCTTCATTTATCGCCCATAATCAAAACCATAAGGGGAGGAAACATCAGACTGAGTCCAACCCAAAGGCCAGGCAGAACAGCTCTGTCTTGCAGGCCCTGTGGAAAGATGTCAAATCCCGCAGGGCCCTGGTCTCTTGTGACAGAGCGTTCCACCAAGTCGGGGCCAGTACTGAGAAGGCCCTGGCCCTAGTTGAGACCAGTCTAACAAACTTGTGGCTCGGGACCTCCCAAATGTTGTTATTTGTGGACCTTAAGGTCCTCTGCGGAGCATACCAGGAGAGGCGGTCCCGTAGGTACGAGGGTCCTAGGCCGCATAGGGCTTTAAAGGAATGGAACAACCCCATTGAAGAAGATAACAAGGGTTGCCCAGGCCTCAGTGCTGGTTGCCAAGGGACCCCCATGACAGTTCAATTTCAGGGCCCCCAAAATACACGTCCGCCACTCTGCCTTGCCTGTCCTGGCATGTGGGGCCCTGGAAAGCTGCCCAGGAGAGAACCCTTGGGCTGATTATATGGGATGACTTCAGGTGCAGTTGTTGCCACTATCAAAGCCTCCCTCCCAGGGGCGTAGGAAGTGGGAGGTGGGGGGCGGTCCGCCCCAGTTTCCATCATGGAGGGGGTGACAAATTATCAAGGAACAATTACTGCTCTACTAGGGTGGTTCATAAAAAACTTTTTTTTTTATTTATAGAAAATGCCTGCTCCAAAGGTCTTATCTTACTACACTAGGGATTATATAACTATATATGAAATTTCATGCATATCAGTTAATATCTTGACCCTCCTCCACGAAAATAACTGTTTACTTGGTTGTTTTCCTATGTCGTGAAGGCTGAAAATTCAATTCAGTGGAGCACTTACTGTTCCCAACCCTAACCCTGCGGAAAGCCGTCTAATTAGACTTTAATTGGATTTTGACATGTTTTTAGGAGGTAATTTTACTGTTTGATTTTATATCAATGTTATGTATCTGGTGTTAGCCGCCCTGAGCCTGACTTCGGCCGGGGAGGGCGGGATATAAATAAAAGTTTATTTTTACTTATTATTATTCCTTTGTAAGAAAATATGAAATAATGTAAAACCATTTTTGCAGGCAAAATAAATAAATAAAAATTAATGGGGGGGGTGACAATAAATTTTCTGCACTGGGTACCACCTGACCTTTCTACACCTCTGCTCCCTCCTGCACAAAAATGCTTTAAGGGTTCAGCAGTCCCAGTCTTTCCTGAATATGGAGACTCTAATGGGAAGAAAACAGCATCTGTGTGGTTTCACTGTGGATGTCCAGGCCTTTGATTACCAGCTGACTGCAAAGTCGCCTCCTGATTTTGAGCATAGGATTCCAAACTTTGATACACCATGACATCTAGAGAATTGCTCTTAAAAAAAAAAAGCAAGCAAGCATTTGCTTCTCCCAAATCACATTCAGTACTAGAAAGCTAGGCTCGGTGTGCCTGCCAATGCCTCCAGCTTTGGACATCTTCTGCTTGATAATGCAAATTTGGGAAGTCCTTGTTCCACTCACAAGAGGGCACTCCTAGGCAGAGACAGGCTGTGCCATCCTTTTCGTAGGCCCATCCAATGAAGCCACGAGGCTGGCATAAAGTGTCAGTCTTCCCACTTCACCTGTTTGTAGAAAACTTGTGTGATCAACTATAACCCAAGGTTTCCCTGGGCTTTTTCTTGGGGTTGCCACTTTTTGAAAAATGGAACCGCCCTTCTGTTTTTAACAGCCTGAAACTGTTTTTAACAGCCTGAAACTGAAACAGCCTGAAATGGATTTCCTCCCCCCCCCCCCCTTTATATCCATGTCAGAAAATAGTTTAGAGTTGCTTAAGTTCTGCATGTTGAGTTAAGTTCTGCCAAAGGCACAGGGGGACCACTCTATAGCATTTATTAATTTAATTTGTCGTGTTTTATCGTGTTTTTAATATTTTTTGGGAGCTGCCCAGAGTGGCTGGGGAAACCCAGCCAGATGGACGGGGTATAAATAAATAATAATAATAATAATAATAATTATTATTATTATTATTATTATTTATTAGAGCCACCAAGAGGAATTTCAATACAGAGTAAAAACTTAAAAGAAAAAGAAAAAGTGCATTTAAAGAACCCAGAGCAAGGCCAACACTGCAATCCTGCAAACACTCACTTGGGAGTAAGCCCCACTGAATTAAGTGTAACTTGTTTCAGAGTAGATATAATAGGATTGCCTGGTCTTTGGCTGGTGCATCAGGACCAATATGGGGGTCACAGCCTGCTCCAAGGTGAATTACAACCACAGTGCTACCACCTTAGAAATATATCGCAAAAAAAGAAGAAGGTTTCGGTAATCAATAATAATAATAATTTATTATTTGTACCCCACCCATCTGGCTGGGTCTCCCCAGCCACTCTGGGCGGCTTCCAACAAAAATTAAAAATACATTAAAATGTCACACATTAAAAACTTCCCTAAACCAAATGCATGCTCTGGTTAAAGATGGATTCCTGGTCTGAAAACTGCAACATAAACCATTTAAATCAGCTGCGGGGTGCAAAGTTCAAACAACCAAAAAGCCTGGGGGAAATAGAGATGGTCTGATAGTTTGCCAAAAGAGATGGGGAATCAACTGAGCTCCCCAAGAAAGGACATTCCTTGCATTGAACTCGATATATACAAGTTGTTCAATTGTTGCCGTTCTGACAAGTAAAGGTTCATCTTCAAGTCTTGTGTAAGGCGCCAACTTTATCACTAAGGTTTGAGGGTGAAACCGCTACGTCACTCTGAATGAATAGAAAAACAGATAGCAAATCTCAGCTCTGGCTTCACTTGTGGGCCGAGAACACTGAAAGGCAGCTGCCCATCTAATTCCATGTTTCCTTACTTTCTTCCTAGGAGGTTGATTGGCTCCTCAGCCCTACAAAGGAAGGCGAGACTCCCATGGATAACCCAGCCGTGATGGTTACAATGCTACTTGTTTTTCTTTTCGTCCGTTTTGTAATATTGTAAGACGCCTCCCGTGCTCCTCTGCTGGAGCGGGAAGCTGGGCTCAAAGTCCTGTAATAAAAATTATGCTGCTTTTAAATCTAAATAACTACATGGGTTTTCAAGGTTTGGGGTTCATTTGCTTCCTTTTTTTCCTTTCAAAAAAGAAAGACTTGCATTCTCATAAGATTTTTCTACACTACCAGGGATGCAGAACTGAACCTTTTAAGACACAATCCTTTTAGGCATCTTTAAATATATATATATATATATATATATATATATATATATATATATATATAGCCAGGCTTTTTGATTACCAGACTTGTTCCATCTTAACAGACTCTGATGCCGCAATGTTCCCCTTTGTTATGTACCCATAAAGCAGTGCCTCACATTATCCACTAAGGGGCTGTAATTTAAGCAAAGAGGACTTCATTATAGCCAAAATGAAGGAAGGTCATTTTCTCTCCCTTTCTGGCTCACATTTGGTTTTTCTTCCTGCTTATCACTCTTGCCAGTTGCATGAGAGCAGGCGGGGGGGGGGGGGGGGAGACCTTTAGTCCTCCTGATGTTGCCAAACTCCAGCTCCCTTCAGTACCAGCAAGCATGGCCAATGGCCAGGGACGTTAGGAACTGTTGTTCCGTAATGTTTGGAAGGCCAAAAGATCCTTTACAACAGCATTCTTCAACCTAAAGGTAAAGGTAAAGGGACCCCTGACCATTAGGTCCAGTCGCAGACGACTCTGGGGTTGCGGCGCTCATCTCGCTTTACTGGCCGAGGGAGCCGGCGTACAGCTTCCCGGTCATGTGGCCAGCATGACTAAGCCGCTTCTGGCGAACCAGAGCAGCGCACGGAAATGCCATTCACCTTCCCACCAGAGTGGTACCTATTTATCTACTTGCACTTTGACGTGCTTTCGAACTGCTAGGTTGGCAGGAGCCGGGACTGAGCAATGGGAGCTCACCCCGTCACGGGGATTCGAACCGCCGACCTTCCGATCCGCAAGCCCTAGGCTCAGTGATTTAGACCACAGTGCCACCTGCATCAGTAGGGGAAGCTTAATCCGTCAATGCATCTCTGTCCCAGGAAAAGGCAGAGAAGTACAGGCTAATGGCAGAAACTAATAAGTGTGTGCCTGCTTTAAGTAGCACGATGGAAAACATCACACAGATCATTCATGTCATATTTGAAATTTGAAAAGCCAGACTTTTTGAGGCTGGCTTTAAATCCTCGGATTGGCCAGATTGCATGTAAAACCAGGATGATCTCAGAGGATCATGTGAACAATCCTATTTCAGGAGCTCTTCACATCATCTTCCTGTTATAGTTATCGTGCCAAGGATGGTGTGGGTTAATCAGGAGACATGAATGCAGAATCACAGGGATGGACAACCTCCAGAAGTCAATATGTCCCCCAAGGCAGGCCACAACCAGGGATTCTGATGCAGGTCTAAAGGGTCCAAGACAGATAATGTCGCCCAAGATGGTCAGGATCTAATCTGCTCAGGTTAAGGAACCAAGTCTGGAGCAACAGCTGTTTGAGCCAGGGCAGGCAGGTACTACAACTTTCACCATTATCCTTGACTGTTGGCTATGCTGGCAGGACTGATGGGCCAACAACATATGGGGGCGGGAATCACATGTCCTCCACTGCTGCTCACAACGGGGCTTGGTCTCAAGTAAGTGGGTGTTGTGAAGATTTCAAGGTACAATTTCTCCGGGGGGGGGGGATCATGTTTATAATGACATGTCAACATTTTTTGTATAGCGTTAGGTAGGAGGTGTGGTCATAGCTGTCAACTTTCAGATTTGAAAATAAGGGATGCCGCAAGGGCGGTGCAATGGCACCAAGTAGCCTCGCCACCCTGCGCTCCAGAGGCTGCGCGCGAACGGGTGAGTGAAAGAGCGAGCGCGTAGACGGCAGGGAGGCTGGCTGGCTGGTTGGGCGTGAGGGTCTGGCTGCACAAGGCATGCAAGCTCTGTCTCAGACTCCTTATTAGCAGCCGAGCAACGCAGCTGAGGAGCCTCCCTTGCCGGCAAGGAGGGAGAGGAGCTGCTTCCTTTGAAATCCGGGAAATTTAAGGGATATCAACAATCTGGGATAGCAGCGGGAAACGGCATTGGAATAAGGGAGTTTCCTGCAAAAAAAGGGAGGGTTGACAGCTATGGGTGTGGTACTGGCAAACATGTTACAACCCCCTAAAGGGTGCTCAAGTGGAGAGAAAAGGCAGCCGCTCTCTTCCTTGCTTCTAGCATCCCATCCCCCCCCCATTACTCACAAAACTCCGGAAACTGGGTATTTTTAGATCCATACGTTTCAAAATAAACCCTCTCACCTAATCCTGTTAAGTGAGACCTGCAAATCTTTGGAAGTGGAAACCTACTGGGGGAAAGGAGCCTTATACTGTATACCTGAAGGAGCGTCTCCACCCCCAACGTTCAGCCCGGACACTGAGATCTAGCGCCGAGGGCCTTCTGGTGGTTCCCTTACTGCGAGAAGCAAAGCTACAGGGAACCAGACAGAGGGCCTTCTCGGTGGTGGCGCCCGCCCTGTGGAACACCCTCCCATCCCATGTCAAAGAGATAAACAACTACCTGACATTTAGAAAACACCTGAAGGCAGCCCTGTTTAGGGAAGTTTTTAATGTGTGATATTTTAATGTATTTTAGTGTTTGTTGGAAGCCGCCCAGAGTGGCTGGGGGAACCCGGCCAGATGGGCGGGGTACAAATAATAAATTATTATTATTATTATTATTATTATTATTATTATTATGATGATGATGATGATGATGAAAAGGTATACATTATTTCCCAGGATTTGTGAAGAGGCTCTGTAGAAGCTTTTGTTTTGGGAAGCAAAAGAAGAACAGATAGGTATGGCTCTGTAACAGCAGCAGGGACATAGCTCGGGGCCAGGGCATCCCCCTCCCAAGGTCTCAGCTTCAATCCCTAGTGTCTCCTGGCAGGGCTGGGGAAAGCTCCAACTTGAAACTCTTGGGAGCCACTTCCAGACAGAGAATATTGAACTCGATTTACCAACGGGCTGACTCTGTATAAGGCAGCTTCCTATGTAGTCAGATCAGGGACATTCTGCACACAGAGTGTGTGCTCTGTTGCTGAGTTTTAGTCACTCTTGGTCTATCCATGGTGAGCACATGGGAGCGTCATCCTGGCAAGCAGAGCATCACATGGAGAAAACTGCACACTGTACAGAAGAGCCATGCAGGATCAGACCAGAGTCCTGTCTACACTTGCATCCTGCTTCAACCAGGGCAGAGGCTTCTAAGGAAGACGACGAGCAAGGCATGCAAACAGCAGCTGACTCTTACTGTTTCTCCGCCACCCCCCGCAGCTGGCAGTCAGTTACACTCCTCCTGCATATGGAGGCTCTTTTGGGTTGTCATAGCTGATAGGCCATTGATAGGTCTCTCCTTCTCCATGCATTTGGCCAATCCCCTTTGAAAGCTGTCACATCCTGCAGCGAGGAGTCCCTCAGATTAACTGTTTGCAGTGTAAAAAACATACTTCCTTTGATTATCCCAGGTCTACCATTTTACCCATTTTACAGGGTGATCCTAAGTCCTGGTGTGAAAGGAGAAGAAAAATATTCTCCCCCCCCCGCCATTCCATTCCCCCCCAACTTTACAAATCTCTCTCATGTACCCTATTAGTCATCATTTCCCATAATATATGCAAATATGATTCGTTTTCACCGGGCTCACATCATTCAGCTTGGTGTGTTTGGGGCTCTCTTAGCACAATTTTGATTTCTGCCTGTCTGTCTTCTTTACATATGGAAAATATTCCCATGGCTCAGAACTCACCCAGACCTCTTAGGGGAGAATATGGAAGATTCATTCAGAGGGTGGGAGAGTATTGAGTTCCATCCTGAACCGCTGCAAAGTTCCAGATATGGTTCTAAATAACTTTATGGATAGTTGGCCCTGGTGAATATTTGACATTTTCTCCCCTTATGGCTTTGATCTATAAGGTAAAGGGACCCCTGACCATTAGGTCCAGTCGTGTCCGACTCTGGGGTTGCGGCGTTCATCTCGCTTTATTGGCCGAGAGCTGGCGTACAGCTTCCAGGTCATGTGGCCAGCATGACAAAGCCGCTTCTGGCGAACCAGAGCAGCGCATGGAAACGCCGTTTACCTTCCAGCCGGAGTGGTACCTATTTATCTACTTGCACTTTGACGTGCTTTCGAACTGCTAGGTGGGCAGGATCTATAGGCTACCACTAAAACGAGGCTGCATTTTAAGCTGTATTCTAACTTATATTTTAATCAACTGTTTGTTTGGCTTGTTGTTGTTTTTAAATGTTTTTACTGTATTTATATTCGGTTGTTAGCCGCCCTGAGCCTGGTCTTGGCCGGGGAGGGCGGGGTATAAATAAAAACTTTATTATTATTATTTATTATATATCTAATTACTCTCTTGCTGCTTGGTGTGGTCATTGAATCTATACGATGTCCGGAGGAGGTGATATAGCACAAACGTCTGGTCCAGAAATATTAGTTAATACGTTATGCAATTGCATTCCTGCCATGGAAGTCGCGCTCCCAGTTGATATTTCTCAGCCCGTTGTAAATAAGGTCAGAGAAGAACTTCCTCCCTCTAATAAATCATTCAAAGTGCATACGGCCCGATCAATCCACCCTTTTGCACATAATTGCTTTATTCTCGGTGCCTAGTGATGGATTGTTCCAGGTTGGAAAGAGCACATGGGGAAATGGGTCAAAATGTAAGCTTTGTGCAATTACTCACCCACTGTATCTACTAGCAAATCCAGCTGGAGGGGCTTCACTTCCCCCACCCCCCACCGCTGCCGCCCAGAAGATGTTTATATATTAATGTCACTGGACCATAAGGAGAGTCTTGCCTTTCTAGCATTCATTCACTTACCAGCTGCCTGATGGGAGATAAGCTTTCCTGTCTCCTGAAAGCTGACCCTGTGCACCTCTTGAGATGCTATACCCACTAGAGAGGTATACCCACTAGAGAGGTATACCCACTAGAGAGGTTGTGAAACATGGACCACTTACCGTATTTTTCGCTCTATAAGGTGCACCTGACCATAGGACGCACCTAGTTTTTAGAGGGGAAAAGCCCCATTTTTTTGAGGATCAGCTCAAATTTCTGCAGCTTCTTTTGCAAAGGAGAAAAGCCCCATTTTTTGAGGATCAGCTCAAAGTTGTTGAGCTTACTTTGCAAAGGGAAAAACCCCTGTTTTAACTCACAGTTCTGCAGCTTCAGGAAGTCATTTCTACAGTTTCCAGACAGATAATCTAATCAGCCAGTCACATGTCGCTGGGGAAACAGCCTCCCTCTGCAAGGGGGTGGGGCTGGAATCTCTCTCCCTTATCTCTCTCCCCGATCGTTTGCTGAGCAGTTGCTCAGCGGGCTTCCTTTCAACACCCCCCCTCTTTTTTTAAAAAAAGCACGATCTGCTTTTGCCCCTGGGCAGTCAGCTCCAGGGACCACACATTCGCTCCATAAGACGCACAGACATTTCCCCTTACTTTTTAGGAGGAAAAAAAGTGCTTCTTATGGAGCGAAAAATATGGTATGAACACCATCTCCAACTTCTCGAAAGATTCCATCAACGGTGTCTCCGGAAATTTTTACACATCACTTGGGAAGAGAGGCGAACTAATATCAGTGTACTGCAAGAAGTAAAGATCACCAGTGTTGAAGCAATGATTCTTCAACATCAACTTCGTTGGTCTGGTCATGTTGTGCGGATGCCTGATGATTGTCTTCCAAAGCAACTACTCTATTCTGAACTTAAAAATGGAAAGCGTAATGCTGGTGGTCAACAAAAGAGGTTTAAAGACTGTCTCAAGGTAAATCTTAAAAAATGTAGTAAAAACACTGACAACTGGGAAACACTGGCCTGCAAGCACTCCAGTTGGAGAACAGCCTTTACCAAAGGTGTCATGGGCTTTGAAGATGCTCGAACTCAGGATGCAAGGGAGAAACGTGCTAAGAGGAAGGCACGCTTGGCAAATCCACACCGTGATCAACTCCCACCTGGAATCCAATGTCCCCACTGTGGAAGGATGTGTGGATCCAGAATTGGCCTCCACAGTCACTTACGGACTCATTGTTAAAACTGTGTTTATGGAAGACAATCTTACTGGGCTACAAGTGATCGCCAAAGAAGAAGAAGAAGCTATTCCATTGAGCTACTGAGAACTGTTGCCTCCTTGAAAGATTATTTTAATCTGTGGCAATTTTTATTTCTGTTTTTATTTAAGCATTTTACATATCTTAGCACATCAATTATACAATTGCCATCATTTATCTGTGGCAATTTTTAATTCCAATGCTTTCTGGTTTTTTTTTTAAATCATACAGTACACACTGAATATACTTAAAGTTGGGATATAAATTAGTACACTAAACCAAACCTTTAAAAAAGAAGATGCTACTTAGAGCAGTAGCCTCTCAGGTTCTGGTTCAAATTGCTCATTTAGTTTATCAGGTTAAATAGCTGTGTGGGGAGAGGTCATTCCCAGTGGCAAAGCACATCCTTTCCCTACAAAAACTCCCAGGTATTCCCTTGATCTCTCAAACAGAGTCTCCAGTTTTAATTGTGGAGTTGTTTTCATAGATTGCTTTTATTGCAGAACTGGCACTTTTACAGGCAGCACATAATACTTCTTCCACCATTGTAAGAAATTGAACTTTTATTGTAGCAGCACCTAAACTTTGGAACTTTCTGCCCATTATCATTGGGGAAACAACTCGACTCTTTTTGATAAAAATAGTTTTGTTTAAGCAAGCCTATCTCGACAGGTATTACTTCTTTTTAGCTTGTGTTGTGTTAAATCATATTTTTAATATTTTTATTACCTGTGATTAACTCTTTTTAAATCAATATTTGTAATGCTTTGTTTTATATTGTTGTAAACCACTTGGGGTTTGTTTGTTTTTTACTCTAGCAGGATATAAATTTTGCTAAACAAATACAATAAAAGTGCACGTTTTAAATATGAGAATTTATATTTTAATGTTTGTGCAACTGATTGTTACCGGTATATTTGTAAAACTCTTAGAAGACTATTTTGACATTAAGTAGTATATAAATTATTATTTTTTAAAAGCATCCCTGTCATCCTTGATGCCTTCAGTTGAACGAGGTCAGGTACCAATCTCACTGCCAATCAGAGATGGACTCAGTATTCTGACTCAGTATAAGGAGTTGGCGATGCTTATATGCACAGTATAAGCATATAATTTCAATCCATTTCTGGTTTAAGGTGCCAGAAACACTTAGGGTAAGTCACAGGTTGGACTGGATGGACTCAAAAGATCTTTTCTAAGGATCCTTCTTCATTTGATGCACCAGTCAATCAAGCCAGATTTCCAATCTGCAAGGAGTATTGTTATTATTCTTTTGCATTGACCAATTATCTTCATTTCCTCATAAAAGACTCTACAATTGCAAGAGGAAGGGAGAGACAGCAAAAACCTTTTGGTCCCCAAATTTCCAGGAGCAGCCTTCATCAACCTGCCTCCTGACAGGTGTTCTGGACTACAATTCTCATCGGTCCCAGCCAGCACTTGCTGGGAGTTGCAGTCTGTAATATACAGAGGATATCAGGTTAATGAACGCTGTCCTGGGAGCATCTGAGTTAAGTCTTTAACGTGCCAGAAGACAATTGCAGACACAGTTGCTCTGGAGTAAGCACCATTGAGAGGGACCCAGGTGGCGCTGTGGGTTAAACCACAGAGCCTAGGGTTTGCTGATGAGAAGGTCGGCAGTTCGAATCCCTGCGACGGGGTGAGCTCCCATTGCTCGGTCCCAGCTCCTGCCCACCTAGCAGTTCGAAAGCATGTCAAAGTGCAAGTAGATAAATAGGAACCGCACTGGCGGGAAGGTAAACGGCGTTTCCATGCGCTGCTCTGGTTTTCCAGAAGCGGCTTTGTCATGCTGGCCACATGACCCGGAAGCTGTACGCCGGCTCTCAGCCAATAAAGCGAGATGAGCACCGCAACCCCAGAGTCGGACACGACTGGACCAAATGGTCAGGGGTCCCTTTACCTTTACCTTTTAAGCACCATTGAATGCAATGGGGGCTTACTTTCTGAATGCACAACATTGGTGGAAGCTGGTCAATTAGGACAAACAGGGCACTGCCCCACCCACCTCAGTCTGCACTCAGCCAGCCCCCAGTGGCCTGTCTTTTTTCTTACAACCAGTCCAGAAAGTGGCACTGCCTGTCCACTTTCGCCTCCTTGGTTGTGGCCCTTGTCGAATTCAGCAGGGAGGCAAATGAGGACAGATCTAGACTACACCTGTCATTGGCTCTGGCTCCACCTACTGTTGGCCTCCTGCCTTACATCTTACCAGCCCCAACGGGCACTAACCACCACTAAGCTATGTGCCGCTGTAACAGAGACAAAAGGCTTCGGTCCTAGCGCCCCTGCCATTCTATAGACACGTCTACTCAGAAGTAAGTTTCACCAGGGGTCCCTGCAGACTTTAAAATAATTTTTATTTATTTGCAGTGAGCATGTACAGTGCATCATGTTCTCGACACAGTGGTGGATTTAGCCCGCTCTGCGTTTGCTGTCTGCACGGGCTACAGCGCCACAAAAGCAGGATAAGACGAAACGTAAACATCTGTGGCTGCTGAGGCTGGCGGGAGTTGCAGTCCAAATCATCTGAAGGGCACTAGGTTGGCGAAGGTGGAAAGCCAAGAACCTTGCCCGCCTTTACTCGGGAGTAAGTTCCGGGGTCTTCAATGGGGCTTACTCCTAGCTGAGCGCAGCACTGCAGCTCTCCATGAACAAATGATAGCACTTGAGGGTCAAGGAGTGAGTGAGTGAGTGAGTGTGTGTGTGTGTGTGAGAGAGAGAGAGAGAGAGAGCATCAGGGGCTTGCAGATTTCATTGCGCTCCCTCGTCCTTCCGCCCGCGATTACCCGCTCCAGGCCAGCCCGCGCCCGAGACGCGCACGCCCACCCGGCGTCCGAGGCGTTGCCCTTTTAAGAAGCCCGGCTGCCAGCTCAGGTAGGCAGAGCCCATTGGCAGCGGTGGCTCCTATGGCAACCCAATTGGATCAGCTGGCTTCATGAATATTCCCAGGACCAGGAGCTGCTGCATGAGGAATCAGGGATGGCAGCAGCAGTGATGTAAGCGGCGCCCGGGCGCTGGATGCTGCAGGTTGTCTCTCGCGCTCCTTGTTTATCGCGGGCCGCCGTCGAGGCCGCGGAGGGGCGAGGGGCCGTGGTGGCGCGGGGGCTGCCGGCGGCGGGGATCGCCCTCCTCGGCTCCTCAGCAGGTGTTGCTCCGTCCCTCCTCCCCGCCCGCCTCCTGATCATCCTCCTTCTCATTATTATGTCTGCTTCTCCGGAGACGCGGCTGCCCGGGCGCCTATGGAAGCCGCCGCCGCCGAGATGCAGCCGTGGCGAGCGCTGAGGAGCCGCCGGCTGGGTGTCCCGCTGCCTCGGGGGGCTGTGCAGCAGCAGCAGCAGCAGGCGGCGGACGGAAGGGTCACCGCGGCGGCGGCTCAGTGGGACGCCAGCTAGCCAGCCCGGGGAGGGGCTCTCCGCCTGGCGCAACCCGCTGCCCTTTCGGAAGCGCTGCATCCTCGACCCGGCGCAACGCAGGGAGGACAGGAGAAGGATGGGTGGTCCTCGTTGTCGCGGTCTGGCTGCGGAGCTGAGCGAGACCTCGTGTTAGAAGCTCCTTGAGGAGGGCGCGGGTTGGGCACGCGCGGAAGAGAGCCGAGGGGGGTCCCCACCACCAGCCGCCGGCCTCCGAGCCTCCCCTGCAAGCAAGTCTCCCCCACCCTCTCCCCGAGCGCGCGGCCATGGACAGGCTGCCGCCGTCGATGCGCAAGCGGTTATACAGCCTCCCGCAGCAGATCGGCCCCAAAGCGTCGATCATGGACGAGGAGGACGAAGAAGCCGGCGGAGGAGGTAACGGCTGCAGTGGCGGCGCCGACAAGGACGCCCGTCGTAAAAGTATCAAGCTGAGGCCGTTGGCGTCGGCGCCGCCAGGGGGAGCCCGTGGGCAAGGGGCAGGAGAGCCCTCGAGGCCCGCCGTCGGGGATGCGGGCGGCGGCGGCCTCGTGGAGAGCGGAGATGCGGCGGCGGCTTCGTCGGCTGCCTCGGGGGCGCCGGGCTGCCGGGGGAGCGGCAAGAGCAGCACCAACGGGGACTGCCGGCGTTTCAAGGGGAGCCTCTCGTCTCTGGCCAGCCGCCACCCGCACGACTCGGGCGAGGAGCGCCGCCTGATCAGCAGCGAAGGGGACGCGGCGTCCCCCGGCGACGAGCGCAGCCCCCCGGACCTGTCGGACACCGAGCCGGGACCCCCCGCCTCCTCGACCCCGGCGGCAGCCTCGTCCTGCTCGTCCCCGCCGGACCCTCCGCCTCCTCCGCCCTCTTCGTCCGCCTTCGTGAAAGTGGAAGGGGGCGGGGGTCCCGACGGAGCGGGAGGGGGCGCCGACCAGATCACCCCGGACGACGAGCTGAGGCTGGGCCAGGCCGGCTTCATGCAGAGGCAGTTCGGGGCTATGCTGCAGCCGGGGGTCAACAAATTCTCCTTGAGGATGTTTGGCAGCCAAAAGGCCGTGGAGAGGGAGCAGGAAAGGGTTAAGTCCGCCGGCTTCTGGATCATCCACCCGTACAGCGATTTCAGGTAAAAAGGGGAAAGTGGGGAGGATGAAGCCCCTCCCCTTTCTCCGCCTCCCCCACCCCACCCTTACCCAGCCACAGGTAACGTTTGGCACTAAGCGATGCAGTTAGGCAATTGGGGGGCTCTGCATTGAATAGCTGTGGGAGTCTTCCCCTCTTTAGTGTGAGCTAACCAAGTCCTACTCAGAGTAGACGGCTGCAGAAGTCACGGCGACTCTTTCCAGCGTTTGGGGTTTTGCAGTTGGCGCATCAGGTGTAGAAAACAAACAAACTGGGGTTTCCCAGTAAAGTTGCCTTTCTGAAGTCACCGTGCAGGCGCATATTAGTTTTGGAATCGGGATGCACCCATTGGGTTGTATCCAACTAAGTCCCATTCAGAGCAGACCCATTGAAATGAATGGGCCTCAGTGAGTTGGGTCCTTTCGTTTCAATGGGCCTACTTTGAGTAGGGCTAACATGGGCAAGAGCTGTGCATCCCCTTCCCTGACTTTGAATGGTCTTCCTCTGCCCCCAAACTCTTGTTCTGACAGAGACTCCATCTGCCCCAGTTTCCCCAGTTGCACAGAGGGCATCACTGGCGGAGGAGGATGAGTCTCTCCTTGAAGATGCCACTGAACTTTTACATCTCAACATCCTTGGACTCTCACATTTGAAAAGCAACTTCTCCATCTTCTGGCGTCAAAATGATGGGTTGTCACCAATGTTGGAATGAATGGACACGATTCACTTAGGTCCGTTAACTCCAATGGGTCTTCTCTGAGTAGGGCTTGGATACAGCCCATGATATCAGAATGAGATGTCTGTGTGCAATGACTCCAAAAGGACAAGGTGACGGGGAAACTTCTACCGCCCTTATTTCTGTGCACCTGATGCACCAACTGCAAAGCCTCAAACCTTGGAGAGAGTCATTGTGACTTCTTTGAACAGATCACAGGTGTGCTTACTCGGAAGTAAGACCCTTGTGTCCACTTACTTCCTAATAAGGTTGCAAGAACTGTAAAATTCCCTTCTTGGGACTTGCCTGGTGGAACTCAGTGGGACATGTTTGGGAATAAACGTGTGGGATCTGGCTGCATGTGCGGATAGGACTGCAACTGCAGAGTCATCCTGAAATATCTCCTCCCCAGCTCTCCACCCCAGTCCCAACAGCCTGGACGAAAGGGCCTTTGGTGGCATAGCCTAGGTATTTAGCATTGCAGCATCCTGAGACAGGGATATGTGTGAATCAAAGGGTGTCTCCTTCACAGAATGAGCAATCAGTGGTGCAGTCAAGTAATTTTAGACTTTGGTCCCTCCCCCCTCCCTTAGCAGTCTTTCGCTGCTAAGCCAGCCCTGCTGCCCTTGTATGGGTGTGCATGTTGGCCCCCCCTTCTCATCCTGCTGAGTGGGGTCCCCCTGGACCTTTGCCTCCAAATCCTGCTCTGATGGTTTCCCTGTGAAAGAGCAGAGATGTTGCACCCAGTAGAACATCTCTCCAAAGGTCTGGTCTTAAAACAGAGTAACCAATTAAGCCGTTATTTATTGCCAAAAAAGCTGTCCTTAACTCTGCCGAGTGGGAATCAGAGGGGGAGGAGAATTGTTTTTGTTGAATGAATTAACTTCATAGCTAATTTCTTTCAAGTACGTATTCGGTAGCAGAGAGAGAAAGAGAAACTGAGGGGCTGTGCTGACAAACGTTTCTGAATTAGCCAGTGCCTGGCAAACTTTCTTCTACTAAATATGTATGTAATATGTTGCAATCAATAAGAAATGATTTAACGTAATCAAGAGCTGGGCCTTATTATGTTGATTTTAATTACAACCGCCTTGCACAATAACATTAAGAGGAAATAAAGAGGAGAGGCGTTCAGGTTTCTGGAATTTACACTTTAGCAGGGTGGCGGTGGAGGAGATGAGAAAGATTTACAAAATGAGGCGTGATGTGGACAGAATGTTTCCCCCCCACCCCCACCCATTCTTTGAGCTGGAACACAGGGTCGTCTAACGATCCTGGACTGGCAGTAAATTCAGGACACGGTATATAAATAAATTTTACAACAAAGGAAACTGCCGTAATCAGAGTCAGACCATTGGTCCATCCAGCTCAGTATTGTCCAGGCATAGATAAACTCGGCCCTCCAGATGTTTTGGGACTACAACTCCCATCATCCCTAGCTAAAAGGACCAGTGGTCAGGGATGATGGGAATTGTAGTCCCAAAACATCCAGAGGGCCGAGTTTGCCTATGCCTGGTATTGTCTATACTGACTGACAGAAGCTCTCCAGGGTCTCAGGCAGGGACCCTCCTGGAGATGCTGGGGACAGAATCTGGGACATTCTACATGCAGAGCAGATGCTGTACTGCTGAGCTGCAGCCCTTCCCACAGAAGGGGTGACCTGTACGTTGCCATTGGATTGCCAACTCCCATCAGCCATCCGGCATGGCCAGTGATTGGAGATGATGGACACTGTGGTCCAACAACATCCTGAGGGCCATAGATCAGCTACCTCTGGATTAAACAGCACCAGGCCACAAAAGCTTGGGGTTAGTTTAATTTAATGATGCCCTACAAATTGGCATACATCCACACCTTTGTTGAATTGTCTGGGAGGAAACGGAGTCATTAGGAGTACAGGAACCAATGGCGAGAGTGGTGGTATCTGAAGAAAGACCCAGAAGTCTGGTTTGTTTCCCATTTAAGTCAGCGCTTGCAACTGTCCTGGCTCCCAAACCCACACCTGACTGAGCACAGAAGGAGTTCTGCAGATCACATCACAGCTTAAAAATGGGGTGGACAACCACAAGCCCAATGGTCAAATACACCCCTCCGTGCATCTTTATCTGGCCTTTGAGACTTTTCCCAGGCCACGCCCCCTCTGTAGGCCACACCCCTCCCTGGACTTGCTTTGCACCCTCTGAATGTTTTTGCCTGCCTGGAGTGTGGCCTTGATCGCTGAAAGTGTCCCCTGCTTGTCTGATTGCAGAGATGTGCAGGTGTGTATTCATGCTATGTGACACTCACTTGCAACCTGATTTTGACATTCATTAGCAATCCTTAAGGCAGTTTCCTTCCTATGCGAACCCTCAGCAGTGTGTAGCAGGGACTGTGCGTGTTTGGCAGTCATGCTTGATACAAGTGTAGGACCATTGCCATGGTGTAGTGGTTAGGGTGCTAGGCTAGGACCTGGGAAACCAGGGTTCGAATCACCACTCAACCATGAAACTCTCTGGGTGACCTTGGGCTGGTCGCTCATTCCCAGCCTCACCTTCTCTGCATGGTTGTTGTGGTGTGGATAAAATGGGAAAGCAGAAGTAGTATGCATGCCATTTTCAGCTCCTTGGAGGAGAGGTAGGATATAAATGGAATAAATACTGAAGGAGAGACTCATTTTAGAGCAGGGCTTATTCCCTAGGAAGTGTGTACATGTGTATAGGGGAGTCCAGCCTAAAACTACTTCTCAGAAGCATCTGCTCCTGTGAAATTTTGTAAAACTCTCAAGTTTTGCTTTGTTAATGTCTTGTCTTTTTTAGATTTTAATTTTTTTTAAAAAAAATAGTTAAAGTATGCCTAATGTGCTTACGGGATGCAGGTGGCTCTGTGGGTTAAACCACAGAGCCTATAGCTTGCTGATCAGAAGGTTGGCGGTTCGAATCCCCGCGACGGGGTGAGCTCCCGTTGCTCAGTCCCTGCTCCTGCCAACCTAGCAGTTCGAAAGCACGTCAAAGTGCAAGTAGATAAATAGGTACCGCTCTGGCGGGAAGGTAAACGGCGTTTCCGTGCGCTGCTCTGGTTCACCAGAAGCGGCTTAGTCATGCTGGCCACATGACCCGGAAGCTGTACGCCGGCTCTCAGCCAATAAAGCGAGATGAGCGCCGCAACCCCAGAGTTGGTCACGACTGGACCTAATTGTCAGGGGTCCCTTTACTTTTAATGTGCTTTGGTCTGATCCAGGAGAGCTTCAATCCAGTATTGAAGTATTCAGAGTACCTGCACAGTCTCTGCTTGTATATTATATTATCTTCTGCTGTATTCACTCTGCTGATGAAGCCATAAAGGCGAAACAGGGACAATAATCTGGATATCCTTGTCTTCTGAGTGCTCCGATTCTATGTTGAAATATCAAGTTTATGTTTTGGACTGGTGTGACACTGCTTTATCGCCGGATTAAGATTTATCGCCGGATTAAGCTTTATCATCTTTTGGAACTATCAATTGACTTGTATGGACGGCACCGAACTGTTGCATCCTCATATTGTACCTCCATATATGAATTTTTCTTACATAATTTGGAGTGTTAGTATGGACATATTGTATGTATATTGATTGATTTGGGTTTATGCTATATCACACATTGGATTTGGTCCATGTGCATATTTTTGGAGATGATTATTTATAATTTACGTGCTATTACAATTATCATTTATCAGCCGGTTACGTTTGTTGTATGATTCAGTGCACAACTCTTTCCTGTAATGCAAAGGCACAGGGGACTCCAGCCATGTCCAGTTTGCTCCTTCCCCCACCTCCACTCTGCCATGTGGGGTGAGGCGGGGGTTTCAGGGGAACAGACCTGTCCTGCCACCACCTATCAGCTCTGCAAAGTTTCCTGGAGCCACAATTAGTTGCTGACCTGGGTTGTAAACAAAGCAGAGTTTAAAATGACCTCCGGGCTTGTTATCCTGAGCTACCGGATAAAGTAAAGGTTAGGTAGCAGCTGGATGCCTGCTGTTTCTCTGACTTTCATTCTAACGGACTTCCATTCTATGTGGCCTTGAAGACGAAGCTTTGGCTATGGCTCAAGCTTTGTTTTAAACCAGTGGGCATCGCCCCTTGACATTGAGGGATGATTTCCAGTCATCATGGGAATTGGAGGTCATAAAAGAAGTGCAGTCCTGTGGATTGTCACACCTCTACCTGGAGTCCATGACGTATAATCAAGCTAGAACTGCAATCTCCCGGAGATTGAGCGATATTGCTAGACAAGAGGACATAGCTCAAGTGAAACCAGGGATGTTCCTAGGGGACCAGATATCTCAAATGACACCAGCCCCCTATCTCGTGGAAATCCACTATGTGGAATACTGCAGACTTCTTACAGCGGCTAGACTAAATGCCCTTGATTCCGCAGTATTGTGGGGAAGGTACAAGGGAGTTCCATACACCCAGAGAACCTGTCATTGTACTATGGGCGTGGTTGAGTCTACTGAACATATCCTTCTGTCTTGTCCTCTCTATGTAGAACTTAGGCAAAATCTTAAAACTCCACTTTTATGTCAATCTAGCTTTCTACCCAGAGAAAGACAGGTTTTATATTTACTGAATAATATTACTAGAGATACAGCCTCCCTGGTGGCTAAATTTCTTTTTTTAGCTTCTAAGCATCGCAAGATTTTAATTGATTGTATCGATATGGGGCTATTTGTTTAGTTCCATTCTATTGTGGATTATGTTTCCTTTTTTCAAAGTTCTCTCAGATGCTTTTAATTCTGTACAAATGTATTCTTCTGACTGACGGTCGAATAAAAGAATGGTGATGATAATTACTTCCATTCTAACTAGGGGAGTCAACCCCCCCCTTAGTTATGCTTTTCCCCCTCTTTGATATTTAGGTTTCACATTCTTGACTTTCTCTCCTTCCCCAGTCCTGTCTCTATGTGCAATCCTAGATTACTAGAACCCTCTTAATTTCCTTGGTGTTATGCATATGCCGGTGCTGAGCCATGGAAGTATCTTGTCCCCTTCCCAGATAACAGAAAGTGGCAGTAGCTTTGCTGCAGGAGAAATGATCTTACTGGGTAGTCATAGGAGCATTGCATTGCATGCAGAAGGTCCCCAGAATCTCTAGGTGGGGCAGGGAGATATATCCTGCTTGTAACCCCAGAGAGCCAAAGCCAGTCAGTGCAGACAGTACTGAGCTAGATGGAGCAGTGTTCTGATTTTGTGTAAGGCAAAACATGCTCCCTGGTCGCATATGTCTTTTCTCTGTATGCTGGACTGATCTATTTTGCAGCAGTCTGTCCCACACTTATTACAAACCAAGATAAAGACATGCTAGAAAACATTATTAAGAATCATGAGAGGTGGGAGGGACCTTGAAGATAAACTGGCCCAGCTTTCTGCTTGATGCAGGACCTGCAACAGACAGCTCTCCAGCAAAAAAAGTGTCTGTTCCACGGCCACAAAGCTCTTACTACTAAGGTAGACTCTCTTACCACTGAATTGAAATCTGCTTCCTTGCTGTTTCCACACAGTGGCTTTCGTCGTGCCTTCTGGAGCGACGGCAAACGAGACTGCTCTGCCAGTGTGGTGTAGTGGTTAAGAGTGGTGGACTCGTAATCTGGTGAACCAGGTTCGCTTCCCTGCTCCTCCACATGCAGCTGCTGGGTGACCTTGGGCTAGTCACACTTCTTTGAAGTCTCTCAGCCCCACTCACCTCACAGAGTGTTTGTTGTGGGGGAGGAAGGGAAAGGAGATTGTTAGCCGCTTTGAGACTCCTTCGGGTAGCGATAAAGCGGGATATCAAATCCAAACTCTTCTCTTCTTCTTTATGTCCAATTGATCAGCAGTCCCAAATGAGCTTCATTGGTGTGGAGAATTTCGGTTTAATTTAATATTTATATACCGCTTTTGAAACAATGGAGCTGAGCTCCAAGTGGTGGCTCACAGGAGTAACCAAAGCCTTAAACATCAACAAACATTACACTCATTATAATTCTATTGGAACCATATAAATAAGGCAACAAACAAACAAAATCATCAAACAATTTGATTAGCTCTGTGTTTGTTTATTTTTATTTAAACAATTTTTATACTTCCTTTTGCCAACAACGATTCTGGGGTGCTTTGCAAGCTTCAGCTGTTACAAATACTGACAACCCTCTTGCAAAAATAAGAAAGAGAGAAGAGAACAGCAGAGAAAAGAGCAGTTTAAGATCGTGGAACTGCAGTTGCACCCAAGTTGGACTCACTGTATGCTGCACCAAAACATAACTAGAATCCCTTGACTCTGGGAGAGGTGTGGTAGGAGGTGGGTAATGGGCATCCTTGCTTGGCTTTAAAAATAAGTTTCTACTTTAAAATGCTGGACATGATTTGCAAGTAACACTCTCTCAGCCAAGCTATGGCTTAGCTGCAGACAAGCAAGAATGCTGCAGAAATAGTAGCTGCTTTGTTCTTTCCCTGCTCCAGGACCTATGCCATAGTTTGGTTTAGTATTATGTCTAAACCCAGGCTTGTGGTTTGTCTCACTCTAGACAAAGTCCAGGGGAGACAAACCACTAGTTCAGTAGGGCCGTTAAACCAAATTGTAGCTTGGCTCCTGGTAGCACATTTGTAGCAAGTATGATTCTCTTATTGTGTGATTTCTTGTGTGTGTGTATGCGCATGGCACAGGTTCCCTGGTTTACAGGTTACCGTGTAGTCTAAACCACTGAGCCTCTTGGGCTTGCCGATCAGAAGGTCGGTGGTTTGAATCTCCACAATAGGGTGAGCTCCTGTTGCTCTGTCCCAGCTTCTGCCAACCTAGCAGTTTGAAAGCACGCCAGTGCAAGTAGATAAATAGGTACTGCTGTGAAGGTAAGGTAAACGGCATTTCTGTGCGCTCTGGATTATGTCACGGTGTTCCATTGCACCAGAAGCATTTTAGTCATGCTGGCCACATGACCAGGGCCGGTGCGTCCATTTAGGCGAACTAGGCAACTGCCTAGGGCGCCAAAATGGAGGGGGCGCTGGCCAGCCTGCCCCCGCCCCCCGCCGCCACCCGGTGCCGCCCCAACCAGCAGCGGAGCAAGCAGGTTGGGGCAAAAACAGCGGCGGCGAGGGCGCCAAAATGGAGGGGGCGCTGGGCAGCCTGCCCGCCGCCCGCCGCCGCCCCAACCAGCAGCGGAGCAAGCAGGTTGGGGCGAAAACCGTGGCGGCGAGGGCGCCAAAATGGAGGGGGCGCTGGGCAGCCTGCCCCCCGCCGCCCTCCGCCGCCCCAACCAGCGGCGGAGCAAGCAAAGCGCAGCGGCGAGGGGCGCCCGGCAGGGCGGGGGGGGCACCGCTCCGCAACGTGTGTTATACGTAATGCTGTCACATGGCCCGCCCCCTCGCCTAGGGTGCCAAAATTGCCAGCACCGGTCCTGCACATGACCCAGAAAGCTGTCTGTGGACAAACGCTGGCTCCCTCGGCCTGAAAGCGAGATGAGCACCGCAACCCCATAGTCTCCTTTGACTGGACTTAACCGTCCAGGGGTCCTTTACCTTTTTTACCTTTATACAACAGGTGTAAGGAACATTTGTCTCTCCAGATGCTGCTGAATTGCAACCCATCATCCCTAGCCATTAGCCCTGCTTGCTGGAGCTGACGGGCATATTTATTCATTTACTCACTAATTACATTTATATCTTGCCCATTCTGCCAAGGGAGCCCAGGGCGTTGTCGTTCAGCAACATCTAGAGGCCAAACGTTCCCCATACCCAATAGACCGTTTCAATTCTCCAATGGGAAAAAAGAGAAAAAAAACCATCAAATACTCAGCTGCTGGGTAATGCTGCATGTGAAGTGATATCAGGGGCTGTGGCAGAGCCTTCTTTGAGTCGCTGTCCAGAGCGTAAGTGGCTGCCTGAGAGGGCCATTGAGAGAGAACAGAGGGTTCAGATCTCATTTGCTGTCTCTGTAGGGTCACTGCTGAGAGAGACAGTTGCACCTGCAAGCAGTTTGATTGAGCCCTTGACACTGACTGCAGGGGCGCCAGCCAATCCTGCAAGGAACCCGGAGCTTATTAGCATCTGTTGCTCTGCTCCAACCACTGCAGCCCCCTTTGTCTTGCCTGGGCTTCTCCCTTTAGCTCTTCTGATTTATTGTTAAAGCAGAAGAAATTGTTAGGCAAATGAAATCAGTGCTAAACACTGTTCCATGTACTGGACTTGAGTCGTCTTGGCACAGAAACCAGAGTTTGCAGCACTCCGGTGTCAAGCCAGATCTGTGTTAACCAAGCCATGTTAGCAAATTGCTTTTAGCTCGCTTGGTGTAAAGCGCTGATCTTCGCCCTCTGTTCTTGGATTTGGGTTTTAGATGGAAGCAGGAAGCAAATGAAGGTGCGGATAAATCTCTTGCAAGTGTTTGACAGTCAGGGCTGCTTTGGGTTGTTGTTTTTTAATATTGCGATAAAGGGGTTTTATTTCCTTTTTTGCAAGCAAACAAAAGCCATTTCCTCTCCCATGTGACTGTGATGGCTGACCTGGATTATTCCAGATTCAATTAGAAAGACACCAAGAAGGATGTCCATTTTTAAGACGTAAGAAAGAGATTACAGGGTAAGGATGGGGAAAGAATTTGATTCAGTCCACATTTAAAGGCAAACTCACATTTGCTGAGATGCTCTGCATCCTTCGATATTTGCACTTTTCCAGATTTTGCAGTGCAATTTTCCACTCAAGTTGCATATAGTACCGGTAGTGAAAATGACAAACAAGAATGCATTATAATAGAAATAGAAATATCAGTGGAAATATTGCTTTGCAAAATGTGTACATTGTGCACATTGGCATGCAAAAATATGTGTCTTGGGATAAATTCTTCCTAAGATGCTGATTAATTTCCATGAGGTCTTAAAAAAGAAAGCAAATGCGGAGAATTGAATTTAAGATTGGAAAAAGGAGAAACAGATCTGCCCAGCTCTGTAAGGCTGTAATATAATCCCTTAGCCAAGAGCAAGTACTATTAGACTTCTGGATAGACATTTCTAGCATTACACTGCAAGGCTGCTGTTCCTCTTAAGTAGCAAAATAGTAAGCTGCCTTATACTGAGTCAGACCCTTAGTCTGTCTAGCTCAGTATGACATACACTGACTGGCAGTGGCTCTTCAGGGTTTCAGACAAAAGTCTCTCTCAGTCCTACCTGGAGATGTCAGAGACTGAACCTGGGGCCTTCTGCATTCAAGGCAGATGATCTGCGTCTGAGCTAGGGCCCTTCCCCAATGTCAGGCTTCGGGGAATCGGCTTCCTCCCCCGTGGCAGTAGATAAGCAGAACAAAGGAAAAGGAGTCTTCTTACCAGTTAGAAACTTTAATAATCACAGCAAGAGAACAATTAATGGCGGTGCTCCCAATTAAGTTTGCTCCTCCCTCCGTCCCTATTAATCTATGCCACTCCTACATTTTGTAATCTGAGTTTGGAGCCTCTGTGCTTTCTGTTCTGCCACTTTCTGAGCTTTCTAGGACTTTGGGGGAAGGGGGGTGGATACTGTCCAGAGACTGTGAATCTGTTAACTCTCTCTCTTCTAGTGCTTCTTCTCCTAGCTATTCCCCATCCAGTATTTCCCAGCTTCTGCCTTCTGAACTATGCCCCTCTGCAAACCACTGTTCCAAATCTATACTGTCCTCCTGGTCCTCGGAAGATTCAGGATCTGGATCAAGAGGAGGGGGTGGCTCCCACCATTCTTCCTCAATGCAGCCCTCCTCAGCACGGTCCCTGACACCCAAGATGCATGTGGGGTTGCTTAACAAACCTGGCCTTCATATTGGGATATGTGACTCCCTGCCTGTGAGTAAGCTCCACTGAACACAGACGGACTTAGCTTTTGTTTTGCTCAGGATTTGCTCTGTGAATTTGTTTAGAGACTAGAGTGGACATAAAAAAAAAGCAAAGAGCCAGAGGCTAAACTCTCTTTCACCCCATGATGACACAGCTAGTGGTACTACAGATGCATCTTTATGCTTCACCTGTGTGCCTAACCCTGGGGTGCATGTGATAACAATGGATGTATCATAGCTCTGGGCATACATTTATGTATGAACCCAATGTGTTAAGGGAGCTAAGACCCTGTGTCATTCGGTATTTTTCAGCTGGCGTGAATGTGGAAAAGGCTTCTCTCTCTTTTTAGCTGACCAATGAGTCAGATGGTATCTCTGCCTCCGACACTGGCTGGCGATCCTTTCTGAGTCTCCCTTTCAGGGGTTCAGGGAACGATCAGAGCCTCTCACTTGCAGGCCCCAGGTTCAATCCCCGGCCTCTCCAAGTAGGGCTGGAAACACCCCCAGTCTAAAACCCTGGGATGTTGCTGCCAGAACATAATAGACAGTACTGAGCTATACCAAGGGGTTTAGTTCGGTATGAGGAAATCTCGAGGGGAAAAACTTGCTGAAAATGGGCATTGCATTGAGTTCTGGCTAGCAGGGATGAGAAAATGTAAAAGTGATTCTGAACGTTGACAAGCGTTCCTTGTAAAGTAATTGTAAAAATTATTTGTTAGTATTAGGGAGCTGGAGATCACTGGTGGCGCATCTGCCTTGCACACAAAGAGTTCAAAGTTCAGTCCCTGCCATCTCTAGATGGGGCTGGGAGAGAGTCTCTGCTTGAAATCCTACAGAGCCAAAGTGTGCCATTTTATGTAATGTTAGCTGTACACCTGTAGAAATTCAGTGTGGTGCCTTCCATGATTCTAGATTCAGGTAGAACATGGCTACTTACCTGAACCTGCAGAAATTGTTTTATTATTTTTAGGTAATTGAGCCTGCGACTTTTGTATCTTATCTTTTTGTACACTACTTTGGTAGCTTTTAGCTGTAAAGGAGTTTCTAAATCTGCAAAATAAATAAGAGACATCAAAAAATCTTTGCGCTGGCAGGAGGCTCTTTGATGTAGCAGAGACCTCCGTCAGCAGAATGGGAAGGAAGCAGCGACAGGCAAATCTGTCTATTTGGATTTCTTTCACTTTCTCATTTTTTTCCAACCCAAAGTTTAGTTTGCCCTGTTTCAATTCAAACTGCATATTTTTCTTTTCATAAATGGTTCACTCAAAGATTTGAATGCACTCTCATGCCGATGGCTCCTAAGATGTGCATTTTTCTACACAATTTTACCCAATTGCACATGACTGCATGCAAACCTGGACGTGACCCGAAAACATCACCAGAACACAACCAAAAGGGTGGAATGGTGGCAGGCCAGGGCAGGACGGAATGCTTTACCAATGTGCATGGGCGTCCAGAACATAACCCTTGTGCAAAACAAATATTGCCTGTAGTCTCCCAATTTTAGTGGACACATGAAACCAAACTGCATGTTGGGAATGTGGCAGTCATGATACTGTATTTTTCAACCCCAAATGTCACACCATATTCTTTGTGTTTGGCTATTTTTGCATGGTCTGCTTACTAAAGTTGAGAAGTTCATTGAGAAGTTCCATGCATGTTCATTGCAAATGGGTCTCTTTAATTTCCTACAGAAAGTGAAGCGTTGGCAGAGTTAATGTCTTTTCACTAATATATGCACACTTTACCTAAGTCCATGTCTGCACGCGTGACTTTGCTTGAGAACTGGACTGCAAAATCTGGAGGCATGAGCCGATGGCAGTGTTTCAGTTCATGCATTGTTTTGGAAAGTATGAGTTAGATAGATTTGCAAGCTGAATTCAATTTCTTTCTTACCCGTGATGCATTGCAGGACAGAGCCAAAGCTCAGTGGTGGAGCCATTGGACAAAGAGTCTGATGTGGTAAAACCAGCTTCCTTTGCTCCTGTGCTCATGGATCAAAAGCAAAGTTGTGTCCTCAGTCCATTGATGAATTGATGGTGGTGATATCTGATGAATTGATGGTGGTGATATCCTTCCATCCAGTGTTGCAAGTCCAGTGTTGCTCTTGGCAGTTTGCGCTGCTCTGAAAACCCATGTGGAGTGTTCAGTAGAGATTCTACATTGTTGGAATGTACCCATTTAAATAATTTCCATCCCAGAGAAACAGAGCTAGGACCAGGTTGATACTGATGCACACTTCAGCCCAAGCTACTTGAAGTTTATCTTTAAAATGTAAATATTATAACATTTTAAGATGATATATGCATTGCAATAACCAACACCAAATATTGTTGTTCAGTCTAGGTTCATTTAGACCGATTGGATCAGTTCAGAGCCAAGACTTCATGTTTAACATTCTTAGTTGGCATAAATGGATTCTACTGCATCCAAAGTTTATCATTTTAATTTGGTTTTGAAAGATGTACTGAATTCTTGAAGAGCACAGCACACGTGCTAAATAAAAAGACAGTTTCCTGCAGTCTTAGCCAGGCCATCCTTTAAGATTGGCCAAGAAGCTTCTTTTGGCTGAGGAGGGCAGAGCTACACATGGTGATAATTATAAACCTTGGCATGGCTTTAGGCCTTTGTGACCTGATATGGTCATCATCCAGATCAGCCCCCTCCCTCAAGCCTATTTGCACATGGCGGTGGGAAGGGAAAACTCCTATTCTGTCAGAGACCAGGCTGAGGAGTACTGCTCTGATGAGGAATGGTGGGAGCCTCCCTCTCTCCGCTTCTCCTGACCAGGATCCTGAAACTGCCCAGGAGCAGTGGAGCAGTATAGATTTGGAACAGCGGTTTGCAGAGGGGCATAGTTCTGAAGACAAAAGTTGGGACGAACTGGGGGGTGAACAGCAAAGTGAAGAAGAACTGGAAGAGAGAGAACTAACAGACTCTCTCTCGCTGGAAAGTGTCCAGCCTATCAGTCCAAGGTCACGTAGAGCAGATAAGGTGGCTACACAAAAAGCACAGTGGCTGCAAGATCAGTTTGCAACACGTGGAAGTGACTAGGGGGAAAGCGGGTGGGAACCTTAATTGGGAACACCTTCATTCTGAGAATGGCTGTTTTGTTCTTTTGCTGTGATCATTAAAGACTCTTTAAATGGTAAGCAACATATTCACTCTAATAGCTGTTTTCTTCCTGATGTATCAGGCATAAGGAGGCCTGATCCAGGGGACAAATCTTCAAGGTCCCCAGATTGGGACCCTCCAGCTCTGGCTATTCGTGAAGAAAAATACTTGCACTTAATGGCAGACCATATGACTAATGCAACTTTGCACCCTAGAATTGTAGCCTGGAGTTGACATAACTGTTGATGCACTGCACTCCTCTCTGCATGCTAAGTTTGGATTTTGTTCCATATAGCCATGTCTACCTGTAGGCATGCATGGTGATTCATGTCCATAAACCTGGACATACTTGCCCAGCTGGGAGTATATCACTGAAGCTCACTGAAGTTTGTCTCGCAGGTTTTTCCTTTTATTGGAAACATTTATATCCCTTCTTTTAAAATTTAAAAATTCCTTTTATTGGAAACATTTATATCCCTTCTTTTAAAATTTAAAATCAATATTGGCCCCCAAGGCAGCTCAAAAGAGCTGCTTGAAATATCTTCTGTTACAAGAAGGGATGGGGGTTCTGTTGCTCCAGCTGTTTTTGGGCTGCAGCTCCTCTCCTTCCTGACCATTGGCCGTGTTGACCGGAGTCAATAGCCAGAGGGCCATAGAGTCTCCCCATTACAGTGAAAACAGAAAAACAGCAACCAGTAAAGCACAAGATAAATGATGGAAAGTGCCACCAAAAGGTTGGGCAGATGTAGGCAGCTTCCACCAGCCCCAGCCTACATGGACAATGCTCAAGAATGATGGGAGTTATAGTCCAGCAATATCTGGAGAGTTGCACGTTCCACATGCCTTCCTTGATTGAAAATGCTAGGAGGTTGAACCCAGCACCAGGGACAGGGAACAAATTCAATTCTGGTTTGCACTTTAATGAGAAACTACCTACCGGTAGTTCACACATCTTGAACCAACACGTGAACTGAAACACTGTTACCCCGCGAAATTCACACTTCTCTGAATTTTGGGATGCCGTTCTCCAACTGAACCCTGTTGCCAAAAATGCATTCTATGTGTGGGTGGGTGGGGGGTGGGATTGTGCATGTTGAGGGGGGGATATACAAAGATGTCTTATATTAGGGGGAATTGCTTGCAGAAATGTGCACATTAGTCAAAACTGCATTAAAGTGTGTTTGTTCACACTGTAATGCTGGCAAACGTTCGTGAGGATTAATAATAATGCAGAAATGTGAATAACTGAATTTAAGATTGGAAAATGAGAAATGGTGAGAACTGAAATGGACAGATTTGCCTATCCCTTCCTAGGACCTTGTTGAGCAAGATGGAAGTATGTCTCTTCCATCGTCTGCCAATTCACTGTTTCTGGCACTCCCAGGGACACGGGTGGTGCTGTGGTCTAAACCACTGAGCCTCTTGGGCTTGCTGATCAGGTCGGCAGTTTGAATTCCCGCAACGGGATGAGCTCCCGTTGCTCTGTCCCAGCTCCTGCCAACCTAGCAGTTCAAAAGCATACCAGCGCAAGGAGATAAATAGGTACCGCTGTGGCGGGAAGGTAAACAGTGTTTCCGTGCACTCTGGTTTCCATCCCGTTGTGCCAGAAGCGGTTTAGTCATGCTGGCCACTTGACCCGGAAAGCTGTCTGTGGACAAACACCAGCTCCCTTGGCCTGATAGCAAGATGAGCGCCGCAACCCCATAGTCACCTTTGACTGGACTTAACCGTCCAGGGGTCCTTTACCTTTAGCTCACCTTCTGGCACCCCCACCTTTGGAGGAAGGATGAGTAGTGGCAGCTCCAGGCATATTCTTCAAGCTCTAGAAAGCTTGACTTGTCATGACACATCTCTGAAATATTCGCTTTCACACATCCCGGTGAAGGGCGTAAATGCACCAACTAACCTTAAAGCAACCTGAAATTGGGGATAAAGCCCCAGCAGGAGGATGGGTAGCTTGTGCTCCTTCCGTTGCTCTTGGACTACAGCTCCCACCATCCCTAACCATTGGCTGTGCTTGCTTGGGGCTGATGGGAGTTGGAGTCCAACAGCACCTGGGGAGTTGTCGGTTCCTCATCCCTATCCCTAGGGGCAAACTTTCTGCACTTTTCTAGTGCTTTTTGCTGAATTGCCTATGGTGTGCCTCACGCACAGATGAGCCCTCTCATTCTTGCCTGCTGCTCTTGCTGCTGTTTTCTCCTATTGAGCAGATTTATTTTGCAAGTCAGGACAAGGGGTTTCTATCAAGCGCAGCAGACAATGACTCAAAAAAGCAAGCTGTGACTTTTCTTTTTTTAGTTTAATCTAGACTGTGGAAAAGCAGAAGCCAGGTGGCTTTGAGAAGAGTATGCAAAAGGGGCAGAGGTGGGGGGGGGGATGAATAACCACAATTAGCATATGTTGGTCATGCTGCATGATAATACACAGTCAGCTGGAAGCACTAAGTCAATGCTGCAGGTAGCCTTGCACACCTCTGCACCAGGTGAGTGGCTCAGATCTCCCATCCTTCTTTTGTCCTCTCTAACCACTCTATAAATATGTGCACACAAGGCTCATTTAATTTCTTTATTGATAATATCTTGTTTGTTTGTCCACCCTTCACATAAAGTCCCAGGGCATGGTTACTGTTGGAAGTGCAACAGTACAGATCATTCCATGTGCAGCTTAAGGGTTAATACTGTTAGTGTTAAAGCCAACTAGCCAAGAGAGGGACAGCTGAAGGTGTTGCTTAGCAACCAGGCAAAGTGACATGATGTTTGCTGAGGTAGCATGTGCTCTGATTGGCTGCATTGTTCTGAGGCAGCTTTTCCTCCTCTATGTTTAGTTCAGTGTCTTCCTGTTGTGTACAAGGCCCTGGAGTAAGAAAGACAAAACCTGTCTGTTCCTTTCTCTTCGAATTATACACAGTTTTTGTACAGTTTCCTCATTAAAGTTGTTCTGTTTTTTTTCAGTTTCCTACTACACTTATACCTTCACTTGTTATAAGGAGCTTGAAGAGATAAGGCGTTCTGTAAATTATCAAGATCTATAAACATTTGGCAAATGTGTGACTGTTTTTTTTATGTTCCTATTCTTGATATTCCCTGCTTGAAAGTTGTTATATCCAACTAAGTTCTACTCAAGAGTAGGCCCATTTAAATTAATGGACCCAAGCTAACCATGTGTGTTAATTTCAATGGGTCTACTCTGAGTAGGACTCATGGTCCGTGCAGATGTATATATTCCTTGCCAAAGAGATTTCAGAGACCTTCCAAATTCTCATGCTCTAAATGTGGCAAGTTATCTCTCCAGTATGCCTGGGAGAGTTGATAAAAGAACCATACAGAAAGACTTAGTGTCTCCACCCTTAACAGTGGCTTGTTTCCCGCACACTCCACGCTGTCCACAATTTCATAGCAAGATGGTGCATTTCCACAGGCACCAATCAGGATCACTGTTGGAATGTGCACTGCCCTGCTTTTGAAAAAAATGTAGATGGTGTTTAAAGGGTGCTGTTGGAGGGTGAAGGTGATTGCGGTGGTCTTTTTCCATTGTCCCCTTTTGCAAATTCCACCAGCCCTCTCTAAATCTCAGAGTAGAGCAGAGGCATGCTGGCAGCCCCCTGGGGCGTGAGTGGGAGCTGAGAGAAGACAGTCGCAGACATTGCTGATAGCAGCCAAGGAGCAGATGCTACATTAGGCCGAGTTTTGACACTTAACCTTCTGGTGCCAGCATTTGGGCTATTGCTGATAGCTGCAATGATAACTGACTTGCCATTGACATATGGCTTCAGCTTGGTGCTTTCTCATCATGGGGTGGGGTGGGGAGCTAGAGGATGAGCTCTTTGCTTTATTTGTCCTGGGTCATGGCTCTTGGTATGCGAGAGACCTTAGCTCATGCTTTGCAAGCAGGAAACTGGAGTGACAGTCTTTGGCATCTCTAGTTGAAGGGTCCTGGAGCATGTGAAGCTGCCTTACGTAGAGTCAGATGGCCCATCTAATTCATTATTGCCTGCATTGACTGAGAGTGGATCTTCAGGATTCCAGGAGATGCCATGGACCAATGCCCTGGAGATGCTCTGCCATTGAACTGTGGTCCTTCCTTTGTAGTAGGGGCAGAAAGAGATTCTTGCAAGACTGGGAGCCCATCAGAACAGACAAGTTGCTTCTTATGCTGAGCCTTGGGACCTAGGCCATACATCACTTAACACAGAGATGGCTAATATGCTGCATTCATGGATGTTTTTGGACTACAACACCCAGCAGCCCCAGCCAGCATGGCCCAGTGTTCAAGGAAGATGGCTATTGGAGTCCAGCTAGATCTGGTGGACATGATGTTTGTTTAATATGAGAAGGTTTTAAATCACAGTTGTTTGCTGAAATGGTCCCTCATTATTCGGAGACCTAATATTATAGTCTGGTCATAGGCAAAACTTATTTGAATCCTGAGATTACTTCTAATGCATAAGAACAGCAGGAAGTGAATTAGCTTATTTAAACTGGCATCTAAAGTCAGGGCTTCTGACCTATATTGTTGTTGTTGTTGTTGTTGTTGTTGTTGTTGTTGTTGTTGTTATACCACACCTTTTTCCCTGATGGGACTCAAGGCGGCTTACACATAAAAATAGGAACTGCTAAAAACATAGAAAATCAATAAACAAATACTGATAGAATTTAAACTATATGCATATTGAAAATCTGTTAAAACCACACCAGTAATTATAATAAAAAAGGTAAATGTAGAGGACCCCTGGACAGTTAAGTCCAGTCAAAGGTGGCAATGGGGTGCGGGACTCATCTCGCTTCAGGCCGAGGGAGCCAGCGTTTGTCCACAGACAGCTTTCTGGGTCATGTGGCCAGCAGGACTAAAGCACTTCCGGCACAATGGAACACCTTGACAGAAACCAGAGCGCATGGAAACACCATTTACCTTCCTGCCACAGCGGTACCTATTTATCTCCTTGCACTGGTGTGCTTTTGAACTGCTAGGTTGGCAGGAGCTGGGACAGAGCAATGGGAGCTCACTCTGTTGCGGGGATTCGAACTGCCGACCTTCTGAATGGCAAGCCCAGGATGCTCAGTAGTTTAGACCACAGGGCCAATAAAAACAGCACAGCACCAGCCTTTCATTAAAAGCAGTCAGTTCCCCAAAGCCTGTTGGAGCAAGAAGGTCTTCACCTGCTGGTGGAGACAAGGAGGGAGCCCATCTAGCATCTCCAGGGAGGGAGTTCCAGAGTCTGGGAGCAGCCACTGATAAGGCCCTGTACTGGGTCCTCACCAAGCTTCCCTGTGAGGGTGGTGGGACCGAGAGAAGGCCCTCCCCTGAAAATCTCAAAACCCAGGCAGGTTCAAATGAGGAAATACAGTATTTCAAATAACTCAGACCTAAGCCGTGTAGAGCTTTATAGGTAATAACCAGCACTTTGAATTCTGCCCAGAAACAGCCTGGTAGTCAGTGGAGCTCTTGTAACAAGGGAATCATTTGCTCCCTATAACCAGCCCCAGTCAACAGTCTGGCTGCAGCTCCTTGAACCAGCTGGAGTTTCTGAGCACTCTCCAAAGGCAGCTCCATGTAGAACATGTTACAGTAATCCAAACTGGACCTAACAAAGGCACATGTCACTGTGGCCAAATCAGACATCTCGAGGAAAGGATGCTGATATTGCACATCGGGATCAAACCATAGTTTGCAAGCCCTGTTTGGGTAGATCACATAAACCACAGCTTCCTGGTTTTACATTGGAAAACTGGTTTAATGAACCACAAAGACTCTGTCGACTCAGGTCAGCAAGAAGGGGAGAGAGTGCCTGAGCGTGTCACTCTTTCCAGGTGCTGCCTTTGGAGCTGTCCAAGGTCCTGCAGCCCTTGGTGGTGATATAGGTACCTGCTGCCCTGCAGTTTGAACTGCTGATCACCTTGGTTTGGTACATCAAGCTATCCAGGCACCATCTGCTTGTCTGCCTGCCAGGTGAAACTTAGCTGGTCTGGTATTTTGGCAGATCAGCTCTCGCTAGACTTCTGACTTACCTGGAACATGACAAGGGAGGCATCGCCCATGCCCATACCTTGCCATGTTCTTCTTACAGCCTCGCATGAGTTGCTTGAGTATTCATGCTCTTCTGAAATTCCCACAAATTCCACCTGTGCCCCCACCCTCTGTTGCAGATGATCTACAACATTTGGGCCTTACTTTGCTCCTTGGCGAAGATATTAATCTATGGGCCATGTTTGCATCCTTTAACAAAAATGATGTGCTGGTTTGCCTCATTTTAAGATTAATGGAACCTAGTTATCCTTTTTGATTAGAACAATGCACTTCTGTCAAGTAAATAATTCAAGACAGTTAACTAAAATATACAGCCTCCTGGACCATACTGAAGCCAGTGTGTATGAAGTCATTGACTGCTCATCATCACATAGTAAATGCATCTCTTTTTTTAAGCTGCCAAAGGCTGAATCATCATTAAATCAATAGAGTGCAGTCCTGTGGTCAGATTTAGAAACTGCTGCAGTGTGTGGTGTGATTTGAGAAGGTCCATAGGTCAGTGGCAGAGCATATGCTTTGCATTCAGAAGGTCCCAGGTTCAATTTCCAATGTCCCTGGAGTGGTTAACAATCAATCTCTCTTCCCAGGGAGCTCTGAGAACTGTGGAATCGGAGAATCGGGGTCTCCTAACAACTCTCAGCAGCCATAACAAACTCTACCTTGCAGCATTCCTTGGGGGAAGCCATTACTGTTCAAAGTGATATGACACTTCTTTAAATTTATAATGCAGATGGGACAACCATTCAAAGAGAGCATGGGTAAAGAACTTTTTCTTTTTTCAAAAAAAATTATTGGTTTTTTACAATTTTTTAAGCACATAACATGACGGTTAAATCTCCATACTTCCCCCCTCTCACTATGGGAAGCCACATATATCCCCCTCTCTCACAAGGGTAGTCATAATCATTGTACATTTAACCTTACTGACAGTGTTTAACATCATTGCTTGGGCCTGGCCCAAATCTAGGGTCAGGCATTCCTTCTTCCTCAATTTCATATTTCGATTGACTTCCTCAAGTCCCTCTCTGTTGATTTCATTATCTATCCTCTCTAACAGTTTTCATACTCCTAACTTTAAAATAATCCAAAAAGATATACAATAGATTCATAATCCAGTAAAAAATAAAAATAAAAGTTCATTTTACTTAATACAACCCCTTTTCCCCAGACCTCAGCATCGTAGTACTTCTGATCCTTTCCTATAGCCTTATCCAAAATTCCCTCATACAACCTAAATTAAAACTCCTGATTTTGTACTTTTTGCACCCTTACCTCCCTGTGGTCTCGAATTTTTTAGCATAATCCTTAATGCCAGTATCCCAGTCCGTACATCATATTCCTTAAAGCCAGAAAGAAAACCAAATTACAATATATCCTTTTCAACCCACCCCAACCCTTACGTCAGTCCAGCTCCAACAGTCAGTAAAGATCCTGTAACACACTTTTTTCTTTCTCTGCAATGAGATGTCCTTCGCAACTTCATCCTTAGTCAGATCAAATCCTGCTGTCTGTGCATCTGGGTAAATAACTTTTTCAGACTGATTAGGCTACATTCCTCACACTCACAGATCCTTCTCTAGCTTCTATCCGGACAAGCAAGAAGAATCCTCAGAGACATAAGGCTCTTTCCACCCAGGCAACAACATTCAAGGAGGGTGCAAGGCAAAGCTAGTAAGGAGTGTGGCTCAGGTGAGCGTGTGGCCTCAGGGCCATATAGAGTAGGCCTGTGCGATATCTGGTCTTCAACATCATGATATATCACCAGCTAAATATCATGATATCATGATATATCATGATATATATCTGGAGTGGCAGAGGGCCTTGCTGCACCTCCCTGCGGAGGCAGAGGGTCCCACCGTACCTCCCCGTGGTTGTGGAGGGTGCGCTGTGTTTCCCCTATAGGGCTGCCCTGGAATTAGGCACATGCAGAGGTATGTGAGGCAGAGACAATTGAAAAGTGTCTGTCACAGTTCAAATTAAGCAATCGAGTTTTCCTTGAGTCTCAGGGAGTAGGTGGGCAAGAGTGAAATGTCATTATTCAGGACCTGCCTTTAGGAATATTTACCCTCTCAGCAGAAGATAATAAATGTGGAATCAGAAGCAGTGCACTTGTCTCTGGGTGGGTGGAAAGACATTTGGAATTGGAACCACACTTTGATGAGAAAGGGCTGGATTATCTTGGGGAAGGGGAAGGGGAAATTCAAACTGATTATGGACCAAATGTTTGGGAAGGCAAGATATGTTACTATATTTCAAATAAAAACAATATATGTGTCAGTCGGAAGTAATATAGCACAGTCTGTCATTCTGAAACTGTCAGTCTTGGTAGCTTTCCATACCAGGTGTGACTATGGATATAGGAATAATGTCTGGACTTTATTTCAAGCTGCAAATTGAACTAAGGGCTTTATCTTAGTCCCAGCCCTCACTTGCTAGTTTTCTAGGTGCAAGAAAAAGCCAGAGTGACACCATGTACCGGTAGATAGTTTGCCACCTAAGTTCTGAAGCTGTACGTTTCTAGGAATGCTATACCTCATTTTGTTTGTATTATTTATGTGCGATACTTGCATACCACTTTTAAACCCTGTTACTCTAAGCACTTTGCAATAATAATAATAATAATAATAATAATAATAATAGGCAATGGAAGCAATATTAGTTCATTTTGGAATTGCAACCTGCATTTTTAAAAGGTGGGAAATAGCCGATGAAACAATGGAATCATGTCATAGCTCCGGTGTTGTCAGGTAGGATAAAAACAAGGTAAGACAGAACCACACAAACATGTCTTTAAACATAATAAGAGCCTGCTGCATCAGGCCACAGTTCTATCTCATAGGGATGCGGGTGGCTTGCCGATCAGAAGGTTGGCGGTTCAAATCCCCACGATGGGGTGAGCTCTCGTTGCTCTGTCACAGTTCCTGCTAACCTAGCAGTTCGAAAGCACGCCAGTGCAAGTAGATAAATAGGTACCACTGCGGCGGGAAGGTAAACAGCATTTCCATGTGCTCTGGCTTCCATAACGGTGTCCTATTGAGTCAGAAGCGGTTTAGTCCTGCTGACCACATGACCCAGAAAGCTGTCTGTGGACAAATGCTGGCTCCCTTGACCTGAAGCAAGATGAGTGCTGCAACCCCATAGTTGCCTTTGACTGGACTTAACCATCCAGGGGTCCTTTACCTTTACCTTCTTTTCCCCATCTTGTCCAGCATCCTGCTCTTGCAGTGTCAGCAAAATGCCTCTGGGAAACCCCAAACAGGATCTGAGCACAACAGCACTCTGCCCACTTGTGATTTCTAGCAGCTGGCATTCAGAAGCATGCTGACTCTGATAGCAGAGGCAGAACATAGCCACTGTGGCTTGTAGTTTCCCTGTAGAGCAAGAATGAAGAACCTCAGGCCAAATGCAACCGCCCAGGATGTTTTGTCCTGCCACTGGGACTCTCCTGAGCATCATGAACCCTGCTCCACACCACCCTCAGGTCCTTTCCCCTGACTGGCGTGTGTCCTTGAAATCTGCTGATGCCCACGGCCTGCCTGGAGGATATGTATATAAAACCCTCAGACTTTCCTGTGGTTGAAATATAGGAAGAGTCAGATCCATAGCCTCTGGCCCTGCCCACCGCTGTACTGTGGTCCAGGAGAGAACTTTGCCCTCAAACTGAACAATGTTTCTCCATCCCTGATCTAATGGATGGAACATGGAGGGGGGCCCCAATGAACACATGGCGAGATGGTTGTGTCTCCTACAGTGCTTCTTGATGCAATGAGGACCTGGACTACACCTTGAACAATGAGGTGTAAGAGTAGTTTTAGAAGAAGCGTATGCCTTTCTATTTAAATCAGCTTGCAAATGCTCCATGATCTGGCATCTTCTGTTGTTGTTGTTGTTGTTGTTGTTCAGTCGTTCAGTCGTGTCCGACTCTTCATGACCCCATGGACCAGAGCACGCCAGGCACACCTATCCTTCACTGTCTCTCGCAGTTTGGCCAAACTCATGTTAGTAGCTTCAAGAACACTGTCCAACCATCTCATCCTCTGTTGTCCCCTTCTCCTTGTGCCCTCAACCTTTCCCAACATCAGGGTCTTTTCTAGGGAGTCTTCTCTTCTCATGAGGTGGCCAAAGTACTAGAGCCTGAACTTCAGGATCTGTCCTTCTAGTGAGCACGCAGGGCTGATTTCTTTAAGAATGGATAGGTTTGATCTTCTTGCAGTCCATGGGACTCTCAAGAGTCTCCTCCAGCACCATAATTCAAAAGCATCAATTCTTCGGCAATCAGCCTTCTTTATGGTCCAGCTCTCACTTCCGTACATTACTACTGGGAAAACCATAGCTTTAACTATATGGACCTTTGTCGGCAAGGTGATGTCTTTGCTTTTTAAGATGCTGTCTAGGTTTGTCATTGCTTTTCTCCCAAGAAGCAGGCGTCTTCTAATTTCGTGACTGCTGTCACCATCTGCAGTGATCATGGAACCCAAGAAAGTGAAATCTTTCACCGCCTCCATTTCTTCCCCTTCTATTTGCCAGGAGGTGATGGGACCAGTGGCCATGATCTTAGTTTTTTTGATGTTGAGCTTCAGACCATATTTTGCGCTCTCCTCTTTCACCCTCATTAAAAGGTTCTTTAATTCCTCACTTTCTGCCATCAAGGTTGCATCATCAGCATATCTGAGGTTGTTGATATTTCTTCCGGCAATCTTAATTCCGGTTTGGGATTCATCCAGTCCAGCCTTTCGCATGATGAATTCTGCATATAAGTTAAATAAGCAGGGAGACAAGATGTCATCTAATCCTTTGGGGCTTGGAAATGAAATTCAAGAGATTGTAAAGCCCGCCTCATAATGGTAGGCAAACCTCCAATTTTTTTTCTCCGTTTCAGATTTGAGAGAGAGAAAAATAGCAATAACTTCCAACAGCATAGATGGTCTGATTTGTTTTCATCTGCCTTCAGCTTCCAAATGGCAAAACACATGTCTCTCCCTGGTGCTTGATGATTTCTAAAGAAGCTGCTTATGAGTCCTTATGCTAATAAAGAGATATATTTTTGCCAATGCCAGCTCTGACAAACAAAGCCGTGTGTTCCCCTCTGGCTTGGCATGATTACATTTTTGTTTTGTTAGCTCAGATAAGCCATTAATAAGTGTGTGATATGAACAATCAGACATAGACAGGGGGGAAGAGAGCTAGATGTAGCCTGCCTTTCCTCTCTTGAGATCTGTATATTGTATTTAAAACCAGAAGCTAGTAGCTTGCAATTTAAGCTAAAGAGTTCTCAATTCAAATTCTGCTTTGGCCTTAGACTCCGTTAGACCCATAGCAAGTTCTCTCTCTCTCTCTTTTTCTCCTTGGCTTTCCATCTGTAAAATGGGAATGATGTTTGCCTCTCTTACCTGATTAACAATAACAAGGTAAGGTCAATGGATAAATACTGGGGCTTTAATGTTCCTCTCCTCCAATGAACCTTTCGGTGGTGAAGAGAAAGGTGTTTCTTCACTCCTGGAATTAATCCAAAGAACCATAGCCAAGTGGTAGAACATCTGGATTGCATGCAGAAGGTCCCAGGTTCAATCCCAGGTGTCTCCAGCTAGGACTGGGAGAGAGCCCTCCTTGAAACTGTCCAGAGTCACTGCCAGTCAGTGTATGTAACGCTAAGCTAAGTGGTCAGTTGGTCTGACTCAATATAAGGCAGATTCCTATGGATGGATGGATGTGTTGGCTGGTGTGTGTGTGTGTGTGTGGATTTTGGGTGTTGAAGTTATATGAAAAAGGACTTCCGCCTTCACAGTTCAAATCATCCTTTCATAATCCATTTGTTCATCTCCTTCTTGATGCCAAAAGGATAGTTACGTAGGGCAACAAGCACCATGAACATGGCTCCTCAAAGCCCAATCCCTACCCCCCACTTCAGTAGGCAACCAAGGAGAGGGTTGGTATAGAGTTGCCCTGCCTGATGGCTCCTGTGTTGGCCAAGAGCGAAGCAAGCTGTCTTCTCAGCTAGCTGAATTCACTCCACTGGCCCAAGGCTAGCAGCTGTGATCTGTCTTCTGTTATCGGGGTGACTCTCCAGAGATCAATGCATGGTGGTTTCTGAGCATGTGGGTGGATGGGTGGAGTTTGCATCATTATGACCCCCTGCTTTCTGACGTCTGCTGCAGTTAGGATTAGGAAAAATGGGAGGTGTTTTCCATCCCTCATTAGCTTAACTGCAGCATGGACAATTTTCATTGACATTATAGCAGGGGAGGAGATGGTCCATCGTCTTCTTCCTGCATGCTGCGCTCCCAATAAAAATCCCCTCATGTCTCTAATTAAATAAGGAAAATCTGACAGAGTGGTAGCAACTAGTTTGTGACCTAATTTACTGTGAATCCCACAGTCGTGTGATTGTAGAAAGTTACAATAATTGCGCAGAAATGGTTATTTGAGTTGGGTCTCTCCTTCCTTTTTCAATATGAACTCTTGAATTTGCCACATTGAAAGGTTAGAATCCTATTGCAATATTAGCTAGTACTGAGTTGGGGGACCTTTTTCAGCCAGAGGGTCTTATTTTCATCTGGGCAAACTTCTGGGGGCCACATGCCAGTGGTTGGAGGGGGCAGAGGCAAAAGTGGTGTGAGCAACAAATGTAGATGTTACATTTGTACAGCGGCCAATTTCCATACACTCCTCTCTATTCTTCATCCTTTCAAGCAAAATGCATTATCAGAGTTCAAGGAGATCTTCCAGCTAGGCAGATACACTCAAGGGAAGGTGCAAGGTGGGGCAGATCAAACAGAAATACATTTTCCAGGAGGAGAAAATATCTAGCTTCTGGCACTTCCAAAGATAAATGTGGGAAAGCCTTACCAAATATGCCTTGATTTCTGACAAAAAGCCTATATTGATGGGTACTTAAGATGAGCCTTGCCGTATCAGATCAAAGGTCCAGTCCAGCACCCTCTTTCCCACGATGGCCAGATCCTTCTGCCTCTAATCTCAGAGCTAGCATATAGCCATTGATACAATCTGTCTAGTTCCCTTTAAAAGCTATCTCAGCTGGTAGGCCATCACCATTAGCTTGTGTGAAGCACTACCTTTTGTTTGTACTCAGGGGTAGCACATCTGCTTTGTATGCAGAAGGTCCCAGGTTCAATCCCTGGCATCTCCAGGGAGGCTGGAAGAGAAACCTACCAGAAACCCTGGGGAGCTCAGTGTAGAGAATACTGAGCTAAATGGGCCAATGGTCTCATTCAGCATAAGGCTGAATGTTCCTTTTTGTGGAGGAATCAGCTTCCTCCAGGGACCCCGCACTCTAGTATGAGAGAGGGGAAAACACTTCTCTCCACCCACTTTCTTCAAACTTTGTCATGGACTGGTTGGGCGCAGAGGAATGATGGGAGTAACCAGCTGGGGAACCCCCAAGAGAAGAAGGCTCAGAGCCAGGGGATTGGTGGTGGGACGACGATGAGTGGCTAAAGAGAGAAGACTGGGGAGAGGAGGTGTTGGAAGCTGAAGAGGTAACAGGGTTTAGTGAGCGGGGGCAGTCTGTGGCAGAGAGAAGTCCAGAATCAGAAGCAGGAGAGGAGGGAAGCCAAGAGGCAGAGATGAGTCCGGCTGGTGAAGAGGCACGGGTGTCTCCCCCTCCTGCTGCGAGGAGCTCCTCTTCCCCCTGGCTTCCCAGAACCAGGACAGGCATGAAGAGGAGAAATTAGCTTCAGACAGACACAGTCTCAGATTGCTTGGGAGAAATGCTGGAAAGGAGGGGACTCGGGAGCTATGGGGAGGTAGGGACCTTCAGTCTCATCAACTGCTTCATGGGAGCAAGACCTCCTGAAGATGAGTTTCTGTGCTCATTAGGCCTAACACTCTTGTGCAGATCGTGTTTTTGCTATTGAAGAGTTAACCCCAACTTGCTCGGTGAGATTTACTGCTGACTTGCTCTTGTCACCATGCATAATTTCATGTGCCCCCCATACCATTTTTCTAAATGAAATTTGTCCAACGCTCTTTGTACAGGAGTCCCCTGATCATTTTCCAGGAGTCCCCTGGTCATTTTGCCCTTTTCTACATGTTGTTCAGCTCTCCAGCATTTTTCTTGATGTGCGGTGTCTAGAAATGTCCCCTGGTATTCCATGAACACTATAGATTTCTATAAAGGAGGTTTCATTTTCCACCCCTTTCCTAATGATCCTTAACGTGGAATTAGCAACTTGATAGATCCTTCTATGGCTGACTGCTCCTGCTTCCCAGGCTAGGAAGGATTTTCCTTTGCATCCCCTGTCCTGGCTGGAGACCTGCTCACAGACCTCAGTTCTGTCCGCTGAAGGCAGAAAAGGAGAAATGAAACATGTGTGCTGATCCAATGCCAGTTGTGCTGTGCCACAGCTATGTAATTGGCAGCTGTTCTGTTTTGTGTCTCAGCATTCCTTGCCCGTGGGTGCATATTTGCTATGTGTAATGTGAATGAGTCTGCTCTGAACAATCAGACAAAACATCGGGGGTGAATCTATTAGTAATCGGCAGCCTTGGAACGTGTGGGATGGTGAGAAGCACAAAGTGCAGTTCATTGAATTAAATGTACTTGTCAAACGGCGTTGCCCTTCCGTATCAGGGTGGTTTGTTTGTTTGTAAAAATTGTTAAGCAAATCTAAAGCTGCCAGTCGTTTATTTTGTCTTGCTTATTTGGTATATTTATAACCAATCATTCATCCATCATGGAACTCAAGGCAGTGGACAGACCTGGTTCTGCGCAGCTTCCACAGGGTGCAATGGCAACATGTGCTCTCCAGACACGTCCCGCAATTGTCACTAAACCTACTCATAGGGCTGTTTGGATGCACTAGCCTTCCTGAACTGGTGCCCTCTCTGTGTCGTTGGACTACAACTCCCAGCAGCCTCAGCCAGCAGGGCCCATGATCAAGGAAGCTGGGGGCTGTAGTCTGAAACATCTGAAGGATATGAGGTGGGGAAAGCTGGGCTACACTAAAGGTCTTATCAAAGGACAATATCCTAATCTAGTTAGAACACAACTACAGCTGAAATAGTGCACCTGTGGGAGGAAGCTAACTGATCCCTTTGTGCCAACCTGAACTGGGAACATTTGGAGCAATCTCTGCATCACCCAATCACTTTCTCTCTATCCCGAACCGTATTCCATTAGAAATTAACATTATCAATAATTAGAATGTCTGTTTTTGCTCAGAATGTTAATCCTAGCATTTGCTTATTCACCATACCGTGTCAAGCTGTTATATATAATTACCCATCTCATAAATATGAGCCAGAAAAAACAAATTGAAAAGGAGAAAAAAGATGTCTTTACCAAACAACAAGATCTTTGTGTTATTAGGGACATAAGAAGCTAACTTTAAACCATCTCAGAATTGCATACTCTGACTGGGAGCAGCTCTCCAAATAGAGATGATGATGATGATGATGATGATGATGATAATAATAATTTATTTATTTATACCCCGCCCATTTCTCAGCAATTTCTCTCCCATCTGTGGTTCGTGGCCTGGATCCAAAAGTGACCAAACCTCTGTGGGCCACATGTGTTTGCCCACCTGTCAACCACCTGATGTCATATGACCTACGATGTGGACCCGATTCCTTCCGAAAGCAGTGTGGCTGGCATTCCACATTTAAACAGTACCTGGCAGCACATGGCTTAGAGTGTGCTCTCAGTTGATCCTTTTCAGCCACGGCTTGCATGTGGCACTCTTAAAATTGGCAGTGAAGGCAAGTTGCACTACTTTCAGTAGGCACTGGTTCCATTCATGAGATTATCCAATTTCTAAATCTCCTGTCCTCCCAGTTGGTATGTTTACCTTTTTACTTTAATTTGTATATATGTGTGTTTTAGTTGGCATCTGTCTGTCTCGAGAGACAGTGGAAAAGTGCTTTATTTTATGCATTTCTATGCCACTTAACCATTAGCATTTGTGAGTGATGTACACAAAAATAAACCATACAGAGAACAATAAAAAGGTACCATAAAACTGCCTTAGAATGCCTGTTGGAATGAGGAAGTGTTTGTCTTGCACCTGAATGCTATCATAGGTTATTGTGCTTCTTTAATTCCAGGTGTACAATGGAGTGTTTGCAGTAATAGTCATACTCTTTTTATGATTTTCAGTTTTATACATTTTCAATAATTTTACAATCAGTTTAACATTTCAAAACTCAACTTCCTTCCCCCTCTTTCTGCAGTTCCTTAAATTTATTATTTATATTTTCTGCGTATTCCAAGTGAACTTAATTTACTCATTTATTCATCTACTTTAAATATATACTCTTATAAGACTGCCAGTTACGACAATAATCCTGCCAATATTCTTATCTGTTGACAGTTTATTTGTAAATATCCAATAAACCGTTTCCATTCTTTTATAAAATGTTTGTTATCTTGATTTCTTATTTTTCCGGTAAGTTTCGCCATTTCTGCATATCCCATTAGTTTTTGTATCCATTCTTCTTTCTCTGGGACTTCTTCTTCTTTCCATTTTGGGGCAAGTAGCATTCTTGTCACTGTAGTTGCATACATGTTTGGGTAGTTTTGTCCCTATAATTCCCAAAAGGAAAGTCATACTCAGAGTAGGTCAATTAATTTCAATGGGTCTACTCACAGTAGAATTTAGATACAACCACAGGGTTGGGAAACCTTTTTCATCCTAAGGGCCAGATTTCCTTGTTGGCATACTCCCAGGGACCATACGCCGATGACTAGTGTGCCCAGACAGGACCGGTGCCACGGATTTTGGCGCCCTAGGCGAGGGGGCGGGGCACGTGACGTCATTGCGCATGACATACGGTGCCCCGCCCCCTGCCCTGCCGGGTGCCCCGCGCTGCCGTGGTTTTCACCGCTGGTTGGGGCTGCACCGGGCGGGGGCGGGGGCGAGGGGCAGGCTAGCCAGCACCCCCTCCATTTTGGCGCCCCTGCCGGCGCGGTTTCCGCCCCAAGCTGCTTGCTCCGCCGCTGGTTGGGGCGGCGGCGGGCGGGGGGCGGCGGTGGGGGGCGGGGGGCAGGCTGGCCAGCGCCCCATCCATTTTGGCGCTCTAGGCAACCACCTAGTTCGCCTAAATGGACGCGCCGGCCCTGTGCCCAGATGCAACGTCTGGGAGGCTGGAGGTGTAATAGTTGGAGCAATGGATGTAACTCTTCTTTTTTTTCTTAGTAAGTTACAGTCCAGCCACACAAAAGTCAGAGGCATCCACACACACTCCCCACATGCACACCTCTCCATCATGGCGAGCAAGAGACATCGTCAAAGGCCAAGGGTGCATTCCAGCCAAACAGTCAAGAGGCAGTATGAAGTGTGGCTGGGGAGAGTCTCGACAGGGGTGGAGCAAGGGGGTGCATTGCGGGTGATCCACCCCGGGTGCCACCCTAGGGGGGTGACACTGTCAGCAAATACCCCGCCTGGGGCAGTTTGTGAGACTGCCCCAAAGCCAGAGCAAAGCCGTGTGCGCACATCCCCGGCTACAGAGAGTCCGGTGGTGCAGTCATATGTGATTGTTCCCCGCGTGAAGAACAACACACACAAGCCATAATTAAGGCTAAACTATTTATTGTAGGAATAGTGCAGGGAGAATCTCTGCTGACAGCCCATTAAGACAGAGCTGCCATAAAGCCGTCTTTCCGGCTTCAGGTCTAGCCAGATGAGAGAGCACAAAGGCTAGGATTACAATAGTACAGTGACACATAAACATTCCATGTAGGAAAAGATCAGGCAGCTTTCTCACGGGTTAGTGAGACAGGCAAATGTCAGACCATCCAAGCTGCAGCTGTTTTCCACTCGGCTTGGACAAAAATCATAACAGACACTTGGCGCACCCCCCGCGACTCCCAAGCCTACAGTGAGTGACGGCCATGACGGCCCATCCAGGCCGCCGGCAAAGCTCTCCCCCTTTCCCCAGGCTCGGGAGCGCTGTAGCCCCGCCACCCGGAAAAAAGCCTCGCTCCCCGGCTTGCTCGCTCACCCGCTCAGTGCTTTGCAAACACGACAAACACCCGGGGGGGCGCTGCTACGTAGCGCGCATGCGCAGCGTCACTATGTACAATGCATGCGTCACTACGTATGACACATGTGCCGCTACGTAGCGATGCTGTGCAGGCGCGCTACATAGTGGGTTACTGGCGCCGCCGCCGGCAAGCCGCAGAGCGAGGCTTTTTGCTGGGCGGCTTGGGAGGCGCCGTTGCCCTGCTGCCCGGAAAAAAGCCCCACTCCGCAGCTTGCTCGTTCATGTTATTCAACATCTTTATCAATGACTTGGATGATGGGCTTGAGGGCATCCTGATCAAGTTTGCAGATGACACCAAATTGGGAGGGGTGGCTAATACCCCAGAGGACAGGATCACACTTCAAAATGACCTTAACAGATTAGAGAATTGGGCCAAAGCAAACAAGATGAATTTTAACAGGGAGAAATGTAAAGTACTACACTTGGGCAAAAAAATTGAAAGGCACAAATACAGGATGGGTGACACCTGGCTTGAGAGCAGTACATGTGAAAAGGATCTAGGAGTCTTGGTAGACCACAAACTTGACATGACTCAACAGTGTGATGCAGCAGCTTAAAAAGCCCATGCAATTCTGGGCTGCATCAATAGGAGTATAGCATCTAGATCAAGGGAAGTAATAGTACCACTGTATTCCGCTCTGGTCAGATCTCACCTGGAATACTGTGTCCAGTTCTGGGCACCACAGTTCGGGAAGGATACTGACAAGCTGGAACGTGTCCAGAGGAGGGCAACCAAAATGATCAAAGGCCTGGAAACGATGCCTTATGAGGAACGGCTTAGGGAGCTGGGTATGTTTAGCCTGGAGAAGAGAAGGTTGAGGGGTGATATGATAGCCATGTTCAAATATATAAAAGGATGTCATATAGAGGAGGGAGAAAGGTTGTTTTCTGCTGCTCCTGAGAAGAGGACACGGAGCAATGGATTCAAACTACAAGAAAGAAGATTCCACCTAAACATTAGGAAGAACTTCCTGACAGTAAGAGCTGTTCGACAGTGGAATTTGCTGCCAAGGAGTGTGGTGGAGTCTCCTTCTTTGGAGGTCTTTAAGCAGAGGCTTGGCAGCCCCCTGTCAGGAATGCTTTGATGGTGTTTCCTGCTTGGCAGGGGGTTGGACTGGATGGCCCTTGTGGTCTCTTCCAACTCTACGATTCTATGATTCTACCCGCTCGGCGCTTTGCTTCGTTCCTTCCTGCCCAGGCTGCTGGCAGAGGCAAGGGGCGGGCCAGGGAGGGGCGTCAGCGGCCCAAGAGAAGCGTCCCCCTCCGCCCCTCACCTCCGCCTGGCCGCAGCCTGAGCAGGAAGGAAGCAAAGCACGCACTGAGCAGGGGAGCGAGCAAGCCGCCGCCAGCAACCCACTACGTAGTGCGCATGTGCAGCGCCGTACGACGCGTGTGCCGTACGTAGTGACACATGCATCGTGCGTAGTGACGCTGCACATGCGCGCTACATAGCAATGCCCCGCCCCTGGGCGCTCATCGGATTTGCTGCTCTGGGTGCCCGAGCGGCTTGCTACGCCTCTGAGTCTCGAGGGCTGGTTAGACCCGCAGTGTTTCTCAAAGCCAAATCCCCAGCTACTGTTGGACGACAACTCCCACCATCCCTGACCACTGGTCCTGATAGGTAGGGCTGAAGGGAGTTGTAGTCCAACAATAGCTGGGGACACAAGTTTTAGAAACACTGGTAGAGAGTCCAAGAGCTTCTTCCGCTCCAGTCTACTGGAACTCACCTTGTCCTTATTCTTCCTGACATCTTCAAAGAACTTGAAAAGGCTAGCTGCGAAAGCCCGTGCAAGTTTTACAGTTGTAGGAGCCGTGTTGACTTTCCGTAGCAAGACTTGTTGCATCATCACTTAGGCTTCGTCTGCACGATACATTTCAGCAATGTGTTCAATGCCACTTTATAAAGAGTCATGGCTTGCCACCAAAGAATCCTGGGAACTGTAAGGGCCGGGACAGTTGCTAGGAGGCCCCTATTCCCCTCACCGTGGCACGTCCTGCTGAGATAAGCCTGGTTTTTAAGTTTTTGGAATAATCTTCCCATACATTTCCATATGTTTTGTGTGGCCTGTTTACAAGGACTTCAGCTGGTGACTTCTGGTCGCATTCTCCTTCAGTGTCCCATTTTGGAATGTTTTGGGAACAGTTACCAAGACTGAGTGCCACCTACACTCGCATTGGCGTGGGCAGCGACACCGAATCACAATTTTGCCCTTTCTCTTGGTTTTTTTGGGAAATTTGTTTGCCTTGCATTTCAAAGAGCACAATTGTGTTGTTTCCAAGGCCGTCTTGCCATCCACAGAAAAGGAGGGGGGCTGCTGTTCAGATAAACAAGAAACCTAGATGCATTTTATAAGACTTGAATCTTTACTACAAATACTAATGAGGGAGTACGTTACTACAAATACTAATAATCTGAGATGGAGCTACCGTTCCCAATTTCATCATCAGAGTTCCCTGGGAGATGGAGCTGACTGTTGATTTTTGGCTGAGTGGATAGAGCTGGGATGTTTGTGTGGTCTAGGACCTCCTTACGATAGCAAAGGACCCTGTCTGCAGTAGCGGGGTTGTCCCCAAAGGGGTTTGCCCCTTTGGGGAGTCATGGGGCAAGGGAGCCCCCACTGTCAGAATATAGAACTGTAGGCCAGGCACTTTGGGAGACAGGCCTGTGACTCTCACCCAGGTGAGAGCCTGGTTGAAGAGAAGCTTGGTTTGTTGGGGATTGATCCTGAATGAGAGGCAGGGGAAGGCAGTGCATATTGTGCATATTACCCAGGGGCGGAGGAAGCCTCCTCGCCACCTGGGGCAGCGAATGGAGGCTTCCCCTGGGGGCGGGGCGCCGTGACGTTGAGTCGTGACGTCACGACGCAACGTCACGACGGAGTGCGCATGCGCGAAATGCCGTGCATGCGCACTGCGTCGCCGGGCCGCTGCTGCTCCCACGGCGCCCTTGCGAGGTGCCGCACCAAAAGCAGCAGCGGCGGCACCCCCCCACGAGCTGCCCCACGCGATCGGCGGCTCGGGGGGTGCCCTGCCACTGTTGCTTTTGCCATGGCGGCTCGCAAGGGCGCTGCGGGAGCAGTGGCAGTGCCGGCGGGCGGGCCCCGTGCAGGGCGGGGCCAGCCCAAGTGTCACCCTCTCCGCCCCTGGAACCCGGGGCGTACCGCCCCCTCCGTGCCCCTTGCGACGCCAGTGATATTACCTGCTCCTTAATCAGTCTCTGGCTTGTGATGCCACTGGCCACGGTATCCTCCTGGACTGGCTCCAGGGAATGGGAATTGGGGTATTTATAGTGGTTCCAATCCTACCTTTAAGATGGAGTCCAGAGAATAGCATTGGAACAGCTCTTGATGGGGTGCTGCAAGGCACTTTCTTTATCACCAGTGACACTTAACATCTATAGGAAGCCTCTGGGAGTGGTCATTAGGGATTTTGGCGCAAGCTGCCACCCGCATGATGAAGATGTTCTTCTCCATAACGTCTGAACCAAGGGAGGCCATGCAGTCCCTGAGCCATTGTTTGGACCCAGTGGTGAGATGGATGAGGAAAAACAAGCTGTGCTTGAATCCTGGCAAGATGGAGGCACTGTGAGCAAGTAGCTCCTGTGTCTGAGATATTGGCCCCTGGGTGGGATTGTGCTCCCCCTGAATGTTTGCACTCCTGGGCATGATTCTGGTTCCAGCTCTGTCTCCCCCATCCCACTAGGTCCCTCCCCAGGGTCGCCCAGCTCCAATTCCATGAGCTCCTCTCATTCCTCCTCAGGATCTGACCATCCCTTCCATGACATCTCCATGAGGCTCATGACAGTCCCGGCTCCCTTGGCGCATTAGGTTCATGCAGAAATGCATGCTCAGAGCTACAGCATATCCGCTTTTATTAAACACACAGAATGGCTCCAGGGTTAGGCACAGAGGTGAAGAATAAAGATTTGTCTGTAATACAAGAAGCTGTGTCATCATGCGGTGAAAGAGAGTTTAGCCTTCGGCTCTTGTGTGTGTGTGTTTTCTTTTTCTTTTGGTAATGTTCGCTCCAGACTTTGCAACAGGAGCAAGGGGCTCTTCTTCCATCTAGAGGCATTCATCGGAGGGGTGGGGGAAAGGCACACAGAGTGTGATGGCCTGGGATTCAGACTCAGATGCTGAACCTGAGGGATCCCAGCCTGCACAGGATTCCCCGCCTCCAGAACCAGCAGAGCCAGGGCTAGGGCTTGAGTCTGAAGGGCCCTCACCTGTGCTAGATCCTCAGGTGCAGGCATCTGCTGAGTCTGCTCTGGCTCCTGATGGGATGGAGGACCCATTGCCTGCAGGTGCTCCACTCCCAGCCCCGTCAGGGGAAGCTGAGGTTGCCTCTGGGTCCGGTAACCCTCCAGCCTCTCCTGAGCTGCAGAGGCTCAGGGCAGAGAGGTGAAGGGAACTGAGTTCCTGCAGGAGGAGTGTTCGCCTCCAAGCCAGGAGAGGCGAGTCACCAGAGGATCAGGGCTGCCCTATGCCTCGGGGCAAATAAAAGCTGGCCAGCCCAAGTTGCAGGAGCAACATTGTTGGTTTGCCAGTTCCTGCCAGTGTTCCTGCTTTCCTGCCTGAGCTCCTGACCCGTCCTGGTTCCCTGCTTGCATACCTGTTCCTGACTTCACCTGACTCCCTGCCCTGCACCCAGCTTCAGTTACTATGGACTGCCTCTACGTTGCACCTCTGACCACGGACCGGACTTGGACCTCGCCTCTCGGGTAACCCACGGGACCAGCACACAGAGGCAACGACTATTCTGCTGGGCTCTGGCTATGCCAGAAGCCCTTTTCCTTGCCACTGTGGTGGTGCAGATCTCTGAAGCCCAAGGAGCTGACTGTATCTTTCCAGGGCATAAGTCTCCAGCTTGATGTATTGCAGTACACAGTCTCTATTAAGCCCTTCCTTGTGTTGGTGATTTAAGAAACACACCAAGAGCCCTGCTGGGTATGAGCAAAAGGAAAGGTCCATCTTGTCTGGTACCCAGTTTTCCAGAGAAGCCAATCAGATGCCTCCAGAAAGCCTACAAAAAGGATACCTTGCCTGGACATTCACAGGAGGGGGGGATTTGCCTCCTGATAGATAAATCATTGGGTTGTATCCAGTGCCAGCCCTGCTCAGAGTAGGCCCATTTTAATTAATGGGTGTGACTTAGGGTCCTTAATTTTAATGTGTCTACTCTGAGTAGGACTGACACAGGATAGAACCTATCGTTTCCCGATCCCCTGTTTTCAATTTATTTGAAAAAAGTTAGGTTTTTAGCATTTGTAGAACCTGGAATATGAGGCTAAATGGACAGGCACAATTCTTCTCTTTTTTGTGAGTTCCAACCCAGTCATTCATAGGAACATAGGAAACTGCTTGTGTGTTGTGTGTATATACACAAACACACACACACATGAGAGAGAGAGAGAGAGAGAGCTTTGGCAGCCATTTTGGCAGAAAGGTGGCCTGTAAATATATTAAAGAAATAAATAATCTGTAGCATTTTAGGCTCCCCACCACCTGCCCTGCTCTCTTTGCCAGTGTTGTTAATGATGACAAAATAAGGAGAGCAAAGTAAGCCAGGGTTTTCTTTTTTAAAAAAATAAATAGGCATGTAACATTTCAAATTTAGGGCAATGGAGTTTCTGAACGAGTGTGCTGAGCAAACTAGCTCTCTAGAGATTCCTGATATTGCAGTTAGCAGGATAATGACTTGTGCTTCTTTCTTTTTTGGGAATGCCTGGTGATAAATATAGATTTAAGAAGGCACTTGCTCTACCAACAAACAGCAAAAAAAGATTTCCTGGGAGTAGACTGATCAGTGTGTTTAGGTCAGAATTTAATAGAGTGCTTGTAAAAGAATAACACCCTAAACCTCAACAACCCCAAACCTCAACCACAACTGTTTTGGTAATATCTTTTTTTTCCCCTCCAAGAATTTTATTGATTTTAACAATTTTAAGCACATACCATTACTGTTAAATTTTCCATTCTTCCCCCCTCTCACTGAGAGAAGCAATATTCATCCCCTTCTCTCACCAGGGTAGGCATAAACATTGTACATTTAACATCACTAACATTATTAAGTATCATTGCTTGGGCCTGGCCCAATTCTGTGGACCAGGCATTCCTTCATTCCTCAATTTCATATTTCGATTGACTTCCTCAAATCCCCCTCTGTTGAATTCATTATCTATCCAAACTCCTAAACTTCATGATAACCTATAATACAAAAATCCTTTTACTTAAACCACTCCTATTTTCAGACCTCAGCATCTTAGTACTTCTGATCCTTTCCTCACTCCTTGTCAAATTCCCTTACACCAACCTAATTTAAAATTCCTAATTTTCTACTTCTTACACCCTTACCTCCCTCCGATCTCGAAATTTTTAGCTAAATATCCCACTACTAAACTCCTCAGTTTTAACATGTAATCATTAAAGCCAGTATCCAGATCCGAGCATCATAATCCTTTAAGCCAGAAAGAAAACCAAATTCAAATATATCCTTTTCAACCCACCCCAACCCTCACAAAAGTCCAGGCCCAACAGACAATCATAACCGTATGGCACTCTCTTTTCTTGCTCTGCAATGTAGTGTCCTTCATAACTTCATCCTTATTCAGTTCAAACCCTGATGTTTGCAAATCTTTTTCCTTCTTGTTTTGGTAATATCTTCCATCTTGGATGTTGGCTAAAAACTGCATCCATGGTCAAAGCCAAGATTTGACCAGTGGGAGTCAGAACCAAAGCTCCAGCACCTGAACCCTGGAGATCTTATTCACACACACTTCTGAGATTTTATCATATCTATTTCTACATCTGTATGAGGGCAACAGACTTGCTGCTGCTTCTTTTAAGTGAAAACAGAGGTTGTCACATAACACTTTTAACGAAACTGTGGCTTAGTGCAAACACACAGGAACCTGAGAGGGGACCACAGCTACTGAGTTCCTCTCCTGGCCTTCCTGCTTTGCTGCTGAGAACCAAACCATGGTTTGACTTAGCTTGTTGTCTGACCTTGTGTTCATGCTGTGCCTCACTTCAGGCAAACAGCAAGCTGTAACTCAGACCGCTCTTTGAGACGAAGCCAAGTTTCACACACAGCCTTCACCTTTGTTAATAGGGCAAGGAGAGGGAAGGCTCTTAAAGCTTGTGGTGGCATCAATTTGGGTCAATAAAAAGCGTCGTGTCTATAGATGTTGTTGTTGTTGTTGTTGTTCAGTCGTTCAGTCGTGTCCGACTCTTCGTGACCCCATGGACCAGAGCACACCAGGCACGCCTCTCGCAGTTTGGCCAAACTCATGTTAGTAGCTTCGAGAACACTGTCCAACCATCTCATCCTCTGTCGTCCCCTTCTCCTTGTGCCCTCAATCTTTCCCAACATCAGGGTCTTTTCTAGGGAGTCTTCTCTTCTCATGAGGTGGCCAAAGTACTGGAGCCTCAACTTCAGGATCTGTCCTTCTAATGAGCACTCAGGGCTGATTTCTTTAAGAATGGATAGGTTTGATCTTCTTGCAGTCCATGGGACTGCAAGATATAGATAGTCTGTTTTTAAGAGGCCATCCCTCTTGTCATGAGGACTATTGGGGGAAGTATTCAATAGAAGCTACCAAGTGCTGTCCATGGTCAACTGATTGTTCACAAGGGACATGCTGTAATAAGAACATCAACATAGATGATGCCTTCCTGGAACAGATGACCAAGCATTCAAAAGGAAATGAGATAGTAGTAATGGGGGATTTCAACTATCCTGATATTTGTTGGATGTCAAACTCAGCCAAGAGCATAAGGTCGAACAGATTCCTCACTGGCCTTGCAGACAATTTCATTGTCCAGAAAGTGGGAGAAGCAACAAGAGGATCAGCCATTTTAGATCTGGTCCTAACCAATAGTGATGACCTGGTTAGTGGGGTAGAAGTGGCAGGATCATTAGGTGGGGAGTGATCATGCTCTTCTGGAGTTTATTATACATCAGAAAGGAGCAACCAAGCATACTAAGACTCAAATTCTAGACTTTAAGAAAGCCGACTTCAGAAAACTTAGGGAAATGCTGGGTGTGATCCCATGGTCAGTAATACTAAAAGGGAAGGGAGTTCATGATGGATGGGAGTTTGTTAAAAGGGAGATATTAAAAGCACAACTTCAAGCAGTACCAATGAGACGAAAACATGGAAGGTGCCTAAAGAAGCCAGGGTGGCTATCTAAAGAACTTTTAACTGAGTTAAGATTTAAAAGGGATATGTACAAGAAATGGAAAAAGGGGGAAGCCACCAGAGAGGAATTCAAACAAATAGCCAGCACATGTAGAGACAAAGTCAGAAAAGCTAAAGCACAGAATGAACTCAGGCTTGCTAGAGAGGTTAAAAGCAATAAAAAGGGTTTTTATGGGTATGTCCATAGCAAAAGGAAGAACAAGGAAGCAGTGGGGTCACTTAGAGGAGAAGAAGGTGAAATGCGAACAGGGGACGCAGAAAAGGCAGAACTCCTCAATACCTTCTTTGCCTCAGTCTTCTCCAAAAAAGAAAACAATGCCCGACCTGAAGAATATGGAGCAGATGATTCAGCAGGGGAAACACAGCCCAGAATAAGTAAGGAGGTAGTACAAGAACACTTGGCTAGTTTAGATGTATTCAAGTCTCCAGGGCCAGATGAACTACATCCCAGAGTATTAAAAGAACTGGCAGAGGTGATTTCAGAACCACTGGCAGTAATCTTTGAGAATTCCTGGAAAACAGGTGAAGTCCCAGCAGACTGGAGGAGGGCAAATGTTGTCCCTATTTTCAAAAAGGGGAAAAGAGAGGACCCAAACAATTACCGCCCAGTCAGCCTGACATCAATACCAGGAAAGATTCTAGAGCAGATCATTAAGCAAACGGTCTGTGAGCACCTAGAAAGGAACGCTGTGATCACTAAAAGTCAGCATGGGTTTCTGAAAAATAAGTCATGTCAGACTAATCTGATCTCATTTTTTGACAGAATTACAAGCCTGGTAGACGAAGGGAACACTGTGGATGTAGCCTATCTTGATTTCAGCAAGGCCTTTGACAAGGTGCCCCATGATATTCTTGTAAAGAAGCTGGTAAAATGCGGGCTAGACAATGCTACCATTCAGTGGATTTGTAACTGGCTGACTGACCGAACCCAAAGGGTGCTCATCAATGGCTCTTCTTCATCCTGGAGAGAAGTGACTAGTGGGGTGCCACAGGGTTCTGTCTTGGGCCCAGTCTTATTCAACATCTTTATCAATGACTTGGATGATGGGCTTGAGGGCATCCTGATCAAGTTTGCAGATGACACCAAATTGGGAGGGGTGGCTAATACCCCAGAGGACAGGATCACACTTCAAAATGACCTTAATAGATTAGAGAACTGGGCCAAGGCAAACAGGATGAATTTTAACAGGGAGAAATGTAAAGTACTACACTTGGGCAAAAAAAATGAAAGGCACAAATACAGGATGGGTGACACCTGGCTTGAGAGCAGTACATGTGGGTCTTCCGGTCTGGCGCGCTCTCCGGATGGCTGCGATCTGCTTCGTTCCGAAGCAGACCGGCTGTTTCGGGGGTGGAGGTCTCGTCACGGCGAAGACGGACCTCCGAAAAAACTTCAGACGCTGTGTCTGAAGACAAGGATCCCGGCGGCGCTCGAACGGACTCCCTAGCCCCCCAGGAACGCATTCCTGGGAGCGGTGGAGGTTGAAGTCCGGAGCGCATCGGGGGAAGCTGCTTTCCCGAGGCAGTGAAGCCGCTGATTGCCGTCCGGAGAGGAGCGCCAGATTTCTCCATTAAATTAAAGATCCGACCTGGAAATGTGAGTACCGTAAGAATTTGGACTTAATTGGAGTTGCATTGGGACGAAAAATACGGAGGTCCGTCCCTTGCTAGTGTGGCAACTAATTCAGGAACATTGTTACCGATGCGACAGTAATGAAATTGGAAATTTAACTTTGTAACAGACAGTCCTTCTGACACCCCTGATCGTGGGGGTAACCAGCTGAAAAATTGGAAATAAAGAGGATTTGAATCGGAACTGCTTGACTTTGATTTGGAATTCGGATTTGGAACTTGGATTTTGATTTGTTGGACTTGGACTTTTGAATCTGGATTTTGAACTTGGATTTTGAAATGTAGGACTTGGACTTTGAACTTGGATTTGGAATTTGGAAGAGGTTCCGTGTTTAATGCTGCAAAGCTGCGTTCTTGAACATGGCGGATGATTTGTGTACTGGCGGCTGGAGGAAGGTCCTTGAAAAAATATGGGAATTCAGGATGGAACTCCGAGCCGAGACAGAGAGGATAAGAGGAACAGTAAACAAGATTGATGTCAAGCCAGCTGCACCAAAGAAGGAAGGGGGAGCAACCCCCCTCAAGGTCAAAGACAAACCCCGTCGCAGGAAAAACATTTCTCGGCGCAAGAAACCTAGACTGGAGAACGGAAAGCAGAGAAAGGTCTCAACAAAGGAAAATTTTTTTACAAGAAAAGAGAAGGAACAGCGGAGAAGACAAGAGGAAGAAAAGGTTCAAGTACAAGCAAGTACTTGGACATGGACATTAGAAAAACGAGGGGAGGGGTGAGAGGTGCAGAATGGTAGTTTGGGGACAGATTATGTATATGGATTTTTGACATAAATTTCGGACATGGCTTAGGTTATGATTAAGTTAAGAACATATAAAGCTGGGAGCCTGAAGGTTAAGGGGAGTTAGAGGGAAAACTTATAGATGATTTAAGGGATTTACGCTGAGGTTTGAACTTAATATGATTTAATAGTTATGTGAAAATGATGTGATATTGTGAATTATGAGCCTGAAAAGGAAATATGTTTTTGAAATATGAGGCCAATTGGCAGGTACGGAGGAAGTCATTGGAAATATGTTACTAAATTAAGATTGGACTACCCCGGAATAGGGTTAGACCATAGCAAGATGAGGTATTGATTAAGGTCAGGGAAAATGGGATTGGGTGTTCCTCTGTGAGAGGGGGGGTAAGATTGTAGCCCTCCATGGTGAGAGGTGGGGGGCAATGAAACCTGACCGAAATGTAATGAGATGTGCTTATAAAATTGTAAAATTAATAAAAATTATTTAAAAAAAAAAAAAATGAGAGCAGTACATGTGAAAAGGATCTAGGAGTCTTGGTAGACCACAAACTTGACATGAGTCAACAGTGTGATGCAGCAGCTAAAAAAGCCAATGCAATTCTGGGCTGCATCAATAGGAGTATAGCATCTAGATCAAGGGAAGTAATAGTACCACTGTATTCCGCTCTGGTCAGACCTCACCTGGAATACTGTGTCCAGTTCTGGGCACCACAGTTCAAGAAGGATACGGACAAGCTGGAACGTGTCCAGAGGAGGGCAACCAAAATGGTCAAAGGCCTGGAAATGATGCCTTATGAGGAACGGCTTAGGGAGCTGGGTATGTTTAGCCTGGAGAAGAGAAGGTTAAGGGGTGATATGATAGCCATGTTCAAATATATAAAAGGATGCCATATAGAGGAGGGAGAAAGGTTGTTTTCTGCTGCTCCAGAGAAGCGGACACGGAGCAATGGATTCAAACTACAAGAAAGAAGATTCCACCTAAACATTAGGAAGAATTTCTTGACAGTAAGAGCTGTTCGACAGTGGAATTTGCTGCCAAGGAGTGTGGTGGAGTCTCCTTCTTTGGAGGTCTTTAAGCAGAGGCTTGACAGCCACCTGTCAGGAATGCTTTGATGGTGTTTCCTGCTTGGCAGGGGGTTGGACTGGATGGCCCTTGTGGTCTCTTCCAACTCTATGATTCTATGATTCTATGATTCATCAGAAAAGGCCTGCTGGATCAGGCCAGTGGCCCATCTGAATCTATCATCCTAGCCAGTCAACCAGATGCCCATAAGAACCTGAGCACAACAGCCCTCTCCACACTTGGGATTTCAAGCAACTGGTGTTCAGAAGTAGATTGCCTCCAACAATGGAAGTAGAACCCAGCCATCGTGGCTTGCAAGCCATCGTTAGCTTCTCACAAATTTGTCTAATCCTCTTTTAAAGCCATCCAAGTGGATGTGCATCAGTCCCTCTTGTGGGAGCAAATTCCATACCTCAGCTCTGTGCCACTGTGTGAAGAACTCCTTCCTTTGGTCTGTCCTGAATCTTCCACCCTTCAGCTTCATTGCATGGTCCCGAGTTCAGTATTATGAGGGGGTAGGGGGAGAAAATGCAATTTGCACCCTTCCTGTAACATGCTGGGCATCTCAAGAAGATTAGCTTAATGTCAAAGCATAGGCCAAATATTGGTGAAACCCCTTCTTTCTTAAGATATGGTGGTACGTGAATCTTCTTTGAGAAGCCCTCTATATGTTACAGTTAGACCCAGGCTTTTCCTCTTAATCCCGCCGACCATCGCCCGGGATGACGACCACATGAAATACTTATTGGTAGACGCCAACCCCCTGGTCACATGTGGTGTGGTTATCTATTTTACAGGCACTGAAACTCAGGGCCACCTCTTTGGCTAACTTGCCCTAGACCTAGACCTATGTAACTTCCTGACATAGTCACTGTCGACATGCCCTGTTATTGCTTCTTATTTTATCTGTTTTACTCAGCATGGTTTTACACTTAAAGTTTTTAAATGTATTTGTACAAAATGTATAAAATGTATCTGTTGTATTTTATGTACATTCGCGACAGGTTTCTGCCTGGTTTCTCATTATGTGCTATGGCCATATGGCTAATGCAATAGATAATATTTGATTTTGATATATATATAATTTTTTTGGGGGGGGAATGAATGAATTCCTATGCCCCACAAATAACCTATTCGAGAGAAGCTCTTTCCTAAGATATTGTTGCCTTCTCATGTCACGGTGGCGGCGGCTGGCCAGCCGCTGACCTGCAGTCTCTTGAAAGCTATACTTATTACAAATCCCATCATCTATTTTAAATAAGTTGGAAGATTGAGTAGCTATAGGGGATTAACTGAAAGTAATGTGTGTGTATTATAGGCTCCCTAAGCAACTAATAATTTAAGTGCATTTCTATTGATCTAACATGTTTTCCTTGAGAAAACTGAGCATGGGAAATAAATTGCGGTTCACTGTCAATTTGGTAATGTGTTAAGCACGCCAAGCCCTCTGAATTGCAATTTCTAGAAGTTCTGGTCCGTGTACATCAGGTGTGGCCTTCCAGATGTTGTTGCACGATGGCTTCCATCAGCCCCAGCAAGCATGGCCAATGGCCAGGGGTGGTGGGAGTTGTAGTTCAGCTATATCTGGAGGGCCAAAGGTTCCCCACACCTGGCGTACATCTGCGGAGAATATCTCTGGCTTTAGTCTTGCATAAAGTACAGGAAGTTTATACCTTTTTAGTAAGCAAAAACCAAAAGCAAACCCTCACTCAACTTTGCCACTCAACTAGCAAGCTGTAAAGCTAGCTGAACAGGTAGCAATAGTTGCAATCTTGCAATAGTTGCAAATATTGCTACCTGAGGACAGGTAGCAATAGAGTGGTACCTCGGGTTAAGAACTTAATTCGTTCTGGAGGTCCGTTCTTAACCTGAAACTGTTCTTAACCTGAGGTACCACTTTAGCTAATGGGGCCTCCTGCTGCCGCCGCGCCGCCACCACACGATTTCTGTTCTCATCCTGAAGCAAAGTTCTTAACCCGAGGTACTGTTTCTGGGTTAGTGGAGTCTGTAACCTGAAGCGTCTGTAACCTGAGGTACCACTGTAGTTGCAAACCCCATTGTATTTCTGTGCTCCACCCTTCCCCTTTTAGAAAAAGAGGTTCAGGGGTTTCTTGACTGGACCCCATGGAGGCTGGTTCATTGGGGCAAATGGGGCACTGCCCTGCCAACCTTATTCTGCCTCCAACCAGCTGCTAGCTTCTTGCTCTCCTACTTTCAACCAGTCTGGGGAGTGGAACTGCCTATGCACTTCCTCCATCCTTAGTCTCAGTGTTGCCCTCATCAAGAAGGAGAATGGGGCTAAAACCAGAATTAGTTGGCTCTGCCTGTCATGGGCTTTGGCTGCACCCACTGCCTTCTCCCCTATCAGTTCCAATGGGCACCAGCAACCACTGATGGGACCTGCTATGGGGACAGATTGCTGGGCAACTTATCCTTCTGGTCTGATCCAGCAGGTCTCTTGTTATGTTCTTGTTCTCTTTTGCACCCAGCTCCGGTCTGTGGACCTTTGGGGGTTCTAATGAAGAGCAAAGCCGACCCCCAAAGCCTGAAATCTACTTAGCCCTTTCTCTACTAGGCCACTGTCAGGGACCGTGCTGAGGAGGGCTGCACTGAGGAGGAATGGTGGGATCCTCCCCCTCCCCCTGCTCCTGATCCATATCCTGAATCTTCCCAGGATCAGGAGGACAGTATAGATTTGGAACAGTGGCTTGCAGAGAAACATAGTTCAGAAGACTGGGAAGTACTGGAAGTACTGGGAAGTACAGCTAGGAGAAGAAGCACTGGGGGAGAGAGAGTTAACAGACTCACTGTCTCTGGAAAGCGTTCATCCGCTCAGCCCAAGGTCAAGAAGAACAGATAAGGTGGCAGCACAGAAAGCCCAGTGGTTACAAGATCAGGTTACAAGAGGCGGTAGTGGCGTGGGTGACTAGGGAGGAAGTGGGTGGAACCCTTAATTGGGAGCACCTTCATTCCTAGGTAATGGATTTTTTGTTTTCTCTCTGTGATCATTAAAGTTTCTAACTGGTAAGAAGGCTCCTTTCCCTTTGTTCTGCTTATCTACTGCCAAAAGGGGGAAGAAGCTGATTCCTTGAAGCCTGACAGCCACACAGGTCTGTCTTTCTCTCATTTCCCATTTCTCTGTCTTGCTGACTAGGTTTTACTGGGATTTGACAATGCTGCTCCTGATGGTTGGCAACCTGATCATCATCCCGGTGGGCATCACCTTCTTCAAGGACGAGAACACCACCCCGTGGATTGTTTTCAACGTGGTCTCGGACACCTTCTTCCTCATTGACCTGGTCCTCAATTTCCGCACGGGGATTGTGGTGGAAGACAACACGGAGATCATCCTTGACCCGCAGAGGATTAAGATGAAGTACCTCAAGAGCTGGTTCGTGGTGGATTTTATCTCCTCCATCCCAGTGGACTACATTTTCCTGATCGTGGAGACGCGCATCGATTCGGAGGTTTACAAGACGGCCCGAGCCCTGCGGATCGTGCGCTTCACCAAAATCCTTAGCCTCTTGCGGCTTCTGAGGCTTTCCAGGCTCATACGCTACATCCATCAGTGGGAGGAGGTGAGCAAGAGCTGGGCTGGCCATCCTGAGAGCAGGAGCCTGGCTTCTCTTGGGAAGGGGAAGGGGAAGGGCCTTGGGGCTAGGCGGCTGCACATTTTGAGCTGAAGTGTATATACACCAGTGGGTTTTCCTGCTGCCATCTACACCCTAGGCCCAGGGCGGGTAGATTGGGATCAGCCAACAGACAGCTGAATCATTTGCAATGTGTTGGGAATGGTTTCTCTGACTCCCGATGGTCTAAAAGAAGCAACAACAACAAATCTGTTCTTTCTCTCTTCAAAATGCACTGCTAGAATCCCTGGCCTGCAGTAACCCAGATGTAGATTTGTAATTATATTTGCAGAGCACCCCAGTGGATGGCTCATAGATGCAGCAATTGGTGCAAAACAATGCAAAACGGAGTTATCCTTTTGCATCTGGTCACATCCCTGGGCCACCATTTTGTATCTGGTTCCACCTCCCCCTACCCACATTATTTTGCGTCGGGTTCTTGATGTTGACCCTTGGGTTCCTAGTAAAAAGTCAAAGTACACCCCACTAGTCTGACATCTGCCTGGTTCTATTTAAAGTTCCTGTTCTTCCCATCTCACTCACCCCTCACCTATTAAGTATGCTAAACTTTATTACGGTACCATGAGTTTCATATTCATATTTTCATTTAAGACGTATTTATCTACTTTGATTAGCATATGGAACAACAAAGAGATTAAGTGAAACAGCATGAATGGCTCGATGGTTGAGTGGATGAAACCTTTGTCTCAAAGGAATATAAAAGTGTCAAATATTGTCCCAAAATTTGCCTTCGGCAAATAATACTTGCCTTCGGATAACAAATGCCCCTTCTTTATGTATTTGTTTTCTGTCATAAAATTCGAGTACCTTGGTTCTCAAACTTAATCTGTTGGACTCCCGGAACTGTTCAAAAACCAAGGCGTGGCTTCCGATTGGCTTCCTGCTCTTAAGCAGAAGCCGTGTTGGACGTTCGGCTTCCGAAAAACGTTCATAAACCAGAACACTTACTTCTGGGTTTGGGGCGTTTGGGAGCCAATATGTTCGACAACTAAGCCATTCGGGAACCAAACTGCTTGATTGTAGAAAACCTCAAATCAATCAAAACATTTTTAAAAATTAAAACCAGCTTATATATGGCAGACAGATGAAGAATGGGAAGTTTTTTAGTTTCTGAACTTTATCTTTTCAGCTTTTTCTGTCTCCTTACCTCTCTTTCTTTCTTTTTTTTCTTTTCATTTTCTTTCCCACTATGTTTTTCTCTTACTTAGACTAATGCTGGATAAAAAAGATATTTGATATTATGTTGTTTATTTTTCTCTATAAACTCCAACAAATTTATTTTTTAAAAAAATTAAAACCAGCAATAAACTAAGAACGCTGTCTACGTATCTGAGTAGTGGTACTGTAACAGGAGTTATAGATGCTGAAGACTCATGAGAGAGCCTGTTTAGAGCAACCAAGGCTTGATATTCTCCATGTTTCTCTGCATCTTACTGACTAGATGGTATCAGCACTCAGTCAGGTTGGGCATGGAAAGGCCTTTCACTGGCACAACCCACCACACCACCAGTCATCCTTTCAGTGGTGTCATTTTTGAATATGAGCCAAACTCAGCTCCCAGCTGCCCTACTCAGCCCTTGTTGGGGGTGGGTGGCCTGTTGTCAGCACCAAGAACCCCCCCCCCCGTGTCTAGTGCTAGCTTTGCTAAGGAATATGGAAGCTGCCAACCCAGGAGAAGCATGGAGAAGTGCCATAGGTTTTGCCCCCAGCTCTCCAAATCCGCACCTTTTCTCCAACAGTACAAAGAGTTTGGATTTGATATCCTGCTTTATCACTACCTGAAGGAGTCTCAAAGTGGCTAACATTCTCCTTTCCCTTCCTCCCCCACAACAAACACTCTGTGAGGTGAGTGGGGCTGAGAGACTTCAAAGAAGTGTGACTAGCCCAAGGTCACCCAGCAGCTGCATGTGGAGGAGCAGAGACGCGAACCCGGTTCCCCAGATTACGAGTCTACCGCTCTTAACCACTATACCACACTGGCTCTGCGAAAGAAGGGATGCCCATTCCCCCTGCCCCTTTCACTTTGGCCCCTCTGAATTGAGAACTATCAGTTATGTGTCAGTCACACAGCCCTCTTCCAAAGCCCGCTCTCCCCCCCCTTTGCGCTCCCGATCACAGAGGGTCAGCGCTACTAAGGTTGGGTGATCACACTGGCAAGGGAAGCCTTAGTGTGGTTGCTCCTCCCTGACGGACAGGAGAGTGTCACTGCAAGAGCAAGGCAGAGACAGTGTGCTGCAACAGTGGACTGCAATGCAGCTTCCATGATGAATTGCAGAGCCGAGCCTTGAGAGCATAAAACATCCCTTCAGACTCATGTGCAACCCCTGAAAGGCCGTTTACTCACAAAGTGGTAGTACTAACAGTTGTTAGAAGAGAGCTTGATTGTTAATCTGCTCTGCGAATTGTAGCTCTGGGAGGGGAACCGGGGTCTCCTAGCAACTCTCAGAAAGCTTAACAAACTGCAGCTCTCAGAATTTTTTGGGGTGTGTGTGTGCAGATGACTGTTTAAAGTGGTATCGTAGTGCTTTAAATGTATGGTGTGAATGTGGCCTAAGTAGTTATGAAGAAAGGTGACAACTCATTCAAGTGTTCTGTATATTTTGGGCAAAAGATTTACAATAGCATCTCTGCTCTGATGCATGGACTTATTGCAATAGATTCACAATAGCATAGACTTATTGCGTTGGCCCTAGAGGCATTTTCCTCACACCTGTCATGTTCCCATGTACAGCCATGTAGACAATTGTAAAAAGGTGTCTTAAATAGAATCACATCAGCATTTCAGGTAATTTGGTATGATCAATACTGACCAAAACAGAGGAAAAGTCTCAAGCAGAGCTGACAAAAATTGCAGGTTGTCATTAACCCCCAGGAATCATAAGAATCCCCAAACTACAAGTGGAACCGCATGCAATGCAGATACTTTAACTGAAGATGGCAGGGATTCTACCTAGCATTTCATATATGGGAAGTAAAGCTGGGCTGAAATACTTGGATTACTGCAATGCGCTCTACGTGGGGCTACCTTTGAAGGTGACCCGGAAACTACAACTAATCCAGAATGCAGCAGCTAGACTGGTGACTGGGAGCGGCCGCTGAGACCACATAACACCGGTCTTGAAAGACCTACATTGGCTCCCAGTACGTTTCCGAGCACAATTCAAAGTGTTGGTGCTGACCTTTAAAGTCCTAAATGACTTCGGTCCAGTATACCTGAAGGAGCGTCTCCACCCCCATCGTTCAGCCCAGATACTGAGGTCCAGTGCCGAGGGCCTTCTGGAGGTTCCCTCGCTGAGAGAAGCCAAGTTACAGGGAACCAGGCAGAGGGCCTTCTCGGTAGTGGCACCCGCCCTGTGGAACACCCTCCCTTCAGATGTCAAAGAGAACAACAACTACCAGACTTTTAGAAGACATCTGAAGGCAGCCCTGTTTAGGGAGGCTTTTAATGTTTAATAGATTATTGTATTTAATGTTCTGTTGGAAGCCGCCCAGAGTGGCTGGGGAAACCCAGCCAGATGGGCGGGGTATAAATAAATTATTATTATTATTATTATCATCATCATTATTATTATTACCCAGTCTTTGTATGAGTTAATACTTTATTATTCCTTTGGAGTTGCTCTGTATCTTTGTACTTTTGTTGTTCTAGGCTGTGAGGCTTTATGATTTGAATGTTTTAGACATTGTTCTCTTGTTATTTTTTCTGTGTTGAAATGTTGCCCCCACCCCAATCAAACCACTGCTCATGGTCTTTCTTCTGGCAGATAGAGAGAAGTCCCACATAAATGCTTGCTGTAGCATCAGGCCTTTAAAATCACCTTTGCAAAATGCCACCTTCTGCCTACCTATTTTGCAGAAATATCTGTCTGGACATATTTCATGCAGTGCATAGTTGGAACTATCAGCAGAGAAAGAAATAGAAAGCTCTGCGAGTGCAGCTTTCTCCTGACTGAAGTGCAGACTGTTTGAGGACCAAGACATTCACAGGGAAACAAAAATGCTTGTTTACAAAGCTATTGTGCTACCAAACCTTATTGTATGCTTGTGAAACATAAGGAAACTTATGAATGCCATCTCCAACGCCTTGAGAGATTCCATCAACGGTGTCTCCCCAAAAAGGTACGCATCACTTGGAAAGACAGGCCCTCTTGAAAGTCCCTACCTGTGTGAGTAACGCGGCTATCCATGTTGAATTGAGAATGCCTTCTCTAGAGACACTCCTGTGGAAACGTGTCTTTAGTTACTGGCTAACACTTTGGTTTAGATTACCTAACTACTATATAGCCCAATGCCTTTGGCGCAATGAGTTTAGCAGCCCTTGGGCCAATAAGATTCATGCTAAACTTTTATCTATTGGAATCTCGCCCATAGAACTCTTGAACCAAGATCTTACCTTAGCAAGGAAAATTATTAATCAAAGACTGGACGACATAGAGTGGCAGCGTAATCTTATGCTTCGTGGGGGGCTATGTTCCCCGTGTCAGTTGGGAGTTATTTCTCCAACTCATGTGCCATCCTACCTATCATCCCTTTCTATTGCCAGTCATTGTTTTGCCTTTATCAAAGCACGTTTTAATGTTTTCCCTTCAAATTCCCTTTTTCATAGATTTTCTAGGGGCCAAGTCTCGGTTTTATGTTCCTGTGATAATAGATCGATCGAAACACTTCACCATATAGTATTTATATGTCCTTTATATTGTGTTGTCCAGAAGAACTTACTGTTACCATTAATCCACAAGTTGCCTGGGCACCCGGCAGATTTTCGTCTGGCCTTTTTATTGCAAGATACAGATCAGCATGTAACTTTACAAATGGCGAAATTGTTAACTTCCGTTTTGACATATAAACGTCGTAATGGATTGCTGTTTGGAAGCTGAAAATTCCTTATAGTATCTATTTCTAATTTGTACTCTTTTAAGTTTTACTGGTTCAATTTTTTAAAATCAAATTGTACTGTGTATTTGTTCTAGTTCTGTTGTTCTTATGAGCTTAAAGCTGAAAGACAGGCGAACTAATGCCAGTGTATTGGAAGAAGCAAAGATCACCAGTGTTGAAGCAATGATTCTTCAACATCAACTTTGTTGGACAGGCCATGTTGTGCGGATGCCTGATTACTGTCTTCCAAAGCACTCTATTCCAAACTTAAAAATGGAAAGCGTAATGCTGGTGGTCAGCAAAAGAGGTTTAAAGACTTTCTCAAGGCAAATCTAAAAAAATGTAGTATAAACACCGACAATTGGGAAACACTGGCCTGCAAGTGCTCCAATTGGAGAACAGCCTTTACCAAAGATGTCGTGGACTTTGAAGATGTTCAAACTCAGAACGAAAGGGAGAAACGTGCTAAGCGGAAGGCACGCTTGGCAAACCCTCAACATGATCAACTCCTGTCCGGAAGCCTACGTCCCCACTGTGGAAGGACACGTGGATCCAGAATTGACCTCCACAGTCACTTATGGATTCACTGTTAAGACCATGTTCATGGAAGACAATCTTACTCGGCTACGAGGGATTGCCAAAGAAGAAGAAGTTGAACTATGGAATCCACTTCCACAAAAACCAGCGATGGCCAACCACTCAAATGGCTTTGAAAGAAGATGAGACAAATTCATGAAGGATATGGTTCTCACCTGCCACTAGCCCTGATGGTTGTGTTGTAGCTCCACAGTCAGGGGGAGTATGCTTCTGGGAAGCAATTGCTGGAAACTGCAGGGTCCACTTGTGGACTTCCCAGCAGGCTCTTCTTATTTTATTAAGATAAGGGGGAGGCAACTGTTCTGCTCCCCTTCGCCCACTCCCCAAATGAACATGGGTTTATTTATGTTTTTGCTCCCAACAGGAAATTCCCCATTCTCCATTCTGGTAGCAGAAATCAAGCTTTCCATCTGGGCCATGAAAATGCCTAATTCTGAAAAGAATATATGTAGAGATGGGAGCTACATAATGAACTATGAAGTAAAGGCAAATATTTGAATAGCTTCATGGCTTCGTCTGGGAGGCAGGCATGAAATGGATGAAGGCAAAGTGCTTTTTGACGCCACAAGTGCCTTGTGGCAACAATTTGAATTTAATGTTGTGCTTTTCAATGAGGAGAGCTGATACGGCAGGGAAATGAATCGCCTGGGGCAGGATGGAGCGCTAAAGTGATCAGGGTCTGGATTTAGGAAGAAAGGGGGAGTTTATATAGAACTATGGGTAGAAAGGCTGGTTATGAAGCAAGCCCACAGTTCTCAAACCAGTTTGCCTTGTAATGCTTCTGCAGGGGTGCAGGGCAGGAAACTTGAAGGTGATAATTATGTGTGGTGGGGAGAGTGATAAACCGCCCCACTAGAAATGAGAAAATCTGTCCATTTTGGTTTCTCATTATGTTCAGGTTTCCACATATTCACATCGGTTTCCGATTCTACAACTATTTCCACCAATTACCCTATTTTCTGCCTTCATATAAAATAGTTTCGCTCCCCCTCCCAACTGCTTAGCTAATCAGAAAGAAAACAGAACCTTGGTGAAGTTTCTATTTCTCCTTATTGCTGAGTTTCCAGGCTGCACTTTTAACCCTCCTGTGCAAAACAAAACACCCTATTTTAAACTTTTCACCTTCTTGTGCAGAACATCCTGAGAAAAACATATCCTTGCAGTCCTTCCCTTGAACTGTTGACCCTCCTACGCTGGAGAGCCTTTACAGCAAAAAGGCACTGTTCTACGATACACAATGAAAAATGCGTGAAAGTCCTATTCCTTCAGAGGCTGCTTGCAGATTTGAGGGCCACCTCTTCTGAGTCCCCTCTTGCATTTGTGCAGCTAAATGAGCTTACCTAGCCCTGCTGACAGCAGGCAGGGCTATGCTGGGGGCATTGTGGGAAGTTAAAATGATGTCTGCAAGCTGCCTGCATGGGTTGGGTTGTGGAGGCCAGCAAGGTTGTCTCCAGGTTGGAGGGGGGGACTCAGGAGCTGCCTGAGTGCTGGCACTGTGCTTGGCTTTGTGGCACTAACATCTAGCTAAATCAGAGTAAAAGCAAGGAGTGCAACTGTAGGCAGAGCCACAGCCAATGCCAGGCAGAACCAGCTAAGGCTAGCCTTGCCTCCATCCTCCTCCCTGCTGAGTTCTACAGGGGCCACACTGAGGAGGAAGCCAACAGGCAGTGCTACCCCCTGGCTGGGTGTAAGTTGAGAAGGCAAGCAGATGGGGCAGTGTCAGGCTTCAGGGAATCACCTTCCTCCCCCGTGGCTGTAGATAAGCAGAACAAAGGAAAAGGAGTCTTCTTACCAGTTAGGAACTTTAATAATCACAGCGAGAGAACAAAGAACACATCTCTGAGTAATGGTGGTGCTCCCAATTAAGGAGCCCATCCCCTTTTACGTCACTTCTACGTCTCGTAATCTGAGCTTGTCCCCTCTGTGCTTTCTGTTCTGCCACTTTCTGAGCCCTTCTGGACTTTGGGGAGGGCGGTGGAGGAAGGCTGTCTAGAGACAGTGAATCTGTTCACCCTCTCCCTTCTAGTGTTTCTTCTGCTAGCTGTTCCCCATCCAGTGTTTCCCAGCTTCTGCCTTCTGAACTATGCCCCTCTGCAAACCACTGTTCCAAATCTATACTGTCCTCCTGCTCCTGGGAAGATTCGGGATCTGGAGCAGGAGCAGGGGGAGGCAGTGTGGTGTAGTGGTTAAGAGTGGTAGACTCATAATCTGGGGAACTAGGTTCATGTCTCCGCTCCTCCACATGCAGCTGCTGGGTGACCTTGGGCTAGTCACACTTCTCTGAAGTCTCTCAGCCCCACTCACCTCACAGAATGTTTGTTGTGGGGGAGGAAGGGAAAGGAGAATATGAGCCGCTACTCCTTCGGGTAGTGATAAAGCGGGATATCAAATCCAAATCCAAACTCTTCTATTGCTCCTCAGTGCAGCCCTCTGCAGCACAGTCTCTGACAGGCAGTGCCCCATTTGCTACAATGGGTCAACAAATATTCAGACATGGGGGGAGCAGTATGGGACCAACCATCACTGGGGAATGTGACCACCAGACTTGGTGAGTGGGGTGAAAACGTTGCCCCTGTTCAAAAGGAATTCCCACAAAACCACCAAATTACCCCCCCCCCCCCGCTCAGTGGTAGAGCAATTGTTTGGCATGCAGAATGTCCCAGTTTCAATCCCTGGCATCTCTAGATAGGGGCTGGGAAAGGCTCTCTGGAGAGCTGCTGCCAGTCAATGTCGATAGTACTGAGTTTGATGGACCCAAGGGTCTGATTTGAGTGTGAGGCTATGTTTCCATGCTCCTAACTTTGGAGCTGCAAACAGAACAGTAAAGTCGAGGTCCCCATTTTGGCTGAGGATGCAGCATTCATTTTGAAATCCCACGGGGTTCAGTAGGACTTACTCCCCAGTAAATATGCATAGTGTTTTTCACTGAAGGCTGACTCCATTGCTGAAGAGCTGACATCTGTAGATTTTCCAGCTAGCAACAGCTGCTGTCCAATTTCACCCCAGTCACAAGCTCTGTCTCCGTCTCTCTCTTCTCTTTATTGCAAAGCAGGTTATTTTTGGGATGTGTTTTCCAATAGGCTGCACCTCTGCCGTGTGTTGTGATGGGTGGCTCCTGCAAAAATAAAAAAATTGGATGAACGAGACGCAAATTGAACAGCTAGCCTTTCCCAGACTACAAGGGAAAGTGATTGAGTTAGGCTGTGATTTTGTGCACATAATATTCAGAGCAAATGCTGTAGAATTCAGCAGGGCTTATGAATGAGCATGCTTGCATAGTATCAGCCTGGATGTTTGTTGCATATATATATAAACCACTTTAAACCACTTTACATAACAACATTATGTTGTTCAGGATGTAGGCAACAGAATGTTTGTATTATGACATTTGTGTTATGATGTTATGCTAATGCACTATTATGTTCTTCTGTGCCTCAGACACCCATAATTTCCTCTGGTGTCTGCTTTTCAACTCACTGCCTGTAGCTTCTTGATTTGCCCCTCCAGGCCTGAGGTTTCCCATTATTGTAACTATCTTTTCTCTGGCCAAGAGATATGGCCAGGCTACATCCCATTGCGTTCTTTCTACAATGCAGAGGATACCTTCTCCAGGTGACCAGAATGTGCCTCTTCTTTTAACTCCGTAGTCTCAGGGCAAGTGTGGTGAGCCTTATCCACCGTCACCCCCTGTGCTGCAAACCTCTCCAAGGAAGTCTCAGCTTTGCTCCAGACTTGGGTACCAAGAGGTGTGAACGTTTAATGGGTGAGAGCCATATTGATGAAGTTATTTTCAGAACACCGCTGTGAAAAAGAGCTGTTTCAGAGACAGTTTCAGGACACATAATTATCCCGTTTGTCAGATTAATGAATTCAAGTTAGCCTTGTGTGTGTGTTTTATGAAGTACAAATCAATGTGGCAACTTTCCCCTGGTTTGGAGAAAACATCTTATTATCCCCTGCCGGACTCCTGGAGATGGATTTCCTGAGCTCCGTCCTTATCTGCTAACCCACAATTTTCTAGCAAAACTAAAATGCCCCGAGGTGATGCTTCGACTTGAAGCTGCTTGCCAAGAGGACATCTTTGGGAAACCTGGATCGAACGTTCCCCCTTGGGATGTGGGATCAGGTGCCATTTCCCATCTTGCAGTCAGTAGACTGTTTTTCTGCTTCGTTTTCAATGTTAATTTTCGGCTCAGCAGGAATTCCAAGTTGGCTCTCCAGGGAAACACGCTAACTAGTCAATTTAGCTCCCTGGAGTTTCCAGGCAGTTCCTGAGCACAACTATCTCTTTCTACAAGAGCAACCACATGAGATTTTCTATGCCTTCCCCTCCAAACAGAAGGGAAATTGCCCCAACCTAAAAACATACTTGAATTACTGATTCCATCGCATCATATTCAGGTCTGTGCACATTGACTTCTGTGCATTGGTGAAATGCCATAAACACACACAGAGAGAATGTTAACAAAATTGCATCATGGTTGCTTTTTGTGGTATTTTATTAGTGCTCACCTGTGTGTCAGTAATAGTAGAGGACCTCAGCAACATGGGCCCCTTCCACCAGTGTTCCCTCCACTACCATTTTAAATTTCCCACAATGCACCAGAGTGATGCTGCATGGGGTTTTTCTGGGGCCTTGTGGGAGGCAATTTCAAGACCAAGCTACCCACCATGAGTGGGCAGGGCTGGCATCCAGCAGTGGTTTTGCCGGGGCCCTGACAGTTGCCCAAGGATGCCAGCTGCTGACGCCAGCCCTGACTGGGTTGCATTTGGGGGAACTAACCTATAATCGACATTTCCCCTCTCATTTCAGGCTCATTCTCATGAGCACTGCCAGGCATAATGGCTTCAGGTAAAGCCCATGTTGAATTCTGCTGAATTCCCACAGCATTGATAACCTACCTCTAGGGCAGTTTGTGATGGCTCACCGAAAAACCAAGCCTGCACCCGTTGGTGAATACCTAGAACATCCATGGGTTTCCTACACACCTTCCAATTTAAAGCACATCTCCCTCGCCTCCACCCCCAAAAAATGAATGTTGGGAACTGTAGTTTGTTAAGGTAAAGGTAAAGGGACCCCTGACCATTAGGTCCAGTCGTGACCGACTCTGGGGTTGCGGCGCTCATCTCGCTTTATTGGCCGAGGGAGACGGCGTACAGCTTCCGGGTCATGTGGCCAGCATGACTAAGCCGCTTCTGGCGAACCAGAGCAGCGCACGGAAACGCCGTTTACCTTTCCGCTGCAGTGGTACCTATTTATCTACTTGCACTTTGACATGCTTTCGAACTGCTAGGTTGGCAGGAGTAGGGACCGAGCAACGGGAGCTCACCCCATCATGGGGATTCAAACCACCGACCTTCTGATCGGCAAGCCCTAGGCTCTGTGGTTTAACCCACAGCGCCACCCGTATCCCGTAGTAGTTTGTTAAGGGTGCTCAGAATTAGCTCTGTCAAGGGCAAATTGCAGTTCCCACCTTGGAGAGTGTACTTTAAATGTATGGTGTGTGTGCAGCATCCTGGAAGTTACTACAGTGGTCCCTCGACTTACGAAGTAATCGACATCCGTATTTTTCGACTTACGAATGAAAAAAAGTGGCTGCACGCCTACGGATTTTTCGACATCCGAATGGAAATCGTTGCCGGTTTAGATGCGGTTTCCTCGACTTACGAATTTTAGATGCGGGTTTTTTTGTCTTACAAATTTTTCCGAATATTTTTCTCCCAATGCATTCCTATGGGAAATCGACTTACGATTTTTTTCAACCTATGAATGTCCATTCGGAACGGATTAAATTCGTAAGTCGAGGGACCACTGTACAGGCAAGACTTTTCCTATGACGTGGCTGGTTTTTTGTGTTGTGAAGTGCAGTAAGAGTAACAGAACCCCAAGGAGATTTGTTTGTTTGTTTGTATGTGAAGTAACCTAAAGAGAATTGACCTGTGCCTACTTTGATACCTTTTGGATGCCAAAAAAGAAGATCTTTTTAATTCTGGCCCCCTCTAGGTTTCTATTTGTTGAGTGGGGATCCCCTTCATTCTTTCCAACAGCAAAATGGCAATTCTCAGCTGGGTGAATGAACCCTGTCCAATTCTTTGCATGTCTGTATTTTTTGTTTTTGTTTTTGCAAAATGCACATGGCTTTCTCTAGAAACCGAAACTGCCCTCCTACAGCATAATGCCTCTGTATACAATGCCCGCCCTGCAGCAGTTTGACTGAGGCAGGAAAAAAAGAACTACAAGTGTGGCTGTGTTTATTTGAGGTCCTCCCCCTGCTTGCCCATCATCCCCAAGCCTCCTCCTGACCTGGAGGCATAGGTTGTGTGGGCTGACTAAAGGTAGAACGCTGGAGGAGAGTCTTGCGGGAGCCACCTGCGTTCCACCCGCTGGCCGTGGGCATGGAGATTTGCGGTCGATGAGTGGGCTGTGCGTGTGTGGCAGTCTCAGCCGGGCTCCTCTGACGCTGCAGAGTCATAGTGGATGACTCAGCAGGGCTGCCCTTGAATGCACTGCAACATCAGCACAGATGGACAAAGGCAGCCACTTTGTGCTTTATGCAGATAGCAATCCCTTGAAGAGCAACAGAGTGGGCTGACCAATCAGTTCTGGCTCTTTTCATGCAGGCGCATTCAAGACAGAGGGGTTTCTGGAAGGCGATGGTGGGCGAGAGTGAGGGATGCAGCTGGCAAGGACCGAAAAACCTGCTACGGGCGAAATATGTTGATTTATTAAGTCCCCTCCCAGAGCCTTCACATGAAAGACATTTCCTGGAAGGATCGCGCTGTGGTCTAAACCACAGAGCCTAGGGCTTGCCGATCAGAAGGTCGGCAGTTCAAATCCCTGCGACGGGGTGAACTCCCATTGCTCGGTCCCTGCTCCTGCCCACCTAGCAGTTTGAAAGCACGTCAAAGTGCAAGTAGATAAATAGGTACCGCTCTGGTGGGAAGGTAAATGACGTTTTCGTGCGCTGCTCTGGTTCACCAGAAGCGGCTTAGTCCTGCTGGCCACATGACCCGGAAGCTGTATGCCAGCTCCCTCAGCCAATAAAGTGAGATGAGCACCGGAACCCTAGAGTCGTCCGCGACTGGACCTAATGGTCAGGGGTCCCTTTACCTTTACCCAGTGATTTGGGGTGGGGAATTGCAGGCTTAGGGATCAAATTTGGCCCTCCAGTCCTCTCTGTCTGGCCCGTGGAACTCTCCCCAGACCACACCCCTCACCGGCCCTGCTTCTCACCCTAAGTGTTTTTGCCTGACTGGAATGTGTCCTTGAATGTTCCTTGCTTCTCTGGATGGAGGAAAGATGTGTGGATGTCTGTGTGCATGTGTAGACAGTAGCCTAATACACACAGGTAAAATTCACACCTGTTGCTCTGCCCATTTTTGTCTCTGGCCCCACCCACAACTGGCATGTGGCCCTCAGAAAGTTTGCCCTGGAAAGGTGCGGCCCTTGAACTGGGAAAGGTTCTTCACTCTTGCAGCAGATAAATGACAGGCTCCTGGGCAGACCTGTCTCCATCTCTTCCTAAGCCTTCCATCGGCTACTTCCCTCTCATTATATAAAGAACTGCATGCAACCATATGTACACTGTCCTTGGCTCAGTTTAAACCTCAAGGACAGGTACATTCAGAATGCAGCATATTCCTGAACCTTTATTTTAAAACAGCTGAATTTCTTAGAGTTGTCTGGGTTTTAGTAAAAGGCCATTCTGTCTCTCAGCTTCTGCTAATCCTTAAAATAACACCGTAGTGCAAAAGGACTATAAGGGAAATTCCTATACAATCGTGCTGTTATTGATATAGTGGACGACATGGAAATGAAGATATTTACCTGGAAAGGGAGATATATTATAAACTGCCCTGTGATCCTCAGATGAAGGACAGTATAATAATAATAATAATAATAATAATAATAATAATAATAATAATAGTAAATAAATAATAATAGTGGAGGTGGCTCCATCATCAGAGCTTGCATGCCTCTGAACCATATATTTAAAGCACATTCCAACCCCTCCCCCCCTAAAAAACCCTGGGAACTGTAGTTTACCTTTACAAATCCCAGCACCCTGAACAAAACTACTGTTCCCAGGATTCATTTAGGGGGAATAGGGTTTAAATGTGCTTTAAATGTATGGTGTGTACACAGTCCCAGTTGCAGGGAATCACAAACTGGACAGTGTTACTATTCTCACATCTGGGCAGGTGAGCAGAAAAGACGACCTACTGATGACTTCAGAACCTAAAGCCATGGATTCTCCCTCTAAGGAGACCCACTTCGCCCCATCATTCACCCCGTTACTGACATTCGAGCGTGAGGGTTATTGCTTATGTGGCAAAACGGAACCTGTCACACATGAGCAGAAAGGATCAGCAGGGAATCAAGATCTAAATACAGCAAAAAAGACTATCGCTCAAAGATTGGATGATATTGAGTTGCAACGCAATGTTATGCTGGGCGGGGGGACATGCTCACCGAGATCCCTGGGCATTGTACCCCCCCTTCAAGTACCAGCCTATCTATCAACTCTTTCTATTGCTAGTCATCGTTTCGCTTTTATTAAAGCACGGTTTAATGTCTTCCCCTCAAAAGTCATTTTTCATAGATTTTCTAGGGGCCAAGTTTCTGTCTTATGTGCCTGTGATAACCGTTCGATTGAATCTCTTCATCACATAGTGTTTGTCTGCCCCTTGTATTCTGCCGCCCGAAAGACTCTACTACTTCCATTAATTCAAAAATTACTGGGGTATTTGGAAGAGTCTTACCTTGCTCTTCTGTTGCAAGATTCAGACTCGATTGTAACCCTACATATGGCAAACTTTCTGACATCAGTTCTGACACTTAAGAAACGCAATGGATTGTTATATACAGCTTGAAATTTTAATTTAATTTTTATCATATTTCATTCAATTGAGTATCCCTTTTAATCTATTTTACTGTTAGCAATTGTAAACCAGACTGTGCTGTCTCTGTTTTTGGTTGGTATGTCTATGGGCTTAAAGCCGAAATAAAACAAGTTGAGTTGGATCAGCAGGCTTGGGGGAACACCATTGTTTGCAGAAATACTAAAATGTTTATGAGGAGGGGCTAAGAGAGGAACAGTTGGGACTGAACATGCTTTGTGGCCGTGGAATGATGACTGCCCCCCTCCCCGGAGGAATGGAAAATGATAATCCTTATCCACATGTGCCCACATAACTGCTTCGATTGGCAGAATTGTCACTACTGAAGGTGACACATAGTTAGTACCCATTTCACAGTTGTAAGAACTTGATCATTCAGTGTTACCCTTTGGAACTCCCTGCCTACTGAGATCAAGCAGACGCCTTCACTGTATTCTTTCGGTGCCTGCAAAAAAACATTCTTGTTTAGACAGGCCTATCCAGATGCTTAGAAAGTTGAGGTGGTTTTAATCTGCTTTAGTATTTTAACTTTTGTATGTTTTAAAGTACTGGTAGGCTTGTGAATTTATTGCTTTATCTGATTGTTAACTTCCTAGAAGTAAGTGTGTGTGCGTGTGTTACAATCAAGCGCCGTCTAAATTTCACGAAATAAATAAATAAATAAAACCAGGAAGGGAAGGGAATGACTGGGATCCTGAACACACAAGACTTCTGCACCACACTGTTGCTGGTCAGAGTTGTTATTTTATAGTTTCAATATATGTTAAGGATCTGGCCCTTAGGGCTCAGTTAACCTGATGGCTGTTGAATTTGCTGCCAATATTCTTGATTATCCTGTCACTTTTGATGGTTTCCTGGTGGGTTCTTAATGGTTTCTGAGGGGTTTCCTCTTGCAGGGTCAACACGCTCTTTGTTAATTCTGTATTGATTTCCATTGACTTTTAATTTGATTTTGTTTACCCACCTTGGATCTCATTTATAAGAGCAAGGCAGGAAATAAGTTGAGAGAGGGAGAAATCCGGGGAGTGTGGACAGCTCAGCTGGTTAGAACAGGGTGCCGATAAAGCCAAGGTTGCAGGTTCGATCCCCATATGGGACAGCTGTGTATTCCTGCATTGCAGGGGGTTGGACTAGATGATCCTCAGGGTCCTTTCTAACACTGCAATTATATGATTCTCCGAAAGAGTATACAGTCGTAGCTCAGAAGTCGAACGAAATCCATTCTGGAAGTCCGTTTGACTTCCAAAACGTTCAGAAACCAAGACATGGCGTCCGATTGGCTGCAGGAAGCTCCTGCAGCCAATCGGAAGCTGCGGAAGCCGCGCCGGACGTTCGGGTTCCAAAGAACGTTCGCAAACCGGAACACTCACTTCTGGGTTTGCGGCATTCGGGAGCCAAAACGTTCAACTCACAAGGCGTTCGTCAACCAAGGAACGACTGTATTTCCCTGAAGTCCAGGGTTCCTCACAGCAGGATGAGCAGAGGGGATTCCCAAACATGACAGTAGGGCCGGGCAGACTGCCTTTCAACGTGCTTCTCAATTTTGTGAATCCAAAGCCAACCTCTGGGTCAGCCCTGACTCTCTTGCAGCATTGCAATGGATCATTGCAGTCCGATTTTATGATATGATACAAACAACTTGGGCTGGCCTGGGTTAAAAGGGAGATCTCTCCAGCCACCTGCTGGAAAGCCATTTGGCAATGGCGTATGATCCCGAAAAGGGAAGGAGGGGATCATGACTTGTTTGCAGGTGCCATTGTAAATCTGGCTCTCCCTTAGCGTTGTCACTGAGGTAGGGTTGCCAGACCTGCAGGGCTGACGTGAAATCTCCAGTTTGCCTTGCCCTCCCCAGATGGTGGGCGGTGGGGCGCTTGATTTTCAAGGTGGGCGAGAGTGCCTTTCAATAATGAAATATACTCGGAGTCAAGTGTGAATTTCATGCTCTTTATTCAGCTCATAGTAGCAATGAATGAATCTTTCCTCAAAACGTCTGCTATATATACATTATTTACACAATGGGCCCCACGTGATTGGCTAATTCCGGGCTACTCCTGTAGGCCAATCAGGTTGCGGATTCACTTCCTCCAGGAGCCTGATTGGCTGCTCCTGCAGGCCAATCAGGTTGCTGATTCACTTCATCCAGGAGCCTGATTGGCTGCTCTTGCAGGCCAATCAGGTCGCTGATTAACTTCTACCTGGAGCTGGATTGGGTGGCTCCTGCGGACCAATCAGACTGCTGCATTCTGGATCATATTCTTCTAGGACCAATCAGACTGCTGCATTTTGGATCCTATTGTTCGAGGATTCAGTTCAGTACATAACAAATAATAAATAAATAAAATAAGAAGACCATGTGAGTAGCTTGCAAGCTTCAGCCTGGCAGGAGCCAGGTCCAAATTATTGTTGGGATGGGGGAAGTTCTGCCCTCCTCCCCTCTCCCAACTAAACTCCATCTCTAGGCTGAGTGGTAGGAGGGAACCCAGAGGAAGACTCACCTGTGACATTGCCAGGGGCTACCCCTCGGTCTCAGGTTTGGGCCCTGGAATCTCAGGATCTGGATTGCAGTTTGGGGTGAGAGCGTTGAAAATGTTCAGCTTCTTTAAAAAATAATAATAAATGTTTCAGTCTGTTGAAAACTGTTTCTGGCTTCAGATGGAGATAGCTTTCTAAGAAGCCAATTTGTCTGGAAGAAAATAACTGGATCTGCAAGAGAAGTCTGGAGCGTGCTTCTGTCTCACAATTTGCCACCATGCCCCTTTTCCAGGATATTCCATTCCACTCCCCATCCTTCTGCAGTTTTCCTGCTGGCGCCCAACAGTCACTAAACATTCTGTGTCTGCCGAGGATGCCCTAGTGCCGTGCCAAAACAGTTATTCAACTTCTTTAACATTTTCTTCCCTCATGAAAGAGGCTCTTCTTTTTCTGCCTCACAGTACTTCAGAATTGCTCTGGAACTTCAGTGGGCGTGGGGTTGAGTTACCTTACCGTTGTGAAGAGGTTGGTTTGTACATTTTTATTTCCATTAAGCATTTCTCTGGTGCTTCACAGTTTCCACAGCTTCCCTCACTTTCTGATTCTCCATGGAGGAATTATTGAAAGTACAGCAGCACAGGACCATTCAGTTAGTAACTTAAAGGGTTATGTTTGTTATTGGTCTCGATTGTTTGGTGATTCTATTCAGTTCGACGTCAGCTGTCAGTGGAGAAGAAGGCTGATGTTTGACAGTTGAAGGAGTTGGTAGGAAAAGTGCTTCTGAATCAGGTTTGCCTCATTGTGTGTGGTTGCATATTTCTTCCTGCTCTCACCTAGGCCTGTAAATAAGGTTATCCTCAAGTTATATACTGTTTTTCTTCAGTTACAGGTAGGTAGCTGTGTTGGTCTGCCATAGTCAAAACAAAATAAAAAATAAAAAAATTCCTTCCAGTAGCACCTTAGAGACCATCTAAGTTTGTTCTTGGTATGAGCTTTCGTATCTGAAGAAGTGTGCATGCACACGAAAGCTGATACCAAGAACAAACTTAGTTGGTCTCTAAGGTGCTACTGGAAGGAAATTTTTTTGTTTTGTTTTGTTTTTCTTCACTTTACCTCAGCAAAGTATTACCAGTTTCTTTTCTCGCTGGACTCCTTTTGCTTTATTCTGGCCACTCTGCTAACAGGAATTACATCACGAAGTCTTCAGCTGGGCTTTACCTAAAGTACGAGAAGCTGGGGAGGCTGGCTACCAAGCAATTGAGATGGATGTACTTGCTAGTTGTTTTTAAGGAAAGTTCTTCCTTTTACCCCCTTTTTTCTAAAAAAAAAACAAAAAACAAAAAACAGTTCTGCACTGATTTATTTAAAAGTTTTTAAAAAAATGCACTTTAAATGCAACGCAATGTTATTCTGGGCGGGGGGACATGCTCACCGAGATCCCTGGGCATTGTACCCCCCCTTCAAGTACCAGCCTATCTATCAACTCTTTCTATTGCTAGTCATCGTTTCGCTTTTATTAAAGCACAGTTTAATGTCTTCCCCTCAAACGTCCTTTTTCATAGATTTTCTAGGGGCCAAGTTTCGGTCTTATGTGCCTGTGATAACCGTTCGATTGAATCTCTTCATCACATAGTGTTTGTCTGCCCCTTGTATTCTGCCGCCCGAAATACTCTATTACTTCCATTAACTCAAAAATTACTGGGGTATTTGGAAGAGTCTTACTTTGCTCTTCTGTTGCAAGATTCAGACTCGATTATAACCCTACATATGGCAAAATTTCTGACATCAGTTCTGACACTTAAGAAACGCAATGGATTGTTATATACAGCTTGAAATTTTAATTTAATTTTTATCATATTTTATTCAATTGAGTATCCCTTTTAATCTATTTTACTGTTAGCAATTGTAAACCAGACTGTGCTGTTTCTGTTTTTGGTTGTTATGTCTATGGGCTTAAAGCTGAAATAAAATGAGTTGAGATGCACTTTAAAAATTTACAGAGAACTGAATGAAGAGCATGCCTCCCTGCTTTTCTGTGCTTAGAAAGAAGCCCTGCAGAGGACATCGTGGGGTTTTCAGGAAGCGCAGGTCCCCAGGAAGGCTGCAGCATTCAGGCCACTGGAGAGATGAATTATAGGGTGAAAGGCAGGGAAGAAGAAGAAGAAGAAGAGTTTGGATTTGATATCCCGCTTTATCACTACCCGAAGGAGTCTCAAAGCGGCTAACATTCTCCTTTCCCTTCCTCCCCCACAACAAACACTCTGTGAGGTGAGTGGGGCTGAGAGACTTCAAAGAAGTGTGACTGGCCCAAGGTCACCCAGCAGCTGCATGTGGAGGAGCGGAGACTCGAACCCGGTCTCCCAGATTAGAGTCTACCGTACTTAACCACTACACCACATTGGCTCAGTTACTCCCTTTGCAAGCCTAGCTCTGTTTCTTCAGGGATGAAGTCAGTGCACTTCGCACATGATCAGTGATGCTCTTTAACTTACACATGTCCCCTATGTTTCCAGGATTGAGCCCTTAACTGGATGTGGCCCTGGCATGTGCGTGCATGCAAAGCTTGCCCATGAAATCAATTGAGGCGCTGCCCTACCCTGTTCAACTTGGTCGGCGACAGTCTGCTTTCGGATCCCAGTTGTTGGGAATGGCGACTGGAGGGAGAGCTGTCGCCCTCTTTTCCTTCTTCCGAGTTTCCCATTGGAGCAACTGGTTGGCCATTGTGAGAACAGGGTGGTCCTTGGGCTTGATCCTGCACGGCTCGTCCTGACACTGTTGGGTCAAGCTGGGATGCTGCCCGATAAAAGGCCAGGAAGTAGCCACGCACATCTGCTCCCGCGGCGTGTGCTGCTCTTAATGAGAGCAGTTGGCTCAAATGAGCCATCACCAATGGATGTGGCATTTGCCGCCACGCTGCAGGAGCGCAACAAACAGCTGCTCTGTCTTTTGTGACTTCTCTGGCAGCTGGGTAGAGCCTGAGCTGAGCTGAATCAGCCTCTGTGGCTGTGTGCAAGAGCATCCTTTGATGGAGAGCCCTTCCCCACATCTGTGACTAGCTTCCAGGCAACCTGCGATGGTGCCCCCTTGTGTCCATGGTGCATCAAAGGCTGCTAGAGCAGGCAATGGGTGCGTTAGTCTTTATTCGCATTTCCTGTTTCCATTACAATCCACAGGGCATTTAATTCCTCAGGATCTGCTATTTCTGAGTTCAAGTCAGTCTGGAATCGCTTCCCTTGCTCTCCACCCCCACAGTGAAGTTAATTACACTTATTTGGCTTCTATTTCCAAATACTGTCTGATTTCACTTTATGCTAGCAAAATGTTTTGTGGTTGTTGTGTCGTATCTGGCTACTAATAGCAAGCTCATTTGTTGATCCTTATGCAGCCAAAAGGGACCCAGGTGGCGCTGTGGGTTAAACCACAGAGCCTAGGGCTTGCTGATCAGAAGGTCGGCGGTTCGAATCCCTGTGATGAGGTGAGCTCCTGTTGCTCGGTCCCAGCTCCTGCCAACCTAGCAGTTCGAAAGCACATCAAAGTGCAAGTAGATAAATAGGAACCGCTCTGGCGGGAAGGTAAATGGCGTTTCCGTGCGCTGCTCTGGTTCGCCAGAAGCGGCTTAGTCATGCTGGCCACATGACCTGGAAGCTGTACGCCGGCTCTTGGCCAATAAAGCGAGATGAGCGCCGCAACCCCAGAGTCGGACACGACTGGACCTAATGGTCAGGGGTCCCTTTACCTTTACCTTTATGCAGCCAAAATGCCACTGTCTACTCATACCACACTGCCAACCTAGCAGTTCGAAAGCACCTCAAAGTGCAAGTATATAAATAGGTACCGCTCTGGCGAGAAGGTAAACGGCGTTTCTGTACGCTGCTCTGGTTCGCCAGAAGCGGCTTAGTCATGCTGGCCACATGACCCGGAAGCTGTACGCCGGCTCCCTCGGCCAGTAAAGTGAGATGAGCGGCGCAACCCCAGAGTCGACCGCAACTGGACCTAATGGTCAGGGGTCCCTTTACCCTTTACCTTTACTCATAAGAGGGAGGTATCGGTAGGCACTGGGGTACTGCAAGGTTTGCAGTAGTAGTATAAAACATCTTCAGGAAATAAATTCCAAAGGGGGATAATGGTAAACGGTCCAGTGGGAGCTGAGCATGCTCAGGTAGTCACAGAACGTTGAGTATCCCTTTTGGAGAGGGCAACAGAAAACCAGGTGTGGAAAGAAATATCCTGAAAGAAGACAGGGCTGGCTGGCTAGAACCCTGAACAAGAGCACTTTGTTGCCCTTTGTACAATTGTATGGTCAACATTCAGGACTTCGCGCATTGAGGAGTCACTGATGGATGTAAGAAGGCAGAGAATGTCAATTCAAATAAGAAAAACAGTTTCAAGTTCACAATAATATGTGTAGCTTCAAATGAAGAAGACAACTTCAAATTCAAAAATGCAACTTCAAATTCAAAAGGTTCGTTTTAGAAGTAAAGCCAGAGTGAAGAGTCGATTCAGGAAAAGCAACCTGAATTGACTCTTCACTCTGGCTTTACTTATAAAACGAACCTTTTGAATTTGAAGTTGTATTTTTCATTTGAAGCTACACATATTATTGTGAACTTGAAACTGTTTTTCTTATTTGAATTGACATTATCTGCCTAAGACTGTAATTTTTAACAGAATACATACTTTTATTTAACTATAACTCACAAGTAGGATTTATTCCTAGTATTGAAATACTTCTGGCCAGAGCTCTTGGTGTGTATTTCCTTTCAATATAACTAATAACAAGAACTCCAATTTATTTAAAGGATGTAAGAAGGCAGCAATTTCCACTCTGAGCTATATTAGTCACAGCCGGCACTGTTTCCCTTCTGCTGCAGTTCAGCTTCTGCCACTCATCTCCTTGTTCTCTGATTAATGCAAGTTATGTAGCTATTTACATCACTTACATTCATTTCACTGTAAAGAAAATGTTAAAAAAAAAACAATGTAAAAAAGAAAGTCCTTCATGAATTGCATAAAGAATGCTGATCATATTTGCTTGGCTAATTTCTGTTCCTGACCACAGATGAGCATGCGAACTGCAGCAATTTTTCTTTCTCATAGGAATTTTCCGGCATCTGCAGTCAGAGAGTAGTTGTGGGGACCAATAGCAGTTGCATGAGATCATGAATATTCAGATCTCACCCTTGCCTGAAATTGGATCTGGATCAGTACTAAAACACTTTCCCCATCCCAAGAAAATCAAAGTATCACAAGTTCAATGCACTTCAGCTCTGGAGCTTAGAGTAAGGAAAGCCAAGACACAATTAGTCGCTTTTCTCCATCCAACCATGGTTTGTTGTTTCCTTGGTGGGAGCCGAAATGAATTTGAAATGCAAGCTCTTACTTCTCACATTTTTTGCAGGCCTCAAATGCAAGCAAACAAGCAAATGAATGTCATTCAAATTTTGGAATGTGAACTTTAAAAGTCTTGAATTCTTGACGCCAGCAATCACTGCTTTGTATAATCACACATAATCCATAAATCTGGCATTGGAGAATAAAAAGAGACACACACCCTGTACTATAACCAACGTGGTATAATGGCTAAATGTTAGACTAGCGAAACCTCCTGGGTTCAGATTTGCAGGATGCTTAGGGAGTGGACCTCAGGCCAGTCCCCAGCTCTCAGCCTCAGGAACCTCAACGGGTTGTTGTGACGATGGAATGAGGGGGTCTATGGACCTCCCTGAGCACCTTAGAAGATGGGTGGGATGCAAATCTAATCTCGATAGAGAACTATTGTTTTCAATAATCAGCAAGATGAGAAGTAAGATTTGGACTGACTGGACAATTAAGGCACCTAGTTGTGGCTAATAAACAGCTGTTCCAGAAAGCCACTGGCACTAGGTATTAATTGATCCATCTACTGGTACACTATTGAGAAAGAGAGAGAGAGAAATCAAGCACATTTATACAATTTAAAGTGGGTACCATAAAAGGCACCAGCAGGGATATATATGGCTGCAGGTTGGCAACCTCTGGAATAGTCTCTTAAGATTATAACCATCTTCCTGAGTTTTGCCAGTATCTCGAATATTATCCAGCTTTAGGACTTTTCTGATCATCTCTTTTCAAATGTTATTTGTTTGTTTGCAAAAGATCTATACTGCCAGCATCAAGGAAAGAAAGAGATAATGGCAGCAAACAGTATCAGTCGATACTAAAATTACATTCCCAAAACAAGTACAAAATGCACCAGTAATCAGAGGATCAGTTTAATACATCAACGCAGCTCGATTACCAGTCAAGGAAAGCCTGGGTGAACAGAGGAGTTTCAAGCAGGTGCCTAATTTCCAGTTTCTGAAAGTGTTCATTAAGAGTTCATTCCAAAGGGCAAGTGCCACCACACTAAAAGCCCTTATTTTTTAGCAGACATTAAACAGATATCAGAAGCATGCTAAGAATGTCTCACCTGAGGATTGAAGTGACCAGGCACGGCTAGACAAGGTCAGTTGTTCCCAGAGCCTTTAAGTTCAGTAGGCCACCCTCCTCTAAGCAGTTGCTTATAGGAAGATGTCCCTGTGCCGTTTCTCCTTAGTTAAAGTGCAAACTATTCAGATGTCTACTCAGAAGTAAGCACCTCTGAGTTTATTTGGGTTTACTCCCAGGTAACTGAGGGAAGGATTTCTGTAACTAGAATGTGCGCATTTTCTATAATACACCTCCCCAAAGGTGGGGACACGTCAGACCCTCCAACATTTCTCCAATGAAAACAGGGACATCCTAAGGAAAAGCAGGACATTCTGGCATCAAATCAGAAACTGGGACGGCTTCTCTAAATCAAAAATAGGGACATTTGGAGGGTCTGACACGTGTGTAATATAGTCTGGGTGATCTGATAGTTTGATTTGTCCAGCTCTATTGGTGGGGTATGAAGACCATGTCTTGATTAGTGACACCCAGATACCACGCTGTCAGTCATAGCTAGAGCCCAACTTGGGCCATCTAAGCTCTGAAGAAGGAACTTTCCTATAGGCATTTAAAAAGAAGAAGAAAAGAAGCTACTTTCTAAACACCCCACCTGTGCAATTGAAGTTGCCACCCCTCTTCCTTTCCACTGCACTACTCCAAGACTCAATTCCGCCACCTGTGATCTCTCCTATAATGCCAGTATCCACAGAATGTGGCACGAACTTCTTGAACTTGCCCTCTGAAGTGTCAGGAATGCAAATGCAGGAGCACATTCTCCTTTGACCCTTGGTATTCTGTCCTACTCTGGGCGGAAGGACCTCAGGGTCCCAGAGGAGATGGAGTGCTCTAAAAGGAACGTTATCGCAAAGTGCTTTTCTCTTATCTTTAGTCTCCAGACATGTACGTGTCACTAGACAGGACCAGTCTGGGCTGTCAGCATTCGTCTTTTTTGACTCATCATTATCAGTCAACATGGCAACTTGCTTTATGTAGCAAGTCTTATTGCTAGGTGAGCATTGTCTACACACTGTGAACATGATGTCCTCCAGATGTTGTTGGACTACAACTCCCCTCATCCCTGGCTGTTGGCCATGCTGGCTGAGGCTGATGGGAGCTGGACTCCAATGTTATATGGAGGGCACTGCGGGTGGCGCTGTGGTCTAAACCACAGAGCCTAGGGCTTGCTGATCAGAAGGTTGGTGGTTCGAATCCCCACGACAGGGTGTGCTCCCGTTGCTTGGTCCCAGCTCCTGCCAACCTAGCAGTTCGAAAGCACGTCAAAGTGCAAGTAGATAAATAGGTACCACTCCGGCGGGAAGGTAAACGGCATTTCCGTGCGCTGCTCTGGTTTCGCCAGAAGTGGATTAGTCATGCTGGCCACATGATCCGGAAGCTGTACGCCGGCTCCCTCGGCCAATAATGCGAGATGAGCGCCGCAACCCCAGAGTCGTCCGCGACTGGACCTAACAGTCAGGGGTACCTTTACCTTTTACATGGGCTACCCCAGCAGTGGAGGAAGAAAAATCCCTTTAATAGATGAAGAGGAAGGAAAGGAATCAGAGAGAAATGGCCACCAGAATCACCAGGCCTTTGGGTGATGATATGATGATCCCATGTAGGGATGGGAGAATCTGCCAATTTCGATTTCTCTCCATTTCTCTTTTTTCCAGTCTTGAGTTCACTTCTCCGCATTGCCATGTCAGTTTGTGATTTTCCTTTTTAATCCTCATGACTATTCATCAGCATTTCAGTGGGAATTTCTTCCTATAAACACATGGTTGTATGCAATTTTGCCAAATATACAGTCGAACCTCGGTTGTTGAACATAATCCATTCCAGAAGCCCGTTTGACTTCCGAAATGTTCAACAACCGAGGCGCGGCTTCCAATTGGCTGCAAGAGCCTCCTGCACTCAAGCAGAAGCCGCGTTGGATGTTCAACTTCCGAAAAACGTTCGAAAACCAGAGCATTTACTTCCCGGTTTTCAGCGTTTGGGAGCCGAAATGTTCCAAAATGAAGGTGTTTGAGAGCCAAGGTTTGACTGTACGCATTTCTGCAGAGCAGCGCTGCCTGATGTTAATGCGCGCATGCTCCCTGAAATATGCATCTTTACACACATGTCTTGGCTGGAGAGCTGCAACTCAAAATTAAGAGAAAGGCAAATTTTGAAGGATGACTGTGTTTTGGTCCGCCTGCTGTCTCAGAAAGTTCATCAGGTCTCTTCCCCATCCCTATCCCCATGTAGACATCTGTTCTTTTTATTTTCCTTCCATGTGAACTGGGCAGGTGTGTAGACCATACCGGAGCACACTATTGCCATCGCCCTGAGTTTCCCTTATTATTTGACTGTAGCTTTTCTACTATTACCGAATCTATCAATAGCTCCTCTTCCTTACTTATGCCAGTTGGCAGGCCTGCTGTGCTCTGGGGCTCTTCCTTTGGCAGGGAGAGAGAGAGAGAGAGAGAGAGAGAGAGAGAGAGAGAGAGAGAGAGAGAGAGAGAGAGAGAGAGACGCAGGGGGAGAGGGGAGGGAGGTTGAACCCATCCGCCCTGGTTAATTGACAATTGACACAGGGCATGGCAAGGGACAGCAGTGGTTAGAAGGGAGACATCTGTGCCAGCTGGGACTGTTGGCGGCAGCAGTATTGCAGGGGGCGGGGGGGGGGAGAGAGAGAGAAAGCAAGCCAGGCAGAGCAATACTAGGAAGCAGCTTGGGATGTGGGTGGCTGTATTACTCTTTGCCAAAACTCTAAAAATGTGACACTCCAGGAGACTGCTGTGGGGAGCGTTAGGGAGTGGACCCTTCACATCTTCACAAATAAAAACAAGGCAGGGCGTCATGTCAAGGATTTCATGCCCTTCCATTATGCCTGGTCAGTGGCTCATTCAGTGTGGTGTAGTGGTTAAGAGCGGTAGACTCGTAATCTGGTGAACCGGGTTCGCGTCTCCGCTCCTCCACATGCAGCTGCTGGGTGACCTTGGGCTAGTCACACTTCTCTGAAGTCTCTCAGCCCCACTCACCACACAGAGTGTTCCTTCTTCTTCTTCTTCTTCTTCTTCTTCTTCTTCTTCTTCTTCTTTTCACTCAGCAGTGTATCACTAGTGAAACCACCACCGGTCCTGAGTCCCTCTGCCTCCAGCGGCCAGTTGCAGCTTTTTTCTCCCTTGCTCACTGGGCGCTGGTGATAATAACTACATGCAGTAATATCAGTAAATGTGTCAGTGGGATCAGTAAATGTGTCAGTGTGGTCTATTAATGTTGGAAATGTTAAATTTAAGATGCTGGGACCCACCAACTCTGACCATTGACTGGCTTGGCTGGGACTGGTGGGAGCTGGAATCTGACAGCATCTGGAGGGTCCCACAGGTTAGCCACCCCATGTTCTGACTCATGCGTTTGTGTGTATGTGTGTGTGTGTGTGTATTCGATTTCATAAAAGGTAAAGGGACCCCTGACCATTAGGTCCAGCCATGTCCGACTCTGGGGTTGTGGCACTCATCTCACATTATTGGCCAACGGAGCCGGCGTACAGCTTCCGGGTCATGTGGCCAGCATGACTAAGCCACTTCTGGCGAACCAGAGCAGCACACAGAAACGCTGTTTACCTTCCCGCCGGAGCGGTACCTATTTATCTACTTGCAATTTGACGTGCTTTCGAACTGCTAGGTTGGCAGGAGCAGGGACCGAGCAACGGGAGCTCACCCCGTCACAGGGATTCGAACCGCCAGCCTTCTGATCAGCAAGCCCTAGGCTCTGTGGTTTAACCCACAGTGCCACCTGGGTCCCTTATTTCATAGAATCATAGAATTGTAGAAGGGACCCTGGGTGTCATCTAGTCCAACCACCTGCAATGCAGGAATCCCAGCTATCTATTCTGTCTGACTGTCCATATTTTCATTATTTAAAACAGCCCTAAAAGATCAGCAGCAGTTGTCTTCTCTTTAAGGGCTTCTGCTGCCAGCATTTTTTAAAATAATAGAAATAGAGATTATGCTCTTGTATTATCAAACCATGTATCCCCCCACCACCACTTCTTGGGGGGGGGGGGTTGGAATTCTCAGCCTATAACAAATGTGTATGAAAACAAGTTTTCCCCTGGCCTATATATATGTATGTATATATATGAGCTACTAAAACATACACACCCACCAATCCGGAAGCTTGTAAATGGCAGATTATTCTGACTGCTGTCTCCCGAAGCTCGTCTGCATTCATTGTGGGAGGCTTTTGAGCTGCTGCCTTGATGCTCCCTCCTATTAAAGAAAGGAAAATAACCCAGCAGAGTTTAATCCAGCCCTGGTAACAGATTACACTCTAAACTGCATGCAGACTGCCTTAGATCTACATACTACGATTTATGTAAGATTCTTCTACGCAACAGAAAATGGATTTGACAGCATTTTTGTCACTTCACGCGAACATTCCTTTCTGCTTTCTTTTACTTTCTTTCATATTTTTTTTTAAAAAAAGAGATAAACAAGTGTGAAAAATCTCAAGATACGGTATTTAGCAAGTGGATTAAATCAGCCTTTTTTGTTGGGCAGTTAAGTTCCCATTTGTCATAATGAAAGGAACTGGAAGTAGGATGTGCCAGAAATATTCATCTATTCCTTTATTTTGTGCAAGCAAAGAATTTTGTTAAATATTTTGGTCAGTTTTCCGTGCACCAAATGAAACAAATCCCACTTCCTTACACACACACACACACACACACACACACACACACACACACACACACACACCCCTGGATGCTAATGGGATGGCTGTGCAGAGCCCCGCCCCCAGGCCTTCTGTGACCAATGAATGCACCTTACCTGGGCCAACACAAGGAACGTGCTTGGGAAGCAGACCCCTGCAGCCTTCCTGCCTTACGCCCCACCCTCTGAAACCCTGATTGCTCCAGGTGATCTGAATCAGCTGCATTGGATGCCCAATGAGATCTAGTGTTATGCCAGAGGAAGGAAAACATTTCTCCGTCCGCCATCTCTACACCTTGCATAATTTTAAATACTTCTGTCATGTCACCTGTGAGATATAAACACTGGTCTCCAGGACTTAAGTCCTGGACCCCTTTGAAATAATAAAGTCTGGGCAAAGTTGATGAAGCAGCAATCTTTTATTGAAAATAAACACTTGCAAGTGGGTGACCTGAAAAGGCAGGCACACACTTTCTTATCAAAACCATGAATATAGAAACCCTTTTCCTGAGCGCAAGTCCCTCCTTTGCCGCCCACTAGGAAGGGGCGTTCAAAATTCACACCAATCGTGTCCGCCTATTATTGCAATGTAAAATCCAACCCCAACTCCCTCTTTCATCCCCCCAAAGCCCCTTATTTGGTCAAATTTTCCCGTTCCCCAAAGCCCCTTATTTGGTCAAGCCTCTGTCCCCTTACATACTGTTTTAGCAATAAGGCTAGGTCCCTTTATTTCACCGAAGTGTGTGACACCTGTTTCAGCTACCTGTTTTGCAAAAAGCCCCTGGCCACGGTTGCTAAAGATACACTCTATTTCTTCAGAAATTTGCAGCAACTTATGTTTCTCAAGGGACATGGGTGGTGCTGTGGGTTAAACCACAGAGCCTAGGGCTTGCCGATCAGAAGGTCGGCGGTTCGAATCCCCGCGACAGGGTGAGCTCTCATTGCTCGGTCCCTGCTCCTGCCAACCTAGCAGTTCGAAAGCACGTCAAAGCGCAAGTAGATAAATAGGTACCGCTCCGGCGGTAAGGTAAACGGCATTTGCATGTGCTGCTCTGGTTCGCCAGAAGGGCTTTGTCATGCTGGCCACATGACTTGGAAGCTGTATGCCAGCTCCCTTGACCAGTAAAGCGAGATGAGCGCCGCAACCCCAGAGTTGGTCATGACTGGACCTAATGGTCAGGGGTCCCTTTACCTTTATCTTTCTCAAAAAGTCCCCACTCTCATGATTTCTAAAGAAACAACGTCCTATAGAACATTTGACCACTGCTAGTTTGAAGTATGCTAGCAACAGCCACCCCACACGCTTGACTGCAATATTCCTATAACCTTACACACCCCAGCTGCAATTTTTTTATAGCCCTACGATTTTTATAATAATAATAATAATAATAATAATAATAATAATAATAATAATAATAATAATAATTTATTATTTATACCCCGGCCATCTGGCTGGGTTTCCCCAGCCACTCTGGGCGGCTTTCAACAGAACATTAAAATACAACAATCTATTAAACATTAAAAGCCTCCCTAAACAGGGCTGCCTTCAGGTGTCTTCTAAAGGTCTGATAGCTATTTCTCTCTTTGACATCTGAAGGGAGGGCGTTCCACAGGGCGGGTGCCACTACCGAGAAGGCCCTCTGCCTGGTTCCCTGTAACTTGGCTTCTCGTAGTGAGGGAACCGCCAGAAGGCCCTCGGCACTGGACCTCAATGTCCGGGCTGAATGATGGGGGTGAAGACGCTCCTTCAGGTATACTGGACCGAAGCCATTTTATGATTAATAAAATCATTTTCCTCTTCTGCAGGAGCAAACTGAAAAGACAACATATACATTTCTCACATCACCTCTTACTCAGCTTATCTCTAAACTTAAAAGTCCCACATTTTGCAACCTTTCCTCATAGAGCCTGAGGGATAGCTCAGCTGGTAGGGCAGTGATGGCTAACCTTGACACTCCAGATGTTTTGGAACTACAACTCCCATCATCCCTAGCTAACAGGACCAGTGGTCAGGGATGATGGGAGTTGTAGTTCCAAAACATCTGGAGTGTCAAGGTTAGCCATCACTGTGGTAGGGGCATGAGACTCTGAATCTGAGGGCCATGGGTTTGAGCCTTGCATTGGGTGAAAGATTCTTGCATTGCAGCTGGTTGAACTAGAGGATCCTCATGGTCCCTTCCAACTCTATTATTCTATAATCGATAGGTGATTTGCTCCGTCCCCTTGATCATTTTGATTGCTGAACTGTTGTCAACCCTACAGCATCTTTTGTGACGTGAGCCGGCCAGAACTGCACACAGTATTCCGAATGCAGTTGCACCATATATTTGTGTAATGACTTTATGGCAGTTTTATTTTCCTTATGATCCCTAGCATGGAACTTGCCTTTTTCACAGCTGCTGCACACTGGGTGGGTGTCTTCCTCCAGCTACATACGGTGAACCTAAAACCTTGTTCCTGGTCTGTCACTGCCAGTTCAGACCCCATGAGCATATAGTTGAAATTCAAATCCCCCTCCCCAGCATATATCACTTTACATGCAATTGCATTCACTATTTTACTGCCCATTCCCTCAATTTGGAGAGGTCCTTCCAGAGGTCTTTGCAAACCCTTTTGGTTTTAACAACCCTTGGCTTGAGCAATATAGTATCATCAGCAAACTTGGCCACCTCACTGCTCACTCCTAACTCTAGATCATGGGTAGGCAAACTAAGGCCTGGGGGCCGGATCCGGCCCAATCGCCTTCTCAATCCGGCCCGTGGGCGGTCCGGGAATCAGCATGTTTTTACATTAGTAGAATGTGTGCTTTTATTTAAAATGCATCTCTGGGTTATTTGTGGGGGATAGGAATTCGGACGGTGGACCGGCCCACGGCTGAAAAAGTTTGCTGACCCCTGCTCTAGATCATGGGTAGGCAAACTAAGGCAAACTAAGGCCTGGGGGCTGGATCCAGCCCAATTGCCTTCTCAATCCGGCCCGCGGACGGTCCGGGAATCAGTGTGTTTTTACATGAGTAGAATGTGTCCTTTTATTTAAAATGCATCTCTGGGTTATTTGTTGGGCATAGGAATTTGTTCATTCCTCCCCCCCAAAAAATAGTCCGGCCCCCCACAAGGTCTGAGGGACAGTGGACTGGCCCCCTGCTGAAAAAGTTTGCTTACCCCTGCTCTAGACCATGGGATTTGTGAAATTATAGCGCAACTAGATTGGATTTCTCTCCCGCCTCCAGTCCCTGTGGCCTTGCTCTGTCATTAGAGGTGAACTGGAGGAGCTTCTCTCGTTTTGCCTGGTGGATTCCAATCACTTGAGCAAAGAGAGTGCCTGGCAACTGCTTGAGACCAGCTGGGTTGTCTGTGTAAATAAATCAACAACGTTTCCCCAATACATCCACATGCTCTGCAGCTTGAGTCTCTTCCCCGCTAGTCATCCAGCCTGCCTAGGAGGTTCCCGACATCCCTCTTTGCTTACGGCAGGGAAACACAGCTGTCGTGTCAGGATGCCCGCGTCTCAAGAGGATGCAAAGGGGTCGTACCCTGGGAATCCCCTCCACTGCCTCCCTTTGCTCTCCCTCGGCTAGACAGGGAAAATCATTGCGGGAGGAGTCCATTTCATTTATGTTTGAAAGGGTAGCAGAGGAATGAATGCCTCTACTGTGCTCCTGGGCCTTATTTGCTGTCACAGCTGAACTAGGCAACGGTGCCGATGGCTGTTGGGACTGGTAGGGCAGAAGGCAGAGAGGCCAACTGTAGGTGGCGCCAGAGTCCATGACAGGCAGATCCAACTCATTCTACTTGTGGTCCCCTTCCAACTCTATGGTTCTGTGTGTTTATATTTGGCTTTGGCCCCAGAATACCTTCAAAGCGAAACACACGGTACCTTTGAACTGGGTCCGGACACCGCTTCCCAAAGCCTTTAGTAGCAGAGTTGCACACAGCGAAAGTCCGTTTGCTTGATGCCCAAGGAGCTTCAGTAAATAATGCAAAACAGTCCGTAGCTTTTTCTAAACTACTAGCATTTATTTACAGACAAAAACAATCTCCATCGGAGCTCAGCTCCATTCTGCGTCTCACTCCGGCGAAAGCGAAACCAGAAACTGAATACACAACAATACAGAACAAAGAGAACAATGGAAACATCCCCGGATGTTCTCCTCCCCAGTGGGCAGGACGTACTCTCCTGTGCTTGTTAACCCTGTAAGCTCAGGATCCACTCACACCCCCTCTCGTCCCGTCCACTGGGGCGCGTAAGTGTTACCACTTACCCAAGGCACAAACCCTCACAGAACTCCCCATGACGCTGGAAGCTCAGTGGTTTGGTGAACCCATCTGCCAGGTTCTTCTGACTCGGACAGTACTTCAGTTTCACCAAGCCTGTCTGGATGCTCTGACATACATTCTGGAAACGTATGTCCAGATGTTTGGTTCTGGCCTTGAACTGGCCAGATTCCGCCAGTTTCAAACATGGCTGGTTGTCTTCCCAAACCGTGATGGGTAGACTACATTGTCCGCAGACATCTTGCACCAAACACCTATAGTACTCTAGCTCTCTACAAAGTTCCGACAGCGCACTGAACTCGGCCTCTGTAGATGACAACGCGATGAGACTCTGCTTGCGGGACTTCCACCCGATGAGTGACTCACCGAACTTCACTACCATTCCAGACACTGACTTCCTGTCCGCGAGATTTGCCCAATCGCTGTCCGTCCAGCACGTGAGCTGGGGTTCTCCGACAGCTGACAACTCCAGGCAAAACTCCTTTGTCTCCTGCAAATACCTCAGCACTCTCTTGATGCCGTTCCAGGCATGTACGCTAGGCTTTGTAGCCTCTCGGCTGAGCAGATTTACAGCAAATGCTATATCTGGTCGACTCCACTGGGAGAGATACAGCAAACTCCCTAGAGCTGACTGGAAAACCTGGGGACTCTCGAACTCAGAGTGCTCCCCGGACTGACTGTCCTTCACAAAACAGGTTTCCATGGGCGTTCTGACACCCGCACACTCAGACATCCTGAACTTCTCCAACAACTGCTCAATCTTGCCCGTCTGACTGAGCAAGAAACTTCCGTCCTCGGTTCTATCTATCTGCACACCTAGATAAACACTCACAGGACCTAAATTCTTGAGCTTAAAGAACTCACTAAGCTCCTCTGCAAACTTCTGCACCTGCTCCTGAGTCTTTGAGAGATAAATGATATCATCTACAAAGATGAGCACTATCTCCTGCCCCTGGCCTGCTCCAGCCAGGTAAAGACAACTGTCAGCTTGACTCTGACTAAAACCAAGCTCTAGCAAAGCTCCATGCAAACACAAGTTCCAGTTCCTCGCAGATTGCCGTAAACCGTAGATGGACTTGTGTAGCCTCCATACCTGATCTGGCTTATCTTCCTCGAACCCTGGTGGAGCACGCATGTATAGCTCCTCCTCGAGATCTGAGTTCAGATAAGCAACATCTACGTCAAAATGGTTCACCTGGAGACCTCTCTGGGCAGCAGTTGCTAACAGCAAACGCATGGTTTCGCTGCGTGAAGTGGGAGCATACACCTCGGTGTAATGCAGCCCCTTCCGCTGCGTGAACCCTCTGGCTACCAACCTAGCCTTGTACTGCACGCCTCCAGATGCTGTGGGTTTGAGTCTGTACACCCAACGACAACTTACCGCCTGCTTGCCTGCAGGTAGTGTCGTGGGAGTATACACACCCAAAGACCTCATTGAGTCCAATTCCTTACCCATTGCCTCCCGCCACTTCTCGGCTTCTTCCTGAGGCAACTGTTGAACTTCCTCATAGCTTTCTGGTTCACACTGAGCCAGACAAGCCCACACACTAGTGGCTGTGAACCTAGCTGGTGGAACTCCTTTCGTGGTCCTAGCAGATCGCCTAGGTCCGAGTTCCCCCTCTGAACCTGCACCGCTGGCCTCGGCCTGCATGTCTCCGCCTTCAGGTTCCTCACCTACTGACCTACTGCGCCTCTTGACCCTCACTGGACTGCCTGCGGGTGATGTTGGCGCGCTTTTGGGCTCCTGCTTCACCTGTGGTGAACCCCCCTCTAACACTGGGATCTGGCCCTGGTCAGGTTGTCCAGCTGGTGCTGCTGGACCTATCTCCTCCACATCAAAATCGAGACTTTTTCTCGCTAGCACATCAGTGTTTCCGTGAATGCGTGACCATCCACTCTGCTCACAAAACTCAGCGCTCCTGCTCACTGTGATCTTGGACTGATCACCACTAGGATGCACGAACCTCCACCCTTTCGTACCAGGCTCGTACCCGCAGAAAATCATCCTCTGCGACCTTGCATCACTTGTCGAAACCAACGCTTCCGAGCCAAACACCCGAAAGTAGTGGACCTTTGGCTTTTTGCCATTCAACAGAAAATAGGGCGTGTCCCCTACCACAGAATTGTGAACTCTGTTCTGAACAAAGTTCGCACACCGCCATGCTTCCCCCCAAAAACGCTTTGGAAGACCAGAATCGAAGAGCATGGCCGCCGTCGCTTCCTGCAGAGTACGGCTCTTCCGTTCGGCTACACCATTCTCCTGGGGGCTATAAGGATTTGTGAGCCTTTGCACCACCCCCCTGTCACGAAAAAATGCTTTCAGTGATGACCCTAGGAACTCTCCGCCGCGGTCACTCTGAAAACACTTCACGTGTGTGTCATACCGTACTTCTATCTCTATGACCCAACCTTTGATCAGCTCTGCTGCTTCACTCTTCTCCTTCAGCAGAAAAGTCCAGCTGTTCCTGGAAAAATCATCAACCAAGGTTAGAGCGTAACGGGACTTTCCCAGACTAGGCTCCCTCATTGGACCAGTGATGTCCATGTGGACTATCTCAAATGGTCGAGTGGTAACCCTGTCTGACCTGGGGTATGAGCAAGATTTGACTTTGGCTGACTTACAAGCCCTACAGTCAAGATATGTGCCACATGACTTCATCTTGCACCCCTCAGCAACTTCTGGTTGCTTTTTCACCTTCCCCCAATGCGCATGTGCGAATCTACGATGCCACAAATGGGCACATTTGTCATGAGGTGGAATGTTTGCACACTGGGCCTGCTCTGCACCAGTGTCACCTTCACCTGTAGCTGGGGTACCTGTGGTATGCATCTCAACAGCAAACAGCCTGTCTTCACCTCTTGGAACACTGACAAGCTTCTTCTGACCCCTGAAAATAGAACAGGTGTTATTCTCAAAGCACACTTTAAACCCATCACTTAGGAGTGTGGACACAGATAACAAACACACTTGCATGCCATGCAACACATAAGTCTCGAGTTCTGTCCCAAGAAACTCAGCAAAGACTGTCCCAACTGTTGACAGCTTCTTCTGGGATCCATCAGCCATTCTCACAAACTGCTGTGAAGAAATTTCCTTGCAGTTCTTCACAAGACCACAAGGTGGTGCTATGTGGTGCGAAGCTGCACTGTCGATGATGAATCGCAGCTTGCCAGCAGGCTTCACCGTTGCCATGGAAGCTGAAAGCTGATAGCTGTGGTTATCATTCCGGCCGCCTCTGGAGGTCCCTCCGCGCCGATTCCCACGCTTGCTTCCCTTGCCGCTGCCCCTCCTTATCTCGTTGCTAGGGGCGACGTCCTTGGCAGCTTCCTTTGCTGTACACTGCGCTCGCAGATGCGTTGGGCTGCTACAACCATAACAAAGCTTCGCTGCGTAGGCCTTTCTGGGAACTTTGGACTCACAAGATCCCCTTCTGCCACTTGCAGCTGCCAGCTGGCCCCCCTGCTTCTCCTGTCGCCGTGGCTCCATTACAGCCAGACTGGCCGACACGTCTCTGAGCTGAACTGGGGGCTGCTTCTCCAGCGCCTCTCCTGGCCGTTCACCGCACCTGTGAACTCGTGCCAGTGCTTGCCACAGCGCTTGGGCACTTTCAGCACCTTGTACATGCTGCAATTGTGAGGCCTCGACGCTCAGTGCCAGCAAACCCCTGGCTTTCTCCTCTCTGCGTCGTGCTGCTGCTGCTACTTCCTCTGCTTCTGGATCTGTGCCAGCAAGCTTTGGGGATGAGGTGCTTCTCAAGCCTGTCCTCCCTCCCTGCTGTGCAGCGTCTGCATCAGCCTGTGATGTAGCAGTGGCTTGGGGCTTTTCTATACAGCTCCACAAACCCAGCGCCTCCAACCTCTCAAATGGGACTATTCTCACTTCTCCCGTCTCAGGGTCCGCCATCTTTGCCTCCCCAGGGTAGCTTACTCACGCTTCTGTAGCTCCTGGCGTCCAGGCGTCCAAGATGGGGTTTCTCTTCACCAGGAGGTGCAAAACTGGGTTGCCCCAGGACCTCAACTGGGCTTGGATCAGCTTGGCTGCTCTCAGCATACAACAGCCATCTCCAGCTCTAGCCGGTACCTCAAGCCTCGGCTTAAAACGGCTCCTTTTTTTCCGGGCTTAGCAAACTTGGCAAGAAACGGCTCCTTCTTGCTAACGAGTTGGCATGGTTCCATAACCTGTGTGTTTATATTTGGCTTTGGCCCCAGAATACCTTCAAAGCGAAACACACGGTACCTTTGAACTGGGTCCGGACACCGCTTCCCAAAGCCTTTAGTAGCAGAGTTGCACACAGCGAAAGTCCGTTTGCTTGATGCCCAAGGAGCTTCAGTAAATAATGCAAAACAGTCCGTAGCTTTTTCTAAACTACTAGCATTTATTTACAGACAAAAACAATCTCCATCGGAGCTCAGCTCCATTCTGCGTCTCACTCCGGCGAAAGCGAAACCAGAAACTGAATACACAACAATACAGAACAAAGAGAACAATGGAAACATCCCCGGATGTTCTCCTCCCCAGTGGGCAGGACGTACTCTCCTGTGCTTGTTAACCCTGTAAGCTCAGGATCCACTCACAGGTTCTAGGATTCTACTCTTGCCCCCATCCTGCCCCTGCTACTGAGTTCTTCAATGGGCAACATTTGGGACTAAGGGGGAAGAAAGTGACAGGCAGGGCAACCTGATGAAATGCTTGTAAGTAAGAAGGCAGGCATGGGACACGGGTGGTGCTGAGGTCTAAACCACTGAGCCTAGGGCTTGCCGATCAGAAGGTCGGCAGTTCGAATCCCCGCGGCGGGGTGAGCTCCTGTTGTTCGGTCCCAGCTCCTGCCCACCTAGCAGTTCGAAAGCACGTCAAGTGCAAGTAGATAAATAGGTACCGCTCCGGCGGGAAGGTAAACGGCGTTTCCGTGCCTTGCTCTGGTTCGCCAGAAGCGGCTTAGTCATGCTGGCCACATGACCCAGAAGTTGTCTGCGGACAAACGCCGGCTCCCTCGGCCTATAGAGCGAGATGAGCGCTGCAACCCCAGAGTCGTCCGCGACTGGACCTAATGGTCAGGGGTCCCTTTACCTTTACCTTTAAGAAGGCAGGCAGGTGGGTCCTGGCTGGGGAAAGACTGAGGTGGGATAGAAGATGCTGGACTATTGTCAGGGACTGGACAGAGGAGGAATGGTGGAGACCCCCCCCCCATCCCAACCCCTCCAGGGAGGAGGAAGAGGAAGACAGTATAGATTTACAACAGGGGTTTGAGGAAAGTCACAGCTCAGAGGCAGATGAGGGGAAAAGCTGGGAAATAATGGGAGAGGAGGAGGCAGGACTGGAATGGCAGCTGACTGACACTGTGTCTTTAGAAAGCACCCCAGACCATAGCTGTCAACTTTCGGATTTGAAAATAAGGGATTTTCCCAAAGCTTTCGGATTTGAAAATAAGGGATGCCGCGAGAGCGGTGCAATGGCACCAAGTAGCCTCGCCACCCTGCGCTCCAGAGGCTGTGCGCGAATGGGTGAGCGAAAGAGCGAGCATGTAGACAGCAGGCAGGCTGGCTGTCTGGTTGGGCATGAGGGTCTGGATGCACAAGGCATGCAAGCTCCGCCCCCAGTCAGTCTCAGACTCCTTATTGGCAGCTGAGCAATGCAGCTGAGGAGCCTCCCTGACTGGCAGGGAGGGAGAGGAGCTGCTTCCTTTGAAATCCGGGAAATTTAAGGGATATCAATAATCTGGGATAGCAGCGGGAAACGGCATTGGAATAAGGGAGTTTCCCGCAAAAAAAGGGAGGGTTGACAGCTATGCCCCAGACCCTCCATCTCCCAGAACCCAGTGAGCCAGAAAAGTAGGAGAGCAAAGAGCTCAAAGACAGAGGGCATGTAGCAGCACCCGTAGAAGTGACGAATGAGGAAGTGGGAGAGATGGGGGCGGTGGAGATTCACGCAGCACAGCGCCATTAGCCTAGAGGCCGGGTTCTATAGCCTCTCTCTGTAAGTACTGAATAAAAAAAGGACAGTAAGAAACATTCCCTTGTCTTTGTGTGTTGCTTGCAACTGGCTGAGAGTTACTGACAACTGCCTGACACCATGATAGTTTTGCACCGGCTCTATCACAGGTCTGTCCCACTCGCTTTTTCTGCAAATTTTAAATGCCACTATTCAAGAGGCTGAGTTCTATAGCCTCTCTCTGTAATATTGAAACAAAAAAGAACGGTAAGAAACTTTTCCTTGTCTTTATATTTTACTGGGCAATCATCCGGGAGCGCCTGGCAGCATCCTGGCAACTCCATAGGTCATTGGCCAGGGCTGCTCTTATGTTCTTATGATATTAATACAACTAAGCTAGCCTCATTTAACAGTTTAAGGCTAGACTGGAGAGAGAATAATGCCCAACACAGAAGCAAAATGGTACTCTACAAAACTGGTGTTCCACAGGAGCACACACAGTGATCCTGTTGTCCCTGACATTTACCAATGACTCTCTTCCTGGGAGGGTTCTGTGAGGGACAATAGCTTTCAGCATTCTTTGGGGGAAGCCAAGTGCTTTTATTGTGCCTTCAATGTACAGTGTCTATGCAGCCTTAGATTGTGGCTCCTCACAAGCCTTAAGCACAAATGCCAAGAGGCAATAGAGACAAACATATCAAAAATCCAAAGTGCTCTGGAGCCTGATATAATCTATTTAATGATGTGTGCTTGTGTATATCCTGCCATTTTAAAATTTAAAAAATAAGCCAAACACAGTCTAAATATTTACCTATGGTTACCTATGGAGGGCATAAAAGAAGGAAAACAAGTTATAGAAACCCCCAAGATCAGCAGCAGCATGGCATAGTGGTTAGAGTGTTGGACAGGACCTTGGAGACCAGAGTTCAAATCCTCACTCAGCCATGATGCTCACTGGGTGACCTTTGGCTGGTCGCCATCTCTTGGTCTGACCTACCTCTCAGGGTTGTTGTGGGGGGCAAAATGAAGAAGGGGGACCATTCACCCCACCTTGAGCTCCTTGGAGGAAAGGTGGGATAGAAATGCATTAATAAATAAAACTGAATACAATAAATAGGTGAGTACCCACTAGGCACCCCCACCGCCCCCCTGAATCAGACGACTGGACAGATTTTAGACACCTGTGCATATTTGAATGCATGCATGTTAGCTCCTAGGAATTCCAGGAGAGCGTTTTGTCTAGAATCCCGAGTCGTGCGTTTTGCCTGACTCATCTTGAAGTCATTGTCATCCCCCTCTTGAATTTCTGCTTGTTCATGAACACTTCATTCTCTCACAGGAGGCAGTAAAGCCGGAATGTGTTAACAGGTTGGGAGATGATCTGTGAAGCACACCCAGGCTGAACATAAGAATTGAAGATGAATCCCCCATATGGGGGGGAGGGGGAATTGCTTGGCAGGGGAGGTGGGCGGAATATGAATGGAGAGAGGCATCACATTGCTAAGCATCAGATTGTGTTCATTGTCTGCTTCATTAGTTGTTCGTAGCTTCCCTTTTTGCTTCTGCTGCAATTGGAACCACGGCTATGGGAGGTCACATGCACTGGGGAATATGGCTATATATTATTGTCGCTATATTATTATTGTTAGAATCATAGAATTCCCGAGTTGGAAGGGACCCCAAGGTTCATCTAGGTCAGGCATGTCCAACAGGTAGATCGTGATCTACTGGTAGATCACTGGATGTCTGTGGTAGATCAATGGCTACCCCCAAAGAAGCTAAAAAACTTTGGCTCCCCTAAAAAAAGCTCAACACCTTTGCCCTGCACCCCTAAAATGACCTGAACCACCAAAAACAGGGTTTTCCATCCTAAAAAAGGCTCAGTGTCACTTTCCTCCTCCCTAAAGAAGCTCAACAACTTTTACGTGAACCCACAAAACAGGGCTTTCCTTCCTAAAAAAAAGCTCAACAACTTTGACCTGAACCCCCCAAAAGGGGGTAGATCACTGTCAGTTTTTAACTCTGTGAGTAGATCACAGTCTCTTGGAAGTTGGCCACCCCTGATCTAGGTCAACCCTGCAACGCAAGAGTCACAGCTAAAGAATCCCTGGCAGGTGGCCATTCAAACTCTGCTTAGAAACATCCAGTCCACCATCTTTTGAGGTAGTCTTTAGCCATACTGGAACTGGGGCTTCTGGGAATTGCAGTCCAAAGACTTCTGAGTTCTCAAGCAAGAGTGGGGAACCCATTGCCTTTTAAATGTAGTTGGACTACCCCCTGGCCGTTGGCTATACTGGGGCTGCAGACCAGCAACACTTGGAGAGCTACAGGTTCCCCATCCCGGCTCTAGAACGTAGGGGATGTAAGGTAAGAATAAGCAGGGCAACTATGAGCTAAAAAAGGGCATTAAAGGTCCATGTGATGAAAGCAAAGAGGATGAATCCATCTTGGGTTGCATGGCCTCATGTGTTGCTCCCATCTCCAGCGCATGCATTTTCTGTCTCTTGGTACTTGTTTGGTAACCCTCTCCCCCTCCCTCCGCATTGGCCTCTCCTAGATCTTCCACATGACCTATGACCTGGCAAGCGCCGTGGTGCGGATCGTGAACTTGATCGGCATGATGCTGCTGCTGTGTCACTGGGACGGCTGCCTCCAGTTTCTGGTGCCAATGCTCCAGGACTTCCCTGACGACTGTTGGGTTTCACTGAATCGCATGGTGGTAAGTTGTCCGTGCCTGCCTGGGTTCCTCTGTGCTGCCTGGGAAGCACACTTTCGACTGGCAATGTAGCTCCTTCACTTGGGCTGTTGCATGCCTTGATCTCGGCTCGACTTGTTTTAAAGTCTTGGACCCTGCCTTTTAATCACATGGTTCCCAAGGCAGCTTACAATGGGTTGCAGCGATACAAAAACGAACGTACGCTAACAACTGCCCAGTGGTCCTTGTATCCCTGATGCTAAGCGCCTTCCTTCCTCTTGCTTCTGCAATCCCAGGAAGTCCATCTCCAGGAGTTGGAAGCCCCCTCTAGTTTGAAGAAGTCGGTCATGCACACTTGAGAATTCTCTCAGGCTGCATCTCATCTTCTTGGACACTCTGTGCAAAGTAGAAATCATCATCATCATCATCATCATCATCATCAATGTAGCCTGCCCATCTGACTAGGTTGCCCCAGCCACTCTGGGCAGCTTCCAGGATATATAAAAACACACTAAAACATTAAACCTTAAAAAAAATTCCCTATACAGGGCTACTTCAAATCTCCCCAGAGAGCCAATGTGGTGTAGTGGTTAAGAGTGGTAGACTCGTAATCTGGGGAACCAGGTTCGCGTCTCCGCTCCTCTACATGCAGCTGCTGGGTGACCTTGGGCTAGTCACATTTCTTTGAAGTCTCTCAGCCCCACTCACCTCACAGAGTGTTTGTTGTGGGGGAGGAAGGGAAAGGAGAATGTTAACCGCTTTGAGACTCCTTTGGGTAGTGATAAAGCGGGATATCAAATCCAAACTCTTCTTCTTCTTCTTCTTCTTCTTCTTCTTCTTCTTCTTCTTCTTCTTCTTCTTCCCCTAAAAGATATATAGTTACTCATCTCCTTGACCTCTGATGGGAAGGCATTCCACAGGGTGGGTGCCACTACTGAGAAGACCCTCTGCCTGGTTCCCTGTAGCTTTACTTCTTGCAGTGTGGGAACCACCAGAAGGATCTTGGTGCTGGACCTCAGTATCCGGGCTGAACAATGGGGGTGGTGATGCTCCTTCAGGTATACTGAGCTGAGAGTCGGCCCTCCATCCTCAGGTCACCTGGCAACAGAAGCAGAGTTCTTTCTAGCAGCTGTGTCTTCCATGCCTCAGTAGGCTGGGCCAAACTGGTTTCCCTTTTTCCCTTGCCTCCTTCCTTGGATGAAAGGAGTCCCACCTCCCCGTGGTTCTTGTTCCTCTGGTTGGTGGCAGAAACTGTGGTGCCCTCCCCCCACATTTAGACTCTCCTAAATTCTTGCAGTAAATGGGAACCCATTTATGCATTGTACATAGAAGCCCAACCCCACTCTGTGTCAAAACCCAATCAAAATATGGGTTGAGTTGTTGGCATGCAGATGCCAAGGTCTGCATGCCAACAACTCTCAGCTCCCCTTGCAATTGCTCATGTTCCCATAAGGACCCCTACCTTACACACACATGGAGAACCCTAGCTTTAGAGCAGGGATGGGGAGCCTATGGCTCTTCAGATGTTGTGGGACTACAACTCCCATCATCCCTGACCATTGGCCTTACTGGGGCTGGGGCTGACAGGAGTTGGAGTCTAACTGCACTGGTGCTCCCTCCCTGGTCTCGAGCATAAGGGAGGTAAAATAAGACTAACTAGGGCAAAAACTAACAAAGAAGGGTGATAAGTGTCCAAGTGATCAAAGCATTGCACACACACACACACACACACACACACACACACACACACACACACGTTGAATCTAAATTTGTAATCTAAAAAAAGAATGGGCTAGTAGATCAGGGCATGATCACAGCCTAAAAATACCTCCATGTTAGCTTATTGGAGGGAAGAGGCTATTTGGAGCTGCTGTAAATGGCAAGAGTCGTGGTTTTGAGAGTGAGAGAGAAGGCTTAGCAGCAGGAACATTCCGAAGACACAGTCCTGGGCTCTGTGTTTCCCCCCCTGCATGTCAAGCACTTTGTGCTGCAGGTGGGACTGGCAGGGTGGGCCTTGCCCAGGGAAAGGAGACCTTCTGAAATCAGGAAGAAAAGGACTGTGGGCCGGGGTGGGGTGGGGGGACAAGGAGAAGGGGACGGTGCCCACTGGCTCAACTCCCAGCCTCCAAATTTTCACCAGAACCTGAAAACAGAGCCTACACATGCAGAACATGAACATGGGGAAGGAGGGCTGTATTTTGGCTTTAGTTTTTGTCACAATAGCAGCCAGAAATCTCTAAGGGCGGAAATGTACAATATATATACAATGTACAATATATATGTACAATAGTAAGAGAACTGACGATGCAGGAACAACTTGCTAGTCCTTTGGCCAGGAGTGGGAACAGGGTCATATGTGGCCCCTCAGGCCTCTCTCTCTCTCTCTCTCTCTCTCTCTCTCTCTCTCTCTCTCTCTCTCTCTCTCTGGCCGTTGAGACTCTCAGCGGGCTGAGATTATAATAAAGTCAGCAAAAGCATAACGAAAAACACCAGCAAATAGTGGTTGGTTCAAAAGAAAAGAAAAATAACATTGCAAAGCAGGCGCGCCAACTCTAGCGGGTGGAGGTGTCATCAGCCCCCTCAATATTCCTTAGCAGGGGGCTCAGCCCCCTCCTCCAATATTGATGGGGCAGAGGTGGCTGAATCACAAAGCTGAGCATGGCACAGCATCAAAGGCAGACTCTCCTGAGCATGAGAGAGGAGGAATCACAGCCATTGAAGCTACATGGCACTGGGCAAGGCCTCCTCTTGGTGACACATGTGCAACACGTGTGTGACATCACAGGTACAGGACGCATGTCATGCGTGCAACGTCACACATGCGACCCCCCCAAAAAAATTATATTTGGCCCAAGACGGCACCTCTGTTGCAAAGGCCTGTCTAAGCAATGGAGTTTTCAGAAGACGTTTGGAAGATACCTGAGATTATTCCTGCCAAGTAGATTATTCCTGTCCTGGTAGGGATTTCCACAGGTCAGGACCTGCCACACGAAAGTCTCCATCGCTAGTAAAGGCCAAAATTGAACTTCCTAGTTGTGGGGAACCATCAGAGGATCTCAGCAATCCAGGTGGAGCATAAGGAATCAGCCACCCCTTAAGGCTCAAGTCGTTTTGGGCTTTGCGGATTAGTTCAAGCACCTCGAACCTGCATTTCTGCAGAAGTTTTATGGGAGTTTTCCTTCTCGAGCCAGTGCTGTTGGCGACATATTTATTCCCAAGCATGTGCAAATACCTTCCCTGTGTTCATGCCAAGAAGAGACGCCGTTGATTACTCTAAAGCTCTTTTGTGGAGCAATGGAGGCTCAGTCGCTGCCGCCGCCACCACCCTCCAGACACGATTAGAGGATTTGGAATGATGTGTATCCTCTCATACTCCCGAAACAGTGAGACCAGCCTCTAAAGGATATTAAGAAACGTTTGTAAGGCAAGCGGTTTAGAGAGAGGTTGATTATAGGGCCTGTTCGATGCTCATTTGCATAGCCAAATGTGGGACTGTGGACAAGGCATTATTGACAGTGTCGGTAATACAGAGAGACATTAGCCCCATCTCCTGCATTTATTACCCATTGGTAATTAATGCAGTGGGATGGAGGACTGCACCCCCAACACCCATTCTTCACAGATAATGAATGCCTGAAGAGGGTTAGCTAACATCAAATGTGTTATGGGTTTACCCTGGTGCATATATGCCTTTTGGCTGAAGGTTTTCTGCCGCGTTAAGCTAGCACAGTTTGCTCATCACTGCTTAAAATCTATAGGGCATGTCACAGAAGTGGCTCACTGGATGGGGCAGAGCCATGACGCTATCTTCCTGGCAGATGGGTCACTGTTGCTCACCAGGAAGGAGAGGCAGCGGGGAGATCAGCGCGGTGCAAACACAATGGCGGCAGCACTGCATTAGCTCTGCTCCTGTGCTGGCACTGTGCCAACCTGCTAGCCTGGCTGCTCCACTCCACTCCAATTCATGGTGGAATTTTGTGCTAGGTACACACACACACACACACACACACACACACACACGGTTCTTGTTGTTCCTTTTCTCTATTAGATATGCAAATGTTATTTTGAGGAAACAGTACAAGATGCTGCAGGTGGGAGTGATCTTTTGTTACTTGCATGCAGGTAGAGTTTTGCTCTTGAACTATAGCTTTGAATTTGCCAAGTAAGAAGTAATCTGAACTGACAATTCAGAATGGCATCCGCAGACTCTTCATGCTCCTTGAGGCCCCACTTACAGCAGTATCATACCACTTTAAACCGTAATGGCTTATTCCCCCCGCTAAAAAAAAAAAAAAATTCTGGGAACTATAGTTTCTTGCTAAGGGTGCTGAGAGTTGTTAGGGGACCCCATTCCCCTCACAGAGCTACAATTCCCATAGCTTCCTGGGAAGAAGGATTGATTATTACACAACTATGAAAATTGCAGCTCTGGGAGGGGAAAAGGTAAAGGTAAAAGGACCCCTGACCATTAGGTCCAGTCGTTTCCGACTCTGGGGTTGCGGCGCTTATCTCACTTTATTGACCGAGAGCCGGCGTACAGCTTCCAGGTCATGTGGCCAGCATGACAAAGCCGCTTCTGGCGAACCAGAGCAGCGCACGGAAACGCCGTTTACCTTCCCGCTGCAGCGGTACCTATTTATCTACTTGCACTTTGACGTGCTTTCGAACTGCTAGGTTGGCAGGAGCAGGGACCTAGCAACGGGAGCTCACCCCGTCGCAGGGATTCGAACCGCCAACCTTCTGATCAGCAAGCCCTAATAGGGATCCCCTAACAACTCTCAGCATCTTTAATGATCTACATTTCCAAGGATTCTTTGGGGGAAGCCACCGCTGTTTAATGCAGGGTTTCTTAACCTGTGGTCCATGAACTCTTGTGGAGTCTGTGAACTGTGCACAAAAAAAGCAGCTTTCCCAATACTGTACAATAAGATAAGTTATGTGCAAACGTTTGTACATGTTTGTGTGAATTTTCCTGGTGTAGCTTTCATAAAAGAGATCTGTGTCTGTCACCAAAAATTTAAGACCCACCAATGTAAAGTGTTATAATAGTGCTTTAACCGTAAAGTACAGGTGGGGTGATAATTTCTGGGGACCCTTTCAGCAGTCCAGCAGTCCAAAGAGGCTGCAAACTGGGAAACACAGGTCATGCCACACATCCACATTCACTTTGACCTTGAGGTCGTTGCCCTGATGCTGTGGGTCACTGATGGGACTGTGGAGGAATTCTTGCATGGCACCACCCCTCTCCATTGGCCATGTTGCCTGGGGATGATGGGAGTTGTAGTCCAGAACATCTGGAAAGGGACCATGTGGATTACCCCAGCTCTATCTGCAGACGGATGTTGAAGTCTCTCTCTTTTCATTCCAATGTGCTTACAGTAGAAATGAGAGAATGGAGATTTGAAACAACTGGTGCTCTTGGGGCCAAAGAAATGCACATTGAGCACGGAGAATTCTTGAATGCAGGCAAAGACTTGGCTCAACCTGCCAGCTGATAAGAGGGGTGGCACGCCAAGGAGTTTTATTCTGGTCCCCAGATTCCCTCGGCTCTCAGTTTTCTTGTGCTCACAAGCAAGCCCTGCCCAGTCCTGTCAGGCCCCTGCGGATCCTCATTTTTCAGGGTGTTGATTATTTTAATATTTTTACAGATTAACTCCTGGCTCTGGGGGTTGGGATGGAGATCTCTGCAGGGACAAGGGCTGTTTGAGAAATTACCCGCTTTCGAAGCAGATTCTCCAGGGAGTGCCATGATATTGACTTCCTACAAAGAGCAGCTGGGAAAGCGGGACATCCTGGAGTTCAGTGCTTTGCATTTGGGAAGTCCCAGCTTTGATCGCCAGCACCTCCAAGTAGGGTTGGGAAAGATCCACCATCAGAAACCCAGCATAGCTTCTGTCAATCAGACAGCACCGAGTTAGATGGACCAGTGGGGTTTCTCTGTATAAGGCAGCTTACGTTCCTAGTGCCAGGCCCTAGGAGAAAACCTGGGGCTCACTGTTAGCTAGAAACCAAATTGCATCCCTGTTTGCACAGCAGAAACAGATAGGACTCAGCATCTCACACCAAACAGCTAATCCTTTGCAATATTATTTATTGATGGTTGCTTGTTAAGTTATCCTTCAGCGACCTGCACAGGAAGCTGCCTTTTTAAGAGGCCAGACTGTTTCTCCATCTAGCCCAGTATTGCCTGCTCTGACTGGTAGCAGCTCTCCAGGGTCTCAGGTGATGCCAGGAATTGAACTTGAGGCCCTCAGTATGCACAACTGTGCTCTGCCATTAAGCCACAGTCCTTTCCTATCCTGTTTCAGATCCTAGGCACAGACTTCCGTTTCCGATACGATGAAACCCTTCCTTCTTTCCTTCCTTCCTTCCTTCCTTCCTTCCTTCCTTCCTTCCTTCCTTCCTTCCTTCCTTCCTTCCTTTCTTTCTTTCTTTCTTTCTTTCTTTCAATTTCTGTTTATTCATTTTTCATTTTACAAAGAGAAAGAAAAAAGATCACAAAAGAAAAAAAGGACAAAAACTAACAAACACAAAAATACATAAATATATACATAAATACATAAATAAAAAATTATTATGCGTGTCTACACAGATTTCTTCATAATACATTGGATTCTTCAGCAACTAAATAATAGTCTATAAACAAACCAACTGATACATATTTTTTCATACTTAATTTTGTGTAGATTTTGTATCTAAACCCTTTCTCTGATTTTGGTGTTGTGAACTAGCTGCACTTATTTCCAAAGTGGAGCAGATAGATCAGAGTCTTCTATTGTTCTGTTTTTAATTCCCTACCCTCAAATTTTACACAGAGCTCTGCGCATGCATTTGCATCCAGCTTTAATTCTCCCTGTCCCCACCTCCTCCTGCACACACACAAACACACACGAAGCATTGCTCCTTCTGCGTGGCATTTCATCAATGAGCCAGGGCACAGAAGGTGTCTCAGTAAAATACTGCATATAAATAATCCTAATGTAATCGTGCCAAAAGAACTGTCTACAGCATCTTTCCATTTCCTTCGATAGCCACTCAGATGCCGCTGGGAAGCCCATGTGCAGGGCATGATGGCAGTAGCAGTCTCTCACTGGTGATGGCCAGCAACTGGCCTTCAAAGGCATGGCTCCCAGCCATGACGCCTGTGTTCTGCCTTCATGGCCTGAGGCAATGTACTGGGAATCACAAGTGGCCAGAGAACTGTTGCCCTCAGATCCTGCTTGCAGGCATCTGGCTGGCTGCCGTGAGAACAGGCCATTGGCCTGATCCAGCAGGCTCTTCTTATGTTCTTCTTCAACAATGGAGTTAATATAGAGCCATCATGACTGGTATTCATTGATAGATTCAGCATATCGTCTGTGAATTTGGTTAATCTCTTTTTAAAGCCATTTTAGGTTGTTGGCTACCACTCGTAGCTGTCAACTTTCGGATTTGAAAATAAGGGATTTTCCCAAACTTTCGGATTTGAAAATAAGGGATGCCGCAAGGGCGGTGCAATGGCACCAAGTAGCCTCGCCACCCTGCGCTCCAGAGGCTGCGTGCGAACGGGTGAGCGAAAGAGCGAGCGCATAGATGGCAGGCAGGCTGCTGGCTGGTTGGGCGTGAGGATCTGGCTGCACAAGGCATGCAAGCTCCGCCCCCAGGCAGTCTCAGACTCCTTATTGGCAGCCGAGCAACGCAGCTGAGGAGCCTCCCTGGCCGGCAGGGAGGGAGAGGCAGGGGCGTTCCTAGCCGCTTGGCTACCCGGGGCGGGAAGCCAAGAGGCACCCCCTGGGGCGGGGCGTCGCGGCGTGTGCGTGCGTCATGACGTCATGACGCACGCGTAAAGCGCGACGCCCCGCCCCCGGGGATGCCGGGCGCCAACTTCGGGAGCCTCATGAAGCCGGCGCCTGTCACCCCCCTTGGTGCGCCGGGCGGCACGAGCAGCCGCCCCGCGCACCAAGGGGTGCCGGACGGGCGGTGGATTCGGGAGGCTCTGCAGCCCGCAAAGACCCCGAAGCCGCCGCCGGGGCTCCATGGGCGAAGCGCAAGTCAGGGCAGGGAGAGGGGCGGGCCAGCGAGGAGGGGTGTCTCCCCTCCTCGCTGGCCCGCCACTTTCCATTCCCCGGCTCTGCAAGCCAGCGGCGGGAAAAGCCGCTGGAAGGGGGGGTGCTATTTTCGGCGCTGCCGGGCGGAGCCGCAGGGGCGGCCAGCGAGGGGGGGTGACACCGCTCCTCGCTGGCACCCCTGCAGGTCCACCCCGGCATTGCCGAAAATAGCCTTTAAAATTATTTTTTTAAAAAAAAATTTTTTTTAAGCGCCCAAAGTGTCACCCTCCCTCAGGGTGGCACCCGGGGCGGCCCGCCCCCCCGCCCCCTTGCTACGCCCCTGGGGAGAGGAGCTGCTTCCTTTGAAATCCGGGAAATTTAATGGATATCAACAATCCGGGATAGCAGCAGGAAACGGCATTGGAATAAGGGAGTTTCCTGCCAAAAAAAGGGAGGGTTGACAGCTATGCTACCACTCCTTGCAGCAGTGAATTTCGTATATGCTATGTGAAGTTATTCCTTGTCCACCCTGAAACTCCCATTTTTCACCTTCATTGGGAAACTAGCGACCCGGAAGTGGGCAGCTGCGCAGCGCTGGCAAGAGCGGGCGGTGGCAGCGGGTGGCGGGGGTCGTGGCGGGCCAGATTAACTTATCCGGCCCGCAGGCCTTAGTTTGGGGACCCCTGCTCTACACGCTCCAATTTCAGAATTTTTGGGAATTCCCCTAGGCAAGATTAAAATGTGCTCGTCCTATGCTTTTGAAACAAACAAAACGAGGAAGCTTACAGAATAAGGTAAACCCCCCAGAATAAAATGATAGAAGGAGGGGAATCCATGTATCCCAAATTATGCTGATAATTATTGTTACCTTCATCTAATGTTCATTGTTGTGACAGTTTGGGTAGTACTGCTGCTACTTGTAAAACACCAAAACTTTTATAAGCACTGTGCACGTATTAAAAGATATATGCTTCGTAGGCTCACATTCTGATAAACAGAATGCAGAAGAAAGCTGCCTTATACCAAGTCAGACCATTAGGTCCATCTAGCTCAGTATTGTCTACACTGACTGGCAGAAGCTCGCCAGGATTTCAGACGGGGGTCCCTTCCAGACCTCCCTGGAGATGCCTGGAATCTTCTGCATGCAAGGCAGATGATCTGCCACCGAGCTAAGGCCCTTTTTAGAATGGGGAAGGGGGAAAACAAGTAATAGAGCCAGGCTGCTCTTCCCTGTGGGAAAGGATGTTCTTTCTGGAAAGCAGGGGGTCAGCCTCCCCAGTGGTTCTTAGTCCCCTGGCTAATGTCAAAGGCAAGAGTGTGCTTCTGTTTGATGCTACAGTCCTGGGGCAACTGTTTGCAGGTTTAGGTATATAGGGAGGGAGAGTTGGTATGTAATATTTTTATTTATTTATTGAATTTATATACAGCCCTGTACCAAGAGGTCTAATGCTGAGACTATGGAGTGTTTTAAGGACTTTGCATTTTGCAAACTCTGATACCTTACCTCTGAGACTAAAGTTCAGGTCAGAATTTTAGCTATTCACCGGCTTTCTCATTTCCCAAATGCAGTTCTCAGCTAAAAATCCATCCATCAAAATGCATTTGTAAGTGTGTACTTTGGAAAAAAACATGCGTTTAGAAACACACCTTTCGATACATTTTTCAAAGCAGAATCTCAGGCCAATGGAATAATAATATAATAATAATATTTTTTTATTTGTACCCCGCCCATCTGGCCGGGTCTCCCCAGCCACTCTGGGCGGCCTCCAACAAATATTAAAATACATCAAAATCACAAGTTAAAAACTTCCCTAAACAGGGCTGCCTTCAGGTATTTTCTGAATGTAGGATAGTTATTTATCACTTTAACCTCTGCTGGGAGGGCGTTCCACAGGGCGGGCGCCACTACCGAGAAGGCCCTCTGCCTGGTTCCCTGTAGCTTTGTTTCTCGCAGTGAGGGAACCACCAGAAGGCCCTCGGCGCTGGACCTCAGTGTCCGGGCTGAACGGTGGGGGTGGAGACGCTCCTTCAGGTATACAGGACCGAGGCCGTTTAGGGCTTTAAAGGTCAGCACCAACACTTTGAATTGTGCTCGGAAACGTACTGGGAGCCAATGTAGTTCTCTCAGGACCAGTGTTATGTGGTCCCAGCGGCCACTCCCAGTCACCAGTCTAGCTGCCGCATTCTGGATTAATTGTAGTTTCCAGGTCACCTTCAAAGGTAGCCCCACATAGAGTGCATTGCAGTAGTCCAAGCGGGAGATAACTAGAGGATGCACCACTCTGGCAAGACAGTCTGCGGGCAGGTAGGGTCTCAGCCTGCGTACCAGGTGGAGCTGGTAGACAGCCGCCCTGGACACAGAATTAACCTGTGCCTCCATGGACAGCTGTGAGTCCAAAATGACTCCCAGGCTGCGCACCCGGTCCTTCAGGGGCACAGTTACCCCATTCAGGACCAGGGAGTCCCCCCCACCCACTCGCACCCTGTCCCCCAAAAACAGTACTTCTGTCTTGTCAGGATTCAACCTCAATCTGTTAGCCGCCATCCATCCTCCAACCGCCTCCAGGCACTCACACAGGACCTTCACCGCCTTCACTGGTTCTGATTTGAAAGTCTCAGATTAATGTAGAAATGTGATGAAATGGACGCCTGAGTAACACATCTAAATGTGACATGAGGTGGAAACAGAGTGATTTGTCCATTCATAGCAGAGCCCTGAGGACATAAGAAGGACGGTCTTTCACCTCATTTACCTGATCTCCCAGAGGCTTTGCTTCCTGCCCTACCTTGGATATTAGTCTTATTTGAGCTTTGCTCTGTTGTGAGGAGCCTATTTTTTTCGAGTCCTTCTTTTCCCCTTCTGGTGCTGTGCTGCAGACATCTTGATCCCCAACCATTTCAGGTGGGAGTGCCTAATCTATGACCCTCCACTTGTTGTTGGACTCCAACAGAGCCAGTCGTGCTAGATGTTTGAGGCTAGATGTTCACCATCTGCATGGAATGGTGTAACCGAAGGACGGCCTGTCCTTCATCTGTTTGGCTGTCACATCAAACCGGGCATCATCCCTAAATGACAATCCTGGGTATAGCCCAGGCCTGGCCAGTGGTGAATAGGTGAACTGGAACACCTGAATGGACGAATTGACACATTGCTGTCAGGCTACGGACAGCGATTGCAATACAAAGGGGGGCCTGATTGCTAATCGCCTTATAGCAGTAGTTCATCATCATCATCATCAACCTTTTATTGGCATCACATACAAACATCAAAAACAAATCAATACAAAATTACCACTTCCCCAAGTGGCACAAAACTTTGATAAAAGAAAGGAGGCAGAGCAGTCTATCGTCACATCTCTAGGTCTCCAGGGAGATCAGACGTCTGCAGTGTATTTCAACGGCAAAAAACCAAATAGAGATATTTAGCCACTAACTTGGTGAGCTCCTGATCTTTCCCCAGTAATAGGAAATGTATGACCTCCAACTCTGGTTTCCATTTGGGGATGCAGAGTTGATCTAGAAATTGCTGACAGAGATCATCATATAGTTTACAATTAAGAACCATGGTCTTCACATGGGCAAGTTCTTTCTCCTTCCACCCTACTTGAGAACCTTCCCCAAAGGAGGTTTGGTGGATTTGCATTAAACGTGGCCAGCGAAAATGCCCTTCTTTCTTGAGGGTTAAGCAGAAAATCAAGGTAATTGTGGTTAATTTCATGTGCCCAAGAAAGTTGGAAATAAAGAGGGGATATAGCAGTAGTTAATGGAGCCGTAATAAATATGTCAATGAGATGATAAGAATTTGAGACACCAACACTAGGGCCCTGCTATGGCAGGAAGCAGAAAACAGGGTGACCCAGCACCATAGAACGTGGCCTTCTATCAAGGCAAACCATTGGTCTGTCTAGCTGGGTATGGTCCACACCAGCCTTCCCTAACATGGGCTCCATCACTGGATGCTGGTCCATCAGGACAAATGGTTGCTGCCCCACAAGTCTCAGTACTGCCCACCTGCCTTCTTGCGTATAACCAGCCCAGAAGGTGGCTGTATCTGTCAGCTTCCTCCTCCTTAGCCTCAGCGTTGCCCTTGTAGACCTCAGCATGGTGGAGGATGGGGACAAAAGTAAACTTTCGTTGGTTCTGTCTGCCATTGGCTCTGCTCCACCTACTGTTGGGCTCTCTGCTTTCAGCTCCACCAGTCCCAATGGGAATCAGCCGCCACTGCCTTCTGTACATTATTAAGCTACAACTCCCATCATCCCTGACCATTGGCCTGTTGGTGCATAAGCATATACTCTTGGGTTTTCTTTTCTTTCTGCAGCAGAGTTCTTTTTACAGAAAAGTTTTCCTGCATCTTTAACTTATTTACAGCAGCACCAGCAGCATTCCAGCTATCTCTTTGTGAAATTCCCATTACAGGAATAAACACCATTTGCTTCTGTTTCTCAGAGCCTTTATTATTTACAAAACTTTACACTGGCCATTAATAAAGAAAAAACAAATGAAGAAACAATAATCTTTTTCTCTTTTTAGCCAGAGACCTAATGCTGACTCATCCACATGCTCATTTACACTGACCCAGTCTTAGTTGATTGTGTGCCCTGATAAGAGCACCTGTTGCTGGGGAAATTTTCCGTTGCCTAGCAACTTGTTCAGGGCCCTTTACAAGTGTCTTCTAGAGCAGGGGTGGCCAACTCCCAAGAGACTGTGATCTTCTTACAGAATTAAAAACTGGCAGTGATCTACCCCCATTTTGGGTTCAGGTTAAAGTTGTTCAGCTTTTTTTAGGGAGGAGGAAGCCCTTGTTTTTAATAATAATAATAATAATAATAATAATAATAATAATAATAATTTATTATTTGTACCCTGCCCATCTGTACCCCGCCCATCCGCCCAGCATTGGGTTGGAATAGTGCTGCCTGCATGATTTCTATTGTGCTCTTCTGAATTCACTTGTGTTGCTTCAGCAAAGGCATGGTTACTTATGATAATGATAATAATAATGATAATGATGATAATGATAACGATGATGATGATGGTAATAATAATAATAATAATAATAATTTATTTGTACCCTGCCCATCTGGCTGGGTCCCCCCAGCCACTCTGAGCGGCCTCCAACAGATATTAAAATACATTAAAATATCACAGATTAAAAACTTCCCTAAACAGGGCTGCCTTCAGGTATTTTCTGAATGTCAGATAGTTGTTTATCTCTTTGACCTCTGCTGGGAGGGCGTTCCACAGGGTGGGCGCCACTACCGAGAAGGCCCTCTGCCTGGTTCCCTGTAGCTTTGCTTCTCGCAGTGAGGGAACCGCCAGAAGGCCCTCGGCGCTGGATCTCAGTGTCCGGGCTGAATAATGGGAGTGGAGATGCTCCTTCAGGTATACAGGACCGAGGCCGTTTAGGGCTTTAAAGGTCAACACCAACACTTTAAGGGATTTGGGGGAGAAACAGCCTCACTGAGTAAACTCCGTCTTCTGTTCTGCAGATCGTGCAACAATGGAGGGCGGGTCGAGGGGGCAGGGGCGGATTCAATTTTACCAATGCTAAGGAAAGGGACCCAGCGATCGACTGCAATCTACCAAAACCTCCCGGGGATCTACCAGTAGATCGCGACCGACCTGTTGGACATCCCTGTTCTAGAGTATTCCAACTTGGCCATACTGGCAGAGGCTGATAGAAGTTGTAGTCCAAACCATCCGGAAGCCAACAGGTTGGGAGAAGCTGGCATAAGCCCCAGGAGACAGCACCTTCCCGGGTTTCAGACAGTGATGTCTCTCAGCCCTTCTCTAGCTGGAGATGTCAGGGACTTACTGTTCTACCAGCTACAGCCCTTGCCCTAGCCCCTGTGAGCAGCAGTGCCCAGTGCCAAGCAATTGCCCTGGGAAAGGCAGCTTTGAGTCACCTTATCTCCTAACAGGAAGGGAAGGTTCCCCCCTGGGAATCGTTGCCCTGGCGCCAAGCCAGAACTCACCCGCCACCTCTCCTACACAAAAGCAGCAGTATAGATGTGTCATAATGCTGCAGGAACAATCTGTTCATTAAAATAGGGATCTATTTTTGAAGTGCCATCAGCGCTCCACATCCACATTGTGGACGATGCACACAAAACAGAAGCATTTCGCCACCTTTGCATGCAGCTCTGGCGCTGTGGCTGGAGTGCCGTGCTTAGACCAGGAAGACCTGAATTGAAATGCCTGCTCACAGACAAAGCTTTGCTGAGGGCACTTCTGGATTGTCACCATTTTCTGGTGGGTTTCGATTGCCTGCTGGCAAATCCGGCTTGCACAATTAACGTTGACTTGTGCAACAAACCTGCTCCCCCAATAGACCAGACTTCTCACGATGGGGAAAGAGGTGGGTAAAATCGACTGCGAAGCATGGGATAGCCCTTGTTTTAATGCAAGGTCATCTAACCTCCCTGCAAGCAAATTGGAATGAACGCTCGATAAACAGGTTGTACGGGGGACCTGTCGCTATTTCTCAGTGTGGCCTCCCTGAGAGGCTCGTCATGAGGTTAAAATTGGGATACCATGTGTGCTGCCTTCAGTTCAATGGAGGGTAGGCCGGATTAAGAGTGTAATAAAAATAAACAGATGCACAAGTAAATTCCAGTGAGGCTGGGTCACATAAGGATACAGCCCGTCCTTTTCAAGGATGCAGTTACATGCAGCCCTGGCTGAAGAGGAGATCGCCTCTGAACAGCCATCTGATGGGTGACTCTGAGTCATCTACATCAGGAGTGGGAAACCTCAGTCCCAGCTCTCAAATGTGGCCCTCTGAGCCTCTCAATGTGGCCCTCAGGATCGGTTCACACCTTTTCTCCTCAGCCACACAGTCTACTTGCCCTGCTACACACCCTCCTTGGGTTTCTTTTACCTGGATGTAATGTGTCCCTGAGGTGACCCAGGTGGCGCTGTGGGTTAAACCATAGAGCCTAGGGCTTGCTGATCAGAAGGTCAGCGGTTCGAATCCCTGCGATGGGGTGAGCTCCCGTTGCTCGGTCCCAGCTCCTGCCCACCTAGCAGTTCGAAAGCACATCAAAGTGCAAGTAGATAAGTAGGTACCGCTCCGGCGGGAAGGTAAACGGCGTTTCCGTGCGCTGCTCTGGTTCGCCAGAAGCGGCTTTGTCATGCTGGCCACATGACCCGGAGGCTGTACGCCGGCTCTCGGCCAATAAAGCGAGATGAGCGCCGCAACCCCAGAGTCGGATACGACTGGACCTAATGGTCAGGGGTCCCTTTACCTTTACCTAATGTGTCCCTGAATTCTGATAATTTCTTTTGGTTGTCTGGGTAGAGAAAAGAGAGTTGCCTAAGTGTGTGTGGAAACTAGCCTGGTGCACAGTGGTGCAAATGACTTTCATTGCTCCGCCCACCTGTGCTTCTGGCCGTGACCACAGCTGTCATGTGACCCCTGGAAGGTTGGCCAGGAGGGAAGGCAGCCCCCAAGGTTGAAAGGGTTCTCCATCTCTGTTCCACACAAGCAAAGAGGTCTGAGAACTTGACTCAACTTCCTCACATGTTTAAGTCTTGGTGCCTTTCTTTTCAAACATGCTCATTCTTACTGGAGTTCTCCTTTGCTGCTGGTGGGTGGCCTGGAGAGAACAGCCCTTCTCTGCCCGAAGGCACCAGGGCAGTCCCTGCTTTGCAAGGGATCTAGACTTGTGACTTTCAGACCCCACCAGAATCTTAACTGCCCTTAGCTGTGCAATGGGATGGCCTGGTCTAAAGATGGCTCCATTCCAGCCCTTTTCTCTTTAGTAGGACACTTGGAGATGGGAACTGATAAAGGCCTCAGAGGTGGTAACCAAAGGATCCCAGTGGCATTGGAGAGCAAGCCTGGATTTCTCCCCTATGCCATCCCCATTGTTAGCAAACTTAGCCTAGACAGGTTGGCGCCAAAGGACAGGTGTCTCTTTGTGAAGCTCTCAAGTTTGTGTGTGTGTGTGGCTGTTTTGTTGGGTTGCCCATTCAACGATTTGGAACAATGGTGCCTATCAGAACAGGCTGTTCACAGGGTAACTCAACACCAGCACTTGGTCTGTTTGCTGTCCTGCCTGAATGGCACTTGCCATTCTCCAAGAGACCAAACCTTGCTTGAACCTGACTGATGTTGCAAGGTGACACGATGGCATGGCCAATGGCTGGGGTGACATCTCGGTAACTTTCCACTGATGCCAGAGAGAAAGAGGAGGCCTCGGGGGCACAAAGCAGTGGATCCTGCCATTCCATCCTGCTCCGTTTTCATTTGAGAAACAAATTCTTACATGGCACAGGAGCACTTCCCACAACGCTGAGAGCTGCAATGGGGAGAAAAGGGCCCCATGTCTTCAGTTGGGCTTAGCAGGTCATGAGCACATCAGAAGAGGCTTGCAGGATCAGGCCAGTGGGCCATCAACTCCAGCATCAGGCCAGTGGGCCATCAACTCCAGCATCCTGTTCCCACAGGGGCCAACCAAATTCCCATGGAATCACGCAAGCTAGACCTGAGCACAGCAGCACTGTGCCCTTCTGCAGCTTCCAGCAACTGGCTTTCAGAAGCATTGCTGCTCCAACAGTGGTGGCAGAGCATTGCCATCAGGATTACATAGCTGTCAACCCTCCCTTTTTTGCGGGAAACTCCCTTATTCCAATGCCGTTTCCCACTGCTATCCCGGATTGTTGATATCCCTTAAATTTCCTGGATTTCAAAGGAAGCAGCTCCTCTCCCTCCCTGCCGGCCAGGGAGGCTCCTCAGCTGCGTTGCTCGGCTGCCAATAAGGAGTCTGAGACTGACTGGGGGCGGAGCTTGCATGCCTTGTGCAGCCAGACCCTCACGCCCAACCAGGCAGACAGCCTGCCTGCCGTCTATGCGCTCGCTCTTTCGCTCACCCGTTCACGCACAGCCTCTGGAGCACAGGGTGGCGAGGCTACTTGGTGCCATTGCACCGCCCTTGCGGCATCCCTTATTTTCAAATCCGAAAGTTGACAGCTATGGGATTAGTAGTTTAGAGTGGTAGACTCGTAATCTGGTGAACCAGGTTCGCCTTGGGGTAGTCACACTTTTTTGAAGTCTCTCAGCCCCACTCACCTCACAGAGTGTTTGTTGTGGGGGAGGAAGGGGAAGGAGAATGTTAGCCGCTTTGAGACTCCTTCGGGTAGTGATAAAGCGGGATATCAAATCCAAACTCCTCCTCCTCCTCCTCCTCCTCCTCCTCCTCCTCTTCTTCTCTTATAGTCTTATCCCTCATGAATGTATAGGTCCTGTAGGTTCATTTCCCCATCGGCTAGGGGTAGTAAACATAGTGCCCATTAACTTTGGGAGGTCACGGCCCCCTTAAATATTTTATGGGGAGGGGGGCAAAGTGACCTCGACCCCTAGGAGTTGACTCCTATGATCCATGTGATTCCTCCAGGAAGCCCTGCCTTCACTCTCAGTTGCCCCCAGTGATGTTGTTACATGGCTGGATCTGAATTTGGAATATATCTTTTTGCTACATAATCCCTGACCGGATGCTCACCAATGTGACTGACTAAACCAGGATGAAGAAGTAGCGGGGGGGGGGGGGGTTGATAATGCCAAAGCTATTGTACGCAAATGGAACAATAGCGGCAAACGGATTTTATTTTTTTTAAAAAAAAAAAATACTTAAGCAAGTGTTTCTGGGGAGACAATCTTTAACCTGCCAAGATTTCTGTTTCTGACCCTGCAATTGAAATTTGACTTTGAGAATATTTGGCACACTCCTAGGAATTGTGGATTTACCCTCTGCTTATTCAAGGAGCATTTTAAAGGTGGGCTGGTGATTGCAATGTACCGTTAAAAGTAAGTATTGCTAGTTTTAAATGCTGGCAATGGATTGTTTTAAGGACCCCTAGTTGGCTGGGTTTCAAGCTCTGGCGTGATTACCGCATTTTATCTGCTGCATACTTATCTCTGTGTGATTTCATGTTTCAGAAGCGAAGATTGATTCATTTATCATTATTTAATCAGATGAATTAATTAGGAATACAAAAGCAGAACAGGGAGGCCAGCATAATCAACGACCACACCCTTTTGTCGTTCTCATCATGTGGGCTGGGAAAGGTGGTTAACACATGGGAAGGTTTAAAAAGTCTACATTTTTATGGGTTTCAGGGGAAATACCCCAGTGTGTGCATCATAAGATATGAGGGGGTGCAGATGATGCTGTTTAGAAGGAAAGTGCTGGAAGTTTAGCACATGCCCTTTGCTGAATGAGAAGGCGTGTTCATGTTTCAGGAGGCTGTTTGAATGAAAGCAACACCATTTAATGCAGGGAAGTCTTCTGGAAGAGGCACCTGCCTGTTTAGGAAAGGCATGTTGACAGAGTGCAATAGATTTTGCAACAGGCTTTGTAAAATGGCGTGAAATAGATTTTGCAGACAGATGGTTCAGAATAGTGTGCAATAGATGTTATAAAATAGCGTGAAATGGGATTTTGCAATCAACGGTGTAACATCTGCACAGTAAATTTGGCAATGGGCGGTATAAAATAGAGTGCAATAGATTCCTGGCACATGGTGAAGCTGCATGTCATTTGTAGGATCATTTGTGTGCATATATGTCTGCATATTTGTCTGTGGGGGAATATTTGTTTGTGCCTATCTTCTGTGTAAAAGCCTGCCGTTTTTAGGATGCAAAAGGTGCTCCTCATCTCCAGATACTGCTCTGTTTCCAAAGTGGGGATTTTCTTCATGACCAGTTCCTGATTTGAGCAGGTCCTCTCTCTGTGGACCCTGGCGAGCTCACTTGCCTACAAAGGCAGAATTCCAAGCAGCACTGCTTGACTGGGTCTGCCCACTCTTTTATTTTCACACAATGCCCCAAAGCAATTCTAGGTCAGGAGCACTGTGGGCAAATTAAAGGGGTGGACAGATCCAGCCACCTCTCACTGCTTGGAGTGCCAGGCCAGGACTCTGCCAGGTGCCCAAAGATGCCACTTGCCAATTTCCAGTAAAGTCCTTTCAAGCACCAAAGGTGAGCATTTTACGAGCAGTGGCATGCCTAGACCTGTGCTGCCATGTGTGCTGAGCAAAATCAATCTCATAATTATAATTAAGCACCACCACAGGGCTGGCATGTGGTAGAGGTACAGCCGTGCCTCGGATGTCGAACGGAATCCGTTCCGGAAGTCCGTTTGACTTCCAAAACGTTCAGAAACCAAGGCTCGGCTTCCGATTGGCTGCAGGAAGCTCCTGCAGCCAATCGGAAGCCGCGCCGGACGTTCGGGTTCCAAAGGACGTTTGCAAACCGGAACACTCACTTCCGGGTTTGCGGCGTTCGGGAGCCAAAACGTTCAACTCTCAAGGCGTTCGGGATCCAAGGTGACACCTGGCTTGAGAGCAGTACAAGTGAAAAGGATCTAGGAGTCTTGGTAGACCACAAACTTGACATGAGTCAACAGTGTGATGCAGCAGCTAAAAAAGCCAATGCAATTCTGGGCTGCATCAATAGGAGTATAGCATCTAGATCAAGGGAAGTAATAGTACCACTGTATTCCGCTCTGGTCAGACCTCACCTGGAGTACTGTGTCCAGTTCTGGGCACCAGAGTTCAAGAAGGATACTGACAAGCTGGAACGTGTCCAGAGGAGGGCAACCAAAATGGTCAAAGGCCTGGAAACGATTCCTTATGAGGAACGGCTTAGGGAGCTGGGTATGTTTAGCCTGGAGAAGAGAAGGTTAAGGGGTGATATGATAGCCATGTTCAAATATATAAAAGGATGTCATATAGAGGAGGGAGAAAGGTTGTTTTCTGCTGCTCCAGAGAAGCGGACACGGAGCAATGGATTCAAACTACAAGAAAGAAGATTCCACCTAAACATTAGGAAGAACTTCCTGACAGTAAGAGCTGTTTGACAGTGGAATTTGCTGCCAAGGAGTGTGGTAGAATCTCCTTCTTTGGAGGTCTTTAAGCAGAGGCTTGACAGCCACCTGTCAGGAATGCTTTGATGGTGTTTCCTGCTTGGCAGGGGGTTGGACTGGATGGCCCTTGTGGTCTCTTCCAACTCGACGATTCTATGATTCTATGTATGTGCAGATTTGTTTTGCAAAGTCCTCGCAGGCTTTGTCCTCCTCGTGTCTTGTAACTCTTGTCTGTCTGTCTCTTTAGAATGACTCCTGGGGGAAGCAATATTCCTATGCGCTGTTCAAGGCTATGAGCCACATGCTGTGTATCGGCTATGGGCAGCAAGCCCCAGTGGGCATGTCCGACGTATGGCTCACCATGCTGAGCATGATTGTCGGGGCCACCTGCTATGCCATGTTCATCGGCCACGCCACAGCCCTCATCCAGTCTTTGGACTCCTCGCGTCGGCAGTATCAGGAGAAGGTAAGCCACAGTTGCAGTGTGTGTGTGTGTGTGTGTGTGTGTGTGTGTGTGTGTGTGTTCAAACAGCCAGCTTTACCCTACAAGTGAAGGAGCATCTGAGTGAGATAGATAAGCGTGCTGGGAATTTTTCGGTGATGGGTCAACTACAGCTCCCAGGATTCTTTGGGGGAAGTCATGTGCTTTAATTGTGCTTTAAATGTAAGGTGTGTACACCCCCTTGGATACTAAGAAACACCTTTGTTGTGTGAAATCAGCAAATTTGATCGTGTACAAGCAAGAAAACCCATGAAAACCGTACAGATGCATGCAGAAAAGCGGAATCATTATGCCAGCTCCCGTTCATATAAATTACACTAGCAAATTAGCCATTCCACTCTGATGGTTATTTGGGGGAATATTGGTGGTGTTTGGAGTGTCCTGAGGAGGGCGTTGGTGCACACATTTCCCCGGGGGGGGGGGAGCGGATACAACACGTTTTTTGTGTCTATATTTTGTCCATGTGCCTCTGCTTTTTGACTATGATTGCTTCATGCCACGATGTGTTGTTGAACAGGTACCTTTTTAGGTCAGTCTGTGGGGTTTGGCTCTAAGTTGACTTTTTCTGAGTTTTGGTGTTGAGTTTGTTGTGGTTTCCTATTTTTGGGGACTGTGAGTTGGGGTGGGGGCTCTTTGCAGTTTGCTATAACTGGGCACTTTGTGACTGGTACATTTCCCCCCCCTCACATATTCTGGGGAGGGATCTATGTGCCATGGCGTGCAGAAGGTCTCAGCTTCAACCCCTGGTATCTCCAGCTCAACAGGATCAAGTAGCAATTGATGGGAAAGACCTCTCTCAGCCAGAGGCCCCTAAGAGCTACTGCCCATCAGAGTAGGCAGCAGTGAGGAAGGCGGATGGGTTCAACCTCCCTCCCCTCTCCCCCTGCATCTCTCTCTCTCTCTCTCTCTCTCTCTCTCTGGATCATAGCTTCCTACATTCCCTATTCCCTTCCAAGGTCCAAAATTATTATCTGCTGTTTAGTGGTTCATGCTTCCTTGTTCTCTGATAGGTTTTAAAAATAAAACTTGGTTGACTCATAATTTGTATCTATGAATAAAGGGTAAAGGTAAAGGTGAAGGTAAAGGGACCCCGGACCGTTAGGTCCAGTCGCGGATGGACTCTGGCCCATCTCACTCTATAGGCCGAGGGAGTCGGCGTTTGTCTGCAGACAGCTTCCGGGTCATGTGGCCAGCATGACTAAGCCGCTTCTGGCAAACCAGAGCAGCGCACGGAAACGCTGTTTACCTTCCCGCCAGAGCGGTACCTACCGTCTTTTTCGTTCTATAAGGCGCACCTGACCATAGGACACACCTAGTTTTTAGAGGGGAAATTTTTTTTGAGGATCAGCTCAAATTTCTGCAGCTTCTTTTGCAAAGGAGAAAGGCCCCATTTTTTGTGGATCAGCTCAAATTTCTGCAGCTTCTTTTGCAAAGGAGAAAGGCCCCATTTTTTGTGGATCAGCTCAAATTTCTGCAGCTTCTTTTGCAAAGGAGAAAAGCCCCATTTTTTGAGGATCAGCTCAAAGTTGTTGAGCTTACTTTGCAAAGGGAAAAAAAATCCTGTTTTATGGGGTTTAACTCACAGTTCTGCAGCTTCAGTAAAGGGAGCCATTTCTACAGTTTCCAGACAGATAATCTAATCAGCCAGTCACATGTTGCTGGGGAAACAGCCTCCCTCTGCAAGGGGGCGGGGCTGGAATCTCTCTCCCTTATCTCTCTCCCCGATCATTTGCTGAGCAGCTGCTCAGCGGGCTTCCTTTCAACACCCCCTTCTCTCTCTTTTTTTAAAAAAAAGCATGATCTGCTTTTGCCCCTGGGCAGTTCAGCTCCAGGGACCACACATTCGCTCCATAAGACGCACAGACATTTCCCCTTACTTTTTAGGAGGAAAAAAGTGTGTCTTATGGAGCGAAAAATACGGTATTTATCTACTTGCACTTTGACGTGCTTTTGAACTGCTAGGTTGGCAGGAGCTGGGACCGAGCAATGGGAGCTCACCCCGTCGTGGGGATTCGAACCGCTGACCTTCTGATCGGCAAGCTCTAGGCTCTGTGGTTTAGACCACAGCGCCACCTGCGTCCATTATCTATGAATAGCAGAGTTCAAAAGCTTAGAAGTTGGAGCTGCCTGGAGTTCCCCGCCACCCATTCGTTCTCATTCAGACATCACTAGCATTGCCTAAAATAAAAGATAAACACACAGGAGTCTGACAGAAGTTGTAGCTTTGTGGCATCCGGAGGGCCAAGCATTCCCCAGGCCTGCATTAGAGGAAGGCACCAGGAAAGATTCTGGGCCCAAGGAAGGCATTGGGTGCTTTCCCATCTGTCCTGCTGAACATCTTGGGGGATGAGACCGGCTAAGTGTGCCGTTTTCCAACACATTTACCATCTTCCTCCCCAATTCATGTTCCCAATGTGTTACTTAAGATCTGTGGGCAGAAATGTGTCATTTTAATTTTTGTGTTGCACCTGGAAGGAGTGGGTAGAAATAATTGACGATGGCAAAGGACAGAAGGTAAATGTCTTTCTGTGTGTGACAAGAGACAGGGATGCACACATATATTTTAGTAGAACGTGCTGGATCTAGGAGTCGAAGGGGAATTGCTGCTGGTGCTGTTCTACAAATGCTATCCAACACACGATAAACCTTGTAAAGGTTCTTATATTATATCCTTGTAAAGGTTCTTAAAGGAACCCACGAGTAAGATATAATATAATGCAAGATATCAATTTTATACAGACAAATGCAATTGCGAAAATAATAACTACAATATGTAGTTATTTGTTTTGTGTTTGCTGATCTAGGAAGCCAGCAAGCAGGACCTGTGAGCAACAGCACCGTCCCATCCTGCTGTTTCTGTTTCCAGCAACTGGTATTCAGAAATGCAGTGCTGTCCTGGCCAGCAGCCACTGGTAGCTTCTCCTCCATGAATTTGTCCAATCCTCTTTTAAGGCCATCCAAGTTGGTGGCCATGATTGCCCCTTGTAGAATTCCATAGTCTAACTGCGTGCTGTGTGAAGTCCTTTCTTTTCTCTGTCCTGAATCCTCCAACATTCAATTTAATTAGATGTCCCTGGGTCCTAGTGTTATGAGAGAGGGAGAAAAGCTAGTATCTAACTGCTTTCTCCATAGAGAGTCCCCAGCACAATGTACACCATTTTGCAAGGCAAATTTATGTCCAGTTCTTTGGGCTTCCTAGTTGCTAGGGCAAACTTAGCAAGTGTGTGTATCAAATATTTATCCCCCTCAGATACCAAATGGCTATCTTCCTTCATTATTACGATTTTCTTTTTCTACATGGATTTATTATAATAAACCAGGCACCGCCTTTCTTCCATAGTTGCAGTTCAAGATGGCTTAGCAAAATTTCATTAAAAAACATTAAAACTATATGAATAGAACTGGAAGGCATGCGCATCAATAAAGACATTAAAAGCAGCAGTTGAAAAGTCAGCGGCAGATGAACTAACCAAACATATCAACTTCCCCACTGAAATTCTATGAAAAGAGGACAGGCTTTTCCTAGGATCGCAAAAAAGGTCCTCTCTCCAGAAGCCATGCATCTTAGCTCTGCAGGTGATGGTGCCTGAAGTGGTATGTCAGATGACCATCTCAGTTTACACAGGAGCAAGAGAACATTCAGTTGCTCTGGTTCCAGCCTGTTTAGGTCTTTTTAAAGATCAGAAGCAGCATTTTGCATTATGCCTGGAACCAAAGTGGGATCGAATCTTACTTATTTTATTTATTCATTTCATAAAATGCATGCACCGCCTGATTGTAGAAAACCTCAAAGTGGTTTACAAAAAGAATAAAACAATACAATGATCAGGGTAATAAGGCTGCTTCCAGGCGATCTGTTTACTGAGCATCTGGTCATGGTTTGCTTACAAAACGTTCTGATTTGTTCTGATGTTTGTGGGGAGGTTAGACAATGTTGCATCGGGCAAAAGTTACCCTACACTTCCCAGCTCATTTCTCTATCACTTTCCTTATTGATGTCTGGGGGAGAGGGGAAGGTGGGTTCCTTGCCCAAGAGCTAGAAGTCAACTGCAATTGTGCAACCTGAGATTGCTGATAGGTGATTGAATCCCACCCCTGAATAGTGGGATTCAACAAAGTTGTTTCATGCATGGAGCAAAGTCTGCTCACGCAATGGGACTTTTGCTCCCTCTTTTTTTCCCGCCCCCCACCCCACCCCGTGCCCCCTAAATCTGCTCTGGAGGTTTGAGAGAAAGCCCAAATAAGTTTAGGAGGTGTACAGGAGGAGGGGAGAGGGGAAATGTGCACATGCATAGCCCACTTAACTTTACGTCGAATCCCACCCAGAATGTCCTTAAGTAAAGGAAGAGCACTGTGAATAGGGAGAAGCTATGTGTATCGTATTAGGTGAATGTTTCCTTAAATGTTTGATCCGATTTTGAAGTCAACTGAAGAGCTTGCCTTTCTGGCTTGATCCAGGTCAATAATGGTGATGGATGGATTCCTAGGCGACAGATCTCAAGGGAAGAGGAAGGAGGAGGAGGGTGGGTTTTAATGAAAAGCAAACACCTGAGAACAGGAACATTATGCTAACATAGCCCTGCATGGATCCAACCCCATTGTGTCAGGATATCTTTCAGGCATAAGCAGATCCATCGACCGGTGTCTCACGAGACGTATCTTTGGATGCGTTTCAAAGAAATGTTATTTCCCCAGGGTGTCTGAAGAAATATAGCCACCGAGAAGAGAGATTATTCAATTTCCTGTGGGAGACAATGGGGCAAGGGATGGCCTACACCTAATGAATATTTACTCCCAGCCAGCCTTGCTAGAACTCTGAATAGCCTTGTTTGAAATGAGGACACTGGGTGATTTACAGCCCCAACCATTCAGTTTAGGAATATGTATGCATCCAAGGATATTTTAAGCAGAACAGTGTGGCTTCAAAGGTGTTGCAGATGAGTAGACCAATGAGAGCTTTCCCCAACCAGGTGCTCAGTAGATGTTTTGGGTTACAACTCCCATCGGCAATGGCCAGAACCACCAGTGGTCAGGGATGGCAGGACTTTTGGTTCAACTGCGTCTGGAGGGCACCAGACTGAGAAGGTCTGGTGCAGAGCATCTGAAACAGAAAAAAGAAGGGGTGTTAAAAAGTTACCTTTGCATCATCTTGTCCCTGCTGGAGACAGCAGTGATGGGTAGCTTGGGAGTTGTTCTCTGGGTATCTTAGAGCATTGTTGGCTGCTCGCTTTCCACCTTAGAGCAGATTTATGCCATGAGGTGCCACAGAAAGGCACTGGACATAGTAAAAGATCCGTTGCATCCTGGTCACCGTCTCTTTGAGCTCTTGCCATCGGGACGGAGATACAGGACGATGATGACAAGAACAAGCCGTCTTAGGAACAGCTTCTTCTCCAGAGCGATCTCGGCCTTGAATGGGAAGCCTGGACTTTGAAAGTCATCTAATCTTACCTGTTATGTTGTATCATATTGTGTGGTTTTAATTAGTGTTTTTGTAGTTGTTTTGTTTTTGCGTGGAGTGCCCTATCTGGGTAGATGGAGCAGCCAAGTAATTTCGTTGTCCCCGAAGGGGACAATGACAATAAAATATATTCTATTCTATTCTATTCTATTCTATTCTATTCTATTCTATTCTATTCTATTCTATTCTATTCTAAAATGCACATTCAGAAAGATCACATGGTAAGCCCTTCCTTGATTGTGCTATTTCTATATTTCTGCAAGTGGAAGGTCACATTGTGAACTTCTGACCTCGTTTTAAAAAACCGTAGACAAAAAGTATCTCAGGGAGAAGAGTTCAAAACTAGCCATACCACTCACTTCATGGAATGTCAAATTTTCTGTGTAAGCTGACTGGGACTGATGGGAGTTGTAGTCCAAAATATTTGGAGGTCGTCACTTTGGGGAAGGCTAGAATAAAGGAACTTCCTAAATGTGTGTTCTTAATCAAGTCATCTTATCTCAAGCCCCATCCTCTCTTCTCCATCTGCTGCCATAGCTGAGTTCTTCAGCTTTGGCCAAGAATGCAAGGCAGGACAATGAGTAAAATGTGTGATGCTCCTAGGGCAGGGCTAGCCAATGCAGTGCTCTCCAGATGTTGTTGAATTCCAGTTCCCATCAGTCCCAGTCAGCATGGCCTATGGACAGGGTTGATGGGAGTTGGAGTCCTGAGGTGTTTAGGACTCCAGCTCCATTGGCTAGCCTTGTCCCACTTTGGAGTGGGAAATATTCACCCTCGTTTGAGCATCCGCAGGAGACTGCCCTGTGTGTAAGAGGCAACAGGAAGAATTATGACACTTCCCTGGTACAGGGTTCTGATGCTGTCAAATTTTTTTGATATATTTTTTTAAGCTCTTTCTTTATCTGTTCTCCAGAATCAAGTTCAGAGATGAAAACATGCCTTCACACTAGGGATAGGTCAATCTATTGGTTTGGTTTCTCTTTTTTTCCTCTTTTTTCCAATCTTAAATTCACTTTGTGATTGGTTGGTTGGTTGATATAAAACATCCTCATGAAAATCTATCAGTGTTTTAGTGTTAATTTCTCCTGAGCCACACCTTTTTGGCGAAGCAGCGTTCCCCTAATAGAAGGCATTTTTGTAGGCTGCTTTCACCAATATATGCATGTTTCTTCTCACTTTACCCTGGTGTATGCGTTTTTGTACACATGACTTGACTGCAGAACTGCGTTGCAAAATTCGCAGACATTGCAAAATTCACCTTTCCGTTTCTGTCCTGTTTCAGGAAGTGTGAATACATAGATTTGCTTTTAAATGCAAACTCAATCGAATTGCTTCAACAACCATAGTCCTAAGTACTTTTAAGTAGCTAGCAATACCCTGTTATCACCCCTAGTGTCCCAGTTTGGTATTTGGAGAGACAATGTTGTAGTTTTAGAGATGCCCATAAAACGGCATGCAGCATCTAGGCGGCTGACAGGAGGCCATACTGCTTTTTCCTGAGAGAGGCACATCCAACACCAAGAACAATGTTAAGCATTGTGAGGTGCTCCTACAACAGAGAGCCATTAGTTAATAGCAGTGTAATTGATTTCCAGCCACTGAGAACGCTGGTGAACCATTTGACTTGGGTCATTAGTGGCAGCACTCATGAATATTCCCGACCATCTTAGCTGTGGGCGGCTCGAGACAAGAGGCAGCGAAGTTCCAGGAAACCCCATCAGCATCCACTCTGCCTCCTTGAATGCATTAAGCCGTCCTACCTGATCTTTGGCTTCATCGGGTGGTTATCATGCAAGGCATGCTAGAACAGGCCATCCCAGCAGCAAATGAGTAGCACTCATGTTTGCAGGGAACAGTGTAGAGGGATGGAGAAATGTGATTCCCTTTGCATTTAAAGCTGAATCTTTCAGATCGGCACTTTCTGAAACAATATGTGAACTGAAACGCAGCCCCTTTGAAATTTGCACTCCAAATTCAGCAATGCAGTTCTGTGGCCAAGTAAGGTGTACGAATACACATATGCAAGGCTTCATGGAAATGACGATATTGCTAAAAGTAACATACAAAAATGCATTAGATTGGGAGAGATTGCTTGCAAAAACGTGCATGCAACAGCAGAAGGCTGCGGCCTTCTTCACTATCAATCTATGACGTAACCAATTACGGTAACTAACCTCGAAGGAGGTGATCCTAAAGCAGGTGCAGGTGCCAAGAGCAAGCCTTTTAAAATTAAGTTGCCCAGTGCATTTGGAAGCAAGTTAATGTTTGACTGCCGTTTACATTACGTGCTACCAGGGCTGGATTTAGGTTTGATGAGGCCCTAAGCTACTGGAGGTAATGGGGCCCTTTATATGTCCAGCTGTCCTTTGTCAACAACAAATTGTCGCTGTTTTTGTGTTGAATATATGCTACTGTATATGGTAATTTATGGACCTAGTAGGTATCCAAAGCCATTTGCACATAACAAAATATGTATTTTATCAAAGTACATCCAGGTTTTTTCCCCTTTAAATTTTTGGGGAGCCCCCAAGAGAGTGGGGGCCCTAAGCCAGTGTTTTTCAACCACTGTTCCGCGGCACACTAGTGTGCCGCGAGATGTTGCCTGGTGTGCCGTGGGAAAAATTGAAAAATACAGAGAGAGACTGAGAGCTGTTGACGAAGAGCTACGTGTGTGTCTTTCTTTGATTCCAGCCAGAATATCAGCTTTGTGTTCAGCCAAAGAGGCCCAGGTTGCGCACTGAATAAAGTATTTTATAATTTTTCATATTTCTGTTTACTTACTATTTCATAATAAAGTAATTATAAAATACTTTCTTTGTGTTTATTTGATTCCTATTCAAGAGAATTACTTTATATATAGTCAATATAGGCACAGAGTTAAATTTTTTAACATTTTCTAATGGTGGTGTGCCTCGTGATTTTTTTCATGAAACAAGTGTGCCTTTGCCCAAAAAAGGTTGAAAAACACTGCCCTAAGCTATAGCTTGTTTAGCTTATACATAAATCTGGCACTGTGTGCTACATAGAATTCCATGCAGCTATATCCCTTGACCTTTCTTTTTTGGTTTCATTCATGACAGAAGTTTGGCTAAGGAGCACTTTAATTTAACACTTTTACTGCCAGTCGTTTCCCCCAACTCCTTTTCTCCAATGCGGCGGGAAAGTCACAGTATCTTTTCCCCAGAGGTTGGGGGGGGGGGGAAGAAGCCCACCTCCTGGAAAAGATTAAGCTGCCCCTTCTTCTCCTTTTACTTGCAATGCCCTGTTCAAGAACTTAGTGTCTGTGGCTGCTTCCGGAATAGGGAAAGTTATGTGGAACATATAGTTTGACCCTTTATTGCTGTAATTGAAGGGCTGTGTTCAAAAGGAGACAGGTTGTTAGCTTGGGGTAGACGTAGAGCATCTGCTCTGCATGCAAACAGCCCCAGGTTGAATCCCCAGGTAGGGCTGGAGGAGAAGCCTGGTTTGAAACCCCGGAGAGCTGCTGCCAGCCAGTGTAGGCAGATCTGCAGTAGATGTACCAACGGTATGACTCATTATAAGACAGCTCCCTATGTTCGTATGAAAGATAGACGGGTCTTTAAAATGCATGAAAATGTAACACTGAAAACACTGGTAGAGTTTAATCCGAGCCAGGATGTGTCATGCATTAGAATTCGTTTTTTTTTTTCAAGCTAGGGTACAACCCTGGGCCATGGGATGTGGTAATAAGCCACATTCATTCTAATGAGTCTTTTTTGGGTAATGCTCTTAATTAGTCATACAGAGATCTGTTCTGCATGTGTGCCCTTGGGCATGTGCAAAGTGCTTCTCCCGCACCACTGTGCAATTATAACTAGCCTCCACATAGCTGAGAAGAGGTGTTCTGAGGTCATGACTTCCAGGCAGATTTGTGATTTGCCTGGGCTTTTTAGAAATCCTGCACTGCACAGAGGCCTCATTCCAGGGCAGGAAATGATGGGGGTGGCACGAAGCAGGTCCACAGGGTGCATGTCTTCTCATGTGCTACATTTTCAAGTATGCGATTTGATAATTGTGCATTGTTCCATGGGTCTAATAAATACTTATTTTATTAACAACCTCAAAACTCTGCGTGGCTTCCCGCCGGCATTTCCCAACATCTCCACCGTTAACAGATCAGAAAGAATGCATTCGGCATGTGTCCTTCCTAACTAAGCGAACATATTCTAGAAAGTCAAGAGAAGGGCTGTGGGCAGATTTGTCCCCAAAATGGGTTTTAGGGAAGAAAACTCAAGATGATGCCCAACCCCTCCCCCCGCCTCCCACTTCCTACGCCCCTGATCTACCACAGATGTCCAGTGATCTACCGGTAGATCACGATCTACCTGTTGGACATACCTGCTATAAAAGTAAGTCAAGGCTGCAGTCCAGAGCTTCACTGGACACAGTGGGACTTACCTCTGAATATGCGTAGGCAAGGCTGGCACTAGGTTTCTGGGACGCTGGACCAATTTGACCTGACTCTTTCTAAAACAGCTTCTGACACTCTATGCGATGTCTTCCTGCAGTGCCAGGAGAGGGGTGTGTCTAGTGTGCCCTGGTCCATTTGGACACTCCAGTTAAAAGCCTCTTCCTTTACTGCTTTCCTCCCACCCAGTACAAGCAAGTGGAGCAGTACATGTCCTTCCACAAGCTCCCAGCTGAGATGCGCCAGAGGATCCATGACTACTACGAACACCGCTACCAGGGCAAAATGTTTGACGAGGAGAGCATCCTGGGAGAGCTGAGTGAGCCGCTGAGGGAGGTGAGTTGTATAGGAGAGGGGCAGCCGACATCTGGCTGAGGGGTTACGCAACAAAGGGGGACCCCATTGGGGACTGAAGAGTGTGTCCAGAACACTAAAGAGTTGGGCCTGTGTCACTCTACTAAAGAAAACGTAGCAAGAGGTCAACAGATTAATCAACTCGCACCTTTGTGTTAAGTTGATTAACCTGCTGATTGTTTAAATCTGTGAATGCCCGCATAGGAGGGAAGGAAAAATCCCAACAGCTTTAAAATAAGAAGCGCAAAGTGGTACCTTGGTTTTTGAACGAAATCCGTTCCAGAAGACCGTTCAGCTTCCGAAACGTTCGGAAACTGAGGCACAAAGGGAGAATTTCGATTTCAATGGAGAAAACTGAAAAACATGCAGTGGAAACCGTTTGACTTCCAAGGCGCGTTCGAAAATAGAAGCATTTAGTTCCGGGTTTTCAGTGTTCAAAAACCGAAACATTCAGGTTCCGAGATGCTCGAAACTGAGGTACCACTGAATCTCCTTTGTTTCTGGATGGGGAGAGTGGGTGCGGCCTGGGAAGAGTTTTAAGGGCCTGGCTGAGAGGTCTGGAGGGCCACATTAGGCTCCCAGGCCTGAGCCTCCCCACCCCTGGTTTAAACAAGCAAATAAAGCCACAACTGCTTATTGAATTCCCACCCTCTCTCTCATGACCAGGAGATCATCAACTTCAACTGCAGGAAACTTGTGGCCTCCATGCCTCTGTTTGCCAACGCAGACCCCAATTTTGTAACATCCATGCTGACCAAGCTACGTTTTGAGGTGTTCCAGCCGGGCGACTACATCATCCGGGAAGGGACGATCGGAAAGAAGATGTATTTTATCCAGCACGGGGTGGTGAGTGTGCTCACCAAAGGCAACAAGGAGACCAAGCTGGCTGATGGTTCCTACTTTGGAGGTAAGCAATGCCTACCCTGTATGGATTTTATAACTTCATAAATGTAGTGTCACGGGGTTGCGTCCAATGGAGCCCTAAGTTAAAGTCACTTAGCAGAAACATTTTGCACCAGCAGAACACTGTTGCGCAAAAAGAATGCACAAGCAGGTTACTTTGTTACCCAACAGATTGCAGAATCTGTTGCACAACATATTTTCAATAGCACAACTGTTGCATTGGTGTCCTCTGTTGTGCAACATTAAAACCCACCAGTCTTCCAGCACAAGAATTCTTGCATTAGTGAACAGAGAATATTGGATAAAAACTCCTAAGTCATTTATACCCAAATTCATTTTGAATATATTAAACAACTGGCCCTCACCTTTATAATATCAATGCATTTTTTTAAATGTACTGCATAATGCTGTGAGCTTATCCATAAATCCCATTTTTCCCTAATCATTTGTTTCACTAGATTTGAATTATTATCTGCATACAATAACACCCAGAATCAAAAAGCAAACAACATTACAATATAACAGCCAAGCCGGTGGGTTTTCCTCTAACTTTTTACATATACTGTACACACTGCTTTTGTAGGAGAAGCAGCTGTGTAATATAGCACCCCCTCGTGGTGAAAGCAGGAATTACATTAAGAGCCCAAACTGATAAACCTAACAGGAGGTATCATAAGCATTTCATCCTATCCTTGGTGGACTTTCATGATTTCTTCCCTAGGCTCCCCAGGAACTGCATTGCATAATTTCATGCATCTTCCCAAAAGTACCATTCCTGCTATTCCTTGATAGGAAGCTGTGGCGCCGTTAATCCAGTGAAAACCATCAGCCTATAGAAGTAGCTGTGGCTCAAGGAACTCCTCATATTTAGAGATCTCTAGAAAGGTAGCCTTATTTCTGTGTAGCTCAGTCCTGATGCTAGAAAGCTCAGATCCTTAACTGGTATAAGCCTTAGGCTGATTTTCTTAAATTTCCTGATTAAGACAGTGATGGGAAACCTGTAGTCTTCAAAATATTGCTGGACCCCATCTCCCATCATCCCTCCCCATTGCTTATACTGGCTAGAGCTAATGGAACTTGTAGACCAGTAACATTTGGAGGGCTCTCCACCCCCCTCCCTGGGTGTAACACTGGAACTAGGAATTGGACCAGGTGAAAGCACCTTTCTCTTTTTTAAAAAATAAATAAAAATAATTCATTTTTATTTGATTTTTCCAATAAAAAGTTATAAAAATCCAAATACATATCCATCTACAGAGATTTGTCCGAATCGCAGGACTCCCCACCCCCTTCCCTGGAGTCCTAATTTAAATATTTAAATAAACTGCATCTTCTTCCAAACTAACTTTTATATCAGTCCATATTGTTACGCTACAAGTGAAATCAAATCAAACAAGTGTAATTGTTATGCTACAAGTGAAATCAAATTCCTTATCTGGAAAGATGGAAAGAGATCGGAAGCAGCTTTCTCCAGCTTGAAGCCCTCCAGGTATTGTTGATCAGTAGAGATACTCCCATCGGCTCCAGCTAAGCCTGGCCAATGGTCAGGCATGATGGTAGGTGAACATCACCTGGAGGACATCAGGTTAAGGAAGGTTGGGCTATATGGGATCATGCTCATCCTTCCGTGTCAGGCACAAATCCCTCTCCCTCCTTCACACCCATGGACACACAAACTCACATATACACTTATACAGATCTCTCTCTGTCTCGCTTGCTATTGCGTATGACCCTCAGCGTCCTGGATTGAGCCATATTGGTAAATCCAATTCTGAAGATGAGTTCAATTGTGAAGCCAGTTTCATTTTGACCTAGGTTTGAAAGGGTCACGTGTCATATTGAAATTACCCTATATACTCGAGTATAAGCCTAGTTTTTCAGCACATTTTTTGTGCTGAAAAAGCCGCCCTCGGCTTATACTCGAGTGAGGCAGGCAGTGGCTCCTATGAAGCTTTCCCAGGTTTTTTGTGGTAAAATTGGGTGCCTCGGCTTATATTCGGGTCGGCTTATACTCGAGTATATACAGTACGTAGAGAAGAAAGGAAGAATTCATGGGTCCAAAGGGAGGAGTAGATGATTTTTTTTATTTTTTTTTGCCAAAGCCCAAGCCATAAAATCTAGTTTTAGTTGAGCACACACTTGGTATATAGAAAGTCTCGGGTTCAGTCTTGTCCACCTGCAGTTGAAAAGGATCAGGGAGCAGGTGATGGGAAGAACCATTTGCCCGAGACCCTGCCGTTTTGAGTAGGCCAAGAGTTGCCAAATTTTATAGGCCTGTGGGCATAGCTGAATTTTGTTTATGTATTTTTATAAAACCCTCGTGGAAATTCATGAGCATTTTGGTGCAGATTTCTCCCAATACACACATTTTTATGTGCAATTTCATATAACCATAGAGTTGGAAGGGACCTCGAGGATCATCTAGTCCAACCCCCTGCAATGCAGGACTATGCAGCTGAGCTGCACCATGCAGGGATCGAACCTGCAACCTTGGCATTTCCAGCACCGCACTCTAACCAGCGGAGCGATCCAGGGCTAATCTACACATCTTTGCAAGACATTTCCCCAAACATGATGCATTTTTGCATGTTATTTTACCAATGCATCCATTTCTACGCACTCATTCCTCCAATATATGAATTTTTGCATACGTCGCTGGGTTGGAGATCTCCATTGCTAAAATAGAGAAATTTGGTGAACTTCGAAGGATAATTCAGTTTCTTTTACCTGTTGCTTCGCAAAATGCAAATTAGGTTGTTCCTCATTAAAAGGCAGGACGAGATTGAATTCCTCCTCCATCCCTACCTGGCGTCAGGTTTGGAGGGGGAGTCACAAGTGCCTTTGGCTCAAATGCCACCAGGACGGGCAGTCGTAACCTGCTCTGATCATGAGGTCGTAAGTCAGATCAAACACCGTCGGCCCTCGGCCCCGGAGGGACTTGGCTTTGGCAAGATGTGTCATGACCTTCCGTTCCCGCTTGTGTAGCAGAGGCGATTAGCATGCGCTGAATGAACTAGCCATGCCTGGAACGATGCTTGATAGCAGAACCCAAGTGGCTAATTAGATGAATGAATTACTATGTAGGAGAAAGGTGAGAACAGTGAGGAAATTACCAGATAGAGAGTTCATCCTATAAGCAAAAGAGCGAAAGAAAGAGGTGTGATTATATACTTCACTGAATCGAGGGGGGTGGGGAGAGATTATACAGCACTGGTGTGTATAGGAAAATACAGAGAAGTCATCACTAAATGCACTAGCGAGTGTTTTAGCCAGACATTTAGAACAAGTATAAAAATCCTGTATCTATCATCACCCTATGAATATGCAGCTCAAAACAGGTGTGATAAGATGTCAGGGACTGGCTGCACACTGAGGAGTGGTGGCTGGTTACTGACTTGGAAGAAGGGAACCCAGTACATTTCCGAGCACAATTCAAAGTGTTGGTGCTGACCTTTAAAGCCCTCAACGGCCTCGGCCCAGTATACCTGAAGGAGCGTCTCCACCCCCATCGTTGAGCCCAAACACTGAGGTCCAGCTCTGAGGGCCTTTTGGTGGTTCCCTCCCTGCGAGAAGTGAGGTTACAGGGAACCAGGCAGAGGGCCTTCTCAGTAGTGGCGCCCGCCCTGTGGAACGCCTTCCCGTCAGATGTCAAGGAAATAAACAACTATCCGATTTTTAGAAGACATCTGAAGGCAGCCCTGTTTAGGGAAGTTTTTAATGTTTGATGCTTTATCGTGTTTTTAATAGTCCGTTGGGAGCCGCCCAGAGTGGCTGGGGAAACGCAGCCAGATCGGCGGGGTATAAATAATAAATTGTTGTTGTTGTTGTTGTTGTTTATTAATTATCCCTGATCCAGAGGAGCCTGTAGCAGTCGGGAGACTAGAGTCAGGGGCAGGAGAAGTTGCAGGATGGGAGACTGAAAAACAGGTGCAGGTGGAGGGAGAGAGATCAGGCTTGTGCAGAGTCAAAGGCTTCCACACCCCCTTCTCCTCCCCCCCCCCCTCGACTGCCTCCCACGACCAGGAGAGGATTGAAGAGGGAGAAGCCCAAACAGGTTACACGCAGGCACCGCCTCTGCCCGCTTGCACACAGCTTGGGTGGGGGAGATACATAAGCCTGGTGTACTTTTGATGATAAAGAGTTAATTCTTCGCCCAGGACATTCCTGGCCTGACAGCACCATGACATAAATAAACTCACAGTAACCCGCTCTGATCAAGGTTCCAGGGCCAAGCTGTGACCCTCTAGGGCAGGGGTCAGCGACCTTTTTCAGCCATGGGCCAGTCCACCATCCCTCAGACCATGTGGTGGTCCAGACTATATATTTTTTCGGGGGGGGTGTGAAAATGGGCCGGACTATATTTTGGGGAAAAAATGAATGAATTCCTATGCCCCACAAATAACCCAGAGATGCATTTTAAATAAAAGGACACATTCTACTCATGTAAAAACACGCTGATTCCTGGACCATCCACGGGCTGGATTGAGAAGGCGATTGGGCCGCATCTGCCCCCTGGGGCCTTAGGTTACCTACCCCTGCTCTAGGACTCATTATCTGCATTTCGGGGCTCTCCCCAGGCCATACCCCTCTCTAGCCACACCCCCTCTCTCCAGGCCACCCCCCTTTCTGATACTGACTTGCACCCTCCTTTTGCCTAGCTGGAATGTGTCCTTGAACTCTGATGACACCTATTGCTTGCTTGCCTAGGTGGAGGGGGGCATGAGTGTGTGTGGAAACTATCCTACTGCCCCCCTTTTTTTTGCTTCTTGCCCTGCTTGTCAGTGATCTACACCCTCCAGAATATTGTCCAGAAGGGAATGTGGCTCTAGGTCTGAGAAAGAATACCCACTCAGTGGGTTTTGGAGAATAGGGACCCTCTGGCTGCAATTCTGAATTATGGACTGGCTGGATAAGATAGATAATTTATTTATTGTCATTGCACAAGTACAAGCACAACGCTATACAAGTGCAACGAAATTGCATGCCATCCCGTAAAAGAAAAAAAAAAGGAAAAAGCACAAAACACACACACACACACACACCAAAAAGGACACACACACACACACACACACACACCCATCACAGCTCTCCAATGTCATATTATCTGGTTACAGCATTTAAGATAGTTATAGCTCTTGGGTAGAAACTGTTCTTCAGTCTATTTGTTCTTGATCTAATTGTTCTATATCTTCTACCCGAAGGCAGTGGTGCAAAGAGACTATATCCTGGATGAGCTGGATCCTTTAAAATATTGTTAACCTTTTTAAGGCAACGGGAACTGTATAGTTCTTCCAGAGATGGGAGAGGATGACCAATAATATTTTGGGCTGTGGTTATGACCTTCTGAAGTACCTTGTTCTCCCTGGCTGTGCAGCTGGAGAACCAAGCACAAATACAGTATATAAGAATGCTCTCCATGGAGCCTCGGTAGAAGGACACCAGCAGTCTCTCACTCAGATTGTTCTTCTTTAAAAGTCTGAGGAAATAAATTCTCTGCTGGGCCTTCTTTACCAGAGCAGTAGTATTTGTGCTCCAAGTCATACCCTGCTCTATAATCACTCCCAAATCTTGAACACAGCCACCCTCTCCACCTGGTCCCCGCCGATATAAAGGGACACAGAAGAATGGTGGGGGGGCCAGCTGGGAACCCCCCAAGGGAAGAAGGCTCTGAGCCAGGGGATTGGTGGTGGAATGACAATGAGTGGTCAGAGGGAGAAGAATGGGAAGAGGAGGTGTCGGAAGCTGAAGGGCTAACAGGCCTTAGTGAGCAGGGAGAGTCTGTGGCAGAGAGAAGTCCAGAATCAGAGGCAAACACTGAAGCAGGAAACGAGGGAGACCAAGAGGCAGAGATGAGTCAGGCTGGTGAAGAGTCATGGGGGTCTCCCCCTCCTGCTGCAACAATCTCCCCTCCTCTCTTGTCTCCCAGAACCAGAAGAGGTATGAAGAGTGAGGAGCAGAGACAGGTGTGTCAGTGGAGTCTCGGATTGTTTGAGAAGGGCCTGGTGAGGAGGAGATTTAGTCAGCTGTGGGAAGGTGGGGGTCTTCAGTTTCCACAACTGCCTCCTAGGGCCAAGACCTACCAAGAAGCGCTGCCATACTCATTAGGCCAGGCACCCCTGAACGGGTCTTCCTTGTTTCTTCTAATAAAGAGTTAACTTCACTTCCTTCCTGTGATTTATTGCTGGCTGGCACCCTGGCACAAATGCACTTGCAAAGGAATCAATGCCATTGTATTCATTATGTCATTCTAGAAATTTGCCTGCTGACTCGTGGCCGGCGGACGGCGAGTGTGAGAGCCGACACTTACTGCCGCCTCTACTCCCTCTCGGTGGACAACTTTAATGAGGTGCTTGAGGAGTATCCCATGATGAGGAGGGCTTTTGAAACGGTGGCCCTGGACAGACTGGACAGAATTGGTAAGTGACTCACATGGTTATTGAGTTACCTGCAAACTCATACTATGTAAACTCATAGGTAGAAGGAAGCACTGGAAGCAAAACTCAGCATCCAGAGGTTCTCAGCTTCTATGTTTTAAAAAGCAAGTTTCTAGTCCTTGTCGTTATTCAACTTTCTTTCACCAACAAATCCAGGAGAGAAGGAGAGAAGATAATCTGAATACACAAAACAAAGCCGGACTCATTTGCCCCCTCAACCATGCAAAAGAGATAAACAAAAAAGACATAAGCTCCCAGCCCTCCGGACTGCAGAGACAAAACTGTTAAACATGTAGCTGTTGTCTGGTGAAATCTCCAAAGCCAAATTTCTTGGTGTCAGGTAGAATGGCAGGAAATAGAACTTCAGTGCCTTGGGTTGCTTTTTATTCTTCCCAGTGACTTTAATAGAAAGAGCCAAAAACTATACTAATCGACCAAATTTGCAGGTTGCAGTTTTTCTTGAAAAGCAGGATTTGGTTTACCTTGGCACAGAATTTTGATTATTTTTGAATGCAGGTTACATGGGCTCCTGGTTCTAAGTATGGCAGATGTGGGTGTGCTGTCCTTCATTTTCTCTCCCATCCATCTATGTCCTAACTCATTCGTAACATTCAGAGCTGCTTTCTTGGGGAAGGGCCACAGCTTAGTGGTAGAGCATCCTTTCTGCACGGCAGAAGATCCCAGGTTCAATCCCTGGCATCTTCAGGTTGACTTTGCATCCATCTGTCTCAGGAGGTGATGGAGGAGTGCGCCTTTGGGACTGAAGTCAAACTGTTGGAAGCTCACAGCGCCTGCTGTGGCCGTAGAGACTGATATGGGAGATCCATGTTTTGCTGCAGCTGGGGCAGATGAAGGCGCCCTGTTGTGCTGCTGAAGATGAAAGAGTCTCCATTTGAAGCTCTGAAGAGCTGCTGCCAGTCAGTGTAGACAAGACTGAATGAGATGGATCAATGCTCCGACTCCATATAAGGCAGCTCCCTGTGTTCTTAATGTGTGTGCAACAACAGCACACTATTTTACCTAGTACTTCTTCATGCAGCGCATAGTTAAACTACGGAACTCCCTCCTGCAGGAGGCAGTGAGGGCTGCCACTGAACGACAGCCCTTCCCATGCATTCTCTGCATGGTTAGACGTTCCAGAGGAAGTGCTAGGTAGATTTGGCTTAGGTAGGTCTCATACTGTCTCTGTGGAACGTTTGTGTGTGGCATTGGGGACAAGGCGCATGGATGCGCACACTTTCACAGGAGCAGGTGAGCTCTGAGTATGTTCTGCATAACATACTACCTCTAGCTCTAGCTCTCTTTCAAATCAGAACCAGTGAAGGCGGTGAAGGTCCTGTGTGAGTGCCTGGAGGCGGTTGGAGGATGGATGGCGGCTATCAGATTGAGGTTGCATCCTGACAAGACAGAAGTACTGTTTTTGGGGGACAGGGGGTGGGCTGGTGTGGAGGACTCCCTGGTCCTGAAAGGGGTAACTGTGCCCCTGAAGGACCAGGTGCGCAGCCTGGGAGTCATTTTGGACTCACAGCTGTCCATGGAGGCGCAGGTTAATTCTGTGTCCAGGGCGGCTGTCTACCAGCTCCATCTGGTACGCAGGCTGAGACCCTACCTGCCCGCAGATTGTCTCACCAGAGTGGTGCATGCTCTAGTTATCTCCCGCTTGGACTACTGCAATGCGCTCTACGTGGGGCTACCTTTGAAGGTGACCCGGAAACTGCAATTAATCCAGAATGCGGCAGCTAGACTGGTGACTGGGAGTGGCCGCTGGGACCACATAACACCGGTCCTGAGAGAACTACATTGGCTCCCAGTACGTTTCCGAGCACAATTCAAAGTGTTGGTGCTGACCTTTAAAGCCCTAAACGGCCTCGGTCCTGTATACCTGAAGGAGCGTCTCCACCCCCACCGTTCAGCCCAGACACTGAGATCTAGCGCCGAGGGCCTTCTGGCGGTTCCCTCACTGCAAGAAGCAAAGCTACAGGGAACCAGGCAGAGGGCCTTCTCAGTAGTGGCGCCTGCCCTGAGGAACGCCCTCCCAGCAGAGGTCAAAGAGATAAACAACTATCTGACATTCAGAAAATACCTGAAGGCAGCCCTATTTAGGGAAGTTTTTAACCTGTGATAATTTAATGTATTTTAATATCTGTTGGAGGCCTCCTAGAGTGGCTGGGGAGACCCAGCCAGATGGGCGGGGTACAAACAAACAAACAAACAAATAATAAATAAATAAATAATTATCATTATCATTATCATTATAAGTAACCATGCCTTTGCTGAAGCAACACAAGTGAATTCAGAAGAGCACAATAGAAATCATGCAGGCAGCACTATTCCGACCCAATGCTGTGAGTTGTGTGTGTTTTAAATTCAGCTTCCACAAATCTCTCCAGCGATGCCACTTGAGAACCACAGGGCTGCTGCTGTTCCATGGTGTGGGCATCCAAGAACAATGCAAGAATACAAAAGGACTTGGTGGGGGGGAGGCCTGTAGCTGCCTGGATTTTTAAAGCACAGCCAAAAGGCACATGACCAGGACAGAATTAGAGGGACGCACAAAGGCTGCTGTTAATCACTGGAAAATGCTAATAATTGCAAGCTTAAAATGCGATTAAGTGATACAGTTGTGGATAACTTCATTCCCCACCCCAAATGGCACACACACTTTGTGTTATGTGCTGCAGCCCTGTCGGGGGTGGGGGGTGGGGGGTGGGAAGAGAGAGAGAGAGAGAGAGAGAGAGAGAGAGAGAGAGAGAGAGAGAGAGAGAGAGAGAGATTGAGGCTGGTTGCAGCTGACTTGGCTATTCTTCATAAATCTCTCCCTCTCCCTTTTCAATGTGCCCAAATTCTTTGTGCAACTTCGAACAGCTTTCTAAAACAAAGCACACACTTTTCCAGGAACATTGCTCAGGAAGAAAATGAAAACGCTTTCTTTCTCCTGCCCACCGCTGCGTTTGTTTTGCAGCAGATAAGAGACGAGAAAATGCTTCCCCGAGTTTGTCCTTAATGTAATGGAGGGAGAAGAACATAACAAGAGAACTTAAGGGCAGCTACAGTGGATCAGACCTAAGCTGTAGGGGCTCGGGGTTGTCTCCTCAAGAGTAAAGAGCCAGAAACATCCGTTCTTCTAAAGCTAATACTTTATTTACAAACTATGTACATCGGAGCGTTTAAGATTCATGTCCGCTTGAGTCGGTTCCAGAATACGGGAGTGGCTTTCGCCGGTTCCTCCCCTAACATAGAAGCTTTGGAATTCCAAAGCGTCGCCTCCGTTCCTTACGTTTTCCCCCCCTACGCATTTGGGGCGACGGAAGTAGCTGCCCGCTTTGCTTCTCAGACCACTCAGGTGGTGCTGAGGCTCTGTCAGCATCTCTGGCCCTCAGCTCCACCGCACTGCCTGGCGGTTCCTGCTCCTCACCACTGGGGCTTTCCTTACTATCCCCGCTGGACTCCGAGCTGCTTCCCAAGAGAGGCTGCACTTCCCTCCATCCCTCCTTCCCCGCCTCAAGAGCCTTGCGTGAGGTCAGGTCCCTGACATCCGCGGTACTATTTTTCTAGAAAAAGAGGTGCCAGGCACTCACCGTGAACGCCTTCCTTGTTCTCTTACCATGGCAATGGAGCCCACCTAAGAGGTGCCGGAACTGAGTCCCAGTGAGTTCCTGCTGACAAGAAGTCCTGGACAGAAGGGCCAGCAGCCTTCCCCAGCCTGGTGCCCTCAGTCAGCATGGCTAGCAATCAGGGGTGAAGGGAGCTGTAGTCAAGTATGCCAATGTGGTATATTGGTGAGAGTCTTAAACTAGGATCTGGGAGAATGGGGTTCAGATCTTGACTCAATGACCTCTTCTTCCACTGCTCCCCTCCCTGAAACTGGTCTTGAAAGAAGAATAGGGTGGGGTGTGCTCATGGTTACAATGTAGGTATGGTCCCAACCCACCCCCACTCCCAAAAGGTTGGCGATCTCTGGTTTGGGCCTCTAGGAGGCCCCTCATTGCAGTTCTTAATTTTCTTCTGCTTCCTTCACAGGCAAGAAGAACTCCATCCTGCTCCACAAAGTGCAGCACGATCTCAACTCGGGCGTCTTCAACTACCAGGAGAACGAGATCATCCAGCAAATCGTGCAGCACGACCGAGAGATGGCCCACTGTGCGCATAATGTCCAGGCCGCCGCCGCCGCATCGACCCCCACGCCGGTTATCTGGACGCCACTGATCCAGGCCCCTTTGCAAGCCGCAGCGGCCACCACGTCCGTAGCAATAGCTCTCACTCACCACCCTCGCCTCCCGGCGGCCATTTTCCGCCCGCCCGTCTCTGTTCTGGGTTCCCTGGGGCAGGCCCCGAACCAGACTCCGAGGCAGCTGAGGAGACTTCACTCCTTGGTGTCTTCGGCCGGGCCTTCCATCGTGGGCTCCCCTTCAAGCACGCAATCCCAGCAGCACACCCCGGGGGCAGATACCCTCTCATCGTCCTCCTTCCAGATCCAGCAGCTGGCTGGCTTCACGGCTTCGGCCGGCTTGGGCCAGTTCCACCGGGCTTCGGCCGGCTCTCCGTCGGCTGCCTCGACTCAGCAGCAGCCCTTGGGGAGCCCATCTTCGGCAGGCCTGAGCCTGTTGCACCAGGGGCCTTCGGATTCCCCGGAAGGGGCGGCTCAACAGCAGGCTCCCGACAGCAATCTCCTGAGCGGCTTTGGCCCCTTCCAGAAGGCCCCTGCTAGTTCGCCATCCACCGCCTTCCCCCAGCTATCCTCCAATTCCCCCAGCAGCCCCCTTGGCCGCACGCAAGCCACTTGCAGCAACAAGCCCGCCCAGCCAGGCCAGGCCCAGCAGCTCTCAGGAACTGGAGCCCTGGGAGGGACGAACCACTTTCCGTTGCCTCCCTCCTCAAGCTCACCACCCTCCAGCTTAAGCCAGCTAGCACAGGCCTCCGGAGGCTCCCCGTCGGCCTCGTGCCAAACCCAGCCAAGTGCATTAGGACCTTCCGCTTCTCCTGCTGCGACCGTAGCTCAGTTGCACCACGAAAGGTCACCCTTTGCCTCTATGTCTCCTTTGAAACAGCCCGCCGGTGCCCCTCCTCCACTGTTCCCACCCTCAGGCCTTAGCCCTCCTAGTCAATGTGCTGCAGCCAGGACTTTGCAGTGTGCCCCTTCTGGGGCAAGGGGCTCCCACGGATCTCTGCTGATGCCTCAGACCTCCAGTCCTCCTCTACAGGTCCTTCAGCCCAGGAGTACGCCGCCGCCGCCACTTCCACCGGGACGGTTAAGCCAGGACCTCAAGTTCATCTCTGCTTCCCATCCATCTCTGCCCCACGAAACGGCTCAGACTTTAAGCCGAGGCTCTTCTCCCCACTCCTCTAGGGAATCTGTTTCTAGTTTCTCATCTTTCTCTGGAGGAGGGGGAGCAGGAGGAGGAGGGACCAGGCCTCTAGGGAAGCCATACAGCTCTGTACCAGGGCGAGTGACTCTACCACGCCAGATGTCCTCAGGTTCACTGCCTCCTCCACCTGCATTTGAGGCCAGTTGCGCCATCCCCCCACCTCTGACTGCTGTCGTGACTGCTGTCGAAGGGAGGAAAGGGTCTATAGGGCTCACTGGGGAACGAGAGCCCATCCGATCGAAACTGCCCTCCAATTTGTGAGATGCTCTCCTTCTCTCCCCCTCACCTACATTTTCTGGCCGCCGTCCCCCTTGGCCACAGTTTGGAGGAGCCGGTTTTATTTCATTTGTGCTTTTTAGATCCCAATAGACTTTTACATGACTCCCATTTTCTTCCTTTGTTTTCTTCAAGCTAACTATGATTAGAGGTTTTAAAAAATAATAAGGAGAACAACAGCAGCAAAAAAGATAACCAGGTATTCTTAGAGCTATAGATTTTGAGTCACTTTCTTTTATAGAGTATTTTACTACACGGAGCAAAAGATTGGGGGTGGGGCGGGGGAAGGAATGTAATCAATATGTGATGATAATAATAAGAACTCAGAGAGTAGATGTGCAGCTGATGTAAAGGATAAAGCTAAGAAAACTGGCTCCCTTTGGAGAAACAGATCTCTCATTGATGTAAATCAGTGACAGGAATCCAGGGGTCACCTCTTGAGTTGATAAGATCTGGAATCCTGTGTCCACATGCCAAATTTCCAATTACATCTGAAGAGGTTACACGTGGGATCTCAGAAAGATATACAAGAGGAAACGAGAATTCACTCCCCTTGAGGGGGAATGAAATACGTTGAACCAAACTTTCACAAATTGCCAGAATCGAAATGGTTCATACCTCTAGACCCTCTTTCCACTAAAATTTGTGGAGGGGTTTCTTAAACCTATTCCATCCCATCCCCTGTTGTTTTTCTGCTGAAAACACACTCACTCAGTTCCCCCCCCTCACACAAACACACCCACCTCTCTAGGGATGGAGGGGAAATTTGATTCAGTTTGCATTTAAAGGCAAAGCTTTCAAATTCACATTTTCTGAAATAATATGCTAACCAAAACAGCTATTATTCAAATTCACATTTACCTGAATTTTGCAATGCAGTTCTCTAACTAACTGAATAATAATTGTAATTGTATATTAATCAAAATTGTGCATTAAAATGAATATTTTTGTGAAAACAGCATAAAAATGCATTATGTTAGGGAAGATTGCTTGCAGAAATGTGCATTAGTCAAAACAGCAGGCAAAAATGCATCAATTGGGGAAAATGCTGATGAATTTTCACGAGGACTTAAAAACAAATCACAAATTGCTGCAAAATGGAGAACTGAATTTAAGATTGGGAAAAGAAGAGAAGGTGACAGAACCGAAATTGACAGATTCCCTTCCATCCCTATAACACCTCAATCTCTGCATTGAACCCTACTGGGGGGAAACTACAAGTGCTTGTCTTCTTTCGCCTGCACAGCTTTCAATGGAATAGTGAATGGCACATAGAGAAGGGGCTACGAAAGGGAACCCATCGCCCATCACCCTCCAGATGCTATTGAACTACAACTCACAGCATCCCTGACCATTGTCCATGCTGCTGGAGGATGATAGGAATTGGAGTCCAACAGTATCTGGGAGGCTCACAGGTCCTCCTTGTCCTAACCTGTGCTCATCCTTCACTACGGATTCCAGCCTCAGGACCACGACATTGTGTTTGGGTTTTAAAAACTCACCCCAGAAAACAGCAAGTTCCACCTAGTGGTCAACTCGCCACTAAGACTTTGAAGGGGAGGGGAGGGGCAAGCAAATTCAGAAAGCAACACTGGGATTCAGTGTTGAAACGTGGGATTCAGAGGTCTGCAAAACATTTGATGTCGGCAGGACCGGCGCTTCCATTTAGGCGAACTAGGCAACTGCCTAGGGCGCCAAAATGGAGGGGGCGCTGGCCAGCCTGCCCCCCACCCCCCACCGCTGCCCCACCCAGCGGTGGAGCAAGCAGGTTGGGGCAAAAACTGCGGCAGCGAGGGCGCCAAAATGGAGGGGGCGCTGGCCAGCCTGCCCCTCGCCCCCCACCACTGCCCGGTGCAGCCCCAACCAGCGGCGAAAATCGGGGCGGCTGGCGGGCAGGGGGCGGGGCACCGTACGTCATGCGCAATGATGTCACGTGCCCCGCCCCCTCGCCTAGGGCGCAGAAATTGCCAGCACCGGTCCTGGATGTCGGTACTCAGTTTATGCTGTGTTTTGTGGAAAGGCATCAGCAAGACCGTGTTCCTAATGCTTTTGTTGCTTTCAGAAGCTCTGGTTTTTTTTCCTAAGCTACTTCTAGGCCAAACATGATACTTTCAGTGTTCTTCCATTATCTCCATCGTTGTATGGTTGGCCTGTGGGGCTCTTTGAGGCTGTTATGCCCTGCTGAGATTTTAGTAGCAACAGACAACCTCGGCAAAGAGTGTAAAATGTTGAGAGTATTTGCCTGCCCATTGAACAAGGGACCTCCCATTTTGCCGTTCATTTCGAATGGGATGCACCAACTACAGAGGTGCGCCCAACCCTCTTGCATCAGGCTGACTGGCACTTCAATGGGCATTGCAGTGCTCTTAGCATGGAAACAGGGCTGTGGTGAGCTGCCTGCTGTTGTGTGGAAGCCAAAGGCTTGCGGGGGGCGGGGGGGAGCATTCAGTAAGAAAATGTATTTGACACTCCCACCACACTCTGTCCATCACACCACCAAGGAACTGCAGCTGGCATCACACACACACACACACTTTGAGGGTGTCCTCCCATCATTACCTATTTTTATGACGACACACTCAGCAATTGCACCAGCCCTGCCATATGTGTGTTTCTGCCCCTGTTTTGAAAGGGCTGCAGAAGCCAGACTTTACTGTGTACAATGATAATGAGCAATAAAACTCCCAGAATTCCTCAACAAGGCTGGGAGGATCCTGTGTGCTCCTTTAGGTAGATTTTTGAGCATCCCTGATCAACAGAGGCCTCCATGGCCCAAGACAAGTCCTGAATGGATAAACCAAGCTGGTCGGCAGATATCCCATGCTTGCTGCAACCTCATAGCTCCTGTACCAATCCATTTCATCTTCCCATTGTCCTCATTTTGGCCCTCCTACCTTCCTTCCAACATGCGCCTGTGCGTACCTGGAAGGTGAAATGATCTCTCCATCTCTTGCACCTTGTCGTCCTGCTCCTCTTTTTTACCCAGGTTTTCCACGATTCTTTCTGCTGTTCCACGGATCCAGAGCAAAGTGTTAAGAGACAGCCAGGCTATCGGGAGCGGTGCCAAAACTCACCAGAACAATACTATTGTGGAATCTTCCTGCTCCCCTGGGCTTTCCCCAGTTCGCTTGATTTTATACCAAAATTTGTTTTTTGCAAAAAAAGGAAAACCACAAAAAAACCCCACCTCTTGATATGTGCCTGTTATCTCTGAATGTTTGCCCCCCCCCCCCAAATATAGCCAGCTGCTCCTGCTTTTAAGCGCTTTGCTGGGTTGGAACTAAGGTGTAATTCAAGCTTCGGTCTTCCTTACAGATTCAAGGGTACTTGGTGGGGGGAGGGAGATATTTTCTACTAAAACAGACAATACAGCTATATAGATGTGTGTGTGTGTATGCTGCAAACACATATGCATCCATATGCATACAAACATATATATGCATACATATATATATATTCTAGTTTTAAAATTTATGCCAATACTGACCTTCCTTGAAGGGGCCATAGGCAGCTAAAGTTAGTTGTTGCGATTAAGTGCAGGTTGAAAGCAATGCAGCAAATTCAACATGTCTAAACTTAGGCCTGTGGAGTGTAGCAGGTTGGAGCGTCAGGAGTCAGACCAGGGAGACCTGGGTTCCAATCCCCCTCCCAACCCCCTTAGCATCAAAGCTCGCTGGCTAACTCTTGGCCAGTCAATCTGTTTCCGTCTATCCTACCTCACAGGGTTGTTGTGAGGACAAAAGGAGGGAGGCATGCCTGCTTCCCCGAGACATCTGGAGCTAAGCGAGGTGTGTGTAAAAAGGCAACAATACAATTGGCCCCATTGCTTCCATGGGACACACCTTCCTTTTCAAAATGCTTAATAATAATAATAATAATAATAATAATAATTTATTATTTATACCCCGCCCACTCTGGGCGGCTTTCAACAGAACATTAAAATACAATAATCTATTAAACATTAAAAGCCTCCCTAAACAGGGCTGCCTTCAGATGTCTTCTAAAGGTCTGGTAGTTGTTGTTCTCTTTGACATCTGAAGGGAGGGCGTTCCACAGGGCGGGTGCCACTACCGAGAAGGCCCTCTGCCTGGTTCCCTGTAACTTGGCTTCTCATAGTGAGGGAACCGGCAGAAGGCCCTCGGCACTGGACCTCAGTGTCCAGGCTGAACGATGGGGGTGGAGACGCTCCTTCAGGTATACAGGCTTAAGCAGGAGTAGCCCATGTGGTGCCCGGCAGATGTTGTTGCACTCCCAAGTCTCATCAGCTCCAGCTAGCCTGGCCAATGGAGCCGCAGTCCAGCAACATCTGCAGACCACCGTGTTGCCTACACGGTGCAGAGGAGCGTTGTGCCCCATCTCATGCCCCCAAAGGAGAAAACAAAGGCACCTGCAACCAAAATGGAGAGATCAGCTTTGAAGATTTTCTTTCTTCCCCGCCACTGGTAATCAAGATATTTTGATAGAACTCAACAGCTTCTCTCCAAGGGATGAAGGTGAATAGTTTGCGGGTGGCCAGTACAACGAGGAATTATGTGCTGCGCAATACCACATCTTTGAGCACATCCTAGAAACTGGGATAGTCACATCTGCATTCGGAGTACCCCCTCCCCCGCCCCTGTTCCTCCCTTCCTGCTTTCCCAACTGCCTCTCTTGGAACTGAGAAAAAGTCACCCATTGTAGACAGGTGCTTTGGCTTGGTTTGATGATAAATGATGTTCAGGTTTCTGAATTCTGCTGCAGCAGGTACCAAATCACTAACCACAGCTGAAGACCCCCATTAGGTTTGACCCAGTAGCTAAAAAGTTTGGGGGGTTGTGTTTTTTGGGGGTGGGGGGTGGGGAAGTGCTGTAGGGTTGAGGTTTGAAATATAAAAACAGACATAATAAAACAAAATCTTAGTAAAATATGCCATCCTCTGTTTCTGTATCTGCTTTCTTGGCCAGGTTTCCAGTCTCTGAAGGGCAGTATCCAGATGCGGTGGAGGCCAGGCCATTAGGGCAAATGGGGCACAATTTTTTCTATCCGCCATCCTCGTTTTTCACTAGCACTCTCACAGGAGAGTGGGAAGGCCCATCTCTGCCCTCACCAATACTCTTGATATAATCCCACCTTCCTCACTCTCCAAAGTTCCCTTTACACATTGCCCCACGGTGTTGTTGCAACATAAGGAGCACAGTGTCTCGGGCAGGCTTCCCTAGACTAAGGCCCACGGGCCGGATGTGGCCCGAGGGGCTCATTTATCCGGCCCCCGGCGACCCCTGCTGCCTGCTCTTACCGGCGCAGCGCGGCTGCCCACTTTCGGGTCGGCGGAGCCCCAGAAATAGCTTGTGCACATGCGCAAGTGTCATTTCCGGCACACTTCTGGGTCTGTGGAGGCCCATGCGCATGCGCACAAGCTATTTCTGGCACCTCGTGACCCGAAAGTGCGCCAGAAATGATGCTTGCGCATACGCACAAGCTATTTCCGGTGCTCCGCCACCCCGGAGATGGGCAGCCGTGCCAGAAATAGCATGGGCGCGCGCTCCCCCGCCCTCCGGCCCGCCACGCGATCGGCACTGGAGGAACCTGCCCGAAGCTGGGTAAGTCTGGGGACCCCTGGTCTCGCGACTCCTCCAGACAACCTGTTTATTGAGAATTCATCCTGCTTTGCTTGCACAAAGCATATCTGGAACATAGGTTATATCTGCTCCTTATTGCATGTTCATGCTGGTTTGTTTGTATGACAATGTATGTATTGTATCACTCCCCACAAACAAATCAGAATGAATGAATAATAATAATAATATAATAATAAATTTTATTTATACCCCGCCCTCCCCAGTCAGGACAGGGCTCAGGGCGGCTAACAACAAAAATCACAATAGAATACAAAAACCAATTAGTTAAAATAAGTTAAAACCAGTTTAAAATGCCGATTCATTTGGCGCCCAATTACCAAACCAAGGGGAGGAAACCATCAAACTTAAGTGTCCGACCCGAAGGCCAGGTGGAACAACTCTGTCTTGCAGGCCCTGCGGAAAGATGTCAAATCCCGCAGGGCCCTAGTCTCTTGTGACAGAGCGTTCCACCAGGTTGGGGCCAAAACTGAAAAAGCCCTGGCCCTGGTTGACACCAGTCTGGCAGCCTTGTGGCTCGGGATCTCCAGCAGATTATTATTTGTAGACCTTAAGGTCCTTTGTGGGGCATAATGGGAGAGGCGGTCCTGTAGGTACGAGGGACGAAGCAACAGCTGCGGGAGCTGTGATCCCTGTGCTTCCCTTTTATATTATTCAGCTTTACGAATATGTGTGGCTGAGTGTGCCTCTTAAATTTTTGTACTTCCGGGCTCAGGCACAGGCATGCCTTTTAAAACGTAGCAAAGGACAACAAAGTTTCTCATTTGGGCCCTTCTCACGCATACTATCATTAATGAAAATTATATGGATTGCAAGAGAGAACCAGGCCTTCTCTTCTGGCACGAGTTGATATTTAAATGTTTTCTTCTTCTTTGTGATAAGGCCTGAAATCTGCGCAAACAGTTCCTTTGGTATTATTGCTGTTATTGTTTCCATTTAGAGGCCGCTTTGCTATCCAAAAATAATAATCTCAAAGTGGTTTAAGTGCAATAAAACCACATCAAATGATTCACATAACAAAACACATAAAAATACCAGTATTCCTAAACATAATATAAAATTGGAGAGCACTGCTAAGATTCCAGACAACACAACATACACACAACCAACCGTGCATCCAGCCACACTAACCATCCATTTCACACAACCACTACAACCATTCGCTGCCTCAAGCATTAAAACCAGGAAGCAAGCGTAAATAAACCACTCGCACTCAACAATATTGCAACTCGAGTGCAAGAAATAAGATACGTGGTGTAAATCAGGAGTCAGGGAGGCTTCTACAGCCTGGGGGCTGCATCCCCCCCCCCCGCAACCTGAAGGATGAAGCTGGGGTGAGCAGGGCCAGACGCAAAAAGTGGGCAGAGCAATAAATGTACATTTTACCTTTGTTTCTACCTGCGCAAACCTACCTACCTCTATTCTCCGTCCAGGCAATCATCAGAGTTGAAGGACACATTTTAGACAGGCAGAGAAACACCCAAGGAGCAGGCAGCCTGTGGAGGGTGTGTATGGCATGGGGAAAGTCTTAAGAGCATTTCTTTGCCCACCTCAACCTGGGCCAGAGGTTCCCCATAGCAGTAAATGAAGCCTGGATTTTATAATAATAATAATAATTTATTATTTATACCCCGCCCATCTGGCTGGGTTTCCCCAGCCACTCTGGGCGGCTTCCAACAGAACATTAAAATACAATAATCTATTAAACATTAAAAGCCTCCCTAAACAGGGCTGCCTTCAGATGTCTTCTAAAGGTCTGGTAGGTGTTGTTCTCTTTGACATCTGATGGGAGGGCGTTCCACAGGGCGGGTGCCACTACCGAGAAGGCCCTCTGCCTGGTTCCCTGTAACTTGGCTTCTTGTAGTGAGGGAACCGCCAGAAGGCCCTCGGCACTGGACCTCAGTGTCCAGGATGGACGATGGTGGAGACGTTCCTTCAGGTATACTGGACCGAAGCCATTTAGGGCTTTAAAGGTCAGCACCAACACTTTGAATTGTGCTCGGAAACGTACTGGGAGCCAATGTAGCTCTCTCAAGACCGGTGTTATGTGGTCCCGGCGGCCACTCCCAGTCACCAGTCTAGCTGCCGCATTCTGGATTAATTGCAGTTTCCGGGTCACCTTCAAAGGTAGCCCCACGTAGAGCGCATTGCAGTAGTCCAAGCAGGAGATAACTAGAGCATGCACCACTCTGGTGAGACAGTCTGCAGGCAGGTAGGGTCTCAGCCTGCGTACCAGATGGAGCTGGTAGACAGCTGCCCTGGATTCAGAATTAACATGCGCCTCCATGGACAGCTGTGAGTCCAGAATGACTCCCAGGCTGCGCACCTGGTCCTTCAGGGGCACAGTTACCCCATTCAGGACCAGGGAGTCCTCCACACCTTCCTGCCTCCTGTCCCCCAAAAACAGTACTTCTGACTTGTCAGGATTCAGCCTCAATCTGTTAGCCGCCATCCATCCTCCAACCGCCTTTTAGAAGTACATAAATGAGTTAATGATGTCAGTAGTGGAGGGAAGGTCCCCCTCCTCTCTCAGGCACACACTCACATACAAACTGGCAGGGATTTCCTCCCCCCCCCCAGCATCAATGTTGCTTTGGAAGATCCCAGAATGCAGCCGCGGAGCCCCTTGTGCTCTCCAGCTCCATGGAAACACCAGGCAGGCAGAACACAGCATTGGGCGGGTGGGCGGCTGCTGCAGGCTGGCCACCGCTGTGCTCTGGGAAACCCTGAAGCATGGAGGTGCCCTCTCCTTCACCCTCGCCTCCCTCCCTCCTTCCCTGCTGCATCCTTTATGGGTGGGTGGATGGAAAAGGAAATGAATGCATTTAAAGCATCCAGACTGGGCAGGGCAGGATTCCTCCCCTCCCCATGCACAGCTCTCTGGCATCTGCAGGAAACGAGGCAGGGACAAGGTGACATGTGCTTTCCTCTCTCCTGAGCCCTCATCAAGCGCATGCTGTGTAAGCAAGAGGTTATTGGTACGAAAGGCAGTTGTGCCTGGGATTCATTTGGGGGACCCTGGAAAGCCAGTTGGACAGTACGGGGCTGGCTATTTATGTACTTATTATTACTACTAGTAGACATGAAGCCCGTTAAATTAACGGGCGCTAGAACATCATGGAAAGCGGGGACGGCGAGAACTTGCTGAAGTGCTCGATGTACTTGGGCGCCCCGGCCAGCGCCGAATGGCCCTTCAGCAGGCAGCGCAGGAGGCGCATCGCGGCGGCGGCGGCACTGGCACCAGCCAGGCCCCGGCAGGCCAACTCAGCCGCCACTTGTAACGGCCGCTGCCGCTTAGAATTAAGTCCACGCGAGCGCGCACCCGCTGCTTCAACAGCCCGCCCGGCCGAAGTCTCTGCGCTCCAATCCCTGTGCCCGTGGGGCACATGCGCAGTTTCGCCCGGCCGCCCGAAGTCTCTGCGCTCCAATCCCTGTGTCCATGGGGCACATACGCAGTAGGACACAGGGACGGACACAGGGACTGGATGCAGAGACACTTGCACTTTATTATATAGGATTATCATCACTACTGATGGTGAGGGAGGGAGAAGTCACCCAGCAGTCAGGAACATGGGCACCTGCCTTACCAGAGTCAGACCCTTGGGCCCGTCTAGCTCAGTGTGGTGGCTCTGCAAGGTTTTGGACAAGAGGCCTCCTCAGCCCAACCACGAGATGCCAAAGTTTGAACCCAGATCTTTTGCATGCAAGCAGGTGAGCCATGGCCCTTCCTCTTGTTTGTGTACAAAAGACTAGACACAGCAGACACACACACAAGAGATGGCTGTACATGCTAGGGCTGTGCACATCTGCCTTTGATGTGGGGCTTCCAATCAGGCCAGTTTGCCCTGGGCCAACCTGGGGGCCACCCACAGCCCCTCGGATCCTGTCCCAAAATTAGGACATAAGAAGAGCCCTTCTGGATCAGGCCAATGGACCATCTAGTCTAGCGTCCTGTTCTCAGTGGCCAACCAGGTGCCTGTGGGAAATTTGGGTTTGGGGGGGGGTAGGGTTTCTGTTCTTTAATTAGGGTGAACCAAGCCCCAATTAAACACACTCCCAGGAGGGAGGGAGGGTAAGAGAGACATTGTACCACCTGCAAGGGGACAGATCATGCAGGGAGCTCTTTTTCAAGCAACTTCCTTGGGTGGAAGCCTCAAGGGAGCATCCTGCAACCCCAAAGACTGATGCCTCTGCTCAATGGCTGATGAGTGCTGAGGAGCAATCCTGTTGGGTGGGGGCATCAGGCAGGAAGGAGAGCCAGGAATAGTCAGGCTCCCGCTACCTTCTCTCGGAAAGATGGGTTTTCCTCTCTGACGGCTGCCCCAAGACAGCTGCAGATTGCTCTGGGTTGTCCAACCCAACCTGTCCGTCTGCCTCAGCCCACATCAACTGACACCTCAATCCCTCTAAATTTGTCTTTTTCCAATTTGAATCCATGCCCAGTCCTCATATTTATACAGCCCCATCCATAGCATGGCTGTGAGGCAGTTCACAATCTAGAAAAAGATGTGAGGAAGAAACACAGAGGTAGTAGATGCAGGGAACTACGTGATTCATGCAAAAGCAAGGATTCTGACCTAGCTGCAACATGGCAATGTTTTGCAGAGGGGAGAAAATGCCCCCCACCCCCAGTGCTATTCTGCATGGGGGGGGGCAGGTGTCGGTTCTTAGTAGGTACATTTTGCTGTCCTGTCGGCAACCACCCTCCCCTTTGCTACTTGAATAGTCCAATCATAAGACAGACCAATTTGGCAAATGATTTCTTTTGCAAATTCCTGTTATGCCCACAAGAGGGCACTGCCTTTCCAAGCAAAATCGATCTAGAAGCTGATTTCTAGAGGGGGAGTCCAGGTGATTGCTTTCTGCTGTGCTTTCAAGCATCTTTACAACGTGGCCTTGAACTGGCTGGGATACGTCTAAGCGTCAAAGTGGACCAGAGATTCCACTTCCTGTCCTGCTTTTCTTCTCTCTCCCCACTCCAGCCGCTTCCTGGCATCAAGGGCCATTATCCTTAATAGTGATTGAGATTATTTTTTTGCTAAGTACAAGGAAAATGGGATCCCAGGATGACTTAAAAATACCAGTTGCCGTGACAACGCAGCAGTGGATGATAAGGAGACCTCATTTGTGGCTTAATGGCTGGGAGAGAATAGCTAATTAAGCACCAGCCTGACAAGAAAATTAGCAGGTGAGCAAAAGCCTTGTCCAACCTGTCTCTCCGTCTTCATTGAGGTGATCATTATGGTCTGGTATTATTTTATTCTTCCCCTCTGCATTTCGACCGCTGCGTACAGCCACCGGGAAATGAAGCAATAGGAATTCTGCAGTGGCAGAAAAGGCGGTAGCACTTTAGGTTGCAAGTGGGGTGATTTTTTAAAGAAAGGAATCCTGTTGTCATGGACTGGTTAGAAGCAGAGTGGTGGTGGGAGGAACCAGCTGGGGAACCCCCAGGGAAGAAGGTTCAGAACCTGGGAAGTGGTGATAGGATGACAATAAATGGTCAGAGGGAAGAGAGGGAAAAGACTGGGGGAAGGAGGTGTTGGAAGCTAAAGGGGTAATGGGGCTAAGAGGGTTGGGGACAGCCTGTAGCAGAGAGAAGTTCAGAAACAGAAGTGGGAGAGGACGAAGGCCAAGAGGCAGAGATGAGTCTGGGTGGTGAAGAGGCACAGGTGTTTCTCCCTCCTGCTGCAACAAGCTTCCCTCTCCTCAGGCAGAAGAGGCATGAAGAGGGCAGAGAAGTTAGCTTCATGCAGGCGCAGTCTCAGATTACTTGGGGAAAACCCTGGAGAGGAGGGGACATGGGCAGCTGTGGGGAGGTGGGGACCTTCAGTCTCATCAACTGCTTCATGGGGACAAGACCTGCTGGAGATGAGCTGCTGTGCTCATTAGGCCTCCTGCGCAGGTCCTCTTTTTTGCTAACAAAGAGTTAATTTCAACTTGCTTGGTGTAATTTACTGCTGGCTTACTGCTGTCACCTGTGTTTTAAAAACAATAAAGGAACCACACAGTACAAATAAAGGTTCCAGTCCAGGGATGGGAAATCTTTTTCATCCCGAGGGCCGGATACCTTTAGGGGCACAGGCATTGGTGGTGGGACAATGATGGGTGGGTCAGAGGGAGAAGAGGGAGCAGACTGCAGGGAAGAACTGTCGGAATCTGAAGAGGTAACAAGAATTTAGTGAGCAAGAAGAGGCTGTGGCACAGGACAGTCCAGAAACAGAGGTAGAAGCAGAGGGGAGTCAAGCGGCAGAATGGAGGCAGGCTGGTGAAGAAGCCAGGGAGTCTCCCTCTCCTGCTGTGACCAGCTCCCCTCCATCCTTGGTCTCCCAGAACCCACAGAGGTATGAAGGCGGAGCAAAGAGAGACAAGCATGACTGGCTATCTTTGTAGTTACTCCATTTTTAAACTGAATTTTATAGCTTTTTCCAGCTCTTTAGTTGAATGTTATTGCTAAATTTGTTGAACTATTGTGAGCCACCTTGTACTCTTGATTACAAAGAGGCCAGATATAAACACTTAAAATAAATAGACAAACATATAAATTAACTCCCATTTTCCAGCTGAATGAACATACAAAGCCCTAACAATTGTTTCAAACAATTCAGTGAAGCAGTGCTGAGCTCTATGTCCAACAGCTGTGTCCCAGAGTGTGGTGTAAAGGCACTTGAGGCCACCATATTGCTGAAGCTAAGCAGGTTTGTGTCTGGGTCAATGCATGGATGGATTCCCTCCTGAGAACGAAATGTATACCACCTTGTGGTTCCATGATGGAAGAAGGGATATGTGACTAATATCAGTGTCTTCATTTCTGGACCAGAATTCCAACAGGTTGTGTTCCAACCTACCACCTCTTAAAATAATTATAAATGGTTCAGTTACACTGTAATTTAAAGAAATTATTCTCAAGCACCGCATCCTTGTTCCAGAATGTAACTGGGGCTTCAGTGTTCTGAAATACTCATCGAGGGACACTGCTAAAATGCAAGGGCAAAAGTTTTTTTTAAAAACGAACAAAACTCTAGACAAAGGCAGAACTCGATTAGATTAAAAAAGTGTATTGGATATCCAATACCAAATAATAAACATGACAGTATTAAAAATTTATAGAGTATACAGCAAATACTACAGGAAAAAAAATGTACAGAAAGGTAGAAGTTTACAGCAGTCCTCAGAACTCTCCTACATCAGAACTGTAAAACAATATACAGAGGTTTTCCCACCCCCTTCTCCATATTCAGCTGGAGGAAGCTGCTGCAGAGCAGCTCAGCTATGACACTACAAGATACACAATGTTCCAAATTTAAAACCACAAGATATGTAAAAAACAGTGTTAAAATGTGAAAAAGTGCAATACATATTGTACACTGACTTGAATAAATGTTTCCTTTTTTGTTTTAACCTTAAAAAACCAACTTTGAACAGTTGTTTTATTATTAAAAATACCCCCCACCCCATTCCCAGATTCATGGCAATATTGACATTCATGGTGTTCGACGTAAAGTAGCAATATATTCACAAAAATCCACCAGTGGGGGAAATACTGAGTACACATGATGGAATTTCTTTGGGTATAGATATGAAAGAGAAATGTACACATCTGAGGAGCGGAATGCGTGCACTAACTGAATTCAGTGGACGCAATGAGGACCCCACGCAAAGGATTTCCTGTTCTTCACAAGAACTTTGCATGTACAAAGGAAAACAGCCACGTGGAACATTCCCTTTCGCAGGAATGGGAAGCCCCTTTTGATTATAGATGCCCACCCTGATCATACAGGGCTCTGGATCATACCAAACAGCCCAGATCCAGAGAAGTGCATTTCAACACCTGTGGGGCTTTTAATGTACTATTAAAAATTCTCCTCTCCCTCACTGGAAGCTCTTTCTGATTTATGAGGCATGCGTGTGTGTTGTGTGTGTGTGTGTGTGTGTGTGTGTGTGTGTGTGGCACCTCTCCCCTTCCTTCTGCATACCGAAGTATTAAGGAAAATAAAAACCTCCACCACACATACAGAGAACAGATAATTGGATCCAGGCCAGTGTCTGAATCCTTCTCTCTCCTCAACCCAAACCTCATCTAATTTTACTCAATGCCTATTTTGCAGGTGTGCCAGTTTGCTCTTATGATGGACTTTTCGCTGACTGCTCCAACCCAAAATAAGCATCCTATTAACCTATGAGAATAAACTGGGGAGGAATCTACACCCACATACTATGACTGTGAATGTCTCTGGGGCATTAGGATGTTTACTGTTGGAAGACAGAACACTGAGCTAGGTGAACATGGCACTTAATTATCTCATTGTAAATTCAATACAGTATTTAAAAAATAAATGGCTTTTCTTATGCATATGTTATAGCTGCTGATCAGAATGAATTAATACATTTCTTCAGTGCTCATCATCAGAAACCACTAGTCAATTTTAGTCTGTCGGCATCCCTATTTTTCATAATTGCTTCCAAGAAATCTTCAAGATGAATCTGCTGATACAAAGTCAGAAGCAAATACGAGTCTGAAATTCTGTGAAGGGAAAGCAGCTTGAAGGAGTTGCTTCAGGGAAAGAAAGGGAAGGGCTGGGAAGGGTTAAGCATCCCTCCTTCCCCCTACCTCTTCATCACTGTAAGTAATTCTCTCCTGATACTGGTTCTCAGTAGAGAGCAGTGGCTGGGTGTTTTCAAACTTGAGTTAGCCAGTAATAAAAACCATTCTAGCCTTATTCACATGGAAATTTAAAGGATCCAGTGAAGTCTGCATCAGATCAGAGCACTGCAAACCCCAAGGGTTATGAGCTATTTCCCCCAACCGCACTGCTAATACTGACCCTAAAATAACACTGCTTTACACAGAACAAATTTGCTACCTATTATGACCTTTTGCTTCGTTCCCACCTTCCAACCCTTTTGAGTGTACACCTGAATTCCAAAAGCAGCGGGATTTTTTTTTTTTACAAAATCAGTCTCTTTTATTATGATAAGTCACCACCCAATAGAGAGGAGGATGGTGGTATGTCAAACTGGGCAGCAAATAGTATAAAGGAAATAACATTTCCTTTTAGCTTCCCTTTTTTCCCCGAGCGGCACCTGAGTCACAAACATTGTACGCCTAGGTTTTGTTTCCATTTAGAATAAATAAGCCTGCAAAAGACATTTTGCTAATTGTGGTTTAACACTGAAGGTACTTTTGAAGACCTATGGGACCGTGTACAACTACAGGGAAAAGTGCCCTCCCCCCAATCTACTACTAACCTCTGTACATTAAAAGATCTGGAATAAAACTCAAGATGCAATGTAAATGTTAAAGAGGTTATCTTTCAAATAAAACATCAAAACAGAAATTTCTGCTGCCAAGACACACTGTGGTATCTGATGCTAAACAATCCTATATTTCTCAATAAAGCTTCCCACCCCCATCAATTTAATAGCCAGACACACTTAATGACTAGCTCACAAAGCAAATGATAGGCTGTTGTTGCTTTTTAAAAAATCTGTTTCATGACTTAGAGCCTGTCCGCACAATAGGTTTTCTTGTTCACATGAGTAATGCCAAGTGTCTCCTGGTATGTGCTTACACAGGCAGAGGTAATGTGCAAGCTGATAATCACGGACGCAGTCAGGGGCCATTCCCGTGATAACTGTAGCACTTTCCCCGATCACTGTGATGAGGGAATTGTTGCAATTACTACTCAGAATCACTCGCTTTGCACATTACATTTGCTCATCTGGGCATTCTCCAAGGGATGGTTGGGGCTACTCATATGGATCAAGCTGTATTGTACTGGGCCCATTCCTCGGAAACTTCTTTCCACTCAGTGGCTTCCTTCCCAGTGCCTACCTCCACCCTATATTGAAAATGCAAACATAAAACAAACAAAAAGTTTCTCAGTGTTAGATTTCAATCCAAACAGGCAGCTAATCTCACAGTGATGAGAGAGAATCTAGTCAGGCTTTTAATAATTATAATATAAAAATAAAAAAAGCTTACAAATAGCGATGCAGCATCCCCCCAAGGTCATGGATTAACTGCTGGAAGGTGATATAATTATACACACACTAAAAATAAAAAATAAAACATAAAACAAACCGAACATTCCACACTGGCAATGAATTCCCGTACACAATAGAACAAGCAATCAAACATCTGTCTAGGCTGTGGGAAACAACACAAATTTCTTTTTCTTCAGATTACACTTTTTTTTAATAAAAAAGATACAATAAAATAAAAACACACAAATAAAATTGTACATAAATGTGAATGTCCAACACTGAAAATGCAGGGAAGGTCACAGCACTGAGACAAAACCTGACTCAAATTAATGCTAAGTCCACTTCTTTGTCTGTATACTGGATTTCATCACATCGGGGCGCCTCCCTCACCCATTTCTTGCAACATCTTAGCAGGAAGTGGAATCCAACTTTCCAACAGGTTCATTTCAGGTAATGAATAGAAAAGTCACTTGGTTAACCAGCATTGGCACTGATACTGCAGCTGGTTGAATATCCCTCTTGTGCTGTCCCCTAGTCTTTGTACATTTCCTTGTGCTCCAAGATTAAGTCCCAAGACCTGTGAAACAGGATTTGGAGTCCTTTCTTGGGGAAGGTGGTCATGCTGTTGTGATGGCATTAAGGTCCTTCATTAGTCCTTCCAGGTGGGCCATCTCTTTGGTCAGCTCATCTGGTTCATAATTCTGCAGGAGATTTAACAGGGTTACTCGGCAAGATGAGCTGCATTGTTTTGGGTGGGGGAAGAATATGGTGTGGATATGGAACATGACAGCAAAGTCACATCTATTAGATGGATTGCGTTACTACAGAAATGGAAATGTCCCCATCCCATTTTTCATGCGAGGAGAAAGGTGTGGGGAGAAGCAGCACCAGAATCCAACATGTAGACAAACCCCAGACAAACAGTGAATGAATGAGAGAGGATGTGATTGGGGAGGCAGGTAGGGACACAGGGAAAGAGGAAAAAGAAAAAGAAAACATCAACTTTTTGCACCCAAGGCACTATCTATGAAGAAGTACTCTAGGCATGTTCCAGCTGCCACCCAAATCTTGCTGAAAAATCTTGATGAGTTGGGAGTTTCTCAGAGTGCATATTAAAGGAATAGACAACTTGTTACACAAAAAGCTGAACTTGGAAGATATAGTATCCTTATTTTTCCACAGACTTTAAAATACTGGACCCACCTATGTAAAAATGTTGAGTCTGTCCTTGAGAAAATATTTATGCAAGAAAACAGAAGTAATGAAAAATGATCAATGAGCTTGCCTGTGTGTTCCAAGTCTTTTACAATAAGAAACTTATCCTGGCTTTTCAAAATGAAAGATAGTTTCTTTAAGCTGAGCAATGAAGGGTTATCTCTAACAAGAGCCAATTGTCTACACTAAGGGTAGACAAATATGGTTCCCTGCTGATGTTGTTGGACTCCAATACCCATCAGCCCCAGCCAGTATGGTCAGTGGAGAGGGATGATGGGAGTTGGAGTCTAATAAGGACATCATGCTGGCTAACCCTGGGCTACACTGGGTTCCTAGACATTATGAGATTTATTTTTTTACTCCATCTATGCTTTAAATCAGGAGAAGCAAACACTTTGCCCTCCAGAAGTTGTTGGACTATATATCCAATCCCTGACCATTAGCTAGGCTAGGTGGGGCAGATGGGAACTGGACTACAACACCACTTGGAAGGTACCACATTGGCTTTTCCTGTCTTAAAGGTAAAGGTAAAGGGACCCCTGACCATTAGGTCCAGTCGTGACCGACTCTGGGGTTGCGGCGCTCATCTCGCATTATTGGCCGAAGGAGCCGGCGAACAGTTTCCAGGTCATGTGGCCAGCATGACTAAGCCGCAGAGCAGCGCACGGAAACACTGTTTACCTTCCCGCTGGAGCGATACCTATTTATATACTTGCACTTTGACGTGCTTTTGAACTGCTAGGTTGTCAGGAGCAGGGACCAAGCAACGGGAGCTCACCCCGTCATGGGGATTTGAACCGCCGACCTTCTGATCGGCAAGCCCTAGGCTCTGTGGTTTAACCCACAGAGCCAACTGCGTCACCCACGTCCTGTCTTAGATGAACTCAAATTTCCAAATCTGATATGGAATCTTTTGAATGAGACCCACTCATCACTAATAATCAAGTTGCCTTAAAAAGAAGAAAAGCCAATAGTGTACATCAGTCCACTGCAAAGCATAAAATTTTAGAAAGGGCTGGTGCTCAGTTGGATGGCTTCCATCTGCACTGTTTCAAGTTGTAAAGAAATTATATGAAGAATGGGAGAATGTTCATATGGAAATACAAAGCTGCCTTATAAAAAGATAAAATCATTGGTCTATCTAATCAAGCTTTGCTGACTCTGACTGGCAGGGGCCTTCTAACTTTTCAGTCAGAGAGCTCTTTCCCAGCTCTGCTACCTCAGATCTTTTTAACTGAACCTGGGGCCTTACACATTCAAAGTCCATGCATTATCATGGAGCTACGGCCCTACCACAATCATCACTCTTGAAGAGGAAAGGGTTTTCAGAGCAGAAATGCAGAGTTACTGATGGGCAGAGGCCTGGGGAATAGTAGCAATGTGAGCAGCTTATACATGTATTATTAGGTAACACACTATCATCAGGTTAGTACCGTCTTTTAGGAAGTTTAGTGATCATTACAGAAGGCCTCACTCAAATGGCAAAGCAAAGCAAAAAAAGTTGGTGGGAGCTCTTTCATGATGGAGACTTCTGAAAAACTATTGCACCATAAGTGCCTTATACCATCTTTTAGTTCTCAAAAATACGTTTAATTTGAATTCTAATTTTACTCTCATTCACTACCAAGGTTTCGTATGTGATGGAGGTTAGGTTACCTTCTAAGCAGGCTACTTACACTTTCTGAATCTTCGAGCATCCTTGTTGTTTCCTGGACTTCAGGGGCACTTGGGACCACGACTGGCATAGGAGGCCGGGTTCTCCCTAGGGTGCCAATTGATGCAGTCTTCACTGAATGAACTGGATGGCTAGAAGCTTAACACAAATATGACCAGGATTAGCCTTCTGCAATCAGGGTTGGAGTGAGGGGTAAGTAAGACTCTTGTGAAGATCCATACTTTATAGTGCTGATATGTCCCTAAATTGCCTTCCAGTCTTCTGATGAGATACCATTGACCTTCTCAATTATGCAATACTGCTACCCTGGATTTTAAAGGGCATTACTTGACAGCAATTAGCTACTAAGCATGCTATATCACGCCCACGTCAAGAGTAATTCAGAAAGGCCTCACTCAAAGCTAGTTAGTTATCTCCAACTAGGATGGATCCTTGGGAGAATGAGCAAGGTGCTAAAAACATTTGAATTGGAATATATATTTTTCCTAGATGGGAGAAATGTTTTAGATTCTTGTGAAAAAATGTGGAGTTGGATGCTCCTGGGTGAGAACCTGCTGTCATGGATTTTGCACACACAAACAGGTAGGAGGAAAGAGGGGAGTTGGGTGTTGTATGCCTGGTTTATAGGATTTTTTTCCTATAATATGGAGTTAATAAATATTATGAATGCTGGCTGATAGGCTGCGGTGGGGCAGAGAAGTGATTAGTGCCTCAGAGTGAAAGCCTTTTGAGTGTGAGAGACAGGAGGGGAGCATGTAAACATGAAGCATAGGTCTGGCTTGAATGATAGCTGTTTTGTTTCTTGCCTCAGGTTAACTGGTGTTCCAAACATATACCGGTATTCTGTCTGTTTGTATATTCTGTTTCCCCCCTATTTCTTTATTGTTTTGATTTATTTCTTGTATACCGTATTTATTTTGCATTTCAAAGTGTTGCTTTTTATTTGTTAGTGCTTTGTTACTGCTGTGAACTGCTTTGAGCTCAAGTCTGTGGTTGGCAAAACAGCATACAAATCTTAAATCAAATCAAAATCAATTACTAAAGATATCAAAGAAGCAGCTTAGCTCTGCTGCCCATCACTTTTCAGTTTGTCAGCTCCCTTAAACTGTTACTTACAGTCATGACTCGGGCTTTCTACAGCAGTAATTCCTTCACACTCACCTTGCTGGGATAATAAAGGTGTGCTTGGCAAGGCAGGGTCATAGGTCGCCCCAGTGGGTGGAACTGCTGGCACTGCAAAGCTTTTCAGAGGATGAGAAGGACGAACATGGGCAGTAGGGAGGCTTTGGCTCGTCTCCTCCTCCTGCGTACTGGGCAGATAAGATCCTGTGGCACTTTCTGGCTCCTGGTGGTCAGCACAACATGTCTGAGATGAGGAAGCTGGCATGGTATCTGTGCTAGGTGTATTCCGAACAGATTCTGGGTTTGAAAAGAATATGAACATTCTCTTTTACTTTAACAAAAAACTCCTGCTAGCACTAAACCAGAGTCTCTGAACATCCTTTCACCAGAGATCTTTGGTGTAGTTAAGTCACCTCACCAGTTAGATATAAATATTCTCTAAACAACTGAGGCAATGAACAAGTCATCCAGAGGCACACTTAGCCATTAAGCTGGTACTTAGTTAACTCCACAGTCTGCCAGTAGGTTCTTCTGCTTTTTAAAGCTACCAGGTATCTTCTTTTGAAAAAGAGCAGCCATTTCTCCCCCAGAATGGTCTTGCTGCCATACAAATAACCAATGAATTAAAACACAAACTGGTTTACTTGGTTATCTAAAATTCCCTTAAATTTGCTTTGTACTCATCTGTCTTTCAGCTAGAGCATGATTGTCTTAACTGGATGGTTCATAAGTACCGGTAGTTGCATCTTATCTACATTTGTTACAAGGTACTTCAATTCTGCCAATTTTCCTATTGCTTGTATATTTAATGAATATAATGGGTGCTCCAACTTTAGCCCACTATTTCAAAAGAAGAAGAAAAAGCCATTAGTACTCTAATTAAACAAGGGGATCATTCTTGCCACAAAGCTACTATGCATTTTTATCTGTTCACAGGCTTTATAAAGAGACAGTGAATCATGCAAATCTAAATTATCAACTACAGAAACTAGATCAGCATCATGAAACCATGGATCAAATAAATTATGTAAATTTACAATATGCCAGTCACTAGAAAAATCTAATCTTGCTGAAGATCTGCAAATACCATATAAGAGTGGTAATCTTGGGAATCCTGTTTCTTTTTTGCTATATTACAGCCTTGCACACAGGCTCATCCATGCCTTACCCTTGCACACAAGGCTTTTATTGCAACAGCATTCATTTGATTTAAAGGCTGTGTATAATAATTTTAGCAAGATAAAGGTCTCAGAAACAGGGTGGGTGTCTTATATGAGCTTGCCATAATATGCTTGAAAACTTAGCCACTGGCAAAAGAAGCATTCTGGTAGTAATAAGATTAGCAGAACCATATTTACAATTCAGAACAATAAGCAACCTACAGACAGGAGTCCCAGAATTTATTTTACTTTAAGAATTCTAACTGTCTGTCACTCTAACTGCATGTTCTCAGGTTATTTCCCAAAGCACTAATAACAGCCAGCATTGCATACACATAATAAGGTGCCTCAAGCTTTTAGGAGCTGGCTGAACCCCTCGAGAAGCAGCTATCAAAATTAAATATACATACTTCAGGAATGCAAACCAAGCCTACTTCTGTACTATCCTGCTGTTTAAACACAACTTACCAGTACCACAATAATGTTCAAACTGTGCTTGATTAAATGCCATCCACAGATTATACAGGGAGGACAGGCAGGCCTTTGGAATATGTGAATTATAAAACAACTTTAAAAGGAGTAGTATTATTTTTCCTTTTGTAATCCAGATGCAAAGTTAGGATGGGATGATTCCAAATATGATAGGGGCATTGTTCATTCTTAAATTTATTCCTGGGCATAAGAGCAGCAGCCAATTTCCTTCTTACTTGCAGGGTCTCTTAACCAACACTGAACTAACAACCCTAGTCCCAGAGCTCAAAATGCTAAAGCTGTTATACAATTAAACATTTAGTCATGACTGAAATGTAATGGTGTCGTCATTTTTAAACAAAAAAATCAAACACACGCAGGTTCCACTATCCACACACTTGTTATGCAAAAATTCACTTATCTGAATATGAGGACCCGTGAGAATGATTTTCCTTAATGTTGCAATTTACAGTATTTCAAAAGAAAGCCCAACATTCTCCTTCTGTGTATCTACATTGCCATGATCCTGCCCCGCCCCTGTTACCCTCCCCATATCTCCTTCTACCTCCAATTTACATTACTTATCTACTGCCTGCTCTTGGCAGCAGAGGCAGCCCTGTCCTATTTGCCCCTCGTTTTTGAACCAGTCCCCCCTCCCTTTGCCTGGATCTGGCCAGTGAGTCAGTCAACCAACAGTGACACTGCATGAGCCTGCGACAATAGCAGAATGAAGGCATGAAAGGGCCAAGCTTAGTGACATGCCAGAGTCCCCTCTGCTGGTGCAGCTGCCGCCGCCTTCTTCCTCCTCCCTCCTCTTCTTTCCTCCTCTGGCACCGAGGAGGTGGGCGAAGGCTGAGAGCAAAGCTGAGATGGAGGTTGAGCCACTGCCCCCGAGCAAAGCAGCAGTGGAGAGCATGTCAGAGTCCAGCTCACACAGAGTCAGCCAGGCTTGCAACCAGGACAATGAGGATGAGGAAGGGCTTGGCTTCCTCCTTGGCAGCCTTGCTGCTGCAGGTGCTGAGCAGACAGGTCTCATCACTGCAGCAGCCACTAGAGGAGGAGGAACCGGTGCTGCTGATGGCCTTGGGCACCAGAGGAGGGAAGAGAAGGAGGTGGAAGGCACTGGCGGCTGCACCAACACAGAAGACTCTGCCATGTTGCTCAGCTTGGCCTCTCTTGCAAGCTCACGTAGCAGTGCTTCTGACTCACTGGCCACATCCAGGCAAGGGGAGGAGGAAAGCAGACTGGTTCCAAAACAGCAGCAAACGGACAGGGCTGTCACTGCCAAAACAGGTCAGCAGCACAGATCAGAGGTGGAGGAAGATCTGTGGGAGGGTTACGGGGTGGGGGTCATGCTGTAGATACACAGTAGGAAAATGTGATGCTCCTCCAGTCCTCTCATTTTATCAGGCTGCTGGGAAGGCATTGAGATTTCCCCCACAGAAAACACTGGAAATGGTTGGCTCGTTATGCGAACACTTGCCCAACCAACCATTTCTCAAGAACATGTTATGTTCAGAAAGCGAGAGTTGCACGTGCATTTCAAGCACTTTTGCAAAATGGAAAAGGGGAAAAAAAGATCACAAGGCAGCTCAGTCCTATACATATGCACTTAGAAATAAGTCTTTTTGAGCTAGCAGAACTTATTTACTAGTAAATGGACTTAGGATTGCATCCCAAACAAATCTCCGGACATCTCTAGCACAATTATATAAACACCCATCCCTCCCCCTCACACATTCACAAAAATTGGATTTGAGTATGTCCCAGAAGTTCTTGTCTTTGCATCTTTTACTAATGGCTGCCCCAGGACATTCTTCTCACCTGTGGAATTAGCCCTGTCTGAATGGGACACGGATGTGCCAACTGGCCATGGGTTTGCCTGGTGATGGAGATAGCTGCAGGTTGGAGAAGCGAGGCTGCCGGAGTGGAAATGATGGTGGGGGTTATCAAGGGAATGGATGGGATGAGCACTAATCACAGCTGCGAATGAATATAAGACAGAAAAAATGCTTAACACACACCAACCAGCATGCATGCAGAAGTGCACCCCCACCCATTTCACAAAAAAGCACATTAAAAACCAGCACACTATCCTCAAGGTTCCAGAACAACAAAGTCCATTTTGCCATGACAGGCCATCTCTACACCTGTTTGAAGGAATTAAGGAATCCCCCCCTCTCCCAATATTTATTTATTGCAGTTGAATCACCTCATAGCCAGGGTTCTCTGGGTGATTATATTTTAGAAAATCATATCCATGTTTTCTGTTGCAATGAACATGTGGGATTTGAATATGAATTCAAGTTATATAAACTGTTACAGAACAGAATAGAACTTCCTGAGCAAACAGGAATTCTGGTTGATTTGAGGATGGACTCTGTGCATCTGGTCTTAATTACAAACTGAGAATATTGCTAAACTCTGAAGCTCACATTTTAGAATCTTGTATTGAGGTAGATTAATAGGAAGTCTGCAAGGGTAGTAAAAAGGATGAAAAACTGAATGGAAAACATCCCAGGAAATAAAACTATAAGCAAACTGTTCCGGGGGAGGGGGGCGGATACAAAAACCAGAGTGTAGAACAGAGTTAACAGTTAATGAAAAAGGCCTGGTGCCTATGTAATATTGTAATTATGAACTCTGCTTAAATTCTGGACATGGTTTGCTGCTTTAATTCTGTTTAGCTTCCTAAACGTACAGTAAAACCATGGTTTATGCTTTGTGAACCAAACCTGTCACCATGACAAGTGTATGGGGAGGCACCAGCAAGAGAGGTTTGTCATCTGGCAAACAAAGAAATGGACTTTCACCAAGGTCTGTTCAACACACATGCAACCGTTTGCAAACCCATTTCAAAGCATGGTTTCACAGCATAGTTTGCAGCCAACCTTTAACCATGATTTAGGTACCATTCCTACTAATGCTCAATTCATTCCTTGAGTGCTGATTCTTATGCAGCCAAAACAGACATGCACAAAAGGGAAATATCAACAGGCTTGAGGAAAAACCCAAGGTTTGCACAAAAATCATCTCAGCTGCATGTGTATAGTGGAACTGGCTGGAAGTGGCAGGTGAAAAAGGTTGCAGTTTGCTGTTTGTCTGAAGTGAGATAAACCACAAGCCTGGGTTTGAACATATCACTAAGCCAACCATGGCTTAGCTCAAAACAGCATTGCAACAGCAGGCCTGGAGAAAAAAAAAAAGCAAAGTGACCACAATCCTTTTTCCAGGAACACACACATTTGCTCATTTGTTCTAATTATGGTTTGACCTAGCATTGTGTGCAAAATGCCTCTGCCTCTATCCCTGTCCTATTTCCTCCTCCAAGAGAAAAAGGGGAAACCCTCCCCCCAAAAAAGATGTAAAAAGGATAGAGGAGACCAACAAAAGATATAAAAAGGACAGAGAAAACCATTTAATTGTCTGGAAATGTCACTCCTGGTACATACTGAGATGCTACTTACTTCCAGGAATGGAAGCAAGACCTATCTGTAGAGAGCTAATGGAGAAATCAAAGATTTAATGTAACTGGGAATTGGTGCTAGTTTGTCTGCCCCACCCATAAGAGAGGGAGACCCTCAAAAGCTAGCAGCAAGGAAAATAATTCCTACTCGAAATCTATTCTTGTTCAGTGTGAAACTTAAAGAAAAACTTACCACTGCAAATTACAAAGCAAATACATTGCATTGTCCCCATACTGTAGATTGAGGGGGCTGTGAGTTTATGACAATCCTGTAATGTAATTCAAACTGAATACTCTGGGTGGTTTACAGCAACCCCACAATGTTGTTCGGAGGTATTAGACCCCTACTGCTTGTTGTGTTTAAGCTGAGAGACAACAACAACTCTGCAGTGTTACCCAGTGTTTTTTATCTGAACTTTGCAGATTGGACTGGGTGGGTAGCATACAACAAACCTACAGTGTGGATCACTGTTACACCCAAAGAGAAGGTTGAGGGACTGTGCTGAAAAACACTTTATGGCATCCCTGCAATGTCTATTAATAGTGCAAGTCAGAAGTTGGGCTGAAGCTAATTTGGATTCACAGTAAAAAATGCCTATTACATCTCAGATAGCCCAGGCCAAACCGAGCACGCATTTGCATGTTGAAGACTTAAGTACCACTAACTTGCATTCAGAATGAAATGCACTTCAAATTTGTTCAAAATCTATATATTAAAAAATTGCCAGACTCAGGTAATGCACGCACACCAGGAATACACTGCAATGTTTTTCTGAGGGGCTCTGCTTAATGCTTAACTATGGCAAAGTGTTATGTTTTCATATCATCTAAGCAGAAGAGTTACACAGTACAGAAATAGTAAACAGGAATGCAAATAAAAACCAAATCCAACAGCAACAGAACACCATGGTAAAGGAAAACTGAAAACAGGAAAACTTAATTTTACACTGGATGCTCTACATACAAATGTTTCTACATAGTGGTGGTGAATAACACATTAACTTTTTCAGTTGCCAAGACTTCTGAAATAGATTTTTAGGTCAAAGTGACTAATTGTGGGCACATTACTTCACAGTAGTTCATTTGTTCCAAATGTTGTTGTTTCTTAAAGACCTAAAAAGCTGTTGATCTCTCCAACCTTCCCTTTTTTTTTAGTATTCCGACAACAGTACCCTGAGGGACCGGATCACCATCTTTCCCCTTTGCTGTCTTCTTCCTGTTTTGTGATCTTTATTGTCTATATACCTCTGTTCACCTTACCCAGCACATGGCTTATCTATACTTACCTTTTACCCCACTCTATCCAGGCAACGGTCTGCGCTTTAAAGCTCCATGTCCTAGCACACACACCCCTTCTTTTTTGCTCCAAGGCTTTCCCCATGAAAACCCACATTTTAAAGCTGAATGAGAACAAACGACTATGCGGGTTTGTTGTGGATTCAGTTTGCTCTGATTGAGGTTTAAAGAGCAGGTTTTTGCAGAGAAAGCCTCGCCATGGCAGTGGGTGGTGGCAGCAGAAGCGGTGGCAGCCTGTGAGGCCTTGTCATGCTGGCGGCAGTAGCAGCAGCCTGCGAGGTCTTGCGGTGGTGGCAGGAGACAGGAGGCAGAAGCAGAGGTGACTGCCACAGCTTTTGCCACCGCCTCCCACTACCACCAGGAGGACTTGCAAGCCACCACCACTTCTTGCCACCACGGCGAGGCCTCAAGCCCCACTGCTTGTGTCACCACAACGCCTTTCAGGCTGCCACTACTATTGCCGTCACCTCCTGTTGGCACAGCAAGGCCACAGCAAGGCTACTGCTGTCACTGCTATGAGTCCCCGTGTGCCTCTGCTGCGAGGATTCGCAGACCACCCGCCGCTTCTGATGCCAAAGCCTGTTGCCACTACAAGTCCTTGCAGGCCAATGCCGTTACAGCAGCCGCTTCCTGCCGCCACTGCAAGGCCTTGCAGTCCGATGCTGCTGCCATCATTCCCTGTCGCTGCCTTGAGGTCTTGCAAGCCACCGCTGTTACTGTTGCCACCTCCCATTGAGGCCTTGCAGGCCACCGCTACTACTGTCACTCTCTGTTACTGCTGCGAGGACTTGCAGGGTGCTGTTTGTGCCGCCGCCGCGAGGCGTTGCACTCTGCCACCACTACTGCCGCCATGTCCTATTGCCACCATGAGGCCTTGCAGGCCACCGCTGCTACCATCACTCCCTGTCACCACCATGAGGCATTGCAGGCTGCCACTGTTACTGTCACTGCCGTGTGGCCTTGCAAGCCACTGCCATTACTGCTGCTACTTTTTGTCGTTGCTGCAAGGCCTCGCAGGCCACCACCGCTACTGCCGCTGCCTCCCATCGCTGCCATGAGTCCTCACAGGCCACTCCTGCTACTGCCGTCACTATCACCGCTGCAAGGCCTCACAGGCTGCCACCACTACTGCTGCCAGCTCCCGCCACTGCCATGTGGCCTCACAAGTCGCCACTGATTGTTCCGCCAACACAAACACATACTGTGGTCATGGCAAGCTGCTTCTGCCACTGCTGCTTCTGCCTCCTAGAAGTTCTGCTTGCAGTCTGGCAGTCCCAGATTATTTGTATTCACTATGACTCATCACCATACTTTGGATTGTCCTGAAGGCCACCATTTGGTAGCCAAGCCCAAAACCAAAAGTCCTGTTGGGATGCATTTTAGCTTGCCTGCTGATGAAACTGAGTGTGTGATGATTGATAATATTGTCATTTATCCATAGACCCCTAAGTAGTAGCAGTTGCCATGACATTGTCCTGTTCTGCTCTGTATAGTTCCATCCTTATTTCAGACATTGTGGTAGATTTTTTTTATATGGTGATATTGTGAGGTTTAGCTGCTGATAACATTGAAACGTTTAGCTGGTGAGTTATTGCAATGTTGAAAACCAGATATCGCCTAGCCCTTACACACATTGTGATACGCGATATATTGCCAGCTCAAATATTATGAAATAATTATCACGATGTGAACTTCAAACCTGTTTTGGACGATATATCGATATATTGCCCAGCCCTAATAAGTGGTGGACATTTGAAAACATTAGCTGGCCAACAAAACGCAAATCTGACCTTAAAGACAGTGCAGAACTAGAAGGACTACAAATGTCTTAAATACAGTGGGGAAACGCTGTCACATTCTGCTTAGTTTGTGCTTTTCTTAAAGCGCTTAACAGTATTATGAAAAATACAGCAACTCAGCCAGAAGTACCTATCTTTCAGAAATAAAATTTAAATAGATTGTGGGCTTAACATTAAATCTACAAAAATTAAAAAGCAGAAAATTTAAAATGTGTACTATTTTGCCAAAAGGCTATTTAGCGCTCCTATCAGGTTGGCATCCAAATACTACTTTGACATGGAAATACTGCAAGTTTCAGTTCTGCCAGTTCTCTATTTATAATATTGATATTCTTTCCATAATTGTTATAATAATGCTAATGTTTCTTCTTCTAAACTTTCCTAGTATTTATTTCAAGTAGAAACAAGATTTTGTGCACATTCATTACCCAACTCCCAGCAATACGTGATGGAATGTGAAATGTTTGACTCAAGGAAGCTTGGTGAGAAATAACTAAAATTAGACTTACGCTGAGGTGGTTGAGAATCAAAGGGCATCATCATTTTTGGTCTCATTCCCCTTCTTCCTGCAAGTGTGGACATGCTATCCTCTGACTCATGCCCTAGAAAAAGAATGAATGCATCTATAAACATTTACGTCCATCATCTTTATATCAAATCATTAAGCAGGAAGACGAAAACAAGTCATTCTGATTACCAAGAGCCTCTATTCTTAAGAACATTTTATAGTCTTCCTTTCTAGAAACTTCATTCAAAGAGAATAGGGGCAGGGTTTGGTGCTGTAGTTATCTAAAACCAAAATAAAATCTCACAATAGATTTTAAGTGATGTAAATAATGCTATTAGCAGAAATGCTATGCTGTATATTATGGGTTCCATTTTCTCACTGATTTACATGCAAATTGTAATAAATATAAACCAAAGTGCAGCTACTACAACTAAAACCAAGCATCTCGGCAAAACCCACCATTTGCAATCTACAGGCCACAGTTGTCTAAGGATAATGAATATATAGGATAATGAATAAACTTAGCATGATACTAAGCCCACCTCTGTATGAGTTCCGTCTTTGGTGGATATTGCTGTCCATGGAGTTGTCAACTGGCGTAATGTCTTGGGAATTCCGAGGGATTGGGGTGTCTGTCATGATTGGATTAGGATCTGGAGATTTATCAATGGGTTTCAACTCCAGTCTTTCATGGTGAATCCAAAGGTCAGGGGGTTTGACATCCTTAGAATTTCCTTTGTATTTATGTGACCCATTCACAGATTTGCATGCAGCTCGCTTCCTTTGAAAGCCGTAAGAAAAATGTTAAGTGTATTCACAGGCAAGCATAAAACTACTATGTTTTTCCTTCAGGTAGTTAACTGGCACATGCTTCAGCTTTCTGTGCAAGCAATTTTATTCTAGACACATCATGTATGTTATATTCTGATTCTATACTTGTATCTCCAACACCCAGCCAACAACAATGGGAGGTTTCCTCATTTATTTTACCAGACTACTAAAATCATGTCTATTTAATATTCATGTTATTAAACCCAAGCAATTCAAGGACCACTAATTAAATCTATGCCCTTAAAAAATCGAACAAGTTGTTGCCAAAGCATCTTACTTTTTCTGGTGAGAGGTGGTGCGGCGTGTGCAGAAGACCGCAACAATTACCACCACAACAATGGTGATCACTCCCACAGACACTATTATTACCAAAAGCATATTGTATTCCAGAGGAGAAGGGCTTCCATGAGGGCTGTTACTGCCTAAAGAGGAAAACAAACATTATTTAATTAAACATGGGCAATGTCTTGGGAGTTTTGAATCTAAAGCAAGGATGAGGAATCTGTGGCCCTACAGATGTTGTTCAAAGTCCCAGTGGCTTCATGGGGGGGGGGGCAGAGCGGCGGTCGTTCGGGGCGCAGTTTTTGGGAGGGCACATTTTGCTCCTCACACCACCCTGGAAGCCCCAGGTCACATTGCAAGGCTGACTGGGATCGGACGGTCAGATCCCAGCCTCACAGAGCCATGCAGGGCTGCCAGGGCAGGCAGGCAAGCAAAGGAGTACCTACTCCTCTGCCAGCCTCTACTCCAGCATATGAGAAGAAATAGCGCTCTCTTCAATTGTTTCCCCATGTAAATGTGGGCGAGGAAAAGCAACCTGCTTCCATCCTGACCACACTGGGGTGGGGTGGGTTGGAAGCAGCACATTTAACAACAACGGAGTAAGGATGGAGGAAAGACAGTCACTGCACTTTGCCCCCACTCCTTCACCACCAGCCAGCAGCAGCCAGCAACGTTGCCATTGCACATCCCACTGGGCCCTTGCAACATTGGAAGCCACACTTCCAAGCGAGCCGGTGATGCTCTTGGGTTACACGGGGGCTGCCAGGGTGGTGTAAGTGCACCCTGAAGCAGTGGCATGGGTGACAAGGGCTGGAATGGTGGGACAGGCTCCCTCTGCCCCACCCCCCTGCGTGTGCCCCGGGTGGCAGTAGCACATGCTAGGCCATTGTAAAGTTCCATGGCTAGTGTAAACGATGATGGAAGTTCGGAATCCAACATTTGGAGGGCCACATGTTAGCCACCTTGCATCTAAGAGAACAGTCCCTGCATAAGATTGTCTTGCTTCTGATAAAAGATTGGAAATTATAACTTGTACTGAACAAAAAAATCATGCTGTACTGTAGAGGTCACCTGCACTGCCAGGAATACTAGAGGGATTGTTTTCAACTTAACCCTCTCATACATGGTTGTAAAGATGCTTTAACTTTTGTTTGAACATGTTATGATTTCCTTTCAACACCTTAGTCAGCAGAATTCTACTTACCACTCATAGGCGTTTTATAGTCTGGCCCAACATCCACTGGCCGATTTCCTTTTCCTGCGGACCCTAATGCTGGAAAACAAAATTGAAGCTGTGTCAAACTACTTGTAGTTTATGCCTTATCTGTCTTTTTAAAACATAACTCATGTTTTTATATGGACAAGAACATATCCTATACAGAAACACACATAGAAACAGTCCAGGAAGATTGCAGGACTTTTCTAGAAGTGTCTAGCCAACTATATCAAGAACAGCTAGAACAATATTCATGCAAAAGGTATGTATGCATACACACAAAACTACAGAATAATCTGGTGCCTTCTGTGAAGAAACAAGCCACAGTATTCTAGTAATGTCAGAACCCCCTAGTAATTAACTGTTCCATATGACCTGAATGTCTGAAGTTCATAGAACTTTCCTATCAATACTTACCCCATAGAAGGCTATTAGAGATAAAAGGGGGGTGTTCTTGGGTGATGCTTACTGGGAGGAAAAACTTCAGGAAATATCTGATTGTAATTCAGTAGTAAGGGTATTGCATTTTGTTCCTCACAGGGTTTTGAAGAGAGGTAGATGCAGTGAGACTCATTACTTCTCTTCAAGAAGAACAAAGCAAAGCAATATCTAGCCTCTCCCCATGGATCACGGCATTTTTTCAGACAGCTGGGGAGAGGGAACATGATCTCATCTACTTCATCAAACATGAAGCAAGAGACTTTTCCCACTCTAGAGTTTTTTTGTGTGTGGAGAATTCAGTGGGAGGATGCCTCTGTTGCAGCAGAAGCTTTCATGGATCTGGTGTGGAAAACACTTATTGCATCTTATGAAGTGCGCTCTGGAACAGTCAAAATATATGCCACAAAATAGTAAACTAAACTAAACTAAAGGTCATGTCTCTGTTTTGAAGCATGCTAGCACAGCTATCACTCTGAAATTCAAACTAGTGGAAAATTGCATTTGCCTACTTGTAGTTGTGTGTGCACATGCACACACAAACACAGTATGAAGGTTACACTGAACACTAACAGGATTAAGCCAAATACCCATTTCATAGTGTTCAATGTGATGCCTCCAGGAAGCACACAAAGTAGGATGCTACAGCAAAGGCACTCTTCTGCTCCCCAGCAACTAGTTTTCAGAGGCACACTGTTACCCCCTGTACTGGAAGCAATTGTGACTAGAAGCCATTGCCAACTTTATCTTCCATGAACTTGTCTAATCCATTTTAAAGGCTATTCAAGTTGACAGCCATTGCTAGATTTTGTGGTAATGAAATATCTGAATATTTTCTTTTGTTACTCCCAAATCCTACAGCATTCAGTTTCACTGGATACCAAATTCTAGTACTATGTGAGTACTTTTCCTATGCACCCCCTTCATGACCCTTTGAAAGAAGGGATGGAAATTAATAAATTAATAAATTAATTAATTAATCAACCAAATACTTCTATCATGTCCCTCCTTACTTGGTTTTGTTAGAAGCTAAAAAGGTAAAGGTAAAAGGTAAAAGGTCCCTGGATAGTTAAGTCCAGTCAAAGGCAACTATGGGGCGTGGCGCTCATCTCGCTTCAGGCTGAGGGAGCCAGCATTTGTCTGCATTTTCTGGATCATGTGGCCAGCATCACTAAACTGCTTCTGGTGCAACGGAACACCGTGATAGAAACCAGAGTGCACAGAAACACCGTTTACCTTCCTGTTGCAGTGGTACCTATTTGTCTACCTGCACTGGTGTGCTTTCGAAATGCTAGGTTGGCAGAAGCTGGGAAAGAGCAACGGGAGCTCACACCGTTGCACGGATTCCAACCACCGACCTTCTGACTGGCAAGCCCAAGAGGCTCAGTGGTTTAGACCACAGTGCCACCAGCGTCACACCCCATATCTAACCTTTATTCATAAGTGAGTGGCTCCAGCCCCGATTACTTCAGTTGCCGTTTTCTTAACCGTTTCCAGCTCTACATTTTCCTATCAGACTGTACATATTCTTCCAAGTGGTCACACCAGAGATTTGTAGAAAAGCATTATGAAACTAGCACCTTTATTCTTGATTTCTTACCTAATGATCCCCAAAATGGGAAATCAACTTTTTCACAGCTACCACACATGGGACCAGCTTTTTTAGAGCTGAATATCACTTCCCTAGCCAGTCAAAGAGAGCTGAGACCCCATGAGCTGGGATTCCCTTGTCCCAAAGTGCACTCCTGCTCCTCTGTAGTTTTACACTTATACAGATTTTGATAGTGTTACACACAGTTTATATAAGCTTGCATCTTAAAATTATATTCATATTTTTTTTAAGTTTCTATAAATTGCTGTTAAAATAGTACTGTCTTAACTTCTTTAAAAGGGAATAAGCACACTAGATAAATACAGAGTTAATAGATAAAAGTTAAGAGAAGAAGAGAAAGAGATCTTGCCTGTCTGTAAGCAAACAAAACACATGGATGGGATGTTTCAAAGAGTACTTTTTGACATTCCTTTACATTCACAAAGAAACTTAAAATATACACATTCTGGCATAGCTAAAAGGTAACTTACGACTACATTTACCTTTGAGCAAGCCTCACTGAACTCAATTGGACTTATTCTAAGACGACATGTATAAGATCAAGCTGTTAGAAATAAATTTAATGTAGTCCCAATTTGATGTTTAAAGGTAACATTTTAGAAAAAAAGGAACCATAGCTTTTCTGTTAACGGCTTCCAATGGTCAGACTCACTTGCTGCCAATAATTGTTTACCCAGCAGTGAAGGGTTGGGGACAGATAGCTTTCTTGAGTGCTTCTGAATATGGCGATTCCACCAACTGTGCTAAAGGCACAAGTCATGTCATGTAGCCTTTACTTTTGTTCCCATAATCCTATACACAGAAAATACACTTGCTGGTGTTTTGCAATATCCAATGATTTTTAGCCAGGGGCGTTCCGTGCCTCTTGGCTACTCTGCAGCTTCTGCAGAGCCTCCCGAAGCTGCCGCCCGTCAGGCATCCCTTGGTGCGCCGGGTGGCTGCTCGTGCCGCCCGGCGCACCAAGGGGGGTGACAGGCGGCGGCTTCAGGAGACTCTGCAGAGCCTCCCGAAGCTGCCGCCCGTCAGGCATCCTTTGGTGCGCCGGGCGGCTGCTCGTGCACGAGCAGCCGCCGCACGCACCAAGGGATGCCGGGTGCCAACTTCGGGAGCCTCCCGAAGCCGGCACCCGGCATCCCTTGGTGCGTGCGGCGGCTGCTCGTGCACGAGCAGCCGCCCGGCGCACCAAAGGATGCCTGACGGGCGGCAGCTTCGGGAGGCTCTGCAGAGTCTCCTGAAGCCGCCGCCTGTCACCCCCCTTGGTGCGCCGGGCGGCACGAGCAGCCACCCGGCGCACCAAGGGATGCCTGACGGGCGGCAGCTTCGGGAGGCTCTGCAGAGTCTCCCGAAGCCGCCGCCTGTCACCCCCCTTGGTGCGCCGGGCGGCACGAGCAGCCACCCGGCGCACCAAGGGATGCCTGACGGGCGGCGGCTTCGGGAGGCTCTGCAGAGTCTCCCGAAGCCGCCGCCTGTCACCCCCCTTGGTGCGCCGGGCGGCACGAGCAGCCGCCCGGCGCACCAAGGGATGCCTGACGGGCGGCGGCTTCGGGAGGCTCTGCAGAGTCTCCCGAAGCCGCCGCCTGTCACCCCCCTTGGTGCGCCGGGCGGCACGAGCAGCCACCCGGCGCACCAAGGGATGCCTGACGGGCGGCGGCTTCGGGAGGCTCTGCAGAGTCTCCCGAAGCCGCCGCCTGTCACCCCCCTTGGTGCGCCGGGCGGCACGAGCAGCCGCCCGGCGCACCAAGGGATGCCTGACGGGCGGCGGCTTCGGGAGGCTCTGCAGAGTCTCCCGAAGCCGCCGCCTGTCACCCCCCTTGGTGCGCCGGGCGGCACGAGCAGCCGCCCGGCGCACCAAGGGATGCCTGACGGGCGGCGGCTTCGGGAGGCTCTGCAGAGTCTCCCGAAGCCGCCGCCTGTCACCCCCCTTGGTGCGCCGGGGCAGGGAGAGGGGCGGGCCAGCGAGGAGGGGTGTCACCCTTCCGCGCTGGCCCGCCCCTTTCCATTCCCCGGCTCTGCAAGCCAGCGGCGGGAAAAGCCGCTGGAAGGGGGGGTGCTCTTTTCGGCACTGCCGGGGCGGAGCCGCAGGGGCGGCCAGCGAGGGGGGGTGACACCGCTCCTCGCTGGCGCCCCTGCAGGTCCACCCCGGCATTGCCGAAAATAGCCTTAAAAAAAAAATTTTTTTTTTTTAAATTTTTTTTTAAGCGCCCAAAGTGTCACCCTGCCTCAGGGTGGCACCCGGGGCGGCCCGCCCCCCCCCGCCCCCCCATTGCTACGCCCCTGTTTTTAGCAAATAAATCTGATTGACTGACTATCTGAATTACTGGTGCATTTCCAGAGATCCATGGCAGTAAAGCCACTGCAGGTTCTACCTTTTGGCAATGACTCAATAAATACGATATGTACCAACATAGCCAATAAGAGCACATTAGCCATTAGGGTCACCTTATGGCTGACACAAATGCTTATGCTACATAGCATGTGGGAATAAACGTGGATGAGCACAAAAGACACATTATGAAGTCACTGAAATGTTCCATGATCCATATAAATTAATGAACACTTTAAAAGTATGGACAAAAGAAGGCAAAAAAGAAGTACCGTATTTACTCAACTCTAATGCTCACCTTTTTTGGTCTAATTACGTTGCGAAAATTAAAGTGTGCATTAGATTCAATGGCACATTTACATTCACCAGCAAAATACTTTTTTTTGTTCCAAGGTTCTGAAAATTGAGGTGTGCATTAGACTAGAGTAAATATGGTAGTCAATTTTCAGGAATGGAGAATTCAAAGAATGGAGAAGCCACACAATTCTGCCTATTTTTCTTTCCACTCTCATACAAAGATAACCTCCACTCAACTAAATTGATATGGAGCCAGGTGAAAAATTCCATCATACCACTACTATTCTCACTTCCACTGCTGTTGAGACCATAATTCTAGGGGCCTGTGTTGATCTCCTATAAGATGGATTCTGTTCATGGGCCATCAGTTGCCAGTCCCTACCATGCTAAATGTGAGGAGCCTCTCAGGTCTGTGGGCTGAATGAAGCCCCAGGCTTTTCATGAAGTTGAATCCCTCAACTTCTATGGTTCTATGACGTCTTCAAGTGCATGTCCTTGAACCATGATAATACCTTTTGCATTCCTGGATGGAACACGATGAGATGTGGGGAAGATGTGGAAATCTTTGGCTCTGCGTGGCTAGAATATAGTCTATTAATGGTAGGAGCCACACTCATTGTTCTGCTCCTTCCCACCACTGATATGTGGCAACCTGTAGGTTGCTCATGAGGGATTGCAACCCAAAGGTTAAAAAAGATTACTCAACTGTGTTTTAGGAAAAAGACAGTAAGGCCGACTATTTCCCCCCCTCAGGGTGTGTGATATAGTAGCAGATGTTCTTCCTTCTATGAGTCACAAAAACACTTCTATGATATCTACTACCACTCCAGTAACAAAATAGTATGTGAGCACATGGCTCCCTCATTTTTCACACCACCTATTCAACCTATAAGTTAAACTGCAAAATGCAGTTTTTAGCAAGAGGAAGACCATCTTGTGACACACATTGCCTTAAAGTGCCTCCTTGGCCACTACCTAATCAAGACAGGCTCAGATATAAACCTATTTGTAATAAACCCCCTATGCCTGTGTGGTTCTCAAACGCCTCTCTGATTTGCAGACACAGATAAGCAAGCAGCTTAGTAAAATGCAGAGTCCTCTTGTCAGTAGTGTAAAAACTTCCTTCCAGTAGCACCTTAGAGACCAACTAAGTTTGTTCTTGGTATGAGCTTTCGTGTGCATGCACACGAAGTGTGCATGCACACGAAAGCTCATACCAAGAACAAACTTAGTTGGTCTCTAAGGTGCTACTGGAAGGAATTTTTTTATTTTGTTTTGACTATTGACAGACCAACACGGCTATCTACCTGTAATTGTCAGTAGTGTGTTATCCATGAGTATAATACTGCAGACAATCTAACATACGTGGGGTGCACACAGCCATAACAAAAAGTATAAGCTGCAATACGTATTTCCTCAATGAGGAGAACTAATGAAACCAGTGAACTGAAGGTTGATGCATTTAATTGTTGGTTCCATGTTTTAATGCTTGGGGATGATTTGTTCAGGGTTCACCATTATGTTCATTCAACTGATTTTTTTTATAAAGATAAGAAACAAGCATGCACAAAAGTCATCTTGAAAAGTGGGGAAGGGAAGGGGCCACATGACCTCACAGAGAGATAGCTAACCAATGTCCAGCCCACATCAGCTGTCAACAATAAAACAGGCTTTCCCCAAAATGAATTCTTAAGGTGTGTGTGTGTGTGTGTGTGTGTGTGTGTTTTCATATTGGGCTCACCACTCAAATTATGTACATGGGGCACAGCTGCTTGGAGCATGCATTTGCATACATGGTGCCAATCATGGATGCATCCATCTTGCACTACCTAACAAAAGAGTTTACATTCCAAACACACTATGCAAAAAAGTATTACAGCATTTCAAACTTTAAATTCCACAAGAGCTTGTTTCCCCCCCACATTTAACAGTTGAAATGCTGTTAGAAGAAAGAAAGACAATAGCACTTGCATGAAAGGAAATGACACAAAAAATATACCCATTGGTTTACCTTGATCATTAGACATTTTATCTGAAGATTCAGCTACCAGGACAAGCACAGGGAAGAAGCAAACAAGAGAAAGGTAACTAAATCTAAAGGAGTGACAAAAATTTCACTGGTACAGAAGTAGCAATCTCTATAAATGGGAAATTAAATAATTGCTACCACTACAGCTTACTTTATAGGAGACCCTCCCCACACCACGTCTTTTCAGCTCTTGTTCATAAAATACAATGAGAAATGCTCATATCCCATATGAAAATCAGGGAATGTTTTACTTGTGCATATTTAGGAATACTGGAAATGTTCAGATAAGCAGTTTGATAGCATACCTCCCCAAGTAGGAGACCCTTATGATCGCTCAGACATTTGCAATGAACTCATTTGCACCATACAGTATACATTCAAAACAAGTCTTCTATAAATGGAAACATATAGTAAACTGTGTACTCAAAAATACTGTCCCATTCACATGACACAACTAATGACAACAACTGGAACATTTACATTTTCAGGCTGGCAGGTACTGATTCACTGAACCAGACAGGCCCCACCCATGAAAAATGCATTTAAACATTCATCTGCATTTCTTGTTTTCTGCTCCCAGAGAACATATTCAGTTAACAAGATCAACCTACCTTTAGGTGTTCTGAACTGCACCGCCTCTGACATAGGACCCATGCCTTTGGAGTTACGGGCCTGAATTTTGAAATAATATGCTGTGTCGAGTGTTAACTCTTGAATCTGATGGGTCAGTCTATTTCCCACTACTGGCTCAATGACCCAATCATGTATTTCGGCATTGACATCTGTACTATAGTAAATGATGTATCCTGCACAATAAACAAAATACAGATGATGAATAATGAAGACACGTTTCCAAGGGCTCTAAGCTATTTGGGAACGTTAGATATAATGAATAGATACTTGAAACAACTAGACAAACCCATATTTCTTAAGTGTCCTTGTAATTCTTTCTCAATGAAGACACAGAAGCAACTGATTAGTTTATTACACCCCTATTCATACAATTCTTCCCCTGCAGCATCATGAGTATCACCACTGTATTGTGCGGTGGGGGGAGCTCTTTGGAGCCCCTTCCTCCTACATGCCACCATTCCTGCAGCCACCATGTGTTGTGGGATGAATTTCTGCAATGAAGAGCCTGATGAGCATGAGTAGGCTTCCTGTGCAATTTGGAACCCCAATATTCCAGGTTCTAAATCATGTGGGGACTCTTCCAAGGAGAAAAGGCTCCCTGCCACAGCCATTCAGCCTCTGACAAATGAGGGGGCCTACAGGTACGCCAACAGCCGTGTAAGAAAGTGAGATGTCAGCAGATTCATTTCTTTTTTGCTTCTTGTGCAACGGTAATCACATATACGTGGTTAAGAATGACTGAACAGGGCTTACAGCTACCATAGAAGGGAAATCACTAATTGAGAAAGCAATTAGTAATTGCTAAGGAACTGCTACACAGCTAACATACTACACTTCATAAACCTTTGGGAACAATCCAAATTGACTGTAAAGGAATATGGATTGTTCTATTGTTCTGGTATCAGACTTCCAGATTTTCCACAGAAGGCCAGTTCATACAGATGCTAACTGATAATTTTTGTGAGTTGTGAAAGTTCCAAACAGCTCCACTAGATGGTATGCTTGAAATTGAAATCCCTCACTCACATATTACGATATTCACATAAGAAAATGACTTGCATAGCTAAAGAAAATTGCAGAAAACAATCCACACTCCTCAGAAAATATATTTTTGAGTTAATTGGGTTGTTGTTTATGCATACTGGAACAAGTCACATGTAGATCATTTGCCCCTGAGAGTGAACTTTGAAACATGCTGGGTTATTATTCACAAAATTAATTACTATTGCCAAATCGTTGCTTGAGGCCTCTCTCTCTCTCTCTTCCTTCACCATTCTGTTTTGTGCTGCCCCCTACTCTCTCCTGCCATGTTTGTAACAGGAAGCAGCTTAGATGGTTTGAGAAAAGGAAATATTTTGTTAAAAATAAAGAATCATTTAGCAGCAAGGAAAGCTATTTTAATGTTAAAGCCATCAAGCTACATAACTCTTTCCCAGGAAAAATCATAAATACAAATATGTCCCATAACCATGACATACAAAAAGGAAGGACTCTCTGGGCCACCCCACATCCTGAAAGTGGGACTGAAAAAGAATAGAAAATCTCACTAAAGTTCTGAAGTTTTGAATAGAATACCATATGAAACTACTTATTGGGGACACAGGACAATGATACAAGTGGGGATTTCTTAGCTTGGGGATGATTTGATGACTGGACAATTTTTTAACCAACAGTAGCATTCCTGCTTAAAATTAGAATAAATTAAATAAGCAGAAAATTGTGCATTCAGTTCCTTTTGCGATGGGTTTCAGCTTTATAACACAAATCTTAAAACGTATTCCACCAGAGGGCAGACCTTTCACATAATTATGCTGAATATAAATTCAGTATTACCCTATTTCCAAGCCTGATTAGTTCAACTGAAGATAGACACTGTAGGATATGCCAGGACTGGCAATATTCTGTAGGTCTGAACTAATAGTACAGCCATGTGCAAAAGACTGTGTATTGGGGGAGGACAGAAGGAAAGAAGTGAAATTCCCCCACCCATTTCCTTCAAGCCCTGCCTCAGCCTCAGAGGCTTGAGGGACTTAGATGCACCACTTTCCTCAAGCTGCTGTGCAGTATGTCAGTAGCACATGGAAGTATGGTGACACTAGCCCTGGATTCAAGATAGTTGAACTGGCTTAGAACCAACCTGACCTGATCTCTCGTCTTTCTCTTCTGCTGCTGCATGCAGTGTCTGGAGGTGATTAGAAGGGAGGGAAGAATCTGCTAGCCCACCCTAACCACTCTGCTTAAGCTAGTCATTTCATGCATGTGCTTCTAGCCTGAATTTGATTCCAATACTTTAATATACCATATTATATACTTCTCCTTGGTATTTGGCACGTTGATATTATTTACACAGTAAATAAAATAAAAGAGGAAATGGACCTAATTGTTAAACTTCAGTCATTTCATCTTGGAACATTAATACAGTATGCAGTTAATAATAATTAAAAAAAAAACCCAAAATTTTCTTCAAACTGAAAGAACATAGATAACTAAGCATTCTAATCATTGTTTCCAACCCTTTAAAATGATTTCATCCTATATACATAACCTGAATGGCAGCAGAAATATACTAAACTGTCCCAAATAAAATTTCACCTGTAATTTTGCCATTGGCTTCAGATGGAGGCTGCCAGTTGACTATGATGGTTCGGGGTTTTCCTTCTTTGCTCACTACTGTCACATCCTTAGGGGGAGAAGTTGGAACTGCAATAATGATATTTAAATTAAACACAGATTGTGGTATCAGTTTTATTCTTTTAAGCATTCTTTGTCAAAGATTGCTATATCAACTACAAAAATAAGCTACTAACTTGCAGTGATATTTTTTTTCCCTACTGAAGCAGCAACATCAGTACTAAGGATTTCAAAATACTCTTTCTATTTGGAGTATCTTGGAAGAGCAGCATATGCCTTCAGAGCTCCCTCCTCACCATCAACCCTTCCTGCCATGCCCTCCAACAGCAAACCTTATGAATCTCTAGGTACAAAGCTTAAATGTGAACTCCTCTCTCCAACTGGAATTCATAATAATGTCAATGAATCATATAGAACAGTGATGTTTATAGAGGATCAATACCCTCTAGAGGGAATATATTAAAATTCAAGTTCTCACTCCTTAATGATTTGTTAAATATGCATTTGATAAAACTCAAACACTATTGTAATTTTAAGGGACTTAATCAAATATTTCAAAAAGCATGAAAAATATTGAGTTTTACTTTTCGCAGGTATAATTAAATTTGTATGATTTAGTTTTCTTGACTCAAATCTCATTTCAAATAGTAAACCCAAAAGACAGATACCCAAAACTGAATGTTGCACAATTTCAAAGCACTTCTTCTGGTGTCAAATCAAGAATTTAAAAAATGGTATAACACAATTAAGTTATTCTGTATCCATTGTTAATAAAAATTTGACCGAGCATAAAGCATAGTGCTTCTGATTTTAAATTATCTTCAGTGGTTTGGTTTAGTTTAATTTTAATGGAGTGTTCTGCTACCCTGTGCTTCATTTTGAATTGTTTATACTTTTTACAGGAATGGACTGAAGTTTTATGTGAGCTGTCCTATGAAGGTGGCTTAGAAATTCTTACATTTTAAAAAAGAAACAAAACTCCACAGAGTTGTTCTCTTCTGTGAAGCCAGAGGGGTTTTTTGCATGCCTTAAAACATTTGCTATTTTTAGAGGCAATCATCTGTTTTTATTTCTAACCACAATAAAAGAGAAATATCATAAAGAAAATAAACAGACAAGATGCTGAAGAAATGGGTTCGAATGTGTGCAGACACATTTCATGCCATTTGACTACTGAAACTGCCAGAACTTCAAATATCTCTATTTTAGCAAATAACATTAAAATGAAAGAAGCTTGGCACTTATGGTTGCTTCAAGGATCAGATCAGAGCCTTACTGATCTCTTGCTTGCTCAATAATTAAATTATTTCCCCTATTCTCATTAATTATTAACCTTCATGTTATTTATTAGCAGCTACTATTAAGACATAATTTGTATGTAAGAAATGTTTTGCGGTTCTGTACATGATAAACTTATTTCATTGTATATAAATTCTCTCTTTAGTTCAAATAACATTAAGAATCTTCCCACACCAGAAAGAATTCAACAGTACACAATAATCAGCATAACATTTATGTTTAAGAAACCAGCAATGATTCATCTGAAAAAAGTATGTCAACTAATTTAGAAATGGCTCAACAATATCACCTAATTCAAAAGTAGTTCCATGTGCAGTCATACTCCAAGTACTTGATCTTCGGCCTTTAGTCACCATCACCGAGAACTCATACAAAGTGTTCGGTTTTAAGCCAGTTACTAAGAAGCTTAAGGTGGTGGTATTTGCAGTCTAAGAGAAATCAAAGGGTCACAAAATGAGACACTCTCTATTAAATATCCTGACTATGACAACAGTCTCTAGCATTATCTCATCCGTATATCTCTATTCTCACAATATTATCAGCATTAATACAAATAGCTTCTAAATCAGTTTTGAATTTCCATTTTTGTCCATTATTTAGACATCTACTTTCCATTTATCTTGATAGCTCATAGAAACATATGTCCAGAATTTTTTGTTAGTTTTAAATTTGGTTTGGCAAGTACCTTTGGACTGCACCTTTTGGTTACCTTGTATTTCGTGTTTGCAGGAATGTTCGTCTTCCAGCGTACTGTGTAGTAACGGGCATCCGAGACCTTCTGGTTCTTTGGCAGAGAGTTGTCTGCCCAGGTGATTCGAATGGTGTCATGGCTCAGTATGGAAGCCTGAACTCCCACAGGTGGCATCATGGGGGAGGGATCTGGCACTGGAGTGTACGGAGCATTAACAACAAATAAATCAACCTCAGAAGTGTCTAGGGAATTGATGGGTAAAAGTAGGGTATTACAATAAAAAAAGAAAGAAGGTGGCATTATATGTGAATAGAAACAAAAGGGGGAAATGCAGGGTAATACGATGAAATGAAAGGTGAGAAATGGAGAAAAAGAGAGAAAAGCCAGAGTTAATAGGCAACACAAGACCAGCATAAAAGTTTTCAGTGATTATTTCGATTCCTCCCTAAAACACATGCCATAAGCAGAGTAGGCAAAGTTAAACACCTAAGAAGATTGCTACAAAAGTAAAAGATCACTGAATCTAAATTTTAAGATCCATTTGAAACTGTTTACTAATTGAAATACTCAGCGTTAGCTGCATTAAAGCACTATTTCATCCCATCTCTAAAAAGAGGGTAGAAGAACAAGGTAGAATTAGGATCAAATGGGGACAAGCTAATCTTCCAGACAGTATTGGGGGGGGGGGGGAGAACTGCTTGTGTTCAAGTTCACAGTAATTCACAAAACAGCAATATAAAAAAACTTATGATCTAGGAAACATGTTCAGCAACAAGAAAGGGAGTTCTTACCTTGGATTTTGTTTGTGGATCCAGATGAGGACATTCCTCTGATAGGAATGACACCTCCCTGGTGGTGACAGGCAGGATCCTAGACAAACTTCTGCCTCCTCTCCAGGGGGAGGTGCCATCTCCCTCTCCAGATCAACTGGCAGGGCAGATATGACCCCACAGCTTAAACAAGCCCACTCAAACATGCAATCAACAATGAAAACATTGGAAATCTGGGAATCTCTTCTCCAGAGGGAAAGGCAGGAGGCATGGGTGAGCATCTGATGTCACTCATCCCTCTCTGCTCCCGCTGGCGAGTAACTGACACCCCCCCCCCCGATCCATTGCCTTGGATCCAGACCCTGCAGAGATAGAAATGTTGAGAGTCCAAAACTTCACTCCCAGTAGACTCCTGCAGGGGCACAGCTGCTGAGGGGGGAGAAGTCATCAAAGAAATAAAAAGGTCAGGGCCCCTCACACCACGAGAAAACATGCCCACCAACCTGCCTCTGCTGAGAGTAAGAGGCGGGGAGCAATGAGCCCAAAAGCCCCAATACTGAGGGAGACCCTCTACAAAAACTTAGGAAAAAACACCAAATATTAATAGATCACAAGGGGCAGAAAAAAAATTAAATGACAAAAAACAGAAGGGAGAAACCCCACTCCTGAGCGCTCCTGTCTAAACAGTTTATCAACAGGACCCAATTAACAGCTGCTGAACCTCTTCAAAATGCATGTGGCTGAGGCCACCAAAATTATGCAGAGAATGAGTGATCTGGCTAGCGGGAATAGCTGGAATGCCTGATAGAAAAGGTGGGACCGAACCAGACAATCCGTCAGGGGATGATCAGCTGGAAAGCCAAGACCGACAGAGTAGGAGGCTGCAAAACACAGCCCCTTCCCAGCGTTCACAGAGAAAGAGCAGTCACAGATTGCTCTGAAAATCCCACCTAGTTAGTTTATTGGTGGGATAAGCAAAAAACTCCATTCTACCCCACCACAGCCAGAAACTGCTTTACAGAAATTTGGCCAACTGGCCACAGTACAAGAAAAAAACACTCCATGAGAACTTATCAGGCCCAAACCTTTACCAACCACAGACAGTGCCAATCTGATGAGGGAGATTACTTCTCCCGGCTGGAGTGGAGGCAGAAGGCCTTGTAGGACCCTGACTGTCACCACCAGGGGTAAGTGTCATCCCTTTCAGAGGAATGTCTTCCATTTGGATCCAGAAAAATGCCCAAAGTTTTCTTTTGATGAATTCTGCCAAGCGACATGCTAGAAACTGACGTTAGTCACAGGTGGAAAGTATCACAGGGGTTATTAGATTATTCTGCTTAAAAGCTAAAGTCAGCATATTCATAAGCAGTTTAACTCTAGATACTTTTATTATTCTGAATACCTACTTAATACAACAAGTATTTTAGAGAGAGTTAGAATAACTGCACACAATACATGATGGTACAGCAGTGTTCCATTGGTGTTTTCTGCAGTAATGTAGACAACATACCCATTACATGTCAATGTATGTCTACAGATGTTCAAAAGGCACAAGCATACATGTATGGATGTATTTGTGATTGAAAGATTGCAAACTGAGAAATTCTGCATTAAAACATTGCATGAAAACAATGTAAACAAATGCATATAATTTGTGCATTGGTTAACATTAAAGTTTGACAGAAGCTCTTATAATGTAAATCCAAGGACTTGGACCAAACATAAAATGGTTTGTGATTTAATATATTATTTAGATAAAAATAATAAACCACATACTGTAATACATTAAATCAGCATCAATATCAAGATTCAAGGCTGCTCTTTTTGAGTTACAACGAAATAGGTAAGCATTATCTTTTACCTGTATAAGCCCTAGTCACTGCACTCTCATAGAGCGGAATTCCTTCTCCAACGTTGTTATAGGCTTTTAAAGTTATGACATAATGGGAGCTGGGATCTAAAGAAAAAGAAAAAATATTATTTGATACTACAAATTCTTAGTTATTTCTTCAATTAAGCCATTTTGATTGGTAAAATAGTTTCAGTCATACTTGGCAACTGAAAAAAAAATGAATCAGAGAGTATAAAATGAAAGTATTTTATTTATTTCAGGTTGTATGTGAACTGCTGTTCTACAGAAATATATCCACAGTTGTTTTTAAAATCAGAGTGAACCCTTTACACATAAAAGAGACCCAGATAAACTTAGCTGTATTAATTCTGGCATCATAACTAATCAATGCTAAAAACATGTCCTATAATATATTTGCTTTTTTATTGTTTTTGGACACCCTTAGTGTGGACGGAGGCAGCTAAATCAGGTGATAGAAAGTCAGTATTCCCAACACATACAGGTCAGCATTGCTTTTCTACTTTTAATTAAAAAAAATCAAAGAAAAATGTAGTCATCAGTATTACTGTATTGTTCCTTACCCAAATTCTCAATAGTGTAATATCGCTGCTTATAATCCACCTTGATGGTCTGTGCATGGGGGCTACCCACACCATACCCTATAGCATAACCTCTGACCACAATGTTCTGGTTTTCAGGTGGAGTCCAGCTCACAACAATACTAGTTACAAGTGGACGGACATGTAGGGAACTTGGAACTTCTGGAACACGAGATTCTATAATAAAGAAAAAAACATTGTTTAACTATATTAACAATAAATGTGAAGCTTTTATTAGCTTGTTAAACAGTAATATTGAGTTATTATGCTTCTTCAACAATTTGAATATTTAAGGATTCAACAGAGAAGGAAGAAATAGCACAAAAACCCTGTTATGGCTAGATAGTGCTAGCTAATCCTGCACCCACTATGTATTGTACAACATTTTCCAGGTCAAAACTGATTTTGAAGGGAATTGAAAAGGCATTCAGGAACCCTCCATGGTCTTTTACATTTTTCACATCTGTTAGCAAACCCAGTCAGAGATCCTGTAGTGAATGTGAAGATGTCATTTAGGAAAACAAAGCCATCAGTGCAGTGGGGAACACAGCCCTATTTGCTAAGGCGCTACTGTCTTGTAATTCTGCACTGGCAACTTCATTGCTCACCAATGCAAAACTTTTCCAACAGTCTTCCTCCAGTTGTTTCACTGAAAATAATGCATTGTGGGTGGATAAAAATCCACGCAATGGGGTAAGCTCTTGTTGCTCTGTCCCAGCTTCTGCCAACCTAGTAGTTCAAAAGAATACCAGTGCGAGTAGATAAATAGGTACCGCTGCGGCGGGAAGGTAAATTGATATCAGACATATACAAATATAGATGTGTGTCCATTCTGCATTACTTTCAATGGGATGTGCATTTCCAGCCACTTTCTGCACTGGCGTCCTATAGGCTATTGAGCCAAATTCAAGGTAAAATTGTTGGTATATAAAGCCCTGAACAGCTTGATAACAGCTTACTCAAGGGATCACCTTGCACCATATATACCTGCTCAATTGTTATGTTCAGCTGGAGAGATAGGGTGCCACTTGATATTTGCCTTGATTCTATGAGTGTTTAGTATCCCTGAAATGAGGTTGTGGAACATATGCATGTTAATATTATGCAGGCACAATCAGTACTTTGCTTCAAATGCCAAATCAAGACTCTTCTGTTTACACAGGGTTTTTCTGATGTATAGCTCAACAATTGGCTATTGTGTATAGTTTGTCCAGATGTTGACTAAGTATTCCTATGCTGTTTTCTGGATGTGCTATGTTCACTGCCTAGATACTTTGTTGAGTATGTGGTATATAAACCTATAAATAAATAAGTAAATATACACACACAAAAATCTGCTGCAATCAAATTAAAATGCATGTCAGCCTCGTTTTCTCAGCAACAGGGATATGTTCCCCTCTCTCTTCCCGCTCCAACCCACCCCCAATGCTCTATGCAAATACTTTTCATTTCTGGCAAAAGGTGTTTTTTTGGGGGGGGGGATTTCTACATTTCTCCCTGGGCATGCACTGTTAAAATACATTTTTAATAGTAACATTAATGGTGCATCTTTATATCCATACCATCAAGATCACTTTCAAATGTTTCTGCTGACACCCAATCAGTAGGTAGTCCTGTACCATTGACTGTTAAAGCAGCCACCCGGAAGCTGTACTCTGTTCCTCGTTCCAGACCTGATACAAAAAAATCAGCATTATGAAAATATAACTTCCACAGTGAATATGATGCCATTACTTCCAATTAAAATATCAACAATTCATCCAACCTGATAGTTAAATAGCTTATTAAAATGAAACTAAGCAAGTGCCTAAATGAATATCCTATATAGTTATTTTTTCGATGATATAATTTAGGTCAACTGTGACACAGATCTAGGAAGCTAAGTGTTTTACAATTTGGCCTTTCACCTCTTAGACTACTCAAGCATAACCTGAGGCTATGCATGGAAATCAACAATACTTGCAAGTAGGACTCCAACTGATTCAATTGACACAGATTATCTGTCAGTTTGTGACAGGATTGACACATTACATTGACCTTCCCTGTAAGGCAACAACAAAAGAGCATGTGGGCTACTTGTTTATGGCAAATTGGAAGACTTTGTTTTCAGAGGGTTTACTCATATTCTATCTGCAGAATAGGAACCCATTGTATGTCCTCTTCAAAGAGAACTTAATCCAAGTAAAAAATAAAGAGAGTTGCTACCCAACCCATTCACATCATCACCAACCGCCTTAAATAAACCAGATTCCCATCATTTTAAATAATGATACTCCTCCATGTATGTGAACACTTATATTATTATTTTCTTACATTTATATCCCGCCTTTTCTTCATCATGCAATTCAAGGTGTCATATATGTGGCTCCTGGGTGGTCACCATCCAGGCACTGACCAGACTCAAACCTGCTTAGCTTCAGCAATGTGATGGCTGAATGTGCCTTCATGCTATACCCTGGGACTAAGTTGGTTGGACACAGAGGTCAGCTCAGCTTCACTGAACTGGTTAAAACAAGTCTTGTTAGAAGGGGCTTTCTAAATTACTTAAAGGAACATTTTACACTTCTGAAAAATGGGAGTTAATTTATGTGTCTTTTAAAAACGTATTTGTCTATTTATTTATTTCTTTAAAGTATTTGTATCTGGCCTCTCCATAACCAAGAGTTTAAGGTGGTTCACAGCAATTCAACCAATTTAACAATAAAATCCAAATGAACAAAAAAACATACTAAAAATTGAGTAACGGTGAATACAGTTACTTACTAATTAAATGCTCAGGAAAATAAACTTAATTTGGCATCTAAGATAGTAAAGTTGGTGCCAAATGGATAGTTATAGGATTATTATTATTATTTAAATTTCTATACCACCTTTCAGCAAAGGATCATTGGGTGGTTTACAATATAAAAAAACAAAAATACATTAACATAGTAACCCACAAAAACAAGTATTCCATAACCAGGACCACATCCAACTCATCAGTGGCCAGACACCAATCCAGAACTTGCATGGTCTCACCAAACTCCAATGACAAGGAAAAATAGAACTGGGAATCATCAGCATATTGATAGCACAGGTTAGAAGGACATTCCTAGCTCAGTTAAGTCCCACCTCTGGGACTGGGAAGACAGGGATGAAGAGAAGAAGTGGGAACTACCCACTAATACCCAAGATGAATAAGGAACGAGTTTAAAAAGGCAAAATGAACCAACACAGTAAACACACAAACTACCGCAAGGCAACCAAGGCAACCAGAGAACAAAAGGACAAGGGTAATCAGTGGTGCCTGCAAAGCCCACTTTTACTTGCTCCTCACCTAATACCATATATGACATCAGGTAAAGAAGAGATGGGAGTGACTTGATAAAAACAGCATAGTGGGTCAAATGGTGGGGACTGGTGGGGACTGGTGGGCTTAATCACACATGTGGGCTGGAGGTTTCCCATTTTTGCTTTATTCCCAAGATTATTTTTGGCCATCCATAAAATGCAGTCAACTCTTGGTGCTTTGGAAGCACTGCACAAGGTGCTTTGCAAGCCATCTGCTCAGCACTTCCAAAAGCCAACCACAGGGCAAAGCTGCCTCTGCAGTTTTGTTGGTTTGTTTAAGAAAGAGCCCCACTTGAGATTTGGAAGTGGCTATATGAGTCTCTGTTCATACCTTTTTTGAGGCACTACAAAATTAATACCTGATTCTTGATTTGAGGCAATCTTTTGCCGTACATCCTCTTTAACAGTTAAAGGGAGCCTCTCTGATGGCACACTTCCAGTACCTATTAATTTATTGGTGCGTAAAGCAGGTGTTCAGAGAAGGATGGTCCAGCCAAAGATCCAAAAATGATTGGTGGGCATAGCAGCTTCTTCCTTCTTTATAATATCAGCTGACTGACAGGTGTGTGGTAAAGCTGGTCCATGGGGGTGGAAGAGAATATGGATAGATTCAATTCCCCACCCCTCAAATAAAGAATGCCGCAGGATGAGGAATCATCTCACACCCTACAAGTAAGGCATTTTCAGTGCTCACGTCATTTATCCCAGTTGGTATCCATCCTGCATCACTGGTGGTTGTTTTTTTTCAAAATGGTGGTAGTTTTAGTTACCAAAATCGGTTAATCTTATAGTATGCTTATAATATTATAATTATGTCCCTTTCAACAGTTATGCTATTGTTGTTCATATGTTTATGATTCTTCTGAGATTTTAAAAGTAACAACAACAACAACAACAACAACAACAACAACAACAACAACAACAACATACAATACCACTGATAAAGAGTATACTCCAAACATCAACACGTTTGGAGTATACTCTTTATCAGTGGTATTGTACTGTGGCTGTACATCTCAGAAAAGATCTCTTTGCCCATCCTTACAATGAAAAGCACATGCTAAACAGCCTTGCTTAGAATGAAGAACCTGTAATTAGCTGATTCTGCTTTTAGATGAAGAATGCATGCCTACTCACCTTCAATTAGCTGTGAAAGTTGTGTCCCAACAATACTCTCAGTCACATCGCTTTTGCGAGTCACTTTTCGGTAACGGATCTTATAGCCAGTAATTTGCCCATTGTGTGTTCCTGCAGGAGGGGGCTGCCAATGCATCACAATGCTCTGTGGGAAGTTAAAAGGCAGTATAAATCATGTTCTTTGCATTAAACTATGCTAATTCTCATGCTTCATCAATCTCCATTAGACTGGTTCAGGAAACAATTTATGTGTAATCTGCAATATTGTGTGTAAACTTACATAACACCTTAGGCATTAAAATGATGTATCTCGAAGCAGCTCTGCAGTTCAGACTGCAGAGAACAGTATTTGATTTTTATACCCTCACATCTTAGGAATTAAGTAGCAGACCATGAACAATTTGCAGGCACTAGTATACTGTACGTCAAATCTGAATTTTATTTCTCTTCCATACCAAATAATCTCCAAAAGATACTCTGAAATATTGGAAATACTTGTCTTCACTGTTTCTGAAGCAAAGAATTGCTTAACTAGCTGCACATTGAATAGAATAGAATACACTAGTGTTAAGCATGCAAACTGAAATTTTGCCCAAAACATTCAAAAAATGTAGATGACTAAAGGAACCAGTTGCTACATAGAAACAAAAAAAATCCTTACTGCTTATAGGCTCAGCATTTGGGCTAAGAAAAACAGGCAACTCAGGATGATAAAGACCTATGGTCTGCTTCACACATAACACTAAGTAAAACTATGACTTAGGGTTAACAAGCAAATGTGCTGGAACACATTTAGAAAATTACATCTGCTTCACTCTTCCCATGGTCCTGCTGCTGCTGTACTAGTAAGAACTAAGCCATGGTTTGGCTTAGAATTTTCTGTAAACCCAGGTGCGGTTTGTGTCATTCCAAACAAACTAGAAACTGTAGCCAAGGTTTGCTCTAAGCCAAAAAAATAATAATGTGCACACACCATCATGCTTGCTTAACCATAATTTGTAAATTGAGCTAATACATGGGAAATTGTCATGTGGAGAGTCCCCATGGAAAAGAAGTGAACCAAGTGCTCAACTGCTAGAGGATCTGGGCTAGTTCTATTCTTCAAGTATATTTACAGAAACAAACTGAGAGCATCTTACCTTGGAGTTTTGCACTTCCAGAGTTAGATTTTGTGGCGCAGCACTGGGAACTAGAAACAGTAAAGTAAGTTATTCAAGAGTGAGTGTCAAAATAAATTATATAAATGAATTCAGTTATATATAATTTATGATATTCTATATTGCCTCTCCATATTTATGGGATTCTCAGTAACAGACTAAATATTTTACAGCATGATCCAGTCCTTGCACTGTACAGTATATAACCATCAAAGAGTAAACACTCAAGAATGGACTGAGAACCAGTAGTTTGCTTACGTGGAGGGAACTAGAAAGGTATGGGCCTCACCAATTTGTAGATAGGAACTATTTGGGGATTCCATATAAATTCTGTGAACAACTAGACAGGAAGGATATATATTTCACAAAGAGAACAATTTCTTTAAAGTCTACAAAAATGGCTATTGATACAATATACATACCGTATTTTCCGACGTATAAGACGACTGGTCGTATAAGACGACCCCCAACTCTTCCAGTTAAAATATAGAGTTTGGGATATACTCGCCGTATAAGACTACCCCTCTTCTAACGCACACTGGAGGCAGCCTTTTTCACCATGAGCGCCCATCTCGTCTAGCCGCTGAGGCGGCGAAGGCGAGAGCGGCCGTGAGGGGAGGTGAGCGTGTCTCTTGCCTGCCTGCCTGTGTCTCGGGGGTGGGGCGTGCGCACCAGGAGCAGGCGGGCCAAGACTGGGCGAGAGGCATCTGTTTGTGCGCCCCACCCCCCGCCTGTCTCTCGCTCGCTGGCTCCCTGTGAGGGGGCGTGAGAGGAGCTGAGGAGGAGGCGGGGCCAGGACTGGGACAATGGTGGCGTCTCCTCCGAGCCCGCGGCTTTTCAGCACCCGCCCTATAAGACGACCCCCGGCGTATAAGACGACCCCCGACTTTTGAGAATATTTTCTTGGATTAAAAAGTAGTCTTATAGGCCAGAAAATACAGTACTCTGAAATACAGCAACATTACTTTCTGATAACCAGAGAATATTTCTCAATAAAAATTGAGAAACTTTTACCTTATCCACACACACACAAAAAGTTTACTTGACCTCAGAAAAGCACAGATATGGTTCTAGGTCAGTCAGAGCAGTTACTCATGCACAGAGGGAATACAGTCTCTTTGGAGGACAGGCCATTCTTTTGCATTGCCGCACCGGGCATGGTTGAATAATCCAGCTGCACCCTATTCAGAATTACTGTGTATCAGTGGAGGATGACTGTAAGGCAGCCAGGCCAGAGCAGGGAATCATGCAGCAGTCTGTGTAGGGAAGGTCACTCATAGAAGTATTTGATTCTTTAATTTACTTCTTGCAGAACATAAAATCAGCTGCTTTAAAATGAGTACTGGCTTAAAACACTTATCCTCAATGTGTAAGTAAAGAATTGTAAGAAAGTAAGAATTATAAAAAAAATTAAAAGAAAGAAATGAGTAATAAAAATGCTGAATATGAAGGATAACTGTGATGGCCCATAGGAAAATATCCAATAACAGGCCAACCATAATACCACAAAATGGTGTGCAAGATTTTGAATTCGCCCTAAGTCTTCTTCAAAGCAAGGATGAAGAGAAGAGAAAACTTGGCTGGTGGTAACATCTGGTAAGTCTGCAACTAGCAGATTGTGGGAGAAGGCAGTCAATCAAGCAAGACTCATTCAGATTGCACTAAGACCTAGTGGAAAGATGTAACCTAACAATGGCTGGTGGGAGCAGTTGGCTCTGTAATTCCAGAGCTGGGGAATCCGCCATTGTTGTGTTTCTTTTTCTGTATAGTACCGTAATGCAGAAACTAAACTTGGCAATTAAAAATCCATTTAAGTTAGGAAACTGTTCGCAATTTGTTTGTAATCAGAAGATACTCACCATCTGACAGAGTTCGAACAACAACATCTTGTGTGGAAACTCCTGGACCATGTTTATTGTAGGCCACCACTCGGAAACTATATTCCGTGTATTTTTTCAAACCACTGATTGTATAGGAAAGACCTCCAACATCAATGTCCTATATTTGAAAAGATGTAAACCGGGATGCATCTTTTTTAAAACACCCAGGGATTAAAAGACTACTGCTATGAATGCTTTGTTCATTTCTGTTCATCATAATCTCTAGATCATTGTTAGATAATCAAAAACAAGCCACAATGAACCTCAGATTCACATTTCCTTCTACCATCTGTGCATGAGCAGAGTGAAAGCTTTCATGTATATAAATTAGGGGAGCTGTGGTTTATTCTAGCTCAAGTTAGATGACAAAGCAGGCTATCAAACTATGCTTTGATAGCCTGCTTTGTAAACTAACTAGGATTAAAATAAACAGTAGTTCCCAGAGTTCATATGTACCGCAATATAAAACTGAAGTTTACTTAAAATTGAAAGTGAAAGGCAGATGTGAGGAGGGTGGTGAAAGCTCAGTACAGTAATTTCTGCAGCACATCCTATATAATAAAGTGCCTGTGTCCGTGCGTACGTTCCGTGTGTCAGTGGAAATGCGCTACTGCGCATGCGCCCCACTGACGCAGGGATTGGAGCGGGCGGAGAGGGGGCGTGTCTGAGAGGGCGGCCGTGCACAGGCACGTCGTCAGTTGGGTCAGTGCCGCCGCCTCGCACGGTCGCCCTCCCGGGCCGCTGAGGGGGCAACCGACCGCCGCCGGGCTCGCCCTGCCGGCGAGACCTGCCGGCTTCGCGGACCTGCCGGCTTCGCCAGGGGCGCTTCGGCCCTAGCGGAGCCTCCCTCCTCAACTGGGCGAGGGGGAGACCCGGACGCCGCCCTGGAGGCGGTTGAGGCGAGCGGCTCGGGTTTCACCTCGCCTCTCGTGGCCTCTGCAGCCACAGACCCGCCCGCCTCGCCTCGCCTCACCTCACCTGCCCAGTCTGATGCGGCTGCAGCCTCGGACGGGGGAAGACGCCGTGGCTGAGGCGGGATTTGAACCCGGGCCTCCTCGCCTCCTCCTCCTGGGGCTCTGCCTCCTCCTGCCTCCTCCTCCTCTAGCGCCCATTATTTAACGGGCTAACTTCAACTAGTTCTCTATAATATAACCATGGTTTAGATGGCTGTCTGAAAAAGGCTACCATGATAACTTTCTTTCGTTATTTATTTTAAAATATCTAAGCAGTTCACACACACACACACACACACACACACACACACACACAATTAAAACACAGTGCAGAGTCCTGTCCAAAGAAATCTCCACGGCTCTCAAAAATGTTATACAGCCATACCTTGGTTCTCAAACAGAATGTGTTCCAGGAGTCCGTTTGAGTCCTGGAACCGTTTAAAAACCAAGGCACAGCTTCCGATTTGGCTTTCGAAAATCATTCGAAAACCGGATCATTTGAGAGCTGATTTGTTCGGGAGCCAAGGCATTTGAGATCCAAAATACGACTGTACTGCTCTGTGAAACACAATGTTGTCAAATGGACTTTGGTGTCTGTTACTGAAAAGGGGCTTGGCTGTCTTCTGAAGTGGTTCATTGAATCACCCAATTTGAGAGTAAAATTAAGGTTGGGCAGAACATTTGTCAGTTTTAGTTTCTGGGGCAAAAATAATACTATGAGAGATCTGAAATGTTTGCCACACCTTTGAAAACATTCTCTGTCACTGTTCACCCAGCGGCTGTTGCCTCAGTGACATAACAAATATGATGGCTTAGCAATGTTATGAAGTCAGTCAGGCTTGGCTATATGCTTTCTTCACCAAAGGCAAACAAATCTATTTTGAGTTAGGGCAAATCTATTTTGAATTAGACTAGCCATGTTCATGATTCTAGCCAATTAGGAAAGTGAGGGCAGAACTTCCTGAGTATGTGAACACTCTGGTCCCTGCATTCATTGGGTAGGGGGCTGTTTTCAAACTTAAATGTGTTTTGACAAAATCAAACCTCCATGGCTCAACACATATTCTAAATGACCTGCAGGCTATCTAGTTAAATAAAAATGACAATAAAAGTCTTAAGTGGTAAGGCATTTAAGTAAATCAATGGACGCTTTTTGTAAAAGAAAACTAGTACATGTTTATGAGAATCTTATTGGTTTATCTCAGGGGTGGCTAAATAATAACTGATCATATGTGACTATTGTTCATGTTAGCTGGGGATGATGGAAGTAGAGTCCAGAAACATTTGGATTCTACCCTCAGTTTACCTGAAATAGCTTTAATACTTCAAAGAGTGAAACTTCAAAAAGTGAAACTAGAATTTTTCTAGCAATTGCAACATGTCCATTTGCTTCAAAATATTAAAATGTCTTCTCTCCTGCTGTTTGTTTGTTAATAAAATCCAACAAAATAACATCCAAATTCTAAAATGAGAACTATAATGAAAACAGTAATCTTACTACAGGTAAAAAGGCCTAAAGTTCTGCTAATATTATGCTATGCATCATACCTGCTCATTGTCTGCTCCCTTCTCCATGTAGTACAGCTTGTAGTTTTGGATTTCACCATTGCCAGATAAAGGTGTTGCCCAACTAATAGTGATTGATGTGGGTGAGTTTGCATATGCTCGAATATTAGGGGCCGGGCCAGGAAGCTGAACTGAAAAATAAACAAGATGTATTATAAGCATTACTAAAATAAATAAAAAATCCTTACACTTTATATTGCATATCTGAAGCAAAGAGCTCTGAAATTCTAAACAGAATTTAAGTGAAACAGTGTGAATATAAATATATTGAGGGACATGTTTTGGAACCAATTTGGCGCTCCATGAATCTAGCGCACAGCTGAATCATGCTATTTCCTTTCCACTGGTTCAGATGTTAAAATATACAGTACCTTGATTTATTGTGTTGGGAATGAGCCACAGAAAATCTCAGGCTCACATGCTTGCTTCCACTTCTGTAATGTAGCCACTTGAAGATTAGAAATCTTTACAGTGGTACCTCTGGTTAAGTACTTAATTCATTCCGGAGGTCCGTTCTTAACCTGAAACTGTTCTTAACCTGAAGCACCACTTTAGCTAATGGGGCCTTCCGCTGCGCCGCCAGAACACAATTTCTGTTCTTATCCTGAAGCAAAGTTCTTAATCTGAAGTGTATGTAACCTGAAGCGTATGTAACCTGAGGTACCACTGTACTTCCATTTTTGATTATCCACAGCTTGTTGTTTCATCTAAATCCACAAAAACTGCAACCAATCTTAATTGTATTTTATTTGAAACAAGCTAACTTCAACCAATGGTTTATTTCAACAAACTATAGTTAAAATTAACTAATTTAGGGTTTGGATGTAACATTAACCTGTGGTTAATAAAAAATGGAAGTGAAAGCATTCAAACTGCCCAATATGCCAATTTCATGGCTGAACATCAACAATAAGATACGGGAAAATTGAACCTTTAATGAGCACTGAAACAAACAAAAAAACAAAAAAAATGTGAATCAACCAACCCAACCTAAAATGGATGTTAAAAGTAGAAGGCAAAGAATGGCCAAACTTTAGCAATTAAAAATGTTTTTAGAGAGGCAATTTTTATGGTAAATTGGTTTTTTAAAAGGCCATGCATAAGTTGATTGTGGTATCTCATATCATAACTCAAACTTGGGAGTTTTTAAAGCAGATTTGACTTCTATGCTCTATGATTCTATGCTCCATAACTTCTTTTTCTTCCTGACATAAGTGTACTTTGTGCTTCATCTCAAGTATAATGAGACTGCACAAGTAGCTTAACATTGCCATAAAACTATTTGCATCCAAAGATAAATTTAAATTGAATTTTATCCGTAAGGGATTATCCGATGCAAGATTAGATTATACACATGCTTAGAACATGATCCAGCCAAAACTAAACTTCCTTTGTTACTATGCAGGCAGAAGTCTTATCATTTAAATACTACTAATTTCAACATAAGAATTAGTCTGCAATCCTAAACACACGTGCTAGGTAGTAAGCACTATTGCACAAAGTGGAAATTATTTAGAGTGAATATACATAGGATTGTCCTATTAATAATATGCTGAGATTTATTTATTTTTGCAATGTAGGCTTAGAAGTAGGATAACTTTCACTGGATCATCCCTAAATCATTAAAATAGATAACTGACTTTAACATAACATAAGCATATCTTAAAGCAGGCATCCCCAAACTTCGGCCCTCCAGATGTTTTGGACTACAATTCCCATCATCCCTGACCACTGGTCCTGTTAGCTAGGTATCATGGGAGTTGTAGGCCAAAACATCTGGAGGGCCGCAGTTTGGGGATGCCTGTCTTAAAGGAACCAGGCTTAAGTGATACAAGTGTGATCATATAGCATTATATTGCAAGTTAATCACAGCACAGCTACCACTGCATTGTGTGAAAAGGATAAAAACAAACATTTTATCACCATCTGCCACAGCAAAAGCAACAAACAGGGTGGAAATGTTTAAAGCTTACCCTCAGGTTGTGTTGCCACCTTAAGTGGCAATGAACTTTCTCCAGGCCCGTGTTTGTTTTGAGCTACCACTCTGAAAACATACACAGACTCAGGCATCAAGTTTTGAATTGTCACTTGCATTTCCCCAGGATGGCTTGTGTTTTCAACACGCTCCCTTAAAAAAAAGGGGGGGCACATGGGAAAAGACTTGAGGTTAGAAAATCTGCATACAAAGCATGTGTTCTCTCACTAAACCACAGCCCTTCTACAGCTTCCAACATGATTAAAACACTCCTTCCCTGCTAAAATATTTTTGATGTCCCACAAAAGCAAAGCTCCCAAAATAAGTGCTATACCAAGAACTGCCAGCATTCATGTTTGATTCTTCTAGAAATACATGATTCCTCACTTTGAGGGTATTCTCAAAGAATAGCATTCACAATTCAGAAACAAAGCCGATTCAATGGCTCTAAGAACCAAACAACTCATCTGCAAAGTCAGTTTTTGAAGTTTCAATAATATTTTTTCAATGTGTGTTCTTAAGAGTGTTTAAATGCACTAGACAGACACAAATTGCCTTTTCCTCATCAGATACTCTCACAAGAAGCAAGGCAAGAGGCAAACAGGATGAAGCTACAATAGATGAAGCTATTTGACATCTCATCCTTATTTATTCACTCTGAAAATTCAAGTTGAGCCCATGTATCTCCAAGTAACTACATGAAATGTGTCTTTTTCTTTTTTTAAAAAAGTCACAGCATTTTATTTTAGTTGGAAAGTTCTGAACTTTTTACCAGGCCTTTGGAGTGGTATAGGTAAGAAATCTAAAGCTTAAAAACAGTCAAGTAAAGAAATTACTATATTGTAAATTTGTATATTAAAAAGTACATTATACCTGTTTACGGTTTCTTTGGTGTAGAACACAGAGTAGGTGAGATTGTCTCCATGAGGATCGGATGCAGGTGTTCTCCAGGTCAGCTTGATGAAGCGGGTAGAGACAAGGGAAGCCACAACATCTCGAGGGGCAGAAGGCAACGGTCCACTTGTAGCTGGTGCTAGATGGTCAGTAGTGGCACTGGTCAGTGAAGTGGGAGGTAATGTTGGGATGGCAACATCTTGTCATGTGCAAACATTGGGGAATATGAAGGGCATACATCACGACGATTTAAAGAGAAAACAGAAAAAACCAAAAAAGAAATAAACAAAACCACGATGGGAAACAAAACAAAATGAACACACAAAAAAGGCCATTAAACTGAAGGTTGGCATGCAGGCAAAAAAGGTAACTACTGAAAACTAATGGGAAATATCAAAGGAGACATCACTATAGAGCAGGCAGTCAAATCTCCATTATAATGGAAGTGGGAAGGGAAGGGTGAAAATTGAGGATAAAGTAGCATCTCAGAATGAAAACATCAGTTTGACATTTAAGCTTTTTTTTGCACTGAAATATTTATTTATTAGAAAATCATTAAATTTGCCATCAAATAAACATACTTCAAGAAAACCTTCATTTTTTCTTTGAATAACTGAAAAAACAAGTTTATACTAGTCATAAGAATAAAATAGACATTAATTAGCTTGGTGTACTGATTCTTTTGTGCATATTTTAAGTTGCTCAGTTGTGAATACATCTATTACAGGAGTGTGAGGTAAGTTTGAAACCTAAGGTAGTTTGAAACCATTTCCAGCCAGTATGTGAAGAATATGAACAGGAGCTCCACTAACCCCTACCCCCAAAGAATTTCAATCTTTCACTCCAGTCACATGTTCTCTTCATGAATCATTATTCCTCATGATTAAACAGCACCTAGCTATCGTGCTGGATGCCATCATTATTAGAGCAAGCCTGGCATGCTTAATTTCACAAATTATTTGAAGTGCCACTGCATTAAAGTAAGAATAACAATGAACAATTAACTTCTTGTTTAAATTTTATTGTAAGCTCCTTGAGCATTAATAGAAAAAGGTTGGAAGTATTTTAAGATGAAAGTGAATTAACTGAAAATATGAAAGGTGTGTATGTGTGTGTACAAACACATTTTATATGTACACAACCAACCAACCAATCAATGAAAACATTCAGAAATGAGAGCATTTATTTTTATAACAGCTTGTGCAATCAATTCTAAGGAAGACCTAGAAATAGTGTGATAAAGCTTCCCTGTTTCGAGAGAATCTTTACCTAAATAGTTCTTTATATTTTGAATCCCTGCAATATATTTCCATGTATATCTCCCTTCAAGGATATTTGAAAGAAATGGTGCAGTACAGCTAAAATTATTGTGCAATTAACTCCCTCTTTTTGCTGTTAATTCTACTCTAACAGTTCAGAGGATTACTTAATAATTTCATGCAAGTGAAAGCTCAATTAAGTAGATAATATGGAGCTCTGGCCAATAAACACTGCTGAGGCTGATCTAATTTAAGAATAGATTCAATTAGAACTACCGGTATTTATTATTGTAAATTAGCTAAAACATGAACATTTTACTACGAATAGAAAATTATGCAATGTTTTACTGCCTTATGTTTTAATTATTTGTAAGCTGATTTAAGCACTGAAATGGCAGAAATTGGCCCAGGATTTCTCAAAGTAATAGAGGCTAAATACTTAAGAATAAGGGACACAAGAGGAAGGTGCCTTATCATATGATGTGGTGTGGGCAGATTGCAAAAAGTCAACTAAGTACCCAGGGAAGTAAAAAATATACTGGTTAAATGCCTTTGTGGGGTTTTTCTTTTAACAACATGGTTGAGAAAAAGTAAAGGAAAACAGAATAGGATGAGATATTTCTATGCCAAGGTAACTTGCTGTGCCCAGATTACTGAACCATCTGGGAATAGCACACAGGAGAAAGGGTCTCTTTTCTGAGTGACACCAGTGAGGGCAGTAAATGGCCTATGTGAATATCTGGAGACGGGTGGAGGATGGTCAACGGATTGAGGTTGAATCTCAGCAAGGCAGAAGTACTGTTTCTGGGGGACAGGGGGCAGGCAGGTGTGGGAGACTCCCTGGTCCTGAATGTGGTAACTGTGCTCCTAAAGGACCAGATGCACAACTTTGGGGTCATTTTGGACTCACAGTTGTCCATGGAAGCGTAGCTCAATTCTGTGTCCAGGGCAGCCGTCTACCAGCTCCACTTGGTATGACAGCTGAGACCCTGCGCCCTGTCTCGCCAGAGTAGTACATGGTCTGGTTATCTCCCGCTTAGACTACTGCAATGTGCTCTAGGTGGGGCTACCTTTGAAGGTGCCTCAGAAACTAAAATTAATCCAGAATGTGGCTGCCAGACTGGTGACTGGGAGTGGCCGCCAGGACCGTATAACCTCGTCTCTAAAAGATCTACATTGGCTCCCAGTATGTTTCTGAGCACACTTCAAAGTGTTGGTGCTGACCTTTAAAACCCTAAATGACCTCGGCCCTGTATACCTGAAGGAGCATCTCCAACCCCATTGTTCAGCCCAGACTCTGAAGCCCAGCTCCAAGGGCCTTCAGGCAGTTCTCTTACTGCGAGAAGTAAAGTTACAGGGAACCAGGCAGAGGACCTTCTTGGTAGTGGCACCTGCCCTGTGGAATGCCCTTTCATCAGATGTCAAAGAGATAAACAATGATATGACTTTCCGTAGATATCTGAAGGCAGCCCTGTATCAGGAAGTTTTTAATATCTGATGTTTAACTGTGCTGTTATTTTCTGTTGGAACCCAGTCAGATGGGCCGGCTACAAGTAATAAATTATTGTTGTTGTTACTTATCATTAGCATTAGCACAACTACCGGTAGGTCAGGAGGGCAAAATGTATGATGGTGAGGTAACTTTTTTTCTGTTTTGACACCAATAAAAGACTAAATGAATATTTTCAAGTTTATACAAAACTTTTTACTACTGTACACTAACACATTCACAATCTTTTCGAAGAATACTTTCCCTTATGAGACAGCGAAACAATTACTGTCTTTAATTAGTTGTCCTGAGAGCTGAATTCAATATTCACTAAATATCATTTTTTCTTTAAAATTGTATATTCTCTGTCTCCCTTCATTAACCCTAATGAAAAGTCATTAGCATAACCATTATGACTAAACTCCATAATTTGTTCCCAAATAGAAAGACTGTAATTTTATTTCCAATAGCAGGCTAATACTACCCTAGCTTCTACAACCATATTAAACAACAATGATAATTTCCCCTTAGAAATTGCATCTGCTTAACATATTATTAGAACAGATCTTGCATTATTTCTTCTTTTATTTTATTTTCAGCGGTATTTTCAAGTGTCAACTGGAGGCAATTGTTAGTTGCCACAAGTACTATTTATACATTTGCATCAATTTCAAAGGCGATTCAAGGTTCCTGGAAGCTGCGAAGAATAAATAAGTTTGGCTAGCAAAGAGTGAGATGAATGAAAAGGAAAACTGTGTGGCTGGGGGTAGGGTGGGGGGAGTGATAAGAAAGCTCAAGAAAAAAAGTTGAGAGCACTAAATTAATAGCAATGCTAGACATTGTAACTGTTTCAGGGGAACACAAGTATTATACCACACTGGTGTATTCTGCAGGAAGCATAATATGCAGTGCTGCCCTAAGGAGAACTCTGATTCAAAAAGATTGTACCCTTTTTATTTCTCAAATTACATGATTATCTCAAGCTTGATACGGACTGATCTACTATAACACAGATATCCACGTTTTTCTTTTGCCTTGCATTACTATCGTTCTGATTTTTGTAATCTATTCTGAAAATGTAATGAAACACTTACTTTTAAAGATTTTAATAGTTGACTGTCCTATTTAGGTTTTGTGAAATGAGTTCTTTCTGAGCTCATCCCCAAATCCACCCATAAAATTTTATGCCACTTTGGCATGGAGAATGCTTTAATTTTTTCCAAAGTAAACTTTTAAAGGAAGTCATAAAAGTGTGATAAAAACACTCCTCCCACACCCATGACATATTTTGTTTTAAAGGAAGTCATTAAAAATTTCCTGTCATGTACAATAATCAAAAAGGTGTGTCATTATCAATGCATCATACAAAAAAAAAAATCAGAAAGGAAAACAACTCTTCCTATCCTTTCAACCCAAACTTATGCTGTATTTTAGATAAGATACCAGTGTTAACATAAGAGCAACACAAAGGCACAGTATGCTTTTACACAGAGCCAATAGAAAGTCACATTTATCTACTTCCTTCAGAAGCAACAAATCCATGGATAAACACTGCACTGTGCCTGAAACAAATTCTATCAGAAATTATGCATTATAAAATGAAAGAAAAAGCAAAGAGTACCTCATTAAGATTATTATTTTCAAAATTCTTTTCTTAAGATTTAGAAAAATCAAGCATAGCCATGCATACTATTGTGTAAATATAAATATCCGCAACCTCAGACATCTAGTCACATTTTTTTGATTTTAGCTATTTTTTTAGATTTTATTCTTTTCAAAAAAAGGCCTTTGACAGCTTACCAAGAAGATTGCCTAACAAATTCCATATTTATAGGACAAACTGTAATAGAACTGTCATGCTTTATAATAGAATGCTACAGAGCCCCATGTCATAACCACAGAGACAATCTCACAGCTCTATTATTTATTTATTTCATTTATATCCCACCTCTCTCCCAAGGCAGTTCACAGCATAAATTAAAAGCAACACTGCTAAAAATACACAAATATAAATATTAAAAAGCAAGTAAATAAGTAGTCCTACGAAAAACAGCACTAAGAAAACCTTAAAACCATTCAAAAGCACAAGAAAAGTACATCACCCACCCTTCCAAAATTCTGCCACAATAGCCAGTTCATGGCCAAAGACCTGTTGAAACAAAAAAAAATATTTGCCCGCCAGTGAAAGGAAAGCAGAGAGGGTGCTATCCTGACCTCCCATGGAATGGAGTTCGCCCATCTGGGAGCAGCCACAAAGGTCCTCTTTTGTGTCCTCACCATACATGCCTGTGCAGATGGAGGGACCAAGAAAAAGGCCTCCCCCGAAATTCTCAAAGCCCAGACAGGCTCATATAGGGAAATACAATCCTTCAGATAGCCTCTACAATACAGATGTACTTGCCATTTAGCAACTAGCTGCTGTAGGGATGTCTCTCCAGCTTCAAAAACCATCATGAATAGAAAATGGGTCACTGGGTACTTACTGTGAAGTATCCTTTTCTGATGGACAAGTGATGTCCTGCTAGCCTAGACAGGAAAACCACCTGGCGAATTTGCATGCTGCCTCCTCCCCTCACTCCCACTTTCTGGAGCTCTCCAGTTTCTATTGGGTGACTAAGTTTAAAAGATGTCCTTTGGAAACCTTGGAGTCCTATTTAACGAACATTATATTACGGAATAACCTTGAAAACTAAAACTTTATAATATGCACAACTATGCAGAGGCAGAGAGATGAGGAGGGCAGAGAAAGGCTGTGAAGTCTTTTCAGAATATAGGCTTACATAACAAAAGAGGAAGCTGCAGTGTAGAAGTGACTGGCTCCTACTGTCTATCAGAAAACAACCCTTCATGCTGAGTACCCAATGACCCATTTTCCTGTTATGACTGGTTCCAGTCACAGTGGGATCTACCAGAGCCCAAAGTACAGGGGGGAGCACCTATAAGCCATTTGCTGAGAAGAAACTACCTTCTGAAGGAAACTCTGCCCTAAGGCAGCCTCTGCTGAGGCATAAATGTCCATTTTGTGTTGTTTGGCAAATGAGGAGGGTGCCCAGGTGACTGTCCTACCGATCTCTTGAATTAGCAGCCAAGGTTCCCAAAGTCACCACTACCCTGGCAGAGTGGGCCATAAATGCTGGGCATCATAGGCCAGGATGATGGAGGCCTTGATCCAGTTGGTTATGGTGGTCTCTTGGGCCTTCTTTTGCAACATCTTCGGGTGATGAGTGACAAAAATATTGTGTGAAAGCCACAAGTCTTTATGTGTCTGAGGTAAATTCTGGCAGTCAATAGAAGGGCTAAGGATAAGGGAGCCTACTCCACAGTCAAGAGAAGCATATGTCAAAAGAAGGTTTCATATGGATGCCATGAACCAACCTCCATCATTTTCCAGGATTGTGTGTCCCAATCTTTCCCCATTGTGATCTCTCTCTCTCTCTCTCTCTCTCTCTCTCTCTCTCTCACACACACACACACACACACACACACTGTAAACCTCCAGAATATATTTTGTATAGTTAAGTTTTTACCTCTATCTTCAGTACATTTTATTTTATTGATATGACTAGTGGTTGATGCAAATAAAGATTCTTCTGATGATGTAGAACACACACACACACACACTCAACTCCCTGCAGGATGGCTATAGAACACTTCCAAGAGTCTGCTGAAGGATGAACCACCAAGAGAATAACTGAATGTATGGAATCCAGTGCCATGCATTCAAGTGCTCTGATTAATTAAAATAATATCAGATAATCACAACACGGGGTTGTGATTAATAAATGTTATGAGGGTTTTTTGGAATGATATTAAAATTGTATCATAAATGATTTTAAAGGAATTTGCTTTAACTGGCCACTGAAGGAATTATTTATTATTATTATTATTATTATTATTATTAACAGCTGATAGTTTTGATAACTAAGATGTAATTTAACTACTGAAAAGTAATCATTATTCACTTTATTAATGCCAATTACCTTGCTAAATTATTATATTGTTATAAAATGCTACAGTAAAGACAATTCATGGTGTGTCTTTGATCTATCATGTCCACAGGCTAAAGGAATGCTCTGCAATATAAAAGTTTGTTTGAAACTAAACTAAAGAGAACACATTTAGAAATTTTATTTTACAAAGATAATGCATTTATAACATGAGCAAACAGCTGTCACTCATATCTGAGTAGAGAATTCCTTGTGGAAAAGAATGGTTGTAAACCTGAAATTATTCTTCCCCACCTTTGGCAATATATGACCCTAGTTTCTTACCATGATCAAGTATTATCAGCTGGGCTCCAGACTGTATGTTTCCCACATCATTATCTGCAATACACTGATAAAATCCTTCATCCGATTTCACTAGACCTAAAACTTGTAGGTCATGCTCATTCTAAAAGAGAACACATACATGGCATCATATAATATTCACTAAAATAGAGAAGTAAAACTACAAGGGCTTCAAAGGGTGGGGAAAACATGGGAAACGATATTTTTATGCCTCATGGCACTTCTAAATTGCATTTGTGTTCAAGAGCTCTTGGACTTCAGTGCTCAACTTCCATAACATCAAGATCAGCACAAATTGTTAGAAAAACAGCAATAATTGGTAACCATTAATGGGCATTGACAGAATTGCTGCATGTACCAAACAGTGCTCTAGTCTAATTGAAAATGGTTCTAAATTAACACAGCTCAGCTCCTGAAAAGACCTGAAAAGACCTAAAAAGACCATCAATGGAAAATGAAACTGGTCAGGAGTGCCTCTGTCCCACCTTCCAAAGGATGATGATGCTTAACCTTTTAGGCCCATTTTTCCAAATGGAATGCAACAAACACCCCAAAGATGGGAGAGATACTTCACAAAGCACATTCACATGAGGCATTAGAAGAAGCTTTTGGTGTCCTGCCATGAGGATGCAACCCATTGTCACATTAGCAAGGTCTGCCATACTTTTTCTATTGATAAAGTACAATTAGAAGTGTGGGTGAAGCTTGTATGACCAATGGGTTTTCTACCATACCGCATCACAAAATTGATCCTCTAAATTTAAAGGGTCTTTCTGCCTATCTAGGTTCAAACTATTGTGACTATGCAGTTATTGGAGAGAAAAAATTAAAATCAATAGTTTGGTGGCTCAAGCATACATTGATTAATGTACCCAATTTAGCACTATATGCGCTTAGTTAAAACACAAAGAAATCAAGCCATAGGATACATACTAAAGATAAACTTACTACAATTTTAAAGTAGTCACTAGGGATCACCACATCTCCATTCTTTACCCACTTCACTGTTGGAGTTGGCTTCCCAGTCACATCACATTCAAACACAATATCCATGGATTCATGAGCATAAATATTAGAGGGTTGCTTCAGAAACTCAGGAGGAGCTTTAAATAAAAGGAAGAAAAGCACTTACAGATTACTGATCAAATATGGCATACACTGTTCAACCATTTCATATGACAAAATTGAGTAGAGAAGCAGACTAAATATATATATTGTAGCTATATATGTGTTGCAAAGAAATCTATTAGAGAGATTACCAGCTTTCAAAAATAATTGCTACTGCTCAGGATCAAGTAATCAAGCAGTTCAATTTCAGTAGGAATGACAATCTATTAAACTTTTAGCTGATCATTTGCCTCTTAACAGATTAAATAAATTAAAATACATCAAGTGATACCTTCGAGAAATGGATGCAAGTACAGTACAAGATAAATTTCATAAATAAAAGCAACTTGCTCATTGTTAGAAGGAATAGTCATGTTTAGTATTCTTCATCATAGAAGCCTTCAAAAATAAACTTGTAACCCTAATTAGAATTGTGCCTTGCCAGTTAAGTACCGGTAACTAAAACTTTAGCTGGTTAATGTAGCAATTGAAGTTACAGCCCTAGTTTTAAATATTTATTTTACATTTCAACAGAATGGAGATTATGATTAAGGGCAAAGAAGGCATTGCAGAGCACCAGAACCTAAATAAAAGCTGCCCCCAAATGACTGTTCCTTTAACATTTGAGTGGATTAAGCTACCAAGCTGCAATAGCACTAAAAGGATCTGTTGCAGATGGGGAACAACTTAAAACAAACAGAATTGTGCAATGGGAAAGGAACAAGAGGCATAAGATAACAACCAGAAATCTGAAGTGTCTTGCATATCAAACAACATGATGGGTGAGTAATATTTTTAGTTTCTATGAGCAGGTCCGAATACAAATCTGTTTAATGAGGGGGACACCATTCTCAGTGATAAATTCAAGCATATGCCTGAATTCCATCCTCAATGGGTCTTGCTTTAAAACAATTACCGGTAAGTTTTGTTTTGTTTTTTATCTTAATTGTCATAGGATTATTTGCTTCCGTACACTCGGGTGGGTTGGAGGCAAGTAAAGCCATGTTCTTCATGAAAGTTCAACATAAAATACTCAAATTCATTAGACATTCTTCTCCATTTACAAGTTTAAATGTTTTTGAAAGTTATTTTTGTAGCTTAACTATATTAGTATTCAGTACACATAGCAATTAGGCACAAGTACAGATGTTTGTGGTAAACACGTTAAATGGATAACCAGAGAGCAAACGAGCCAATTACATAAAATACAATTTTATTGGAAAATCACATGTTTTAGCACCAGACAATTATATTTCAAAGCAGCCTTGGATGTTTACTCTTTCCTCTTCACCTTTCCTAGTGACACTATCACCCAGAGAACAAGTAAACATAATGAACTATTGAATTTACTGTGATGGGTTAAGATTATGCACATTTTATTAAGCTTACATACATAGAAATTATGCAGTCCATGAAAAGAAAGTCAAGGCATCAGACATCTGCTTTCAACCCTTACACTATGACTGCCTTTCATTCATTTGTGGTAAGTTTGCATAAGCGACAGGTTGCATTTCTTATACCATGGGGGGGGGGGCTTTTTAAATCTCCTTCCAACCCGCAACTGAGCCTTTGGTCAAAAGGATCACTGCATTTTAATATATCATTGTATTTTAATGTTCTGCTGGAAGCCACCCAGAGTGGCTGAGGAAACCCAGCCAGATGGACGGGGTATAAATAATAAATTATTATTAATTATTATTATTATTATTATTATTATTATTATTATTATTATACCAATCCATGATTTACAACCAGTGGTACAAGACCAAAATAAAATGTTAGTAACACTTGCAGAACAAAACAAGTGAAAAAGCAAATTCACTATAGCCAAGAATTAAATGTCTTGTTCAAAAAATACTCTCTTTCATGAAGCAGCAGCTAGTGTAATGCTTCATTAATATATAAAGCTCCAGTTTTTAAGATATCCTAGCTGAAATGGAGGGCTAACGCAATTCCCTCAACTCAGTATCAGTGTCTTTACTACAGATATTCTAGACCCATATCAACAGCTAATTTAGCCATATTTTTGTCCCTTAGGATTTCTCAAGAACCCTTACGAAAGAAACAATTTTGCAAAATGGCATGTGTCATTGATAACATTGTTTTAAGTTTCTTAACGCTGTTAAGAAACTTAAAACAGTTTCGGAAAATAACTGCAACTACTCTGCATCTATTCCTTAAAGGTAGTTAACTAAAAATGTAACAAAATAAAAGCAAATTAAAAGAGATTAGATTCTGCTTGAGAGAAAGTTGGTGAATCCAGGAAGAATTGCTCTAGGGAACTAATAGAGTAAACTGAATCTTATTAATCCTGTTAGAATTATTTGCAGCTTTGATGCAGCTGATCATGAAGTTATTGGGAATACAACTTTGTGTTTGGGAGGGATTTAAGGAACTGCTTGTTAAAAATTCTGCCCACTTTTGGCAGAGGACGCTCAAGGGTCCTGATGGGTTATGGGTGCTTCCAATGTGGTTCTACAAGTTGTTGCTGTGTTCCCAAGTTGTGTTCAGTATGAATACATGGCGGCTTGGTGAGATTATATTTCTGTATTATGTTCAATGCTAGCAGAATACTGGTAACACACACCTCTCTTCCTGCTTTTCATCTAGCCTTGTCCACTAATGTAGTCTTCTAATGACTGGTCATGTTTGGGAATTAGATGTATGCAAGCTGACAAATGAAATTCAGACATGACTGAATCAGCTGGTTTTGTGACTTGGGAGGGAACTGGGATTCCTGTCACATCTGGGAGTCCGTCTAGATCAGCCTTTCTCAACCTTGGGTCCCCAGATGTTTTTGGCCTACAACTCGCATCATCCCTAGGTAGCAGGACCAGTGGTCAGGGATGATGGGAGTTGTAGGCCAAACACATCTGGGAACCCAAGGTTGAGAAAGGCTGGTCTAGATACTCAGGTTGCAACAGAGGACAAAATACTTTTTACCAGCTTCTTACTTGAAGTGGGAGGAGCAAAAATGCACTTAAATTTTAAATCTCTCAGTACAAGTTTTTACTTCTGTAAATCTGTATGATCAGAATTCAAAACATGTTTGCTCAATTTGATGTACACTCTTAAAAATAGATATTTAAATACGTATGCCATTTGATGTGATCTGTAACATACAACTCAACTGGAGTTTACGTCATAATATTTACAGGAAACTATGGAGACCCAAGTAGAGTGAATGAGAAATATAAAATATTCCCCAGCTGAAAAGTGAACTTATAACCTTGTCAGCATATGTCTGTCTCCATGTAATTTCCTGAGTTTAACCGATTAAATGAATGCCACCTTCTGATAATCTACGTAAGGGAAATTCATCCATTTTATTTTCAGTGGCTAAATGAGATCAGACTACCGGTACATCCCCCACCCTGTCCCAACACCTTTGTATTACACACGAACCTAATATGGAAAACACTGCACAATAATCTTAACACATTAGACCTATAGACATTAATTGGGGGGGGGGGGTGCAGGGAAAGGATGGTGGCTGCTTCCCCCCTTCCTCCACTGTGTAAACCATAATGCTTTGATTACTTTTGGGGGGTGGGGAGTGGTCAAGCAAGTTTCTGGCATTTGTAGAAAACAAAATTCTGAGGCCCTATTCTCATTTATTTTGTGAGAAACCTTTCTCCAACCTTTCTGCGTTCTCTCCAAGCATGTAACTGAGCAGGCAGGTGGGCCCAGGCAGGTCTTCCTACGTCCCCTGTGTTGCCATTACCACTATCCCCCTGCCCATGAATGCTCACTCTGCCTGAGCAAGGGCTGTTCATCATTGCTGTTGCCACCACCCAGTTTGCCCAGAACTCCATCCCCTCACAACTTGCCCCAATCTTGAAATCCTGCTGCCAAGAGCAGAAAGTGTTTTAACCCGGAGCAGTATGGTGTGGAGGGGATAAAGAAATTCTCCTGTTCATTCCCCTCTGCTTTAGGCCACGGCAGCAGGATCTTGGGATTGGAGTGATTATTGAAGGGATAGAATGAGGCACTTTTGGGTTAACTGTGGGGGAATGGGGAATGGCAATCGGGTGGCGGGTAGGCAGGGATGACTGGGGGTAGAAAGAGCTGTGGGGGCTGGCAAGGGGGGTAGCTGGGGTTTATAGCTTGTGTAGCCCACAAACCAGAATATGAAGACATGGTTTGAAGTTAGCTTATGAATCTCTGCTTGAGTTAACCATGGTTTCTCATTACATCTGAACCCACTACCCTGGTTTTATCCTGATTTGTTCTGGCACCCTGCCCCAAATGCTCACTGAGCTATCAAGGAAGGAAGGAAGAGCTGTTGGAATACTAAACATTATGCAAAACAAGCAACAGTTACATTGCACTGAGCTAGTGTATGTTGAATGTTGGTTCCTGGCCTAAGCCTTAATTATAGGGATCAGTAGAAATTACTGCACCTCCTCTGCCCCATTAACAGAACATAAATTTAAGATATAGAAATTTGTGGTTTTGACTGTACTCTCTTGCAAAGTAGTTACATACCTTGTACAATCAGATCAGCTTGAGCTTCAATTGTTTCATTTCCATTATCTGCAATACAGGTATATGTTCCAGCATCATCTTCTGTGATATCGTTGATCTTCAGAGTCCCCCCAGCCAGCAATAAATAATTTTGAGAGCTGTGCAAAACAGGACAGATTGGTGAATTGTTGTTGTTTTTTTGGAAGCTTTAAAAGATTCTGATAAAGACTTCACCTCCAAAGGCACACTCCTCCATTATCTCCCAAGGCAGACGTATGCCACCAAGAACAACAACAGGATACAATCAACACGTATTTACTACTACCTCTTTTTATTGCATTTGGAGATCAATTTGCATTTGGAGTCACAACTAAGTTCAGCCAAAAAAGTCATTATTTTCCATTTATTTAATTTCTATACTACCCTTCATCCAAGGATCACAGGGCAGTTTAAAATTCAAACCACACTCTCTTTCCTAAAGTCAATTTTTAAGGGCTTGTTCTTCACAAAAATCAAAAGGCATTCAATCTCTTAAAACTTTTGTACAGAATATTCCTGTGCCACAATTTTCTGAGGCAATTTAACATATTTATTTATCCAGTACCAAGTGTTACAGTAGCATTCAGTACAGCAGAAACATACTCCTCCAGATCTCCTATATGAGTTTCTAGAGACCTGAGCTGCTTTTAAAAGGGTTAAGCCAAGCCACCACCTCCTCTTTAACATAACCCATTCTACATAGAACTGAGTATTTCATCTAGCTTACAGACAGTGCTGTTTTCAGCTTCCACTCAGTACTGGCAGCAACAACAGTTGCAGGAAACACACTGCTAGGGCAGACACGAGATCCTAATATCAAATTTTAAATAGTGTTTCAGCTCTATTTGTTGAAGAAAAGCTACTGAGGGCCTAGTTCAGGGACTGAAAGCTCCAAAACCAGCTGCTGTGGTGCTCAATGTTCAAATTTTGCTGAGTCAGTGAGCAGATGGAAAGCCCCAGGTAACCCTTTATCTGCTGACCACATTCCCTTCTAAATTAATTTTTATGGGCTTGCTTTTTACAGAGATCAAAGGGCATTCAAATTCTTAAATATGAGCATTAAATGTTTTAGGCACTTGAGCTTTGCAGCCTTTATCTATGCATCAAACATATTATAATTGCATAGGTAACAGAACAGATAGTTGGTCATAGTCATATAACATAGCAGTCACTATCAAAAGGAAAGTCAGACTTAGTCCAATAGAGTTGTGATTAATGTGCTTATACAGTTACAACAAGCCTACCTGGCAATCTCCCAGAATAATCAGCTTCATATGACTTCCTCCATCAATAAAACATGGCAGAGAGTAGGGGGTTTTAGGATGGGAAGAGGTAGCAGAGAGGTAAGAGCTGATGTAACACCAGAACAACTACCCACCTTTCTGTAACAAGCTCTTCTTCATTTCTTGTCCATCTGATAACAGGAATGGGAATGCCTGTAGCAACACATGGCAAAACTGCATCCTGCCCAGTAATTCTGGTAAGTGAAGAAGGCTGTCTCAGGAACACCTGATTTGAGGGAACTTCAGATTCTGTAAATATTGAGATCAGCAAGTCCAAGGTTATTATAGTAAAAATAAATGTAAAGTGATATTAACAAAACACATTAATTATGGATGCAATGCTCTAGACTAGGCTGTTCCAGACTTGCTTCTTCATACATACTGATCCTTACAACTAAAGCTTTGCCAAGAAATAACCAAGGCAATTTGTTAGAAACTTTACTCAGAAAATGGCCACCACCAGTAAATAGCTATACTAGACAAAAATATTTGACATAGGCATATTGATCTCTGCATACTTTGCTGTCTTGACCATGTCTGCAAAAGTCTCTTGCAAAAAGTTCATTACAAGAAAATTATGTTACTATTCAAGAGTCCTCTGACCTGTGGCTTGGCATAGAAAACCAGCCTTTAAAGTAAGCTTTTATAAGTACAACTCCCAGGGATCTACAGAATACATTGAGGTTGTTAACTTTAAATGACAAAGAGCAACTTGACAGAACCTATCTGCCAGCAATTAAATAATCTTACTAGTGAGTTGCAATCTAGGAAAGAAAAATCTGAGCACATATGCCTGTACCTGGAAGAACTTTAATCTCTGCTTCATCACCGTATTTGGGAGAACCACCGATTTCAATAATACAACAGTATGTTCCGCCATCTTCATCTGTAGCATTGCTAATAATTAAAGCTCCACTTGGCAATTTGAATACGCGGTCATCCAGAAGGAGTGGCTCATGATCTAGCTCCCACCTTACAAAGGGTGCTAGATCAGCATTTACTTCACAATTAAGAACTATGCTGTTTCCTCTATAAACTGATGCTGACTCTGGCTGACTGATGAATCTTGGAAGTCCTAAAAATAAAAGAAAAAGAACACACATAAGGTTGTGCATCTGTACTTTTCCTTCTTTTTTCTTTCTTTCTTGCAGTCATATGCTTGCTTACAATGCAGAATGTCAACTATACTTTCATTATGAAAAATAGGTTGACTCATTAGCCTACTGCCCAGGATTGTCCATAAGCATATCCAATTGTGAAGCGTAGGTTTGTCTGCAAGCTCAGCTATCAAGCCACCTTTGATTACAATACTCCAGAAAGAAATAATGGATACTGAGCTCATGTACCTGCTCTAAGTTACATATTTAACTAAATAATGATATCATTTAAATTCTGCACTGGCTGTATCGAACAGAACAAAATTTAAAAACTGGTAGAAGAGCTGTAAAGTTCCTTATTTCAGATGGAAAATATTGCCATACTAAAATATGCAAACATATTCCTTCTCCGCCTTCAACAATTAAGATTATATATATATATATATATATATATATATATATATATATATATATATATATATATCGTCTTTCCCCCTTTTTAAGACACCGCCTTATAATTTTTCTCCTCAAAAAAACACAGGGTGGCTTATTTTCGGGGGATGTCTTATTTTTATTACGTTAGTATGGTACGGTACAGCCTCCCCCTGTGCGCTGAGCAGGCGGGGCAGAACTCCGCAAGAGGCGCGTTTCCCCCCCCCCCCCGTGCCTCTCACTGATTCGCTGTCTCCCTGCGCACGGGGAACAGGTGGGGCAGGAAGAGGCGTCTCCCCCCCCGCGCGCGCCTCTCCCTGCGCGCTAAGCAGGCGGGGCAGAACTCCGCAAGAGGCGCGTTTCCCCCCCCCCCCCGTGCCTCTCACTGGTTCGCTGGCTCCCTGCGCACGCAGGAAGGGCTGAGGAGGCGACAGGAACAATGGCGGCACCATGGCTTACTTTTGGGGTACGTCTTACTTCTCACAAAGTTAAAAAATACCTGCCATGGCTTACTTTATGACTACGTATTAAAAAGGGGGAAACAGGGTATATATATATATATATATATATCCATTTAGATGACTTTTAACTATGTGCTACTTCCATGTTTCCAATTTATGCAACCGAGACATATATAGTAGAGACATATATAGTATCTCATTCTGCCAGTGAATCACAGCCTTCAGGGAATGAGGTAGCCTATGGAATCTGCACAGATAGCATCCCTTAATGCAGAGGTGAGGAACTTCATGGCCAAGGGCGAAATGCAGCTCTCCAGGTGTCTGCTTTGGGACTCTCTATGGGCCATACCTCCTCCCCAGGTCACATCCCACAATAACCTTTGCACCCACCTCAGGTGCTTTTGCCTGCCTGTAATGTGTCTTTGAATTGCCATAATGCCTTTTGCTTACCTGAATGGAGCGATGGAATGGGGTATAGACCTCTCTGTTTTCTGTATGGTTGGAAATTAGTCTACTGTACAAAAGTAAGAGTCACATCTAGGGCTGGGCGATGTTGGGTTTTCGACATCGGAGTGTATCGCCAGCCAAACATCACGGTTTGGTGATAAACTGCAATGTTGAAAAAAGTTGCATTGGCTCCAGCCAGCAAGGTGCCCGGTGAAACTGCCACAGCTCTCATCATGAGAGCTGAGGCGCTTTCACCTCCACACCTCATGGGCTGTGGCCAATACATCTGGCCCCAGCCCACTGCTCAGCAAGGGGGCAGAAAGGCTCCTGCCCTCAACTGAGCAAGTCCTGAGTCCCCTGCCACTCGCACACAAACAGCAGGAGACTCAGGCTCTTTGGCCAGGCTCCACTGGGAGTGGGAGAGCTCCTGCCCCCAGTGCAGCCAGCCCCAGTGTTCCTGCCACTCACGCTCGAGCAGCAAGGACCATGGGGCTCCTTGGCCAGGCTGCCTTTGCTGTTGGGGGGGCAGGTGAGCCACCTTGCCCACTCGCCCCTCACTCCCCGATGACGGACCAGGCGGCAGTAGCCAAGTGCAAGCAGGAGCAGGGTCGGGGTTCTCTCAACTGGAGAGGAGGAGCACTTTAACAGAGCAAAAATTGACCATGGTATCCTCCTGGACCCATTCAGTGGGATGGATATCAGAGGCATTGTGTTATGGTAGTTCTGTTTGTAGTTCAGAGAGTAGTGCTAGGTGGGTGTTCTTTGGCCTTCTGGTACTTGTAAAATGGGGTTTCCACAGAGTACTATCCTATTCCCAGTGCTCTTTAAGATCTAGATCAGGCATAGGCAAACTCGGCCCTCCAGATGTTTTGGGACTACAACTCCCATCATCCCTAGCTAACAGGACCAGTGGCCAGGAATGATGGGAATTAATAGTCTCAAAACATCTGGAGGGCAGAGGTTGAGGAAGCCTGATCAAGATGAAGCTGTTGGGAGTGGTTATTGGAGTTCTGGAGCAAGGTGTCACTGTACACTGATGACACACAGGTTTATTTTGTAATAAGATTTATTATTATTATTATTATTATTATTATTATTATTATTATTATTAAAATTGTATACCACCCTATATCCACAGATCTCAGGCGAGCTTCATGGAAAGACTAAGGTTCCTTGGGTGGGTGGTTCCCATATAGGCAAGTTACCTATTCTGTTTACTGTATGATTTTACATACAATCATTGTGAACCTGATTTTTTTATGAATAGTACAAAAATATTTTTATAATTAAATAAATAAATCAACTGTAAAAGTATTTGACCTTAAAAGAAAAGGGAAGTGGACAATGAATTTATTTATTTATTTTTTATAAAAATTATCCCACCCTTCCTTTCAAAGGAGCCCAGAGAGGCATTAAACTTTATAATTTAAAGATTCCAAAGTTCAAAAATTTAGTTTCCTATATTATAATCCTGTTTCAGTTATTCCATGTTTTGGGTGAGGTGAGGAAACAAGGTCATATTTTAGAGTAGGGCTATTGTCTCAGCCAAACATTTCCAGGACACAAATTTCCATTAAAAAGACAACATGGTATGATTATGGAAAAACAAAAATGAAATGAGCATGTGTTTATAAAAAATGGAGAAAAAAGAAAAACAGCTCAAACACCAGATTTATGGCTTTTTAGCCCCTATCTGAAGTGTTAGCCATTGTTTTTATCATTTATTCTTAAATACATATTTTTATAAGTATAGTGTTTTGCTCTACTGCTGTCAACAGTTATTGCACAATGTTAAAGTAACATTTCCTTCATATACAAATCCCATATTAGAATAGGGTGCTTTGTGACAGTTGTTGAGCTTTTTTTGCCAAAGTTATTTGTTTGTTTGTTTTGTGAGGGAAAAGTTATTGAGCTTTGTATGAATTATAACTACTACATACTCTGTGGAAGTGAACAGTCAAAGTTTCCACTAACTTAAATACTGCTGTATACAAGTGATTAGTTAAAAGGTAAAGGTAAAGGGACCCCTGACCATTAGGTCCAGTCGTGTCCGACTCTGGGGTTGCGGCACTCATCTCGCTTTATTGGCCGAGAGCCGGCGTACAGCTTCCAGGTCATGTGGCCAGCATGACAAAGCCGCTTCTGGCGAACCAGAGCAGTGCACGGAAACGCCGTTTACCTTCCCGCTGGAGCGGTTCCTATTTATCTACTTGCACTTTGACGTGCTTTCGAACTGCTAGGTTGGCAGGAGCAGGGACCGAGCAAAGGGAGCTCACCCCGTCGCAGGGATTCGAACCACCAACCTTCTGATCAGCAAACCCTAGGCTCTGTGGTTTAACCCACAGCGCCACCTGGGTCCCACAAGTGATTATAATAATAATAATAATAATAATAATTTATTATTTGTACCCCGCCCATCTGGCCGGGTCTCCCCAGCCACCCTGGGCGGCTTCCAGCAAATAGTTAGTGCTTAGTTAGTGCTCCACAAAAGACTATCACTATCACATTTGATGCCCCTAATTCAACAGAAATGAGAATTGACATAGTCTAAGGAGTACACAGCTCAGTTGCAAATCATGAAACCCATATTAAAATTTCCCCTCTACCATGAACAAAATCTGTCAAGCCACTTTCTCTCATCATTAGCTTCCACTTGCATCTATTCATCTTACAAGGTTATAAGTATACAAGGCATTTATATGTTTATGTAAATTGTAAATTCCAAATTTTCCACGGCAGCATCCTGATTGTTTAATTCACTCCCAAAGAATATGAAAGCAGCCCCATTCTTGATGGCAGTGAAAATATTCCATGTGGTCTTAATACTTTTTAATGCAGGACTGAAAGTTTGAATTCTCCTTTTGATTTTACAATTTTAGCTTTAATTTTTGTTACCTTTGCGTAATCCAACTATTTTACTTGGCAAGCCTTTCGCCAATTGCTGCTCATCTCAGAAAAAGCACAAGAAAAAGCAGATCTTCTTCAGCCTTGTCCCTCCTACTCCCCAATAGCAGCTATTTTATAATAGCTGGTCACAAAATATAGCAAATTAAACAGAGGTTATGGTTTACACTAGGCTCCTTTGGACAAAGGTGTTGGGTAAAAATCTAACTAATAATAATAATACTCTACAACTAGGGTTCTTGTAAGTAATGTAACTTTAAGAGTCTGTGCACATTGTTGGAAAAAATTGTGTTCCATATCGCTGTAGATTCATCTCATTAGATGAGGTATTGTTATCCACCAACCATTTTCTTTATAGAACTTAAGAAATAACTAAAATTTTCTGTTCACTGTGATTCAGAAAATATTTTAAGAATTAGTCTATAACACAAGCAATTAAACTCAGCAAAGGCCACAAGCTTTCTATATCACAGGGAGTGAAATAGGAACCAAAAATTCTGATGGGCACATGCGTAGCAGCCTCCATCTCTTCTTAATCTTTGCAAAGTCAATTTGAAAGGTTGCTAAAGTCTGCTTCACAGATTAAAGGGATGAAGCTCCAAGCAGCAGGAACCTACTGCCAGTTTTGAAGCTTTGTTAAAGCTCCACAAGTATTGCTTTTTCCTCCTCACAGTAATAATCATGATGGCAGGGAAGATAAAAACCATGACATGACATGATGGTGTTGTGTTCCATACCTTCATGAGCAGCGAGACAATGCTACAGGGGCAATACTACAATCTGTATAAGGAGAATGCACTAGTCTCTTTTTTATCATTTGCTAATTTACAAATATTCAAGATGGATGTGGGTGGAGGGGAGGAATTCTTGAAGCATACAGTATTAATTAATAAGCCTGAATCAGATTAACATACAGCAACAGCAACGCCTCCCCTACTACCCAGCTTATCCTTTCCCCAAACTCTCAAGGGTGTAAAATTCCAAAGGCTAGCAAGAGATTCCAAGTCATTAAGGACCATTAAAGTCCTTACATCCCCAATCAACCATCAAGTTTGTCAGGCAAAAGCCCAGGACAGACCCATTTATGCTAATTGGGCCATCAAACTCATTATACCAGAGATAAAAATCAAGCACTTGTACCTTGTGTTCTTCTTTTTGTCCCAATTTAATACACGCAATGTTTGAATTTTAAAAGCAGCAAATATTGCTGGGTTCTGGAAGGAATTCATTACCCAAAGCTTTTTATTAAGCAAAGAAAACAACCCTGAGAGGAGCTTATAGTTCATTAGGGAACTGAAAGAAACAGTTACATTAGTCAAGTTTTTCCAATCTAAAACTACTATAAGGTTCTTTTCCCTTTGTTTCTCCATTCTCTGTGTCAAAATAAAATTCTGAGGTGTAGCATGCAATAGTCTGCATAATGCCACATCATTTATGAAATATAACAGACAAGCAGAGACCTACAAAAACACATGTGGAGAAACAAAGAAGAACAGTCCTTTGGCCCTTCACTATCATTTATGCAGAGCAACTGACTTCTGAAGCTTGTTGTATGGATAGTGTGTTAGGGCAGCGTTTCCCAACCGGTGTGCCGCGGCACACTAGTGTGCCGCGAGACACCGGCTGATGTGCCGCGGAAAAAGGGACCTGCAGCCCAGGGCTGCACAGGACCGTGGCGGCGGCGCTGCTGGAGCCCAGCGGCGAAGCGGAAGCCAGGGCGGCGCTGCTCCCTTGGCTGCTGCAGCAGCAGCAGCAGCAGCAACAGCAGCCTCGCGCGCGCCACGCTACAGCTGATCCCAGAGGTAACTCTGGGTCAGGAGACCCGGCGCAGCCGGGTGGGGGAGGAGCGGTGTGCCGCGAGATTTTTTCATTGATTCAAGTGTGCCGTTGCCTAGATTAGGTTGGGAAACACTGTGTTAGGGAGTTGCCTGTACACCAAATACACTGTGGTAGCAAGGTGGGGGGACCTCTCAGGTAGAAAGTCCACTAAAAAAATACCTCCACATAGAATGCAGGCAGGAAATTGTCTGTGGAACTGAGGGGCCAACATTTGTGAGACAGGAAAAGCACAAGAAAGGAAACAACTTTAAAATACTCACCAGCTACTGTGAGCTTAGCTGTTCTGCTTACAATGGTTCCAAGGCTTTCCACAGTTGCAACACACTGATAATGCCCTTCATCAGGCTTATTGTGCTTAGAATGCACTACACTGTTGATTAATAAAGATCCATCTGGTAGCAACTGGCGTCGGTCATCTGACACCAAGTTTAAGAAAGTCCCATCCTTTTTCCATTCGATTTTTGGAGATGACTCACAATAAGCTGAACAATTCAGTACAACAGATGAAGCTCTAACTGACAGAGTGTCCACTGGCTCCACAATAAAATAAAATGGAGTAAAAGTCCTCACTGTGGGTCCTGCAAAACACAAGAGAAATGAAGATTTTTAAAATGCTTCTCAGATATCCTAAATATTTATTTTATAACAATTGAATATTGTTCCTTACATTCTAATATGTTAACTGCCTTTGGTAGTAAATATCTGAAATAAATATATGCTTTGATACCCTGTGTAACAGAACCAAGATATATCATCATCAATAATATTTACACTTTCCATCTCATGAAGAAACTACCATAGATTCTAGAAAGGACTATGAACTTGGTGGTTAAATCGGCAATCTTGCTTAGCATGCATATGTTTACAGAGATTTATATATTTCACAAATCACACACACACACATGTAGATGCATGTTACTTAGAAGTATTACCCATGAGGCATATGGCTTGTAAGTCTAAAGTTTGGCTTAAGCTGCTTGATAATATAAAACATCCTTCTGCAATCTACTGCCCTCCAGACTACCTGAGCCATCATGGTCAATGGTGAAGGATAATGGGAGTTGTTAGCCAAAACATCTGGAAGGCACAAAGTTGAAGAAGGCTAATATAAGGGTCCTCTTGAGTTGCGAACCATAAATTATTACCCATCTTGTCCAAAGAGAAAATAAAAGAGTGATTATAAAAGGGTTACAACAAGCTGGAAATGGCAGAGACTGGAGAATATACCCTACAGACAGAGTGAGCCTTCATGTTCTGGTATAACAGGACAGTTGTCGAAACAACTTACTCATGTTCTGTTTTTATCCTCACCACCAATGTGGAGTACTGATTTAACTTATGTCATTTCATCACAACATTCTGCATTTCTCTGCCTCTAGTTCAAAATTTATCTACTATGGTCAAAAAATTCGCAACATTAGGATTCCATAATGTGGCAAAGAGTAAATGATACTTAATGTTACAGAGAGGGGAAATAAGAACCTGACAATTTTCAGAAATAACCCTATGTCTTTCAAAATATGCAAACCAGAACTAATAGGTCATCCAGTGAAACTGATCAGCACTAGGTTCATGAAAGACTACTCACTTTACACAATGACTGAGGGCCATTCCATTGTCACGGGTGGGACACTTGGACCATGTTTTTTGGTATTCACACATGTGTAACAATGTAAATATACATAAAAATTAACAACCAAAATTTAAACTATGTTCTTAATAAGATACTGAACATTTTACTAATTTTTTAATTATTTTAATGGATATTTTTGACAATTTTATTAAATGTTAAAGTATTGTCACGGGTGGGACAAAAAAAGGACACGGAGCTTGAGATAAGTTTGATTTATGGAAAAACTCTGTGAGTTGGGAGGTGAATCAATGATAAACTCAGCATATCTGTTTAAATCAATGTTTATTGGTTACAACTATGCAATCAGAAATTAAGTTTAAGAAATTTAACAATACAAAATTGAGGAAAAAATGCTGTCACGGGTGGGACAATCATCAGAAAACTTTTAACTTGAACACTTCTGTGAAGGCTACGTGGGTGGACTTTTGAAAAGAAGGTCCATAAACTAAACTTCTTTTGTCTTTAGCTTTTAAAAAATGGTTAGACTGCATGTTTGGAATCATGGAATAAAAAAATTTTCATGGAAGAAAAAAATATTTTTTTTCTTATCAGGCTCATTTTTCATGGAATGGCCCCTGACATAAGGAATTCACTACCACAAAATATGCTGGATGCTAGCTAGCTATTGTCCTCTTTCTCTTTCTCTTCCTCTTCCTCTCCCTCTCTCTCTCCCTCTCTCATTTTTTAAAGCTAAGTCTACCAATACCTGTTTGCCAAGACAAATTAATGCAACTCCACATGCTGGGGGCAAACAGGGGATTGCTATCATGACCTGCATATAAACTCCTGAAGCCCCAGAGCCACCTGGCTGTTATTTCTTGGCATTGGAACACTGGAACAGATGGCCCTTGGCCTAATCTAGCAAAACAATTTTTATAGTCTTATGAAGTTTTGCATGTTATCTCTCACACTGAAAATTTAAAGTGAAGCCACATCCTCCCCATAATAATTTAACGTACAATATGTTCTGTTTTTTTTCTAGAAAAGCTTTATCTCTCATTATGTAACCAGGGTCTGTCATACAAGAAATTAAAATGTTTTGTAAATATACTTTACATTAAATGAGAACATTAATGTTTTTTCATGAAGCTTTCCCTAAGCTGCCGTAGCCTTCACATAATCAAAGGTAACTTGCCTTTAATTGCAACAGAGTCTTAACATTCAAGACTAACAGTATCTTTGCTAAGAAATTTGTTGTCTGCAGGACGAGGACTAAATAACCTGACTGGAATACATGGTGAATACACATTTTAAGTTAATCATATTCTCGGTATACAGTTCATTAATGGATGCTGCCTTCCAACAGAAGGCAGGGCAAATATGTTAAGTAGTTTTAATCATGTGATTAGAACTGTGGGCCCCACCCAACCTTACTGGTATAGCAACCCACAAAGTAAGTATGGTGCCACTGATTTATTGTCATGAGAAGGTCGGACCTTAGAACTTATGGAAGTGTCAGTACGCATACAGTGGTACCCCGGGTTACGTACCTGATCCGTTCCGGGGTGCCGTTCGCACCCCGAACAGTGCACAACCCGGGCGTCCATTTTGCACATGTGCAAAAGCGCAATATCGTGCTTCTGCGCATGCGCAAACTGTGCAGAACGCTTCTGCGCATGCACAAACTGCGCGGAAATGCGCAGAAGCGTCCGCGTGGCGAAATGGACTTCCAGGTTTGCGGAGTACGCAACCCGAACGTACACAACATGAGGTACGACTGTACTTCGAAAATTGCCTCTCCCACACACCCAACTTCCTGTGTCCCTCACACTTTTCTACTGAATCTGTGGTGAACTTTTAATTAAAAAGTTAATAAAGATAAAAAATACATAATATAAATCAAAGCGCATAACATTTTATAGATACTCCAAGGGCAGCATGTCAGCGGGTCCAACCAAAGTGGACATAGTGTGTCCAACCTGTACTCACTCTCATGTGTGCATTCCCATATACTGTACAGTGGAACCTTGGTTCTCGAACGGCTTAGTTGACAAACAAATAGGCTCCTGAATACCGAAAACCCGGAAGTGTGTGTTCCAGTTTTCGAACGTTTTTCAGAAGCCAAATGTCTGACGTGGCCTCCACTTGAGTACAGGAAGCTCCTGTAGCCAATCAGAAGCCACACCTTGGTTTTCAAACAGTTTCGGGAATCGAACAGACTTCCGGAACAGATTAGGTTCGAGAACCAAGGTTCCACTGTAGTTGATACAGTTGAGCAGCAGCAAAGAGAGGGCTGCTCTTTTGGGAACTGCCACTTCAAGATGCTCCAGGTTCTTTGAGGCAGCAACTCCAACATTGCTGACTTCCACTGACCGATGAGAAAGATAAGACAAGACATTAAGAAGTCTCCTCTATTTTAGCTAAGCAAAGGGGAAATATTGGAGCATTCCTTCCCATTTCTTGCTCAACAAGGCTCCAAGGAGGAGGAGGAAGGCAAAGCATGATGAGCAGCCTATGCTGGCTGGAGGGATGCTATCTCTCTCATGGCAAGCTCGGTACCCATGCTCCTAGTTCACAGAATGCATGATAAGCTTTTCCCTGGGGAGGAGGATAGGCGGATGGCTGAGATCTTGCTTGTGAGGGTGGGGGTATTGTTTTGTTTGTTTTATGTTATATATTTTTGTGTTTTTACACTGTAAACTGACCTGTGATCCTTCGACTAAGGGTGGTATCTAAATTTAGTAAATAAATAAAATCAAAATAAGATTCCTGAAGGTTATTGATTAGGGCAGTCACATGGTCATTGTTTCCCAGGTGCTGGCAATGATCAAGTGCTCAGGAATCAAAGCATTTATTCTTGTTTCTTGAGCAACTGGAAAAGGGTAGCTCCCAATGGTGGTATTGGTCAAGTTGGCAAATTCCATCACCTCAGGCAACTCCTATGGGATGCCTTGGAGACGGAAAAAAGAGCTTGGTAGACTTGTTCCAGGCTGCACATTGGCAGTTTACCACCTCAAGCCTAAAGTATGGTGTTGATCTCCAAAAACTGAGGTAGGGACCTGAGATTTTGAAATGTTATACCCAGCCATGTTGTGCAGTCAATTTCAGCAATGTTCCTTACACTGACTGAATTATTCAACAATTCAGTCATTCATTCGTTAAAAAAAAACAACTACCCATATCTCATTGTTAAACAACTAAAGCAAATCTGGGGGAGGGGAGGAGATAAACAATGGATGTCACTAATGTAATTTTAATTATTTTTCATTCAGCAAACTCCATGACAAGAATTTCAAGTTCTCAATCCATGAAACTGAACTTTAAAAATGTTAACTGAACTATCAAAATTAAAAAAAAAATGAACACAAACTTTTTTTTGCAATAGCCTTTCACAAACTAAACAAGTGCTGGACACAATTTAGGACATCTTCTTCATTCCTGATTCTCTTAAAAACTGGAAGGGGGACAGCACTCAGGTTTGAAAATTAATTTCCTGAATTTTTCTTTCAACATTTGTTTTGATAGTTCCAAACATATACATATTTAGCATTTATCCCTTCCTCTTTGAACAGACGTGAAGGGATCAAAACAAAATAATTATGTTCTGAAAGTACATGCTACATTTTACTGAACATGAACAGAAGACATGTACTGCTTGCTGCAAAGGCAGGGAAGACTGAGGTATTCTGGGCGCTCCATCTCTTTCCTGTCTTTGCTGCTGGTGGGTCCTAAAGCCCAACCTGACATTCTTACTCCCACTACAGGAGATTATAGAATCATGTCCTGTTTTCTATGTTTTTTTCTTCTCCCACCACAGTCTTCCACACACATAAATATATTACAACTACTACTACTTATATTTATTAAAATAAGCCTGGGAAAAGAGTTGTGTTTTCCTGGAACAGTGCCGGATTTAAGTATAAACTAAACAAGCTACAGCTTAGGACCCCACTCTCTTGGGGGCCCCCAAAAATTTAAAGGGGAAAAAAACAGGATGTACATTTCCAAAATATAAGATAAAAAATAAAATAAAACCTACATACAGCAACAGTGTTTTGTGTTGTGTAGGCTCCTATTTGTTATGTGCAAATGGCTTTAGATACCTATTAGGTCCATAAATTACCATATAGCATATGTTCACACACAAAAACAGCGACAATTTGTTGTTGACAAAGGACAGCTGGACATATAAAGGGCCCCATTACCTACAGTAGCTTAGGGCCTCATGAAACCTAAATGCGGCCTTGGCCTGGAACCTAAAAATATGTAACAAAGGCATGAGGCAAGCCTCCCTGGGCAAAGCATTCCACAAGTGTGTAGCCACTGCAGAAAAGGCCTGTTCTCATGTTGCCACTCTCCAGACCTTCCATGTTTCCCCTTATATTTTTTCCCCTCAAAAAAAACACAGTATGGCTTATTTTCGGGGGATGTCTTATTTTAACCGCTCTGTGTTGGTACGCTGCGTAGCCATGCTTATCCAGGCCGTCTTAAGGGAGAGGCACCGCGTCACTATGTCTTATTTTCAGGGTATGGCTTATTTTCGAGGTATGGCTTATATTTCGCAAATGCGTAGAAATCCTGCTACGGCTTATTTTATGGCTACGTCTTATTTTAGGGGAAACAGGGTTTCATGGAGGAGGCACACCAAGAAGGGCATCAGATGATGATCGCAGGGTCCAGGTCAGTTCATATGTGGAGAGACAGTCCTTAAAGTATTGTGGTTCTGAGCCATTTATATATTACATTAGGCCAATGCCTATAATCCTATATAAACCCCCATGCCCCATGAGTCATTCATGAAACAGGTCAATACTCTATGTGCCACTAGTGCCATTTGTGGGAGGATTGATTGGTATCATGAAAGGGGCATTTTCTGTGCCAATTGTGTCAGTTCTTTATCTTGTTAATTGTTTTATTACAGTTTCAGTGTGGATTTTTAATGTTTCATGTTGCTAATATTTGTAAGAACTGCTTGGAGGGTCCCATGGGCAAAAAAAGAAAGCTAACATCTAAACTAATACTTGTGTTTCTTCTGGCAGCTCTATAAACAAATTATTTTCTAGAATGATATTGTTTTTAGAAACAAAGCAAACATTTGCTTTTACACTTTTAGCATATCAAATTCAAAATGTACCATTAATTCTCACAGGTTGTATTTACATCTAGATCATAGGAATTTGATAAAATCCCACTAATGAAGAATAATCACACAAAACAGGCTAATCCTCTGGAAAGAAACAAAGCTTGTATCAGCTGAGTGGCCTGAGAAAGGAAGTATTGGTGCGTTTCCATCTGGCTATAGATTGAAAAACAGAAGCATGTTGATTTGTAAAGGAAAGCTCTTTTGACAACTAGAGCACTTGGAAAAAAATGCTACTTGTTTTTAAATAACTGTCTGTGGGTAGATGCCCCTTTATAATACGGATGAAGCAGATGACATTGATTGAGTACTAATTGCCTAGGATACCAGGATAAACGTGCAACCTCTCCCCTTCTCCCTTAACAAGAGAAATTATGTTTTTCAATAGAGTACTCTGCCTGGGTGGCTGAGAAGCACGTTCTTTAATTAATGCCAAGAAACCTAAATACAGGTTGTCAATTTTTAGACAAGACAGATTTAGCTCTTAGTTATAAGGAACAGTAGTCTGGATTTGACCTGCTATGCTATATGAAATGAAACAATCATTAGAGAAAGAATTCTGTATTCAATGAGTAACTTAAAAGGTATTTACAACTAAGTTTTTCTTTGAGAGACTGACTATACATACTCCGTCTTATTGCATTTTGGCACCGCTTGATACTGTTGTATTCGGGGGGGGGGGGGGTGGACTTTTTCATTTACCCCTAAAGTAAATACAATAAGAACAAAACTAAACGGGGGAAGGGGGCTTAGTGGGGGAGGGAGGAAGTAAGGGGGAAACAGACTCAGGCAAAGCCCACTGGGCATGTATTTAATACAAAAAATTCCAACTATGGGTATTGACATGGTTGATATTTTACTAGCAAAGAACTGTTTAAGGACAGATTTTTAGATTCTCCTTTAGAAATAATGGGCCTTGTCTTGGCCCCAACTTTGCTTTCCAAATTACTATTCACTATTAGACAGAAGTAATGAATATTTAGATTGCCTCTCGGACAAGCACTTTTGCCAGATGTTTTTCCCATCAAGAGCGTTTGTAAATATACATTGCTAATTCTGGTTCAAACAAAAAGGCCTGGATGCATGGAGAAATTGTTAGCACAACATTAAAATTACAGAAGAGTTTAGTGGCTCATTGGAAGAAAACATCTTATTAAAAACACTTAACTCATGTTTCTGATTTAAAAAGTGGAACAAAGGGTACAATAATACCTCTAGATATTGAGGTATATTGGGGGCAGATATCAAATTGCTGGCTAAATGTGACATTTAATATATTTTTCCCCTTTTGGTTTTAAAGTACCTATGTGAGGTTTGTTTGTTTTTTTTGTCTGTTTATTTGTAAGTTGCTTTGGGTTGCGTCCTGGGCAAGATAAAGTGACTAAAAAAATTCAATAAATACCGTATTTACTCGAGTCTAATGCACCATCAAATCTAATGCTCACCTCAATCTTCAAAACCTTGAAATCCAAAAAGTATTTGCTGGCAAATGTAAATGCACCATTGAATCTAATGCACACCCTAATTTTCGCAATGTAATTTGGCAAAAAAAAGGTGTGTATTAGATTCAAGTAAATACAGTAAACAAACTATCTGCTGAATGCTCCTGGACTACTGGACTACAATTCCCATCATCCATTGCAAATGGTCATGCTAGCTAGAGTTGATGTGAGTTGTCCAGCAATATATTGGAAGGCCACAAGTTAGCCACCCTTGTCCTACACTATAAAATGTACAGTTAATTAGAATGGTACTACAGGACCTCATAATTAGCATGCAAGTCTGTGACATTTCAGTCTTAATTATTAAAAGCAAGCCACAGACAGCCTCTCAAGAAGCATTCAGTACTTCATCTACATTCTTTATGAGCATGTAGTTAGTGCAAACTGCAGTACTGTTTTCCCACAGATACAACTTGTAGTAATTGAGTGCCTTAAAGGCAGTGGTTTCAAGTTGCAGAGAGTGGGGAAACTTGAAAACTCTGGAAATCATACAAGCCTCCATGTTCAAGAGCAGAGAAAAAATCCCAAAGTAAATCAGGGAGAAACAAAATTAAGATTTTTAATCTAAAACCAGTCATAACAGTAAAAATGGAATCTGCAAGATTTCATTTCAATATACTACACAAGTAGCATTAAACAAGTCAGAAACAATTCAAATTCATTAGCAACAAAAAGTGTGGGAAGTAGGACAAAGACATAATTCATAAAAAATTCTATCTTTGTTCTCTCTGTGTTCTAATGTAACATCACAGCCACTAGATGGCACCAAACACAGTTCTTTATATATGCAAGGGATCTTAAAAGGAAAAATGATATTGCACTACAAGACTGCTCTTTCATTAGCAGAGTGTCAAACTCCTAGATGCCATTCCTTAATATAGAAACTTCAGTTACTGAAGCCCACTTTAATTTTTGTATTCTTCCTCATTGTCTTAAAGACTAAGAATGAATAATAATAAAAGAATATCTCCGGAATTTAGAAGCTGTTTACTAAAATGGGAAAATTTAAACACCCAACACACAAATCCCCCCTCAAAATATATTGAACTAACCCTGGTAAAATGGTATATATTTTATGAACATGTGAATATGCTTTATACTGAGTAAGCCAAGCCTCGGTTCACTAAACCCAATACTGACTTGTTTAAAGGTACAAGCTCTCAGAGTGCCAGCTGGAGTTTTCCAACTACTACTACCATAGAATATTTTACTAGAGATACTTTACATGCAGAAATCCCAGTATGTGATCTGCCACTAAAATATGGCCCCTCCCCAGCTGTGGAAATAACATCTTCATTGGACAGAGAATTGTGTGTGTACAAATAGGTACTGCGGTCATGATTCCCAAGCCTGATACAGCAGCCACCAGAACTGCATGCACATAGCCCTGTGATATAAGTCACAATATCGCAATCAGCTATTTTGGAGAGGAACAGAATTCACACCCTTGCAGCAATCAACAGCAGTTCCTTTTTGGCCTATCTCTTCCTTTAAATATTTACCACAGTCCAATGGTTTGAAAGGTGTGTTTCAGGATACATCTTTCTAATGTGTGGAGTATTCAGTTTGCAGCTGGAGACAGAAGTCTAAAACCAAATGCCAAAAATGGAGATAATGCCCTAGCAGCCAAATTTTAAGGCTTAATAAGTGGGAGAAGCAGATTTTTTTTTTAAACAATCTCTACCTTCCATGGCTAGATGAGCAGGGTGGGAGCAAGGATTTCTGCACATAGTCACCCTCCCTTCCCCAATAAGGAAGAAGTGGTGGAGTGCTCCATGAGTGAAGTGGCTGGTATACAGCCTGCTATACTTAATCTGCTGATTCTAGGAATATATCCCAATTCATGCTCTAAAACTTGTTTCTATGCATTATGGCCCTTCGCTGGATCATGATTCCTAGCGTGTTGGAGGTTGGGCAGAGGAGGAACTGAGAACTCCGCCCTCTAGCAGCACCCCAGTGAAGTGTTCGAAATTTACCAGGTGCATTTTGCACCTAGCTATCGGCCATTTGTGACCAAGAGAAGATTCTCAGGTGCCAGGATGGCGCCTGATGTCTCCACCATCTGGAGGTACATACCTGGGGATCCTTGGATCTAAACTGTTTTTACACACTAGCAAAACATCCTGTAGAATTCTATCCATTATATTTTATCTGCACAATCAGAATGAATTTCAGGAACCAAAAAGTTGTACTGAAAAATACAGTATGACTTTCAAGCTGTCTGGCGCTAAAATGGTAACTAGGCATTCCATTTTGGTGGCCATAAAAGGCAAAAGATTTATACAATCTGAAGAGAAAGCAGAGTATGGTGAATGTAATCCTGGTTTAAGGAGCCATTTGGCGCCTAGCTTATATATCTGAATTTCTAAAACTGATCATGACTCAGATATCATGAACTATTAGTGTTGTGGTTTGAACACCTGGGATACTAACTAAAAGCTCTGAATCTGCCATATCCATGCTTCGCTTTACTCTTTGTAAATGCTGTGAAAGATTGACAAGTTTCTATGCATATGCATTCATTATGTTGTTACAAGTGGTTGAATATTTCCACTAACGCAAGAAGAACACAATTCTGTATAGCACCCAAAATGTTATGTCCTGCTAAGAGGGATGAAGTATAGCAGTGTCAAGTCTAGGACTGCTGCCCAGCATGCCAGTCTCTCATGCCATACAGAGGGGAAACTAGTTGAGTTTATCCGATGTGACTTGCCTCCCTTTCATTGAGGTCAGAACAATTCTGTATGACAACTTATTTCAAAGTATCATTCAATTCATGTTGCATCTCATTTGGGCTGCATAGTACTGCTGCTAAGAACAGACATATCAGTCTATATCTCAGGTATTCACTGAGATAACGGCGGGGGGTTCCAATGAGCCAACAAGGTGAAACAAAGCACATCAGGTGCAACAAATAACAGAATCCTGGCTTCTAGGGCAAACAATGAAAAAGTGTAGCACTGTATTCTGTGCTGATAAAGTTATTCTGTTAATTTAGCAAGCTACTGAATATTCCTTATTTCAGAATACTGTATACCCCTCTGTTAACTTTAACACACCACGAACTGAAGTTCTGAAAAAGTAACAGTGTTATGTGTAAAGAAATAAGACCTTGTGTGAAATCTCAATTTCAAGGGAATCCTTTGTTACACAGAATTAAGCAACTAACAAGCACTTCACACAAAATACAATGTAATAATGCATGCATTAGAACTGATACCAATGCTTTATAAAAAGGTAAAGGGACCCCTGACCATTAGGTCCAGTCATGACCGACTCTGGGGTTACGGTGCTCATCTTGCGTTATTGGCTGAGGGAGCCGGCGTACAGCTTCCAGGTCATGTGGCCAGCATGACTAAGCCGCTTCTGGCGAACCAGAGCAGCGCACGGAAACGCCATTTACCTTCCCGCCAGAGCGGTACATATTTATCTACTTGCACTTGCTAAATAGCAGTAACATAAGCTTAAAGAGAGGATTGCAAATAAACATAACAAATGCTCAGTGATCCTAAACAAAGTGATTTTGTGAGACTCACAAACCACTGATAGTACAAATTGTATAAGTGAAGAACTACTAAATCCTTAGACAAAGAACAGTGCAATTTTGTGTGCAGGTTTTCAAGAAAATCATGTTAGAAAACTTTAAATACGACCAAATCCTACCTAAAACTATAGAACTGGAAGGGACACAAGGGTCATCTAGTCCAACCCCCTGCGATGCAGAAATTTTTGCCAACATAGGGCTTTAACTCATAACCCTGAGATTAAGAGTCTCATGCTCTACCAAATGAGTTATCCCAGCTAAGAACCACAGTTTTCTATTAATATGAAGGAATAATCTGATCCAGAATTACTGGCTCCCAGAAAAAAAGACTAGGATTTGCTCTGGTTTGGGTCAGTTTTGGATTGGTGCTAGGTTTCTACAATAAACATGTAAGTAACATAAGAGACTTAGATGTTTGTAGTGTGGTTATCCCCTATATTTGGCAAAATATCCAGAAAAATTGCATGCCTCAAGCCATGTATTTTAAGGGTGTGTTCTTTTTACCCTTCTAAGAGCCACAATTCTATACTATGTACCTGTGATACAGCCTTCCCTAGCAAATAAAATATATTAAAATGAGAGGTGGTAGAATTTAAGTCTGCTAAAATGCTGTGCTCTGACAGTGTCCTCCATCCCTAATGCACATGGTATCACAGCATCAAAACCAGAGCCATGACCACAATTTTTACTCTAGACAACCCACATTTTTGTTCATTCATGCTAAGCCATGATTTGACTTAATTTTAAGTGCAAAACAGGTGAATATATATTTACACAAGCTATTTCTCTTTTGTTGCTTAAACTTTAACACATATCAAATAACTGTGCATGTAATATCTGCTGTGCCATCTTTTTCTTCTATTTCAACCATGGAACAGAATTTCTAAGTGAAGCTGTATTAATTCCTCAACACAAAAAAATGAACACCACATGAATAATGTATTAGAAATATTTGCTTCATGTCAGCAGCTTTGTAGGAGGAAACAATATTTATGAAGTCCCTCGGGAAAATGAGAAGTTAAAAATGGAAAAACACACACTAACATTAAGGCATCTCCAGAAAAAGAAAAAAAGTGTTTGATAGATATACAAGGAAAGGGTGAGGGCTGTGCGCTTGCATGGTCAAGTTTCGGAACATACTGCAAAAGAGGCTCAATCACATGTACCCGTAGATTCCTTCCTTCACTAAGCAAATGCAGCCCCAGAAGCTACAATCTGTGGTGGAAGACTAGGGGTGGGAGTGACAAGAGATTATTCTCTCTCTGGCATTCCCCCCGCCCCCCAGAAAAAAACAATCACCCATTCTCATACATTGCTTTTTATACCCATGCAAAAACATAACAGTAAGAAATGCACTTTTCGCTTTACTCAGCTGTATTCTGTGCTCTAAACTGAGCCCTATCTAACACGAAGAGAATGCTTAACTAGGTTAAGGTTAATTTCTCTTTTTAAAATGTTCAAAAGCTTTGCTGCTGTCTCTAATTTTATCTGAGTAACAACTAAGAATTAAAACAGATTCCTAAAGTTGTACTGTAGTAGCAATTTAACAGAGAACTGTTCAATCAAGTGTCCAATTTACTGTCATTCACACCAGTGGCGTAGCGTGGGTTGTCAGCACCCGGGGCAAGACAAGTAATTTGTGCCCCCTAACCCGTGGATTTTAGCACTCGAGTCTCTTCCACTAGATTAGTTAAAGAAACCCTTACCCCCTAAGCACATGTATTGTTTGTTATGAAAATACTGATGTATTTAGATGCAACTAACTTGTATTTAGATGCATTTTACTTTAATTACATCAGTATTTTCATAACAAACAATACATGTGCTTAGGGGGTAAGGGTTTCTTTAACTAATCTAGTGGAAGAGACTCGAGTGCTAAAATCCACGGGTTAGGGGGCGCAAAGTTAGAAGCTACTGAAGGTAATGGGGCCCTTTATATGCCCAGCTGCACTTTGTCAACAACAAATTGTCACTTTTTTTGTGTTGAATATATGCTATATGGTAATTTATGGACCTAATACCTATCTGATGCAATTTGCACATAAAAAATATGTATTCTATCAAAGTAATTGTTGAACTGAAATACAATTAAGAAGAAGTATAGGCCTATTAATGGTGAAATACAATTAAGAAGTATGTTAATAGTGAAATAATTACCAGTGATATTTTAGGGAGCAGGCTAGCAGGCGGGGCCCATTACTTACATCATAGGAGCCTACACAACACTAAACACTGTTGCTGTATGTAGGTTTTATTTTATTTGTTTTTTATCTTATATTTTGGAAATGTACATCCAGGTGTTTTTTTCTTTCATTTTTTTTGGGGGGGGGGCAAGAGAGTGGGGCCCTAAGCTATATCTTTAGCTTAAACGTAAAGCCGGCACTGATGGCGATGGAAACTTGTGATTCTGCGCCCGCTCCCGAGCTTCTCATCCCATCTTACTCGGCCTGTGTTCCGGGGTCACGCCCTGGCTTTGGCAACAGGCGCCGCAGCTTGGCCTGCTCACCTTGATTTGAGCGGGCCGCCTTCCCTTCTTCTCCGCCCCTTCTGTTGGTTGTTAGGCACGTGGTGCAAAGCGAGCACGCCGGCTGGCTGGCGAGCGCAATTTAGCCCGAAAAGCGCCAGCTGCTGCGTCCCGACTCTGCGCGCCCCTGTTTCCCCTGCGCTCTCCAATAGGGAGCAGTAGGAGCACCTTTGCAGACCTCCCCGCTTGGCGCTCCGAGAGCGGGGAAGTGATTCCCTCCCCGACGCCAGTGCCTCGGCAGCCTGCAATTTCTCCCGCTCTTCTGGAGATCCACCCCCGGCGGATCTCAGCAGCCTAGGCGTCGGCGTCGGTTCTCCCTCCTTCCTTCCCACCGTCCCCTCCTTCCTTCCTTCCACCTCGCTTCGCCCGCCGGGTCTTTGCGGCTGGGGCTGCCTGCCTCTCCCCAGACTCGCACGGACGCCGCGGGCAGAGGAGAGCGCGCTTAGCTGGGATGGCAGCGGGTGCCGCGCGGGGCTGAAGCCGGAGCGGCGCCCCCCCAGATGTTGCGCCCGGTGCGACTGGCACCCCTAGCACCCCCACGCTATGCCTCTGATTCACACAACAGAATGTTAGAAATAGCACCACTTCCAGGTTATTTTAGAAGTATGGGTTATTTTAGAAGTATGGGTTGTTTTAGAAGTATGTAAATACCTTATAAAAAAGAAAGAAAGCCAGTTTATCCAGAGGCCTCTAAAATACCCAGGAGTATTAGCTGAATACACACACACACACACAATGAAATATACTGTTCCAACAAATTCAGCATAACACACAGGCAGAAGATGATAATTCAGAAACAGGTCACTAAAGAAGAATCTATCTTCATAAGTATTAAGCCTTGAAATCTAATACCTCAAAAATGACATACAACTTAGTGCTTTGCATATGTTTACATATAAGCGCACCAAATTAACAAACAACAATGCAACACAGAACTCCGTGACATGGCTCACCAATAGGTAAAGGACCCCTGGACAGTTAAGTCCAGTCAAAGGCAACTATGGGGTGCAGCACTTATCTCACTTCAGGCTGAGGGAGTTGGCATTTGTCCACAGACAGCTTTCCAGGTAATGTGGCTAGCAGGACTAAACTGCTTCTGGCACAATGGGACACCATGATGAGTGCCAGAGCACACAGAAACACTGTTTACCTTCCCGCCACAGCAGTACCTATTAATCTAATCACACTGCTAGGTTGGCAGAAGCTGGAACAGAGCAACAGGAGCTCACCCCGTTGTGCAGATTCGAACCGCCAACCTTACGACCAGCAAGCCCAAGAGGCTCAGTGGTTTAGACCACAGCACCACCCACTCCCAGGTGCTCACCAATAAACTATCCCAACAGCAGCCATTATGCACGGGGGATAGCACTATACTATACAGTTGTACCTTGGAAGTCAAACGGAATCCATTCCGGAAGTCCGTTCGACTTCCAAAACATTCGAAAACCAAATTGCAGCTTCTGATTGGCTGCATGAGGCTCCTGTAGCCAATCAGAAGGAGCGGAAGCCCTGTCAGACGTTTGGGTTCCAAAAGAACATTCACAAACCAGAACAATCACTTCTGGGTTTGCGGCATTCGGGAGCCAAAACGTCCAAGTTTCAGGGCATTCAGGATCCAAGGTACGACTGTACTCAGAAATTCTGCCATCTTCGACACACTTGTCTATATCTCAAACTGAACGTGCTTGCACAGTATACACACAACCAGCAAACAAACCTAAGTGATAGTCTAGATTTGGGGGGGGGGAGAGAAAATTATCCATTGAGAGACTTGTATTTAATTCCAACATCTACCATGCAATTCTTGCATGCCATCGCGTTGACTCAGTTCCCATCTGAAAAATAAGAACAATAACACCGGCATGCCTTGTTTTGTGAAGTGACATGGAGACAAACAAAACACGCATTTTAAATAACTTTTTGAAACATTAAATAAACTTGTAAGCATTAAGTAGAACTAGTGTTCTCGAAGCTACCAACATGAGTCTGACCAAACTGCGGGAGGCAGTGGAAGACAGGAGTGCCTGGCGTGCTCTGGTCCATGGGGTCGCAAAGAGTCGGACATGACTAAACGACTAAACAACAAAGTGTCGCATGTCTTAACAGACGCGCTAGTAACTTCAATACAGTCATTATAAGAAAAATGAACATTATCCCAGCTGACGGGCTGTCCCAGTATTCCCCCCCCACACACACACACCTGATATCACATGACCATTGGTGGCCTCCTAGATTTATTTAAAGCAGCAGATATACCAGTCTATCATATTAGGCTAAGAGCACCTTTTCTCCAAACTCAGTCATCATGACTACTAATAGCAGTTCAGGTTTATAAAACATTTATACATGAGACACTTTGATGAAGGAATAGACATCTTGTGAGTACACCATAAGAATGACTGTTTTCAATCCAGAAAGGAGACTGGAAACCTATAATTAACCGAAGGGCCTCAACATGTGAACACTGGATGCATTAAGGTAAAAAGCCTACATACGTGATGATGACACACCACAATCTATCGACAGATAGTCTGCAGAAACTTTGCAGAAGAGGGCATGCCTCTTGTTAGCAAGTATACTACTGGATAATAACATTGTTAGTCCAAGCTCCCTTCCATTTCTTAGTAGCAAAGCTGTGCCATCAATCACGATCATCATAAGAAGCCTTCCTTCCCAGACAGAAATTCCTGACAGAGCTGGAAAATGAGATGGCATGAAGAAATTAGTACTACATCATTCCACTACTTAGTCATCACTAGCTAACTTCATTAAAATAATGGTTCCAATTTTCAACAGCATTCACACAGGTAGGTAAATTTGTTCCTGCAGTGCTATTTTGAACTGTGCATTAGATCTACAACAGTCAGGCAATTTGGGCTGCAACTTGTCAATAACTAAATATAACCAGCTGAATGAATCAAGATATTTTTGCAACATTAAATATATAACCTATTATCTATAAAGCCCTGAAAACTTTGGGACGAAGCTACTTGAAGGGCCATCTCTTCATATGTGAGTCTGCCTGCCTTTAATCCTGGCTACTGTGTCCCTTCTGCATGTATGACAGGATTCGGTGTTCACGTTGCCCTGCGTAGCTTAACAATAACTAACTCAAATGAACTTTCAAAGAGTTTAATTTAAAAAGACCCCATTTTTACTTTTGAAAGGGATATCTACACAGGTGACTACAAGTTGGAGACATAAAGGTAAATTGCTGCTCTCAATGTTTTTTTTTAAAAAACCACTCCCCTTATCTGACTTAATTTTAAAGTATGACAAGCCAGGAAGAAAACATCAGACAGAGAACAGCAACAATAATTCTCACTGCGCACAAATAGAAGAAATTAACACAGAAAAAGTCATGTATACCCAGCAGCCCCAACACAAAAAAGAGTAGGGTAAGGCCCTATGATCATCTGCTGATATACACAGAAATGCATTCCACAGGTAAGAACAGTCTTTGCTTGTCCAGGAAGCCACAGGTTAGGACACACCAGAGCTGAAGCATGTATGGTAGGAAATTGTATAGAATAGGTGCTACCTAATGCACAGAAGGGAAATGCTGAAATATGTGTTTTCCAAATGCCACTTCAGCCAAGGCAAACAAGTCAATCTTGCAATAATGAATTGCCTACTGGGCCTAGCCCAGGGGTAGGCAACCTAAGGTCCATGGGCCGGATGTGGCCCATTTGCCTTCTCAATCCAGCCCACAGAAGGTCCGGGAATCAGCGTGTTTTTACATGAGTAGAATGTGTCATTTTATTTAAAATGCATCTCTGGGTTATTTGTGGGGCATAGGAATTCGTTCATATTTTTTTTTCAAAATATAGTCCGGCCCACCACATGGTCTGAGGGACGGTGGACCAGCCCACAGCTGAAAAAGGTTGCTGACCCCTGGGCCTAGCCTATGCAGCCATTCTACAGATTTCCAGCAGTGGAGCAATTTAGGCAAAAGTCAACTAAAGTAGCTGCTGCTTTGATGGTATGAGCAAATACCTTACCAGGAGGTGGAAATTTCAGACTGGTGTAAGCTAAGGAAACACAGGCTTTAAGCCAACCAGCCAAGATAGGAGTGAAAACCTTCAGTCTCAGAGAGAGGTGGAAAAACACAAAAGGTGCAGATTTCAGGGGCTCAAAGGGCGGTGGATATCCCAGGATGGAAAGTGATGTTGGATAGCAGATTTCAGAGCAGCTTCCAGAAGAGAGCAGCAAAGAAAATGATTAGAACTGAGTGGTTTGTCCAGATCCTTTGATAAAAGAGGGTGAAATGGAAGCCAAGAGTTTTAAGGTGTTTGGCTTGAGTCAAACCATATGGCAGAAAGCATGCCTTCTAAGGACAAACTTATGCTGACAGCACCATTCAGAAAATTCTTTCCATGTTCTCTGATGAAGCTTGACAGTCAAATGACAATGAGATGCAACACAGCATCAATACCAAGAAGAGAGTCCTTCCTCAGAGAAGTGTCTCCTTTCAAACGCCAGCCATGAGGGTTTCAACCAAACCGGGTCCAGGTGAAAGATAGGTCTCTGAGACAGAAGGCCATCTTCAGAAATGAAGGTCAAGGAGGAGATGCTGTCAAATTGAATAAATTGGCAAATTATGGCTTCCAAGAACAAAAAAGGAGGCACAAAGAAAGCAGATTCTCTTTATTCCCTTACCCTTTTGGCCACCAGAGGAAACAGCAGAAACACATACAGAAGGCTCAGAGACCACGGGGAGAATAGAGCACTGACTGGTTCCACCTTTTGATGCACATATTGGGACAAGAACCTGCTGACTCGGTGGTTGGACATAGATGCAAACAGGTTCATACTCACCTTCCTGAAATGTGTAACCAGGTGCCTGAAGGCTCCCAGATGGAGCTTCTTACTTCCCATGCTGCATCTGTTACCTGCTGAGCCAATTGCCCTGAATTTTTTCTTCTCTTTTTAGATGCTCTGCCTTTGGAGTGTCAATATATTGCTTGCCCAAAGGAGACAGACATTATGAAATCAGGAAAACCCAATCCTTGGCCACTGAGAAAGACATGAACAAAGCAAATAACAATAACCAACCGCCTTGGATGTAGAACCTTTTGACAAAGCAAATGGCAACAAGAAGGATAACTCAATGAAGAGGTGATGACAAGAGACAGCGATGGGTGATTGTGCCCTCAAGCCTTGTTTGCTAAGTTATTCTGATGCAACAGCGACTTTATAAAGCATCTCACTCACAAAGATCTATAAAGCCAACAGAGTAACAAGTAGAAAGAGCTTTTGCTGTGGAAAAAGGGAACATACTACAAACATCATGGGTCACTTTTTGAGACTCCTTACAAGAAAAAAACAATTAAGGGGGAGAAGTAATCAGCAAGTGACCCCTTCTTCTTTCAACTTACCCTAGTTTCAGTTTCAGTTCCATTTCTTATGAATATTTTCTTGGGGTAAACAATGCTAATGCAAGTCTGAGTGATCAAAAATTATTGGTGTGTTGTGGGGGAGATATTCCATTTCCCTGAAGATCTCAATAACATATTTTGCTGGTGCTTTTCAGGAAAAACAAAAAATGTTTTACTCAAAAGCTGTTCAGGAGCACTGAATGCCATAATGAAACCTCCACTCCAGAAGGCATTAGTAGGCATTAGCTCTTACAAAGTTTGAATTATAAGAGCTCAAAGCTCACAATATTCAGAAAAGAAAAAAAGTGACAGTGATTTGTTTTCCTAAGACAATACAGTTTGTCTGAAAAACCTTGTATCCTTTACAAAAAGGCAGAACAGAAGCAGAAGTTCTCATTTCCCAATGATTTCCTGGATATTTTACAATTGTTTCCTTTCAGGAAGTTTATGTAGTCTATGCAGTTCCAACACTAATAATCTGCTTGAGAAGTAAGCTATTCAAATACACCAAAGTTCCATTCCTAGAACGGAAACAATGAAAAACGTCTGGCTCAGTGCTAACAGTACCATTTTTGTTCTGTGAAGTGTCTATATCAGGAATCATGGACATCCCCATGAAGTGTCCTTCAGATCTCCATGAAAAATTAGAAACATACCTGCATCATCTGTCAATCCATCTGGAAATTCATACCCACAAAGCTTCTAAGCACCCCCTTGCTTACCACCATCAACCCCCTTTTTGAAAAGTACACAGAGATGAAGGAAAAGTTGGCCAAGATGCTCTGTCTTCACTTCTTTCAGCTCTATGTGCTTTTCAAGGCACAGACCTGTCCCTGAGTAGCTGCATGGAAATGGGGGCAACTGAGAGGGTAAGACAGAAAGGGGTATGATCTTGGAGTTAGGAAGGCAGGGAAGCCAGGTGGAAGAAGCGGGGTTCACAGGAGTCAGGAGTGAGAATGTACTGTAGTGCAAAAAGAGAAAAAAAAGGTTCCCCAGTAGGATCCTCTTTAAAAATTGTAAGTTTTTCACAAGGTCCCCCCAACCAAGATCCACCAAACCATAGATCACATCCATCTCAGTTGAATGAACAGTTAGAAATGTGGATATGATCTTTTCACGTGCTACTATGATTCAAGGCATGGATCTTTATTGAAGCTCCTAATTTCTACAAAGGATCCCCTGAAAGCCACCACCAGGTCCCAAGGAATTTCTGTATCCACAGATGTGTTATGTGATTTGATGGTGATTTTGTTGTCAACCTACATAAAAATAGTTATGATCCACAAGGATCCATGTCTTGGATCAAATATTTTTGTGGTCCAGTTAAGTCCTAGTTCTGGAATTTCTTTACTTTAACCATTGCAAGCTTTCATGGACTCATAGAATTGTAGAGCTAAAAGGGACTCAAAAGGTCATCTAGTCCAATCCCCTACAGTGTATCAATCTCGATCATGAATGACAGAATGGCCACCCAATCTCTGCATAAAATCCTCCAAGGAAAGAGTCCACCACCTCTCATGGGAGTCTGTTCCACTGCTGAACAGCTCTTACTTTCAGAAAGTTCTTACTAACGTTTAGTCGGAAAAATTATATTACTTTGTCATGATGGGAGCATAAGTGACTCGGAGGGAATGGAAAAATATAAGAAGAGGGCACAGTGCCCACAGCATTATTTCAAGATTCCACATGTGTCCATGGGCCCAAAACAACCAGAGCATCTTGCAAAAACATCTACATGTGTGCCACTCCTGCTCCAGAAGAGTCGGTGTGCAAGGGCAAAATTAACTGGAAAGACATTTTGGGACTAAACTGCAGATCTGAGTGAAGGATACCTACTCTGCATGCAAAATATGTAGCTTTTCGGTTGACAGCACCCACAAAGATGAAGTCAGCAGCAGTGTTTTGAAGTCTTCTAAGGGATCAAATAAAAGTTCCATTAAAGTCTGAGAAATATATTGGCCTTCCATATTGGGATTCTGACCCCCCAAAAAGCAGACTAGAGAGGCTGTCCAAAGATTATTTTTGATGTGGAGATGTGAAACCAATCGTGAATAGCAGTTAAACCTTATCTGCCCCGTAAACATCTATGCTTCCTATCTCTCATATTGGAACACGATCCCTGTACCTCCCTAGAAAATCTAATGGTACAGTATTACCTAAACCAGAGGTGGGCAACCTAAGGCCCGTGCGCCAGATGCGGCCCAATTGCCTTCTCAATCCGGCCCGCAGACGGTCCAGGAATCAGCATGTTTTTATATCAGTAGAATGTGTCCTTTTATTTAAAATGCATCTCTGGATTATTTGTGGGGCATAGGAATTCGTTCATTTTTTTTCAAAATATAGTCCGGCCCACCATATGGTCTGAGGGACGGTGGACTGGCCCACGGCTGAAAAAGGTTGCTGACCCCTGACCTAAACCATTAGTATCACCTGCTAGGAGCTCTGCTCCATGGAGATCAGGTTTCTTTGAAACATAGGGGGAAGTTCCAAGCTTAGTTGCATTCAGGGTGGATTTGATTTAAATCAAATTGATTTAAATCACGATTTAAATCACGATTTAAATCACTAGTCAGTAAGGCTTGATTTAAATCACTAGTCAGTAAGACTTGATTTAAATCTTTTTTTTACAGAAAGACTCATTCTTGCTGGTATAATCTTAATATTTACAACCATATGAAGGTTTCATTTTTGGAATAATAAATTTTCAGAGTAGTTTTTAAAGTTTTATCAAAAATTACTGATTTGGTTATACTACTAGAAATACATAGACAGATAATTATGAAATTATGGTGAGGTTTAATAAGTTAACTGTTTATATTTGGACAACTTTTCTGCTGTACTTTATTGGAAGGAGAAAAATAATCATTTCCTTAATACAATTTAAACAATTTATTTAACTAAAACAATAACATGATAGCATATGTATCCATGTTTGTTAACTGATGTAGTTAAACATTAAAAAAAAAACTTAGACTGAGTTTTAGCACACTTGATAAACTTAAAACAAATCCTTATTTCCTGATGAATAGCCTTTGGACTACAATGTAACTTAAATAGAAGACTATATTTAGAAAGATTTTTCCTCCAAAAACATTTTATTTTAAAAATCCAATTTAAATCAAAAAAATCCGATTTAAATCAAAAAAATCCGATTTTTTTGATTTTTTTAAAAAAATCATTGATTTTTATCCACCCTGGTTGCATTACAGTTGTGAAATCCACAGTTTTCAAAGTTCATACTTTATCAGGGAACTGTTGCTTTTAAAAAATGGAAGCTTTTTATATTATCCTCTTGAGGACAAAAGAGGAAGCATACAAGCATTGTTGTTGTTGTTCAGTTGTTCAGTCGTGTCCGACTCTTTGTGACCCCATGGACCAGAGCACGCCAGGCACGCCTATCCTTCACTGCCTCTCGCAGTTTGGCCAAACTCATGTTAGTAGCTTCGAGAACACTGTCCAACCATCTCATCCTCTGTCGTCCCCTTCTCCTTGTGCCCTCAATCTTTCCCAACATCAGGGTTTTTTCTAGGGAGTCTTCTCTTCTCACGAGGTGGCCAAAGTACTGGAGCCTCAACTTTAGGATCTGTCCTTCCAGTGAGCACTCAGGGCTGATTTCTTTAAGAATGGATAGGTTTGATCTTCTTGCAGTCCATGGGACTCTCAAGAGTCTCCTCCAGCACCATAATTCAAAAGCATCAATTCTTCGGCAATCAGCCTTCTTTATGGTCCAGCTCTCACTTCCATACATCACTACTGGGAAAACCATAGCTTTAACTATATGGACCTTTGTCGGCAAGGTGATGTCTCTGCTTATTAAGATGCTGCCTAGGTTTGTCATTGCTTTCCTCCCAAGAAGCATACATGGCTCATTAAACCTTGTGCACATAGCAAAAAACCAACTTTTCATTATGTTAGAACTAGCTAAATATAAAGAAAAATACTTCTGACTAATAACACTAGTACTGTATTACACTAGGGCACTTAGGGCACTTCCAAGCTTAGCTGCAATGCAGTTGTGAAATCCAGTCTGAAGTACACAGTCACTTTATTATTTCTCCGTATGACAAAACTGTTTTCCCACTTCTGGGGAGGAACACCCTGACAAAGCTTTGGACACGTTGGCCAGAGGAAGAATGCAGTAGAAAGATGTACATGAACTCGAACATCTGTATGACAGTCCTGTCCTTTGATAAGTAAGCTGACCTAGTAACCAAGCACTGCTGCCATCAGAGGTCTGATGAAAGGATATTATCAGAATATGTGACCAATTGAAAGGTGTTGGTTTTCTAAAGAGCTTATGGGTTAACTGGATCCGTATTTCAAAGGTTTTGAGAGTTTAACATTGGACATAATGAAAGATCCCAGCTAGGACAATACAGTGGTACCTTGGGTTACGTACCTGATCCGTTCCGGGGTGCCATTCGCACCCCGCAAAGTACGCAACCAGAGCAGCAATATTGCACTTCTGCTCATGCGCGAACTGCACAGAACGCTTCTGTGTATGCGCAGACTGCGCGGAGCACTTCTGTGAGTGCGCCGCATTCACAACCCGCAAAAACGCAACCCGCAGCGGACGTAACAAGAGGTATGACTGTAGTTATCAAACTGAGGCAGGTCCCCACTGGAAAGGCAGCATAATAAACTGACTGGCATTGAGAATGGCTGAATTCAAAAAAGTTCATACCACTGCAATGGGTGGCCAATGCTCCTGCAGAAGCAGCTTCCAGGAGGGACCACTTCCTTCTCCAACTGCTCCAATGGCTCTCTCACACAACCATGGAGTCCTCTAATAAGATCAGGCTAGAATCCCACTGCTGAGCTGGGACCAGGATCCTCTTCAAACAGTACTGAACTTTGGAGCACAGCAGCAGTATGAATCACTAAGGCTGCTTTTATCTACTCCAAAATCTCAGCACAACTCCTCTTCTGTGTCAAAGAGGTTTATCATATTGAGCTTCAGAACAGGCATAAGCTTCTGCCAGCTTCAGACTTTACAGCAATGCAATAAACCTCTCAAGTTCTCTGCAATTCACACAGAGGAAAATTTGCTCAAGAAAGGGCATCTGAGCACAGCTGGATGTCCTGCTTACCAAAGGCAAATAACACATCTATGGAGGTCTATTCCAGAATGATGGCAATTCCTGCTTAGCAAGTGATTTACATATTAGTATTATTAAAAGTTCAAAAACAGTCACCCAATCTCTTTTGAACAAAGCTGTTTAGTTTCTACTTCAAGTTCTACTTAATACACTGAAGAAATACATTCTTATTGTTATACTAAAAGCACTACTATATACCAGGGGTCAGCAACCTTTTTTCAGCTGTGGGCCGGTCTACCATCCCTCAGACCATGTTGTGGGCCAGACTATATTTTGAATAAAAAAATGAACAAATTCCTATGCCCCACAAATAACCCAGAGATGCATTTTAAATAAAAGCACACATTCTATTCTACTCATGTAAAAACACCAGGCAGGCCCCACAAATAACCCAGAGATGCATTTTAAATAAAAGGACACATTCTACTCATGTAAAAACACGCCGATTCCCGAACCATCCGCGAGCCAGATATAGAAGGCAATTGGGCCGCATCCGGCCCCTGGGCCTTAGGTTTGCCTACCCCTGCTATATACAAACATAAAACTGCAATTCTATGATCTAGTTCCAGGCCTGAAGTGGGCTCACGAGACAAGGGAACATCAGAATACAAAACTGCAGTACAGTGGTACCCCACATTAAATACGCGATCCGTTCCGGGTCGCGTCACGTAACCCGGGCGTACGTAATGCAAACGAACAAAAGAAAAAGAAAAAACCCAGAAGTTTGCGGGGGGGTTGCGCTTCTGCGCATGCGCGAAGTGCGCAGAACGCTTCTGCGCACCCGTGCGAGCTCCGTGGATGACTTCCAGGTCGCGGAGGTGCATGACTCGAACGTACGCAACACGTAGCGTATGCAACACGAGGTATGACTATAAATACTTTGCAAGGAGCTGAATAATCATGGAGGAAATGGTGTTTATGGAAAAGCCAAGGCAGGCATTAAAGTAAAGAGCCAAGCAAGTTCCAGTTCCAGTTTTACAATCAAGCGGTATATAAATGTACAGTAGTTAAATAAATAATAATAATAAACAAGACCACAAAAGCTGAGTTTTAAGAATGTATTTGAAAATGGAAATTGAAACATTGTAGATATGCGCGGGAAGCAAGTTTCAAGATAAAGAAGCAGCTGAAGGAAGGTAGAATTAAAGGAGATAACAATTCAAAATGAAACCTCTGCTTAACACTGGAGGTTATAGAGAGTAAAGGTAAAGGTAAAGGGACCCCCTGACCATTAGGTCCAGTCGTGTCCGACTCTAGGGTTGCGGCGCTCATCTCGCTTTATTGGCCGAGGGAGCTGGCATACAGCTTCCAGGTCATGTGGCCAGCATGACAAAGCCGCTTCTGGCGAACCAGAGCAGCACACGGAAACACCATTTACCTTCCCGCCAGAGCGGTTCCTATTTATCTACTTGCACTTTGTCGTGCTTTCGAACTGCTAGATGGGCAGGAGCTGGGACCGAGCAACGGTAGCTCACCTCGTCGCAGGGATTTGAACCGCCGACCTTCTGATCAGCAAGCTCTAGGCTCTGTGGTTTAACCCACAGCGCATAGAGAGTAGTCATCATAAAAGTTGTAGGTAAAAGAAAAATAGTAATTCTGTAACAGTAATATTAGTAATAGTAATTTTGACAAGTTCTGGCCACTACTTGTAGTTTCCAAAAACTATCAGACAAGCTTTTGACGAGCTTTTCCAGCCAAATGGTGGGGGGAGTAGGTCTCTGCCTGGGTGTTTGTTTGTTTGTTTGTTTGTTTTTAAACTATTTTTTATAATTATTCTATTTCACAATTATAAATTGCCTTGAGATTTATATGAAAGACAACTCATAAACCAATAATAATTGCATTTGCTTCCTTGCTTGTGGACATTTTGCTGCCTAATTTAGTTCTTCACTGTACTCTTCTATTTTAAAAGTTATGATAGTTGGGTTTAAGTACTATTTTCTCTGAAAATGAATTTCTTAAGATTCAATCCTAAACATATTGTTAAACAGCAAGTCTCACTTAATTCAGCAAGACTTACTTCCTAGGAAGCAACCTAGTTCTCTAGAACCTCTTACTGTTGGTATCCATCTGTCTCGGAAGACAATGGAACAGTGCACCTTTGGGGGTGAAATTCAACTGTTGGAAGATTGCAGTGTCTGCTGTGGCTGTAGAGACCGATATAGGAGATACATGTTCTTTAACAACAACAACAACAACAATAATAATAATTTATTATTTAAACCCCACCCATCTGGCTGGGTTTCCCCAGCCACTCTGGGCGGCTCCCAACAGAGTATTAAAAATAATAAAACATCAAACATTAAAAACTCCTCTAAACAGGGCTGCCTTCAGATGTCTTCTAAAAGTCAGATAGTTGTTTATTTTCTTGACATCTGATGGGAGGGCGCTCCACAGGGCGGGTGCCACTACCGAGAAGGCCCTCTGCCTGTTTTGTGGCAGCTGGGGCAGTTGAAGGCATCAGGTTGTGCTGTTGCAGATGGCATTTCTTCTCCCTATGCTCCTCCCAGCAGTCATTCCTCCTCTGGTCACTGCTATGGATACACAACTTGACTGCCCATCTCCAGGCACTGTGATCATCTGCAACGATTCCCACACAGTGGGACCAATGTTGCCACACCCATGTTTACAGACATCTTTGTAACACAGAGTCAGTCTTCCATAGGTCTAGGGCCTGAAACCAGCTCCTCGTACAGCACATCCTTGAGGATGCTGCCATCTTCCATTCTGTGGACATGACCAAGCCAGCGAAGACGTCAATGAGACAGGAGTGCAAACATGCTGGGAATGCTGGCTTGGGATCTTTTGTTTGAAACTCTGCCCTGCCACGTGATACCCAAAATCTTCCTGACACAGTACACATGGAAGGCAATCCTGACACTTGTAAGTTGCCCATTACTCACTTCCATAAAGCAGCATGCTCAACACACAAGCCTGGTAGATCATCATCTTGGTATTGGACATCATCATTACATTTTACCATACTCTTTTGGAGAGGCGAGCTATAGGAGTGAGTAGCTCAGTCCGTAGAGCATGAGACTCTTAATCTCAAGGGTTATGGGTTTGAGGCCCACGTTGGGCAAAATATACCTGCATTGCAGGGAGTTGGGTTAGATGACCCTCGTGGTCCCTTCCAACTCTACAAACCCTATGATTCTATGATTGCCAGAGCTGCCTTGCCAATATGCTTCTCCAGCTCAGCATCAAGGGAAAGGCTGCTGGTTATGCTGGAACTCAGGTAGACAAAATTGTCTACCACCTCAAGCGTGTGGTCACCAATGCTGAACCATGGAATGATGGTTACATCCTGATGCAGGATGTTGGTCTTCGCCAGGCTTGATTGTAAGGCTGAACTCCCTGCATTCTTGGGTAAATCAGCTGGTAAGTCTCTGTAGAGCTTCCTCAGAGTGCGCTGTCAGGGTTGTGTCACCTGCAAACAACATCTCGCGGATAAGGACACGCCACACTTTTACTCAGGATAAAAACTTTAGTTGCCTTAGGTAACCTGGCAGCTGATGCGCTTTTGAAGATAGATAGATAGATAGATAGATAGATAGATAGATAGATAGATAGATAGATAGATAGATAGATAGATAGATAAGGTTAGTGTTAGTGCTGAGAAACAGATGCTCCACCCCATGGTCTTTAACCTGCAGGGTGGCTCAAATATCCACCTTATCTCCCATGGTTTCCAACAACTGTATGAGACCACTGGGGGGGGGTCATCTGGAAGTTTTGAGCTATTTTGTTGTTAGTGTGCTGGCAACAAACACCTCTACTTCTCATTTTCACCTTCTGATCCTACTGAGGCAGCAGAAGCCCTCGTCAATGCCTGGAATTAAGATAGGCATGAGTGGGAGTGAACAAACGTAAGATAAGGAGTTGGGAATCCATAGGTCATCTAGTCCAACCCACTGCAATGCAGGAATCACAGCTGGCTGGACGTTCTCTATAGCTGGATGGAAGTTTCCATCCATGCAGGGTTGCTCTCCCCCTGATAGATCAAGTACCGGTATGCAATTTAGGATGCTCCTGGACCTGGAACTATCCATGAGTACCTAGTCTCAAACTCATACCCTAGTTACTTCCAGGCTGGCCTGCTTCTGCATTGGATTGTCTTTAAAGAGAGCTCCAAAGCTTCATTTGGTATAAAACATGATTGCCAGAATTTTTGTTACTACATAGCAAAAAAAGTATCAACTGCATTTATTGTCTGTTGTTTTCGTACTCCATTGAAAGTTCTAGTATTGGCATTACCTTCAAAACCAAACTTTGGCCTTATGAACTTCTCCAATCCATACAACTGGCCACACAGGCACTGCTCTATAGCCAGTCTCTACTGGAAATATGATTTGCATGCATGAGGGAAATGACTGTCTCAGTGATGGCACCAAAACTATGGAATATCCTCTCTAGATCTCCAACAGGCTTCCCTCTCTACCTGATTTTAGACATATTAACATTTATTCAGACAAATATTTGGCTTGTAATTTTATACTGTTGTAGCTGCCTTTATAAAGTTGCTACTCTTTTTACTGGCTACTTTTTAATAGTGATTATAGTGTTTGTATTAACAAAGCATATACACACACTGCTTTATATACATTTTTGTATAAAAGAAAATAATAACAAAAAATATAGAAATAATAATAACCACCATCTACCTTACTGTATCCATGTACCTAAAAGTCTACAGGAATAATAGGGGTCACTTGTTTGCAAGAGATAATTTACATGTGGTGTGAATGTCCAAGAGCAGCATGGATTGCGTTCTGGCTTGACAATGAAGCCAGGCAAGCTCATGAGCTGTGCACAAGGCACAGACTTCTAAATTACATTATTTTTCATTAAATATTTTTTTAAAAAAATACAATAAGCTCAGGGCAGTGTTTGCCTATGTACCCCAATTTTATCCTCACAACACTCCTTTTGAAGTACATAAGGGTGAGAGATAATGACTGGTCCAAAGTAACCCAATGACTTTGTAGATGAGCAGAAGTTTAAGCCCAACCCTATTCATATAACCACTACTCCACACTAACTCTTAAGTGAAGCAAACAGGTGTTAGAAGACCCCAAACCCTTTTTAAGATGCTCCTTAAGCCACTAGGCATTGAAGCTCAACAACGTCAATCCTAAAAAAACCTCAAAAACTTTGGTCGGCCCTCACGCATGTTCACTTCATCAAATCTGGCCCTCTTTGAAAAATGTTTGGGCACCCTTGACCTAAACTAATTCAGTGACTGAGAGAGACACCGATGCACTGCAGTGTGATGACCATAGGCTGCAAATATTAACCTGGATCATCCTGACATGCAGTAACTGCTTCATTCTAGTTCTATCAAGCAGTTAAAATTAGAACCCCTCCTCTAAGGTCACTATTCTCTTAAGTATTTAATGCTACTTAATGCATCAAATTTCATTGTATTGTATTTGTACAATGACAGTAAAGAAATCTTAAATCTACTTGCTCAATAAAGTTACTGCCAGTTTTTACTCAGCTCTGTGTGGGCTCCCATTTCTCTTCTCTATTCCTCACTGTGGATATAAAGGCCTGCATATGGGTCAGTAGGAATGCACAAGATCAAAGTATGACTTTCTATTAATATATTGTTTTCTATACATTCTATTCCCACCTTCCTGGGAATAAGTTCCACTGAGTGCAAAAAGACCAACTTCTGAGACAGTACAGGATTGCACTGGAAGTCTTCTCAATACTTGCATTTCAAGTTAAGCAAGTTTCCACAACCCTAATTTCAAATCTGAAGAATATGAATGATTAAGGGCGAGTCCATAGAAATATTAGGGGAAAGGTCTACTAACAAAAGAAAGTCAGTTTTAAGAGAATGGCATTTTGCAGCCATTTCACTCAATGGATTTTTAGGAGACTCTTTTCGGTAATCATTTTTCTAACCCAAGAGAACACTGGCTGTTTTGTTTGAAACTGCCAAGAGCTACACACCAAGATCAGACTTTCCCCCCCTAAAGTATACAATCCTAGCTCACTTCACACAAGCTTCCTTGTTCCTGCTTAAGTGCTCTCTTCTGTGAAGCAAGGCTTTATGTGCCCACAGTGGAAAAAGCCCACTAGTTTATTTCCTTTTCAAGATGCATGCAGTTAATTAAAGTGTAAAGTAATACCTGTTTTGAAAGTTTGGCACAGAGAAGTGACACATTCTTTTAAGTTGGGACCATTGCCAAGAGGAGGTCAACTTACACTCAGGGGTCCTGAAAACTATTTCGGGGGGAGGGGATTTTGCACATTGTTAAAAGGCTAGAATAATTAATTTGGTTACTACATTGTGTACTGTATTTAGTTTTAAAACATTCTAAAGATTTTAACATTTAGCAGCTAGATTTGGCTTTCAACTTATTTTTTCCTTGGAAGAACATACTCTTCCAAATTTTTTTAAGGTGATTTGAAAGATATCAAATCAGTAAGAGGACCACTTATTTTTCATATCAAACAGGCACAAACAGGCATCTGAAAGCATTTACCCTGTTTCTCCTAAAATAAGACGTAGCCATAAAATAAGCCGTAGCAGGATTTCTACGCATTTGTGAAATATAAGCCATACCCCGAAAATAAGCCATACCCCAAAAATAAGACATAGTGACACGGCGCCTCTTCCTTAAGACGGCCTGGATAGGCATGGCTATGCAGCGTATCGACGCAGAGCGGTTAAAATAAGACATCCCCCGAAAATAAGTCATACTGTGTTTTTTTTGAGGGAAAACAAATATAAGACGGTGTCTTATTTTAGGAGAAACACGGGTACTAGAATTTTCAAGAGTCATTTAGATTGACTTAAGAACAGCATGCTCTGATCTTCCTCACGTCACTACCCTCATATTATGCTGCTGTATTTGAACCTGAGAACAGTGTGCACAAACTCTCCTATCTGTAGCAGATTATGATCATGACATAGTTAGAAAACCAAGTTCAGGACTTCCGGTCGGCGCGCCGGAGATGGCGGTCGGGGGGACAAGTCGTTCCTGACCTTCCCCCGCCAGACCGGGTAAAGGGGTGCTCGCGCCAGCGCCGCGACCCCCAAAACCCCCGGGAAGGGCGTCCCGGGACCTGGAGGACCCGCAAGAGCTCGGATGCCGGTCCCGGTCCCAGGGAGCTCTCAGCGGAGCTCTCGGGCGATCGGGCGGCGGAGCTCCAGGGTCCGCTTACAGCCCCGTCTGGCGAAGCTGCAAGACTGCCGCAGTCGAGCGCGCCGATTCCTCCTAATTCTTCAATTTGGAACTGTAAGTAACCTGCAAGAAAAACTTTTAAATTTTTGATCCATTTGGAACTTGGCTTGAGGGCGAAAATACGGAGGTCCGTCCCTTGCCATTGTGTAACAACGACAGGGCATTGTTGCACAGATTGAGAAGTTATGCCTGGAATTTGACACTTTGTTTCGGAGATTTAACCCTTGCGATCCCCCCCCGGTCCTAGGGGGCAGACGAAGTAAATTTAATTGCTAAGAGCAAGAGAAGTATTTTGGAGCTTTGGAACTTTTGAAAAATTTCTAAAAGTTTGGAAAAGTCAGAAAAGTTAGAAAAGAACTGTTTGCTAAAAATGGCGGCGAAACAGGATGTGGATTTGACAACATTGCTGGAGAAACTGAAAGAACTTAGAATGGATTACAATGCTGGAGTGAAAGTACTGAGAGCTGAACTGGCTGCTGCTGGGAACAGCACTGTGACTGAGATAAAGCAAAACATAAACAATGGTCTGACTGGTCAGGACTTACAATTCAACTCTGTGAACAGTGTACTTGATGTGCCCAAACAAAGGAAGCCTACCCAGAAGATAACCAGCTGCAAAAGATTCATACATTTCAAGTCAAGAGCTGTCACCATCATCAGGAAAAAGAGAATTATTAGGAGAATGGACAACGAATCACAGCTCAGCGATAAGCAGCGGAGAGGAAGTCGTGACAATTTGGACCAAAAGTGGAAGGGAAGGCCAAAAATCTTTATGGACACTGTTTTGGATGTCACCCTGCAGCAAAGACATTGGGTTCCAAAGTGGGATCCTGCTGGAATAGGATGAACATTTATATAAAGTAACTGTTTTGTGGATTACTGGTTTCTGAATCTGGATTTGGAGGAAATGATTACAGTATGATTTTAAAAAAAAAAATAATGATATAAGATTGATAATGAAGATAGTGATATAAGATTGATAATGATATAAGATTGAAAATGAAGATTGATAATAATGATATAAGATTGATAGGTATTATGCATGATAAGTAATGATAAGTAATTTTGAGGCTGAAATAGTCTGCGCCGGGGACTGGGGGGGGAGCAGGAATTTGTTTAAAGTAAAAGATAAGATTATAAATGATGTGAGTGGTTGGTAAGCGACTTGAAATTAATGAACTATGGAAATGTTAAAGATGTGGAAGTAGAAACCTGGTAAGAATGTAAATAATGATAAATGAAAACAATGAGGGGGGGCGTGAGGAAGTCATCAGAGAATGTATAAAATGTATGTGATCTGGCCTGAATCGGGGCTGGACAAAAATTGGAAAATCTAATAAAAATTATTATAAAAAAAAAAAAATAGAAAACCAAGTTCAATAAAACAGATACTTCAAGATTCAGCTTTGCTTACATAAAGATGTGCTAAGGAGAAAAAGTATCTCATACGACAACACTCCCTTTAAAATACCAAAAGTGCAATAAAATGTGCATAAAAGAACGACTTCAGATCAATTTTTAGACATCTAGTATTCTCAAAAACCAAGCTTATTACTCAAAGATGCAGTTTCAACTCTAAGGAAATGTTATGAGAAGCATAATATTGTGTGTATATATATGCAGATTTCCCTGTGAAATTGGCATTCAATGAACATGCCTATGATATTTCCTTTACTTTCCATTTGAATGAAGAAAAGTTTTCCTTATTGACAAAACTACACTGAAACACTCTACAAATGTTTTTGAGGAAGGGCCATAGCTTAGTAGTATAGTGTAAATGCATGCACAAAGTAACAGGATTAAATCACTAGCATATCCAGGAAGACATGGAAAAGAACCCTACATGAAAACATGGAGTCAGTGCACGGTAGGCAATAACAAGTTAAACAGGCCAATCATTTGACTCCATATAGGGCAGCTTCTTATGTTTCCCCAATTCAGTTAATCAATATAGCTGTTTTTACTCACGAAGAGTGTGTGTCACTATTTTTGGGTCGGATTCGATCACATACCAGCAAATTCAGGTTGTGCAATTACAGTTAATCGGGAGCTCTTCTGCCACAAAACCACTTTCCCAAAAGATCAGACATTTTTCAATAAGGAAAGTAATGAGTAAATGCAGTAGAATGTATGGGATAATACTTGCTTTGACAAAACGTCATCTAGCCTCCCCACAAACAAATCAGAATGAAAGTTCAGTATATAGCCAACACTGTTTAATCTTGCTACAAACATATCAGAGTGACTGTTCTATAAGCTAGGGTTGCCATACGTCCAGAATTTCCCAGACAATGTCGAGATTCGGTCATCGGAAACAGTGTCCGGGCAGAAATCAGTTAAATGTCTGGGAAAATCTGGACATATGGCAACCCACGTCAGAAGTGTAGAGAGCTTAAAAATAGTACAAAAACTTCTTTTTTGAGATTCTGAAAAGCTCAACAACTTTGGGAAAAACTAAGAAAAGCTCAACAACTGTGCCCCTCCCCCAACTTTGGCCAATATAAACTTGTGAGCATTAAGCTTTACACACTTGGCAAAAAAGGAGGGGTGGGAATCCAGGAGAAAAGGCTTTGGCAATCCCATCCACCATTGAACCCAATGTGCTTTGACTATATGCCACTTTGGCTTTAGGCGTATGATCCCTGGAACATAACCCCTATGTAAGTTGCAGGCTTACTGTATATGCCAAGAAAATTTTAGGGGCTAAAGCACAGGTACCGGTAGTGAACCTTTTTATACCTACCGCCCACTAATGCATCTTTCTTGATGGTAAAATTTCCTTACTGCCCACCAGTGCTCGATGGAAGGAGGATTCAACTTGTGCCGTAGAACCCCCTGCCACCCTCCTAGAATCCTGAAACGCCCACTAGTGGGCGGTAGGGACCAGG